>JANEHU010004804.1:0-638083 GCA_027563435.1 Nasonovia ribisnigri
AACATTCAGTGAATTTTCATGCATCTACAGTTATTTGTTTTTGAATTGCAACAAAATAAGAAAATCGCTACATGAGAAATCGAGTGAATATCGAATCTTGTACAAATTTGAACTTAAAATGCTCATAAAAATTTATTATGACTTGCTTATAAACTTTTTATTGATAAAATTAGGCAAACTTATGAGGAATCTTGTATTACATTTTCAAACCTTATATTTAAAAAGAAAAAATTTTTATGAATTTCTAACTCAAAATAAATTGCAAATTTTCGTCATTTTT
The DNA here is from genome assembly GCA_027563435.1 of Nasonovia ribisnigri. Taxonomy (NCBI): domain Eukaryota; kingdom Metazoa; phylum Arthropoda; class Insecta; order Hemiptera; family Aphididae; genus Nasonovia; species Nasonovia ribisnigri. The sequence continues at coordinate 281 of JANEHU010004804.1, forward strand.
ACGTATTTTGTCAAAATTTGAACTTTGATTACCTATAAATAAAAATTGTGACTACGGATTTTTAATATTTTTCATCTGCCTTTGAAACTATATATTAGAAGCCTACTATTAAATTTTCAAGATTTTTACCCAACAAATAAATTTTTATTGACATTTATAGAAAAAAAAATTGGAAACTGAAAATGTCCGTTAACAGCTCAAAATAAGTCAGAATATTTTGAAAATGATATGGTGTGTAGAAAATGCATATATAAACATTCGGTCAAAATTTCATGTCTCTACGGTCATTTCTTTTAGAGTTATACCAAAAACCAAAATCGATTTTGTCGAAAATTGGTTTTCCGTAAAAATTCCCGTTTTTCCCATAATTTTTCATTTGTTTTTCCAGGCGCTCATGAAAACTACTGGGAAATTTTGACTTTTGACCCCCCAAAGTACCAACTAGATTCACTTTCCTATCAGAAAAGGTACTATTGAAGAAAATCGAAGCATTTTTACTGTCCTAAAAGGTGATGACAGACACAAAAATAAAAAAAAAAAAAAAAAACACATCATTGTAAAACCAATACATTCATCGCTCCGCTCAGAATCTAAAAAAACACACATCATTGTAAAACCAATACATTCTTCGCTCCGCTCAGAATCTAAAATTCTCACCCGCCAAAGTTTTAATATCAATTTTGTCTAAACTATCTTGAGCTTCTTCTGTCGATTTAGGTAATTTTGTAGCGATTTTGAACGAACATAATATACTGCAGATTTACGAATAACGTTGATATCTTGTGTCGTCAACACATTTAAATCGTTCGGCGGTTCAAGTTGACTACGGGGAAGTTTCGTGGGCTTTTCGTGCAAATTTTCTTGAGCTTTACGCTTTAAAGTTCAAACTATTACTTATCTCCCTCCTCCTTATAACATTATCATCTAAATGTGAATGGTTGTGTTTCTGCAGATGTTCATCATACATTTCGCCAATATACTGTTTCGCTTAAAATAAGACTTTTATAACTAACAACGCAGTCTTGTAAAGTACTTGAGTAAAAGTATTTGAGTAAAAGTATTCAAATACTTTTTAAGTACTCAAATACGTATTCTAAATAGTAAATACATTTGAAAAAAGTACTTGGGTATAGTATTTGAATACTTTTTTGAAAGTATCTGTATTTAAAATCAAATACTATTTTTAAATACTTTTTTCGTCTTACTTTGTTGCCAAATTTAAATAAAATAATAAAAATTTGAAATTGTACAAGATTTTTATTTATAGATCGTTCATGGTGTGTTTTGGTACGTATATTGTAATATTTTTAGTGGTCTATACTAGGTAATGTGTATCCATTTAATTGAATGTATACAGTCCGTCGATTTCTTAATAATATTTCCTTCTTATTCTAATTAATTTAAGTAAAACTAGAGTGCTAAAATAAAAAAATAATTTAGTTGACTAATAATTCAATTTATCTATAAGGTCATTAGGCCAAGGTAAAAAGGTAAAACATATTTAAAAAAAAAAAGTATTTGAATGTATTTGAAAGTATCTGTAAATACTTTTTAAAAGTATTTGTATTTGTACTTAAATACTTTTTTTTTCGAGTATTCAAATACGTATTTTAAATACTTTTGAAAAAAAGTATCTGTATCTGTACTTGAATACTTTTTAAAAGTATCTTTTACAAGACTGCGCGTTGTACACTTAGCCTGGTAAACCCAGGCCTACCCTGTTTTCAAATAATTATTATTATCTTTTACATCAATAATAACTGTGCTATATAAATTAAAATAATTATAACCGGGCCTGTCCTACATTTATTGATCCTGGGGCATACATACACGCCTCTGTTCTATACCTATACCTATACCTATACCTAAAAGATACAATTTTCAAAATATTTTGACTCGTTTCAACTTTTTTAATTTTAAATTTGTTAATTTTTTTTTTTCTATAAATGTCAATAAAATTGTATTCGTTCGGTCAAAATGTTTGAAAAATGAATGCAAGGCTTCACGCACATTGTTACAATATCAGCTTAAAAATATTAAACATTCATAGGCAAGATTTGTTATTATGACCATTTAAAGTTTGAAATGTTAAAATGTATTATACTAAAAAAATTACTAAATCATTTTGCGGTTAAAAAATTATAAAATGTTCATTTTTTATAGCTAAGGATTAAGAATTTAAAATAAGGTTCCACGTAAGTAGTTCATACTGTACAAAATTTGTATATTTATATACCTACCTATGTGAACATTTGGTTATCTATTTAACCTAGCTACCGTCGTTTAATAATGATATACCAAACCATAATATTTCTAAAAACGGTTTGATACATTTTGCGTAGTATTAATTATTAATTTATTTATTCAGCCCCCCCCCTATTAAAAAATCCTGTGTACGCCACTGGCCCACAGAACATAGAATGCAAAAAAATAAAAAGACCATTTTAACTAGGTATGCCCCTATAAGTATTATAATATAAAGACATTTAATAGTTCAATACTATACAATTATACTATAAAATTCATATCTACGTCTTACGATAAATATTATATCGATTTTATATTTTTATAAAGTAATTTGAAATGTAGCACGGGCCAGTTAACAATAGTACGCAGGCCGCCGGTTGCCCATCATATAGGGGTAGGCACACATACCGTTTTAATGTTATATTATAGCCAGTTTTCAATGCATTATATTATTATACACCTATTTTAATAAATAGATATAGGTACATAGGCACATAGCAATAAATAAAGAATAATGTATCAGTTTATTTATAAATTATAATTTACAAGCTTTTTTTCTCGCTTTTTTTCGACAAAATTTTTTAATAATTCTTCAATTAGGTATATTTTATTGAGTGAAGAACGTCGTTTTCAGATGCTAGTTTCATAGCGCAGTCAAATTTTCTTGGTTTAAGGTTGATCTGTTATCAGTACTTATTTGTTCTTGACTATTGAGTTTTGAAAAAAATTCTTTTGGCTGAATAGTTTGAACTCGGTATATTTAAATACATTTTAAATGCAATATTTAAACTGGATAGACATAAATTAATTAATTTTCATTAAACTATTTTCAATGATCACGACCTAACTATACTAAAATGTTGATTGTCTTTAATTGATGGTCTGTATGACTTCACAAGGTAAAATACTCTTGAAACTGTTTTATATAATATCTATACATCTTCCTTACCTATATGTAAATAGTATATATAAAGTTTGTAAACTTTGTTCGATATCCTATTTTCTTCATAAGTTGTGTCAACAATTGAAACACAGAACTTTATTTGTAACAAATAAAAAATTCTCTGAACGAACTTGTAAGCCTTAACTCGTTTGTCTAGTTCAGAACAAAATTTATTGATAATTATGTTGTGGGTTTCAATTCTAAACTTAACAGTTTATCACTATATTTCACCACTATAATGTGTGTATAGCAATTATAGGTATGCGGGTCGGTAATAATGTACACATCACATTTTATAGTAGGTACTATACACTGTAATATACATTATATTATTATGAATTATTTGATTTAGTTGACTGTATGTCGGTATAATATATTAATATCATACACTATTGTACTAGCCTGTTAATTATGGGTAATAAATATGCACTATGTAGTTAAAATGTATTACTATATTAAATTCCAACTATCCGAGGGACCGAGGTCCATGCCCCCCTTCATCGGGGCGTGTAGAAATCTATTAGCCGGGACTGTATTATTACGTATTCGGCATATTATTGTGTTAATATTTTAAAATACAAATATTATATAAAAATATATAGGTACATTGAACACATATTAATAAATTATCACACCTACTTTAACATTATACTTATATTTTGAAAATAGATAATATTAGATCCAATTCGTGGTCGTGGCACAGAATCATAGGCTATACTAATCTATGCACAGAATGAATGAAATTTCAAATATCCCGTGACCACCCGTTTATGTAATCATGTTATGAAAACAAATAACAACTGATCGGGTAAGGAATATAATGATCTTTGATTACTCGATTGTGTCCCAGTCAGTCAGCTGTTGACTGTTGTTTACTTGTTTCCTTTGTGATAAAATAATACAAAATTTCGTTTTCAGATCCAGACTCCAGTTACTACTTACTAGATAGTAAATACTAAATAGTAGTTAACTAAACATTTTGTTTTTTTCTTCTTCAATTTTTATTAGTTCCGAATGTTCCGATGTTAAGTTGTTGTTTTTATAATTATAGAGATAAGTATTTAACTTCGATTCTTACGTTGTAGTAATCGTTTAGTGCTGTAGTTCTATAAATACGGTTTTTATTTATACGATCTCCATCCACACGTCGAAAATGTCGTCCAGTTCTTGTGGAACGAACACCAAGAAACAGAAACTGCACCACCATCATCAGGCGTCGTTGGACGTTAACGGTGGTAGCGGCAGTGCGTCGACGGCTCTGCATGATGGTGTTGTTCAAAAAATCACCACCCCTGCAATGGGGTATTTCTGTTTTGATATACTTTACTCATATCTTAACAGCCTGGAGCCGCCGAAGAAACCAGATTTCACAAACGACCCATTGTAAGTTCAATGGGAAAAGGTAATATTGAACCGTACGCAATAATGAATGCTAGGAAAACATTGGGTAACATTTCTGTGCACCTGTAGTAGTTATAACTATTAACTTTGTCACCAGAAATCATACCCTTTTGTAATAATGATGTAGTCAGTTTTCCTCTTAGGTTTTTTTTTTTTTTGTAGTAGTAGGGGCTTTGTTCTGAAATCAATGTGGTTCTTATATAAGTAATGCAATTGTTTTTGTTGTAGTCCTCTCTTTGTAACATGGGAGACCGGAGTAGACAAGAAACTCAGGGGATGCATCGGCACATTCAATTCAATTGCTTTGCACAGTGGCTTACGCGAATACGCCATAACAAGGTAAATATAAACATTGCATTTTAATTTTTAAGTCATTACTAAACATGATTAAAAAATACTAAAATCTAAGTATTATTTAAGTTTATTTTTGAGGATATAGAGGTAAGGGCTTACTTATAACTTACATTTTTTATTTAAACATTATGTCAAATTTGATTGTTTGGTAATTTTGAATGCTTATAAAATTACAAAATAATATTATTTTGCCCATAACTTTGATTTGAAGCCTTTGCAAACCACATTGATTTTTGTTATCGAATTGCCTAAAAGCTACTAACTGATATATTTTAATTTACTACTTGCAGACTCACATTTCAGTTTCAAAATTGTACTAAATTTACTAACAGGTTTTCTTGGCTTTGGTCTGATTATTTTTCAGTTTAGATAATCTAACAAGAAATTAAGTTTAACATTTTGTAAATGTTTGATAGTGAAAAATAGGTAATATAAAAAAAAATTAAAAAATGTGCATGACGTATAAATTTAAAAATTTCTCCTGACAAATGCAAAGTAAAAGTTTTTTGACAGATTTAAATATTTTTTTCATGATAAAAGAATATATTTATGGTTACATTGTGAAACTAAAAGTTTCTAATCAAATTTTTGCTCAGGAACAAATAACATTTTGTTTTATTATATTATATTTGTATGCATAGATAGGTAGTATATTATAATAAAAATGGATAAATATTTAGGTTGAAAGTACTATAGGTTAGGTGGCTAGTTTTAAATCATTTTTTAACACTTAACAAAAAATTATGAAAATAAAAAATATACTACTTATATGGATTATTTAGAATTATTACAACTTACAAGTATTATTTATGCAATAATTAATAAGTTTCAATGTATGAATTTGAATATTAAATTTTATATTTTTCTTGAACAGTGCACTGAGGGATTCACGGTTCAAACCAATCTCAAACGACGAATTGAACCGACTACATGTAACCATATCGATATTGTTACACTTCGAGGAAGGCAAAGATTACAACGATTGGGAAATCGGCGTTCACGGTATACGCATTGAATTTCAAAACGAACGTGGAATGAGGCGAACTGCTACTTATTTACCAGAAGTGGCTGAAGAACAAGGTATAACAAATAATAGCTGTGTACAATCATACTAATTTTTTTAATTTAATATAAACTGAAAAAATTTATATTTGTTAGTTTTGATAAATTGATAAATTCTCCATTTTCCCCTATAAAATAGCTGTATCAGGATTTATTTTTCATAGGTTGGGACAAAATACAAACAATTGATTCACTCCTGCGTAAAGGAGGTTATCGAGGTCATGTGACACCAGAGACTCGCCGTTCTTTAAAATTGACTAGATACCAAAGCGAAACTGTATCAGTCAGTTTCCAAGATTATATGAACCATATGCAAACTCTACGTTGCTAGCAGCATCTTTGGGGCCAAAAAGACGCAGTGGCCCCTCAAATACCAACACTGCCTTTTTTTAAACATCCAAACATATATTTAACATATTCATATTCTTTATTACAATCAATGTATTTCAAACAGACATCACCAATTTATTATAACTATCCAACATAATACAAAATGAGATGACCAATAAAAAAATAATAAGTTTTTTGAAAATAATTTAACTGTTTTGATTTTAAAGTAAAGAATATTATTTTGTTTCCCCATTTTTGATGGCTTTTGTAAAATAAAATATTCATATTTTGAAGTTGACTAAGATACACATTCAAAATATATAATAACTATTAATTCAATATACCAACATTTCTAATTATGATTTTAAAATGAATTGTAATTTCCATTTCACATAAAATTATGCTTGTAACAGACAATACAACTTCTTTAGTAGACGTTCTCGCACTATTTGTTTTCTTTCTTTAATCCTTATTAAACAATAAATTTGCCTTCAGCTGTACCGATATTTTCTTGTTATCTTTAAAATTAGAATGAATTATATTAAATATTATCAAGTACTAAATGTAAGAATATAATCTGTTGTAGAACATAAAAATGCTCATTTATCTTAAAATATTGTATAAAGCCAACATACAAACTTAGATTATGTTTCATAATAAGTCAATTCATTATAATATTACACCTAACAACACAAGATAGTTTCTACTGGACACAAACTTGCTATGTTGCCCGTGCATCAACGACAGGAAACAAATAGTGCACTGACTTTCTCTAAATTCAAATTCAACAACTATAAATTAATGTCTTTCCTCAACTAGGTGAGTTAGTTAAATTATTTCATAATTATTATTCAGGTATAGTTAACATATTTTCTTTCATAGATTTTTTTATTATTTATTTTGAAGAAAAAAACAATCACATAAAATGACAATATTAATCATTCAAAACATTCGAATTTTATAATTTAAAACTTGAAAAAAAGCTATTAGTGATGATAAAAATATTAATTATTTTGATGTCAAATACATAAAAATTCTACCTTTCCGTAGTAATAAATGCATTAAATATGTAAAAAAATCAAAAAACTTTTAATTTTACATAAGATACGTATTTAAATATTAAAATTTTAAACTATATTTTAGTTAATAATTAATATGTATGAACATGTTTTTCATTGAGTTAAATATATTATTAATTTATCTAATTATCTTGGTTGTATTAATAACCGAATATATTCATTTCTAAAAATAAAATTTTATGAAAAATAATAATTATATTTTCATACAAGTGTTGTAAGCCTTATTATGTGTTCACTAACTTCAAAGAAAGTTTGTTTATATGTTTACATGGTTTTACTTTTTTGTCAAACAATTTTTCTGATTGGCATTTGACTTAATTATGTATTTTTAATCTATAAGTATAAATTGTCTATATACTCCACATTTAAAAGGTACCTCAGTGGTTTACTTGTGTGCTGAGGCATGGCAGACAGACGCTTCACTTGGTTGGGATAACAAACGGTTACCACAAACATTGTCACCTGACAAAAACTGGTCACAGCTGGGGTCCCTTAACAATGTGAATGTAGTATAGACAATACATAGTTGATCAATATTAATTTTACATTAGTTATAATTTATAAAGTATTGTACTACTATATGCTAATTTTTATTGTTTTGCTAAATATATTGCAATTCATATTAATTCAATTTATAAATAGGTATACATATATACCTATATGGTTCTAAACTGGTATATCGCGTATTACCGCAATTTGTCTCCAAAAAATATTTTATTATATTGTACATGTTGAAAGTACAAATGTACGACATTATTATGAAGTTATAACGTGATGGTAAAAACCACAGAGAGGAAAAACAGTTGTGAAGATAGTCTCATTTTCAGTTTACATATATTATGTATGTTTATAGTTGTCTTTTTTTGAAAAATCTACTGTTATAAGTGTGTTGCCATTTTTATGGATCTAAATTAGGGTGTTTTGTAAAAAAAAAAGGATGAGAAGCACTGCCTTATATAGGTATTGTAGGAGTGAATTAAATTTTACCTTCAGTAAAACTAAAATATTGTTGGTTACAAGGTTTTAAATTATCTATCAACAAGACTAGCTTAATTAATTATTTATTCATGCTCTAGGACCAGTAGAGGAACCAGGATTTATTTAAGGGGGGAGGGAGGTCCAATAAAATGTTCTCACTCCATTCGAGGCCCTAGCCAACATGCCACCATATGCTAACAGGGACATGTTTTTGCTGAGGCACAGAATATTTTTCTTGTGGGCTGGAGTATAAACAAAAAATTATCAAGAACTTACTACCCAGACCTTAGTTGAGAGTGATTACATAAACATCAGGTCATTTAAATCAAATATATAATATTATATAATCTAACTAATGACCGACTTCCTTATAGATGCGTGCTCATTGCCCATGAAAATATAAAATATTAGTATAAACATGTTAGTATGGTACAGTTACACAACAATAATGAATTAACCCAAATAAATATGAAAACTAATCGTAATATTTTTGATATATTAAGAGCATAAAACAGTTTTATTAGCTAAAATAATCTACATATTTTAAGATTCTAATTATTAGTTACAATTAAATTACTTTATCAATGCCATAGTGGATCATTATTTATTACTAATTTATTCACTCAGACGTAATGTTTCTATTTCTTCATTTTGTTGTTGTAACATTTTAATCCTTAAAAATTCAAAATTATCCATTTGATAATGACTTATCATATAACTTAATAATGCATGACCAATGACAAATGCAGTAAGTCTGTTGTATAGTGGACGACTTATTTTCATTGCATGCAAAGCAAATTCTTTAACCATGTCAGTTCCTCTAGATTTCAAATTATATGTATTCATTTTGCTGGCAAACTGAAAGAGTAAATAGGTATGACAGATTATATATTACATTGAGTTGACAATAAAAATCATAATGAAATGTTAAAAAGATTTTTCAAGTATGACACATATTTACCATATAAGTTCCACCAATTGTACTCATCAGAGGATAAACAATTCCTGTGCCTATTTGTATAAACATTGCTTGTGTATTGATGCAAATAGGACAATCTTCTTGTAAAATTATTGATTTAGTAGTCACCTATGGAATATAAGGTTTTAGTCATTGTCTTTGTAATGTTATCAGGTATATGAGTTTACATACTGTGTTTTGATAAATTTGATTGAAAATTGACGGGACAAGAACAATTGGCAAGAACAAAGTAAAACGTCCATAGTTCCTTAGTTGTAGTTTTTTGCGGTAAAAATTTAAAATTACTGTACTCGATAACACAACGGCTGATGATAGAATTGGATTACCATGTTTTAGCGCCCATCTAAAAACAATAAAATCATGCTCAAACAGTGATATTTGCGCAATGTGATTGTTACTGACAATTCCATCGTATTTGGCCATTTGTGTATCAGGTCGGTCATGTACTCTTGAACCTCATCTCTCGTGAGACGTATGGCCCCCTTGGGGATTTCTTCGGGTTTCCCCCTTTCGATGTACATTGCGTTGCAATGGCGCGCTGGGTAAGGAAATTAGGCAAAAAGCGAATAATTCTCCGATAAACTGTAAATGATTACTATGTAAGTACCTTGTAACGGACAGAAAACGGAACAGGCAGAACAAATTTAAAATTATAAAATCAAAACTAGTGTCTACTGCCGAGTATACTCAAGGTGTCGAACAGTCCAAAACATTCTATTACTCTAAAATTTAAAACTTAAAAGTATTCTTTTATCATCTATGATCCTCAACAAAGTCACCAATGCCGCCCTCACCGGTAGTATTATTTACATGCTGTAGTAATATTATCTATAATCAATTATCTAATATCTATAAACCTCGAGGGCATAGAACCACAGTAGAACCGTTAGAGAACGTCAAGTCTTCTCGTCATTCGTCAGTCTTATCTATATCCTTTTGACCTACGTGTGGCCACACTGGATTTTATCATAAATTCCCAAATGTGGGTCATCAACATTGTTCTTATCTACATTTCGTAAAATTGACCAACAGTTATCAGTTATCACGAAACACAGTACACAAGACGTCACAACCATATTATTATTATTATTGTTCTTGGCGATTCTAGTTGGCCTCTTATTGTTTTTTACACCAACCTTGCGTAGTTGGTTTAGTTGTTGTTGCCTTGGAGTACCGTGTAGCTGTGTAATGTGTTGGGACTTAGCAGTTGGCACAGTGACCAGTACGTAACAGGCGACGTAATACGAATTAGTCAGAAGTTTGCTGTTAGTCACGACTCACGGACACTTCCTTGTTGTAGCTTGTTTGTGTTACCTATTTGATACTCTCAAATAGATTTTTGTAATTTATTTCCCTAACCGTCTAATTTCAAAATGTTCAAAGTATACAATAAATTAAACCGTAATCAATTGAAAACACTTGAAGAATTTAGGACTGTTCAGAAAACTAGAAGGTATGTCGTTTTTTGCTTTGCAATTTTATTGAAATTTGTTGCACAACTGAACGTAAAATGTATCTGTAGACTGTAGTTTAAAATGCAGCTTAAAAATGAACAATACTTAATAAAAAATGATTAGTTGAGTAAATAAACAGATATTTAGACATTATTAGTAGTCTCATTATCTCTGTTATACTATTTAATATTGAGTTTAATATTTGGATATTTATCCATCATTCTAACATTTCTAATTATATTATAAGTACAAACTTTTATGAAAGAATTGATTAACCTCTATTTATAGCATACCATTGAGTTTATTCAACTTTTTACTTTTATGGTTTAAAATAAAATTAATTTGAGTTAAATACCTCTACCTCAGGTAATTTAAGATTAATTTGAATCAGTGTGATGACTTATTGCTGTTATTTTAATTCCCTATTTCAAATATTTTGAACATATAATTTTTATTATAACAATTTTATAATTTTAAGTAGGTACCTAATATTTTTATGCAGTTTATTAAATAAGAAAAAAATTATCTCACTTAATGACGTAACATTGTCCTTTGTACTCTATCTAATATATTGCTAATGATTAATTTGGCTTTGATGTATCTACTTTCACTATAAATAGAACAATGCCAATTGAATAATATTGACATACAAATCAGGAAGTGGAGTAAAATTATTATTATATTTATAAAAATAATTTTGTTAGGACACACAATACATTCAAAATTTTTTCATAAATATTAAAAGTTGAATTAAAACTGAAATTAATTTTTAACTGTTGAGATTTACAATGTATTATCTCATCCCATTATAGGTATTACCTATCTTATACCTAATTAGTTATTTACTTTGTTATTGGTTATTGGTTATAAGTTTTTTTTTTTTTTTTAATACCTAATGAAAAGTTAAACATCATAGGTACCTGGCATTTGTTTGTAATTTTGAATACAAAGTCATATTTCCATGAAACATTGAAACATAAGTGATACAAAAAATATATTAAACAAAAATTATTAACAAAAGAGTTTGTTAGGTACCTATGCGATAACATTTTATTCATAATTATGCTGTACCTACCTATAATTTAAAAAAATATTTATTCTAGATTAATAATAACTTGCTACCAATTATTTTATAGGTACCTAAAAAGTAATTATTTACATTTATAATTGAATAACTAAACATTATTATGTTAAGATGGAAATAATTTTTTTATTTATACCTACCTAGATAATTACTTTTGATTAATTTATAATAAAAATGTTTTAACAGACTGTTGTCAACAACTGTTTCGCACTCAAAAGAAAAATCCTCAGATTCGAAAAAAGATGTTAAACAATCAAAATCCTTCACAATGAACCTGTTCCGTGGTCACTTACAAACTTCACAAGTGTTCCCATACCCAAATGTATTAAATGATGAACAAACAGAAACATTAACAAGTCTAGTCGATCCCGTGACAAAATTTTTCAAAGTATTTATCAAACTATAAATTTAAAAATTTTTTTATTTTTTATTTTTATCAATTTATTTTTTTTCAAGGAAGTCAATAACCCACTCAAGAATGATGAGATAGAAACAGTAGAGCCTAACACCCTTGAAGGGTTATGGGATATGGGTGCTTTCTCTTTACAAGTACCTCAAGACTTAGGTGGCTTGGGTCTCAGCAATACTCAATACGCTAGAATGGTAGAAATTGTTGGTGCTCATGATTTGGCTGTGGGTATTGTTTTAGGAGCACATCAGTCAATTGGATTTAAAGTAAATACTACTATCTTTATATTTATGCTTCAGTAGTTTGGTAAATTATCTTACACCACATTAAAAAAAAATAAGATTTTTAAAGAAAACATAGTTAACAAACCGATCAAAGGTTCTAATATAAAACAAATTTATCTTCTTCTGTTATAAAATGATTTAAACTAATGAAAAATTTTGGCTCTAAGCAAAAGTTAATTCAAATTGAATGTTTATATATACATTGTACCATCTACCTTATATTATTTATATAATTATAAATAATAACTATATAATATGTATTTATTCATTGTAAAATTGGCAGTATACTGTTAATATATATATATACATAATTTGATAGATTATTACTTTTGTGTGTTATGGTGCCTTTATATACATTTTATGATTTTTATATCTTGAGCCATTTATAATCTACAAAAATTTTAAGTAAATATGTATTTGGTATTTTTTATATATTGATTTCATAAGTCCTTATTTAAATTGCAATCCAAATTGTTAATTAAATATTTTATTAAAAAAAGGGTATAATGTTTATCTTATCACTGAAAAATACCATTATAAAATGTACTTTAAATAGTTGTTAATAATTAATATGTTGTGTTAAAAAATTACCCTTCATGACTTAAATTATTTAGCACATCCGTCTGTTTTTATGAAAAGTCTAGATCCCAGATGCAGGTTTCTCTATGTAATATAATTATAGGATCTAATACAGTTCATCCTGATACATTATAATCACATACAGCATACTAATATTCTGCATATTACATTATATGTAAACAGACATAACTGTATTAATAAATAGTTAATACATTTGAAGAGACATGAAGTAATATAATAGATATTAATATTTGTTTTGTACTTGCTTCTGAACTTAAACGTGACATGGTTTCTACAGTTCACAACTTTCATACCATTTTACAGTGTACAGAGCTTTGTGATATTTTTATTTACCAACCATTGAAATAGACTAAATGATCTAGTTAAAACAATGTAGCTGACAGCTGCATAATTATATGTTACATACTCTTTCAGTGGCAGAATAAGGTTGCTTGTGGATAAAATTCCTATGAGCTCTTTTTTTTTACATTTTTTTTGCGTGATGACTAATTAAGTAGTAAACATACACATATATACAGCTATCTTCAAATACATCTCAAATGGCTAGCTGATTGATTTCAATTTTGAGTTTGTAAACACATTATAAACAAGAATTAATACAAACATGGAGAACTTTTACTTATTTATAAATTTGTATTGTATGTTCTAATTGTTTATACTAAAATAATTAAGTAATTTTGTGGTGTTTATAGAAAAAATTAAACTAGTTTTATTTTTTATTTATTTGTTCAATGGTATGGCATATTTAGCATGCTAAAATCTAAGGATATAATCTATGTAAATTCTTTAGATCAATATTTTCAATTTGTTACATAATTGTAATGTTAATAATGAATATGTTGCATATAAATATATTATATATATGTCTACATGATAAGTTTATTTTCTAATACAATATTATAGATTAAATTCTTTATAAATTCTTTCATACAACCTGTACAATTTGCCTCAATAATCATAATACTTTTAAGTTTTTGTTTTCAAAACTGTATGAATTGAAAGTGTCAATAATATTACTTAGCAGTTAGAATCGTACACACTACACATGTCTAGTAAAAATATTTTAGTGATTGGGAGTTGAGTTGACCATTTGATATGTGACAGGTTTTTTTACAGTTATTTACTATTTTTGTTAGTAAACTACATATAAATTCTAAAAATGGCTTAAAGTTCTAGTTTTATTCAAATTTATGAAATTATGTCACTTGTAATTAATTTGTTTACAAGCATAAAAGTATTGCAAAAAAAAAAAACTAACATTATCTTATAAATTATAATATTACATATTTATCTTATTAATTAAAAAATAAATTGTGATTTTTAATCATAACAGGGAATTTTGCTATTTGGAACACCTGAACAAAAAGCTAAATATCTCCCCAGAGTGTCCAATAAGGAATTTGCCGCATTTTGTCTGACTGAACCGTCATCTGGTAGTGATGCTGGCTCAATCAGGTATGTTTTTTAAAATAATGATTTTCTCATTATAATATAATATATTGTATTGCTACAATTTTAGAACTCGAGCAGTCTTATCTCCTGACGGCAAACATTTTCTTTTAAATGGAAGTAAAATATGGATTAGCAATGGAGGAATGGCAGAAATAATGACAGTATTTGCACAAACTCCAGTAAAAGACGAGAAGACTGGTAAGACAGTTGACAAAGTAACTGCCTTTATTGTGGAAAGAGCATTTGGTGGTGTTTCAAACAGTCCACCAGAAAAGAAAATGGGCATCAAAGCTTCAAATACTGCCGAAGTGACTTACGAAGATGTCAAGATACCAATTGAAAATGTGTTGGGCGGCGTTGGTGAAGGTTTTAAAGTAGCTATGAATATATTGAATAATGGAAGGTTTGGAATGGCTGCTGCTCTGTCTGGAACAATGAGATCAGTGACTGCTAAAGCAGTAGAGCATGCTACCACCAGAATACAGTTTGGTAAACGCTTGGATTCATTTGGAAGCATACAAGAGAAACTTGCTCGCATGGCTATGTTGCATTATGTAACAGAGAGTATGGCTTACATGATATCTGGAAACATGGATTCTGGGTCTGTTGACTATCATTTGGAAGCAGCAATATCTAAGGTAAAGAAAAAATTTTATTTTAAGAAATATACAATTGATAAATAAAAATATACAATTTTTTCAACAGTGCTTTGCATCCGAATCTGCCTGGTATGTATGTGATGAAGCTATACAGATTCTAGGTGGAATGGGCTACATGAAAAGTACAGGCCTTGAAAAAGTTATGCGTGACTTAAGAATATTCAGAATATTTGAAGGTACTAATGATATATTGAGGCTCTTTGTGGCCTTAACTGGTATCCAGTTTGCGGGCAGTCATCTCAAAGAATTGCAAAAAGCTTTCAAAAATCCAACAGCAAATTTAGGATTAATTCTTGAAGAAGTCACTAAACGAGCTCTCTCATCGGTTGGATTTAGCTCTGCTCCCTCACTATCACATCTGGTGCACCCAAAATTATCAGATGCTGCTAATCTTGCTGGTCAAGTGAGTTAATGTTTAAGGTTTTCTCGATTGATTATATTTGATATAACTTTTTTTTATTGTTATTTTTAGAGTGTAGGTCTTTTTGGACCAGCTGTAGAATCGCTGTTAATTAAACATGGAAAAGGTATTATTGATGAACAGTTCCTTTTAAATAGATTAGCTCAAGCGGCTATTGATACATACACTATGACTGTGGTACTATCTCGTGCAACAAGAGCACTCAACTTGGGTCTGCCCACTGCCGATTACGAAGCACTATTGACCCAAGTTTACTGTTCTGAAGTACGTCTCACAAGCTTTTTATGTATAATATGTATTATACAAATACATATTTTATTTATTATAATTTATTTTTATTTTTAGGCCAGTGATAGAGTAGCAAGCAATTTATTGCAACTGAAGTCTGGCAAGCACTTAGATAACTTTTCAAAAATGAGTGATATTGCTGAACAAATGTGTCAAAGTGGTGGGTTAGTTCAACCTAATCCTTTAAATTTGTAAACTGTTAAAAACTTAAAAATGGAGTATTTTATTCTGAAATAATTAATTTTTAAAAACATTGAATCGCTAAAATCAGGGTAAGGTGGTTATTTTTTTATTTATTTTTTAATGTTATAGAGAAACTTAACTTGAGCTTATATACACATTTTTACTATCAATATTAAACTATATCTCTATTTACCTAAAAAACAAAATTCGATTTTTTGCAAAATTTTAATGTTTATTTAAAAATTATTGTTGTTTGAATTACGTTTAGTTATTTAATTATATAATTTTTTTTTTGTTAAGTATTTTATATTTTATATTGTCAACCTGGTTAAAAATTATTGATTTAAATAATTAATTTTGTTTATTATTGTATTTTGTAAACACAGATAAAAATATTATATGTATATAATATATATACATAAATATATATATATATAATAGCAAATTTGTTTTGATACTTCATTGTATTTGATGTACCTATGTGTATATATTTTATGCACATACGCATATGTTATTTAACTTGTTTTTATTCGTGGTCTGAAGAAGATTATTTTAATGAAAACATTAATCATCAAATATTGAACTAACAGCAGTTGAACACTTAAACTGAATATTAATTTTTAAAATCCATCGGAGATCTAGAACAAATTTTAAAATTGAGAGTAAACAGTTCAATATATGACTTGTAATATACAGTCACATTTTAATACAATCCATCCTCTAAACATACCGCTATTCTGTTAATTAAATAAAATCTTATGTTTAAATAATAAAACCAATTGTCGAGACAAGTTCCCTAAATATTTTATACCATTTTACATCCTAGGATGCACTCATGTGGACACAATTATCTACTTATATTAAGGTTAGCATTTGAAAAAAAAATTAGTTCAACATTATTTAGAATTTAATTACTGAAACGTTATTTTACCCCAAATAAATCACATTAAAAAAATATATTTCTACAAAACCAACATTATAAATTATAAATTATTTTATTTGATGATTCTATAAATTACGTTCTGATTTATGTTTTATTTAATGTTATTATGTATCATATACTTTGTTAATTGTTATGTTTGTTTTGAGGTACCTATTTAATTATTTTTGTTATAATTTTGTTACAAATTTCGACTGTTTTTTTGTCAAATATAATTTTATCATAGCTTTTGCAAGCCCTGAATTATATGTAAGCGGAGTGATTCACCATGAATGCTCATACCCTTATAGTACCTATATTAGAGTGTATATTCTTTGGCTTTTTCAAATTCTGATTTTTGAAATTTTGAAAAGTGGACTTAAAGGCTATATTTTTAAATACTTTTTTTGTGCCATTAAATAAATGGTACAAACTTCTATTTTTCAATGATACCTAATCCTAGTTTATTACTGTGTGTACTGTTAGGTAGTGAATTTTAACATGTTATTTCTGAGTTATTACTTATGAGAAAAGTCCATAATATAATGGTTGAACATAAAACAAAGTATACCTTTATAATATTCAGTCTGGGGTAGGGTTCATGACTTGTCTCAATTAGGGAAATGGAATCTCTATCTATATTTTCTGAACCTATTATCATAGACTATTTTCCAAGTACCTTAAGTACAATAATTGCTCATTCAGTATTTGATTTTTATGCCTCAACATATTGTTCACAAAAATAATCATCCGCTCAACAATTTACAGTAAAATAAGTCAGTATTGTCACAGACAACATCACTTTTATGCAGAATGGCATAAACGTCTAAGTATTTGAGTATACTGTCTTTAATCTTTAAATAGAACTTATACTTATAAATTCCAAAGATCATAAAACTAAATTAGTTTTTAATTTAAGAAAAATAGTTTTTACTTTGCTTGATAAATCACTGTTTTAGTATGTCCTTCTGTAATTGTGTGTACTGCATATTATAGATTTATTGTAAATACTTAAGTAAAATAGAACAAGAATTTGTTGAAAAAAACTTGTTTGTTCAGTAGGTATGGTACTAAAGAGTGAAGGGTGGGTGTTCTGTGTTCCCAAGAATGAGTTTTTACTGTTGTGTTCTTCAAATAATATGTACTTGCATTTTGCACACAATCGGGGCTTAAAAAAAAATCTTATTAAGATCTTGTTCTTTCAAACTAGTAGGTAACCAGTAACCACTTTATAATATTATGTAACTATGTAAGCATTGTTACCTAACGATTTCTATGAATAAATGGGATGGGAATAAATCTTGTAGAGACGAATCTACCTGGCGGCTGACAAAAAAATTGTGTGCAGGCCTCGTCCAAGATCGAGCTCTGACTGAAGATAGTCTGACTGCTCTCAAGTCTTAGGTCTAGATTACTGTGTGCACTGCAGGAGCAGATCCGTTGTTATTATTACCTGTATTATTGACGATTTTTTATTAAATAATATGATATATTTATATTTTCAATTTTATAGGAACTTGTACAGTTGTACACATTTTTTTAAAAAATATGATATTTTTATACTTTTATTTAGCAGCAGATATGTCGGCTAATTGGGAATATATGAATTGGAAGTCGGTGAATTAGTAGTCAGCAAATTGGGAGTCGGCGAACTGCAGGGATGTCGGCGAAATAGGTTTCGGCGATGTGGGAAGACACGAGCGTTAGTATACGCCGCTGTATACTTGTATAATGTGAGTATGTGATCGATAACTAAAAAGAATTACCTACCACATTTTTTATAATATTAAACATCGTATAGTATCCTTATAGCGCAATTGCCCCATATTGTCTGTTTATGCCTACTAGTAGACCAGTGTCCGCCCTGGAAATGTTTATAATAATATAATAATTAATAGGTAGGTACTTTAAATTTTAATATATTATCTTGACCTAAGATCATAAAAAATACAATAGGTTAGCAATATTATTTATCAAGAAAAATAACATAATTATAACAGATTGATTAGTATGAAAATACGATTTGTTATTCGTTGGATAAAAAATAAAGTTACCTCCTTGCAGTTCTAGCCCCCTAGCTAGGTTAGGTTCTAGCCCTTTATATGGTATATAATATATATATAGGTCCCAATCATAGGATTACCCATCACTATATTATGTAGGTATACCCAGACACCCAGTGACGCCGAGCTCTAAAAAAAGTACTATTATCAAATTTATTTTCAGAAGGTACCACCCACCAAAAATATTTCCAACCAAACTAATCTGTTGTTAAAAATGTGAACCGTGAAGGTTATTATTATACTAATAGTATTACTATAATATTACTTTATGATATATGAGCAGCCTTAAGGTCTTAATGACCATTAGGGACTAGGCCCCTAGGACCACCCACCCCATTTAAGCTGTTGTTTTAACAACACTATTGTTATCCCCCAACCCCCCGTTGGACACCACTGGATATACCCATTGATGATTGATGAGTTATGTTTCTTGCGCGAGTAGTGAGTACGATAATAATCTCATCAGAGTATCAGACCATCGACTTAATTTCGAGCTAGGTCAGTGTAGGTACCTGTATAATAACATTTAATGTACTTATTGCTTAGTAAAATATGTAATAAATGCTCATATAGTTAGGTATTATAGCGACCAGCGTACCTGCCGACTAGGTGGGTAGTGGGTACACCGTACATACGTACCTAAAGTATAGTCTACAGTCTAGACTCGTGTGTTTAGACACAATAATTGAAACAGGCTAATCACTATAGATATAGGTATCTACAATCCACTCATACAGCAGTAGTCACTATATAAAAATCTAGTGAGCCGTGTAAAGTGTAAAATATGTGTTCTCAGTAAACTCACAACAACACTCGATTCTTTTGGTTCGGATTTTAAAATCATTTAAAAATGACAAACATTTTGCTACCAAATAGTAAATATGTAACAGAATAGGTAGGTACCTCTACCTAGTACCTACTTATAACAATATATATATTAGTGGTATGATATACCGAGAGTTAATAAATCATCATCATGTATACCTACATTTCAAGATGAACTGACTGTAAATAACTGTGTTTGAAATTTGAATAGATATACTTGCACAGTTGCACACAGACATAAGTTTTCTAATGAAATAATTTTATCTGAAATACCTATACTATTTTTAGTATAGTCAATATGTGTATTCCATGTTGTGGGTTAAACAAGCTGGCGAGGTACAATAGAGGGGGCGTGGGGAGTCTGGACTAGCGGATAACAGCGAAATGATTTATCCCCAGTTGGCTCTAAGCCCACATCAAAAATCCCAGCGACGTCACTGACCACTGTAGCCGACATAACAGTTTAATTACTTATGTATGGCTTGTGGATATAATTCGGTCGTGCGTGTCTACGAAATAATGTTAAAATAGCACAGGCAATTATTTTGTAGGTACAGCCGTACAGGTTTCGTCTCAAGGACAAGTCTGGCGAGCGGGTGACATTGAAACGCACTTTAAAAAAAACCGATTTATGACGTAGGTAAACATATTATGTATAGGAACCTACTTGTTTTATACAAAATACCGTGTGCCGTTTTTTACGAAAATGTAATACCTACAATCTATTTTAATTAATGTATGACATTTACACATTATTCTATATAGGTACATATTATGGTACACTACTACTAGAACTCAGTATACATACTAACAAATAACTTAAGTCAAAATCTTTTGATATACCTATACTTACCACATTTAAAGTTTTGTTTTGTGGTGCATGATAAACTTATAGATGGTCTTCACACTTTAGAAAATTCTACATACCATTGTGTCCATGTGAGAAACTTACCTACCTACGACCTACCTATAGGTACTTTCCAAATCTAGTTCACAGTGCCCTAATATCTGTACATGTGCTTTATTTAAAGTCCTTACAATAAAAAAAATTTACTGGAAATTGAACTTGAAAAATCGTTGGAGTATTATAGGTAATGGTATTTTCTTTAAAAATATTTTTTCTTCAATATTACATCCATAAAAAATGCTTCAATTACATTTTTTATAAGATAAGTGACACAGAGCCTAGACCTGTTACATACGCGTTTCTTAATTATATAATTGGATCACCAATCAACAATGATATATTATAAGAATTAAGAAAGCATACCAGCGGCAACTACAGATATAGTGTTTGTGATTATTTTATTTAGATAGGTATAGCATAGTAATTACTAATTAGTAATTTGTAACTATTCTTTGTCAGCTGATGTTTCACAAAAATGATAAGTATAGGTACCTAAGTTATCATCTCAAAAGTATTAACCTCTTAAAGTTAAACAATTAGTATTAAAATTTTAATCTGCTTAGGGAAATTTCGCTAAACCGACATATTATTGCTCTTATTAATCATTACGTAAATTGTCAAAGACAGTTTTTACGGGTATCGGGTCGCATTCACTTCTTCTCATAATAATAATGACTGACTATTATATTCATCTATTATGCGTATACTGCAGTTTCGATTCGACGGACGATAAGATAATTGATATTGATACTATTCTAATATAAGGGGGACCTATCGATTCCGCCAATGTAGCATCGATTCCGCCAGTATCGACTCCGCCAGTTCAGGTAGTCTAAAAACAACCTATCGATTCCGCCACCAACCAATTTTTACCTCGACCAGGCAACTGCTGCTGTCAACCCGTTTTTGTTATAATAATAATAATATATTTAAAAAATTTAAATATAAATTAATTTAGTCAAATATAGTTTTAAGTTATACAATGATATGTTTATAGTATAATGGATGCCAAACTAAGGCAATGTGAATTAATATAATATAAAATAATACAATATAGTTAAATAAATAAAATGAATTGAGTTTTGCATGGAAAGATTCACAACTATTTGTGGTTCGCTCAGAACTAATGGAGAAAGAGGCCCAAACATTGGGTGGAAATCTCGAAAACTCGTCAATGTAGTTTTCAGTTAAATAATCACAAAATGTTAACATTTTTGGATCATTAGGGCAGTGTGCCATAAACTCTTCTATAAAACAATCAGAAACTTCTTCTGGGCTTAAAAAAGAAAGTCCGAATATTTTTCTTAACCAGATTCCGGACTCACAGTTTTTATTTGGACAATACTATTAGTCGTTTTTCGTATCATTACGCGTATACAAGTTAGATTATCATCAGACATCAATTAGCGATAACATTTTTATACAGGTATTTCATATAATATTTATAATATAACTATGTAAGTAAAATAAAACTAAAATGTTCGGGAAGATTATTTTTTCCCTGGCGGAATCGATAGGTCGTTTTTAAACTACCTGCACTGGCGGAATCGATGCTGGCGGAATCGATAAACCTTATACCCAAGTATAAAAAGGTCTGGCGGAATCGATGAAACCCCAATATAAGGTATATCGTAGCCCGTAAGTATGTTGCCTAAGGGGCTAGGTAAATTGAGTTTGAAATAGTGTTTTTGTGGTAAACTGAGTCCCGGGTCTGAAAAGGGTATAGGGTAAACTGAGTCCCGGATTTGAAAAGGTATAAGGTAAACTGAGTCCCTGGTTATAATAGGTTTAGTTTCCAAAAAAGCACATTTTCCTTCTCACTTTTACAGGCTTAGGACTGTCTGTTCGGTTAACATAACTGGCGTGGTTAAAAATTCGTGGTCCAAACATTAGGAAGAAATAAACCAGAAGGATCAACATATGTTTCAAAAACGTAATCTAAAAACGCCTGTACTTTATCTCCTGTAGGTTGAATTGCCATGATATCTTCAACAAAACACCGATCAATTTCATCTGCAGGGCTTAAAAAAGGTAAACCAAAAAATACTCTTAAAAATTTACTGTGTTCTGATTTCTGATCTCGATATAATATGTTGGTTAATCCAAGACCTTGAATTTTTTTCCACTTACTTAATCTAAGGTTAGGTGCCCAACCTACCCGTGAAATCGGCACCCTTTGATTTCAATTAAAAAAAAACATGTTATGCGGAATTATGTATACCTAACTCGAAATTAATAAAAATTCGATTTGACAAAAATGTTAAGTCTATTATTGAACAATAAGTTACAATATGTTTGAAAAATTGAATGTAAGTACCAGGTTCTTTTTTTCCTAATATGCCAAATACAAGTGGTATATATTATACTTTATTATTAACGTATCCATATGAATTGTGAAAATTTGATGAAAGAACTTTGGACAGCTTTTAAATGTCCCGTCTACATAAATATTGTCTGTATCGCAAAGCGTTTTTGAATAAGTTACTGTCAAAAAAATAATTATACTGGTATGAATGTCAGTAATTATCATAAAAGGTTCACCAATATTTGTCAATATTTCCATATTATTTAAAGCATTTTGTGTTTTTAAAGAACTATGAATACTATTTCGGGAATTTCGTATATTTCGTTAGATAAGGGTTATATCTGAAAATGTTAATTTTGGTAAATCGCTTGTTCTTATTTCTGTATGAATTAATTTAGCTGGTTTTGTCGAAACGTCAAGGATTGCTTTTCTTTTTAGTGCACTATTAAATTGTTGTTTATTCAGCGTTTCTTCGTGTGATTGTTGGTGATTGTGGTTATCAGTATTAAAAATAATAGAATATGATCGTTCAATTTCAAATATCACTTACAATAATTTAAGTAGCAAGTCCATCGTTGAATATCGTTTTTAAGTATCTTATGAAATCGGAATTTATGTCCGTTAACTATAAAAATTGTCTTGATTCGTTGACTTGTCATTAAATCCAATGTGCAACCGCAACACTATTATAACAACACTGTTTTTTGTAATAAATAATTTTAAGAACTGTAATATTGAAGTTGAACACTTGAACTACAATCGGTGACTAGTTGTCATAGTCATCGGCATAATTGACGTATTGTTTGACGATACGTTTTTTTGATAATCGATAAACGGATAATATAGTGCGATAATTTTAGTGTGCATATAAGATCTTTCCAAACACTATAAACAAATCGGTAATCGATAATCGATAATCACCAATTGGTGACTAGTCCCTATACAGTACTCATTGAATCACATCTACATCGTTGTTATATTTATAAATTATTTTTTCGAAAAATATTATTACTCGGGACTCAATTTACCCCTAGCACGTTAAAATATTTCTGACTCAATTTACCTAGCCCTAATATCCACCCAATTATTTGGGACTCAGTTTACCACTCTCGATTGCCTAATAACCTTAGCAGTTGAAGCATGTAAACCTTTTAAGTAAAAAAAAAAAAAGGTATATCGTATGTAGGTAGTTACGGGCTGCGTACCTATATTATATTAATATACAGGAAAAACTAGAAATCGCTTAGGGATAAGTTATAATAATGGGTTGTAGTAAAAAACCGAGTTTAATGACCTAAAATTGAAGGTCAGTGCAAAACTACTATGTTCTTATAACGTGTCAGACTTTACAGAATTTTTTTTGTTGAATGCAAAAAAATGTACAAATCATATTATTTAAAATTATTAAATATTTTATGAATTGATAACTCTATTGTATTTAATTTTAAAGTGAATTGCCCTATTACCAAATTTAGAAGTAATAATATATTATCTAGTACAATATATAGATCGTAGGTGCCAAGATTTCAAAAAATCATCGGGTGATGATCATGATATACGTCTTATATTTTGGAATTAGGTACATAACATTTATCGATGTATGAATAATG
This sequence comes from Nasonovia ribisnigri, assembly GCA_027563435.1. Lineage (NCBI taxonomy): Eukaryota > Metazoa > Arthropoda > Insecta > Hemiptera > Aphididae > Nasonovia > Nasonovia ribisnigri. The sequence goes on from JANEHU010004804.1 coordinate 25,117, forward strand.
TGAATAATGGAAATACGATAATATGACTTGTCATGTGTGTGTATATACACGGTTTATTTTTTGTGCGATTATTATTATTAACATGTGTGTAAATGTGTAATACTGTAGTATCTATGTGAATACGAGAATTGATTTAGCGTGTGTGTGCAGGCGTGTGCATTCGACTATTTTAGTAAGCAGGTACTTCAAATTTCAATGGATATACCATATACTGCATTGCTGTGTATTTTGAGTTTAGGTACCAACCTCATGAGGAGCTACAACATTAATGTACACGTCATGTAGTGTACTTAACTTTAAAGGTTCGTATTTAATATTTATTTATTTTTAATTTTTATTTCTTTATCAAATATTATTTTTAGTTTTATTATGTTTATAAAACAAAATAATCCGAAATATTTAACACATTTTGAATTTAAATTTAAATTTCACATTAGTAATATCGTTAAGGGAAAAACTTTCAAATTATATATTAACTACCCATAAGTACAAGACAGTTATACATATTATTTAAAAATAATATAGATTAAGATACAATACACGTATAATATAAGTAATGAATGTAAACATAGATTAAAATAAATTATTAAATACACATAGACAGATCTTTAAAATGAAGAATGAAATATATCTTAATTACTAAAAAAATTTCTTAAAAATATTAAAATATGGGGAAAATAACATATACTTGCAAAATCCCTATGCAAGATATAAGTTGAAATCTAGAGTTGCTAGAGTTATTAACAACATTTGATCCCAATTTGTATGGAGTGATCAGCCCCCCAAACAAATTTCAACGGGTTTTCGAGCATCCAGGCATCCGTCGAGTGCCTATGATATATAGATATACCGCTACTCTAGATAACCAGCTATCTAGATATTTTAATTTTAAAGCGAGTTATGAGCATTTTTGAATCGTAAATTGTTATTTGTTTGTACATTTTAAAATGCTCATTACAGCTCTGCTTATTATAAATTGCTTATTAATTATTATGACCTATATTTACTACAGATCCCTTGAACGCCATTATAATATTATTGTCGTTACAAAGTCGTCAATATTAACTAGACATTGTGATCAATGACTAGTGATCTGTAGGCAATGTTATAGCAGTAGGTAGTATACTAGTATCTATAGAGTATAGACCATAGATTCATAAAGAAATTAACATTAATTAGTCTATGCTCATTGCTCTTAGAGCAAAACTTTGCTTGCACTTGCCGACCTTTTTTTATTAATTTTTTTTGACGTTTATTAACAATAATCATAGACCTTATACCTACTAGAGTATAAGGTCTATGACAATAATACATAAAATAGAAACCGATATTGAATTATTCAAAAAAAACATATAATATTTTTAATCAATGTAATTTAGTGTAAGTACCTAATTACTTTTGTCGTATATGCCGATCACAGACGTACACAAATAAACGAACAAATTAATTATAATAAGCACTTTTATTAAAACTTCGACGTCCAGTGACGATCGAGTCACACAATCGTCACCCACTGACCCTCTTTCTGTCTTCACATATTCCTTAAATATACATTTTACAATCGAAGCACTATCGCCTATCGGTAATATCGATATTAAGTTTAACCTAGTTACATTGTACTTACTGACTATGCTTAAAATTATACTAATTGCAGTTATTGTATTACATAATTGTTATCTTAACCTAGTTGCATCTTTTAATATTATGTTTATAGAATGTGTCAATGTGAGCGGTTTTGGTTTTATATTTGTTACCGCAGTAATTGTTTTATTAACTTAGTTAATAGGTAGTTTTAATTATAATATTTTTTATACATTATGCATGATACAACAATTTTTATATAAACACTTTTATTGGTATGAGAAATTTTCAATTTTTTTTAAACATCATCAAAAAATAATTTTGTACTACAAACTTGAAATATTAATACAAGATCTCATAAGTTGTTAATTTTTATGTGTTATTTAAAAAAAAAGTTGAGCTTAAATTTACATACCATATTTTCATGAGCGTCCGAAGTTAGATTTTGACAAAATTCGTCAACATTACAAATATTTATATAAAAAATGAAATTGAATACAAGATACCTATATAAGTTTTCTACTTTTACCAAAAAAAAAATGTATCGGATAATCAAATTAACATTTTATGTTCGCTTGAAATACAACCTTTAACGGATATGTTTTGTGTCCCACTGATCTTATAGCCTATAGGGGTGCATCTTTCTACTAAGTTTAACACTTCTACTATATTCGAATATATAGGTACACATGATGAATAAACAATTATTATAATGGCGATTATTGTCGAAGCTACTAAAAATAACCATGAAATTGGAATGTAATTAACAATTTTGAATCGTGTCTAGGTATATATTTATGATATACAACTAGGTACTTTATATACAAGTACATGATAAGCAATATTTTAATTATTATTTTTATATACGCAATATAAATTGTTAAAAATGTATAATTGATATAATGACTTGAGAATAATAACGTGAAAAACACAAACAAATATTTGCAATTAACGAACACCAATTTACAATTGTTTGTAATATATTATATATTCATATATACTTTAAGCAATACAAAATATCTGTTTTAATTAAAGCAAAAAACCGTTTTTGTTGTTTGTGTATTTATAGATTAAATAATACTGTAGCTATAAAGTATAAACTATAGTGTACCTACATTAATGCAGTACTTATAATACCGTATAAGACTACCTATATCCGTATACGGACTGAATTCAAACAAAAGTTTTTTTCCACCTCAACTGATAACTAATCAACTGTTAGTATCGAGTACGGTGCAAACAATTTACCGAACTACATTTTTTGTAACTCAGCACGAAGTACACACACTACACACATGTAAGTAGTTAGGCACACTTAAAATGGTAATAATAAATACAAATTTACATTAATGTTTTTATAATACCTACCTATATTACAGAAGATATTTTTTAATCAATTAATTAAATTAATTTTTTTTATACATATTTTCCGACTTAAATTATTATATAACACTGCAGTCTTAAGACTATAGTGAACTTGGTCATACCGACCCGTTCTTGTAATTTTTTGCCTCATTAGAGAAAACATATTATTTATCCAATATATGTTTGGGAGGGAACGGTGCTTAGCTCAACAAAGTTCCCTCTTAGTTGTGTCTAACATGAACGAAACTGTATCTAAGAGATCAAAATAATAAATATTTACTCATTATTATTTATGGATAGATGTACCTACGCATTATTTGTACCTTAGCGACGTGTGCTGAATGTTTGAACAAAAGTATATTACTGACTACTGATTACTGAACAACGTATCAATATAATTTATTAAACCTTACCGGTTGGCATTCGTATATTATATATTATCATAATATATTAGTCAATAGTATGTCAGTAGACATACTTAGATATTGCTATAAATTATAATGTAACAAAACAAATTCGAGTGCTATGCAATTGTAGAAATACCGTAAGATTACATTTAGATTTTTGGTACGTATCTACCTACAAATAGTTATTAAAAATGCAATGAAAATATACGTATACAAAATATAGGTTAGGTATACTGGTATACAGTATACTACAAAAATATTAGATTATACAAATTTTATTTTACAATTTTTGTTGTTTTATTGTTGTAAGTATCTATACCTACTATCACTGATTATAAATACTAGTATTTATAATCAATGCTACTATATACAGTATAATACGTAACTTCAGTATGTTCACCTATATAATTTTACACACAAAATATTATTGAAGTAATAAAATGGCGATGTAACGCTTGAACTACGCCGTCCATATAATTTTAAAATAACTGAAGGTTAATGTTACCAGTATGAAATAAGGTTATAAAGAAAAAATTAAAATTGCGAAATGCAGTTTATATTTGATTCAAAAACCTCTTTCAATCGGCAACTGGACCTGAAACGTAATTTAATCATTAATATGTTTACATCACCGACATTCGTGTCCTTCAAAATAGTGGTTTGCACATCTATTCCACTTAAATTATAATCACCTATCATACGTGAACACGCTGTATACGCGGCGCACCTATAAAACGTATTCTCAACTCAAGTTCATTGCGTAAAGGGCAAAGGTTGAGAAGTTGACAGTTTGACACCAACAAATACAGGGTAGGTTTAATTTTGACAGTGAGCATTAACAGGTTTCACTCTAAACAGTCTAAACTCCAATATGGTAACACCATCTTAATCCCATTTTCTCACATTCATCCTTACAACTCACCACACCACCTCAAAAGCAGCTGCATGTTGCCATGACCTCCTAGTGAATATCGAATTCTGTTTTGAACTGTTCTATCACATGATAGATTATTCCCATATCATATTGTGTTAATATGTTATGTTATACTTACTTTTGGTATTATATTAGTCATCCTATATACTCACTATTACGTATTGTGATTAGTGTTCAAAATACAAATTGTAAGTCTTTAATACAATAAAAACAGTGGCAAACTGACAGCCGTTATTTCAAAAAGTATTGACGTTTACGAAAATATTTTTTTTATATAGCTTAAATTCATAAAAAAAAATAAATTCTTATTAAAAATAAATTATGTTTTTCACATTAATTTTTAAGTTTTTTACTTTATTGAATGTCTACATAGTTTTTATTTTTTAGATAGTGAGTGGAGCAATGAATGTACTTTATATGTTATATTTAGAAACAGACAATTTATCTTAGTATTTTTATACACAATTACATTTGATTTGTTGGATAAAAAACTTGAAAATGTAATACAATTATCCTAATTTATTGTTACACTGACTTTTGAAAAATATTAAAAATCTATAGTCACAATTTTTTTTTATAAGCATTTAAAGTTCAATTTTTGACAACATTTCTCAAATTGTAAATTTAAAAATGATTTCGTAGTTAAAAATTGATCAAATTCTTAACTTTTAGAGCTAGGGTTAAAAATTTAAAACAATATTCCACGTAAGTAGATTATTCTGTAACTAAAAAATCTCAAAAATATAAACACACAGTTTTTATAGTTATTTTATGACCAAATTTGGATGAAATTACATATCAAATAACCAAAAATAACGATTTTATTTATTTTGTTGTAATTTTATTATATTAATTTAACTTACCGGCTACCGTATTAATAATATGAAATAAAAATATAAATATAAAATAAAGTATTCACACTGATAAACCGTCTCACCTCAGAATCTTTTTTCGTATACAATGATATTATATCATTGAATTAAAATTTAATACCATCTATTATACAGTGACCCACATGTAACCACTGTACAGCAGTCAGCAGAGCGATATCCACTTACCTACCCTTTTTTTTTATTACTATTTTTTGTGTGTGTACACGATCCATAGGAAGTCAAAATAATGCTTTAATTTTTAACTTAAGTATCTATTCCGATAGGAAATTGAATGTAGCTGGTGCATTAGGGAGATCAAAAGTAATAAATTCCCTATAGTTTTCAAAAATGTCTAGAAAAAGACTCCGGTAGATTGGAGATCTTTAAAACATTTTGTTTTAAACTCTTGTTCAAAACATGTTTTAAACATGTAAATTAATCAAACATGGTTTTGTTTAAAACAAATGATTTACACAACATAAAAAAAACATTTGTTTACAACAGAAAAATATTTTATTTATGAACATATAACTTATTAGTACCTACCGGAAACTCCTAATTATTAATTTTTTATTGCCAAAATGAATACATTTTATGGTTTATAAAATAATAAATAATTGTATAAAATTTAAAAAAAAAATCAATTAAATTATTGTAATGATATGATCGCACATCATTATAATAAAAATCATGTTTTAATCGATTAAAACAGTTTTTTTGATTTTTTTTTAAATTCTACATATAGATATTATAGAAAAACAAAAATGTCGGCACTGAGGTTAAGTATACTATTATATGTTATGACACGTTTGTATAATTGTATATAATAATAATTTATACAATATAACACTGTTTTTATGTATTATAAAATAGAAATACGCTGGTTCAAGCAAAAACTGGTTTCAAATTTTTACGCATTTTGTTTTGCAAGTCCGCAATAATGTTTAACATGGCGTGATTCATAAAAAAAAATATATTGTAAGTACCTAATAGTTTCTTGATGTATTTAATTTATATACCAGATTTCCCTGCGTTATACACTCATACTCATGCACTTGTAAAATAGCCACTTACACGTCTTATAAACGTGTATATAGGAACTAGTTTATAATTTACTATAATATAATATTATAAACTATAATATACTATACATCTCGATTCTCAAATATCAACAACGATGTAAACGTAAACACAATCCTTGTAACTTGTAATAAATAAACATATTTGTTATTCGATTTATTTTGACAAAAATATAGTCAAACGGGAATTAATGCAACAACTAATAAGTATAACTATTTTGTTTTCATGAAACTTAAAACAATAGTTGCGAAAGTAAAATCACAATGAACATTAAAACACTAAAAAAATCTCTTTAGACTCCTTGGTATATATGTACTAATAAAACTCTACACACTGACTTGCAAATAAACTATGTATAGGTATAATATGTTTATGTTACAACAAAATAACTAAAACAATTATTCTCTGTTTAAATATATAATTTCACCCAAATTTTAACTTAAACTATCTGTAAAAAGAAATACCTATTGGCGGCTATACTGACATCATTTTTTTGGTTGCTATATTTGCCGTTCAATGATCACTTCACTTGTATTTGGCATATAGTAACGTACTAACGTATCAAATTGTAAACGAGTTGAATGGCCAGCTAGCATTATAGCTAAGCTGACATTTCTCGTTTTGTTAAAAACGTGTATACCTTCTACACCTATTACAAAACATCAAAAGAAATTTATTTAATTGAGATTGTGCTGTTGAACAATTACATTACTTATTTATATCACACGCTTTATAGCAGACGGCACAAAAGTACAAAACTGAAAACTTCGTATTTAATATTCAAATAATTCAATTATTTGTTTTAAAATGACCAATTATTTACGCATGTACCTACCTATACCTACATACTTTTAAAATCTAAAATTTTAACGATTTGCAACTTGCAATACATTTTGAAGTTATAAATATATAAATAAAAAATTAAGGAAAAACAGGAATTTTTACGCTAAATCCGTTTTCTATACAAAATCGATTTTGGTTTTTGGTGTAATTCTAAAATAAATGACCGTATTAATATTTATGACATTTTCAATAGTTATTTATATTAGCATTACCTATACAATTTTCAAAATATTTTGATTTGTTCTGAACTGTTTAACGGACATTTTCAGTTTCCAATTTTTTTAGTTTTTCTATGAATGGTCATAAAATTTTATTTGTTGGATAAAAAAGCTTGAACATTTAATACAATGGTTCTTATATATTTTTAGAATGACATATGAAAAATATTAAAATTTCATAGTCACAATTTCTTTTTATTAGTGTTTAATGTAAAAATTACGAAAATGTGCCAATTATTTTGAGTTAGAAATTCATAAAAATTTTTCTTTTTAAATCTAAGATTTGAACAATTAATTCAAAATTCCACAAAAGTTTGCCTGTAAATTTTTCAAAAAAAAGTCAAATTACATTTTTATAAACGTTTGAAATTCAATTTTTTTTTAGATATTCACTCGATTTTTCATAACATAGTGATTTTCTATTTTTGTTGTAATTCAAAAATGAATAACTTTAGATACTTGAAATGTATATATCATATTTTTATTTTATAAATTCCTATACTTGATAAGATTTTGAAAATATTTTGACTGGTTTTGAGCTGTTTACGAATATTTTCTGTAACAATTTTTTTAGTTTTATTTTCTATAAATGTTAATAAAATTTTATTCATTGGGTCTGCCACTTTCAAATATGTTTATATCATCTGTATTGTTATTTTTTCCTAAACCAAACGCTATATGGTCGCTACCTTTTGTGACATATTTGCATACATAGTTTATTGACTTTATTGAACTTGTTATTTCAACATTTATGAGCATTAAAAATATGCAACCTGCGTAAATCACCACCTTAAAATTAGTAGAATGTTGACTTGCATTCTCTAATATGGTTTTAAATTCTCGCATATACTTCTTTTCAATATGCAGCATATTTTGTAGCTGTTTGACCAATGCTGGTTTATCTTCTGGATAAAGAGAACATCCATGTTGAACTTCTTTTTCATCTTCGCCAACAAAATATATTTATAAACATTTTGGGTTTGATTGAGTGTTTGGAATCAAACTGCCATACAAATGGTAGACTTGACTTAAAAAATGACATAAAACCTTCTTTAACAACTTGTTTAGCACCAAACGTTGTCATTTGAAAACAACCATTATATTTCCTTGTACGATTAATGAAGTGATCGTGATCAAGATGGTCATCCTCAAGTAAGCTGCATAACGCTTCTAGTAGTTGTAGAAAGGTATCGAGTTTTGTTCTACCTATATTGCAGCACATACCAGGTGTTTCGCCTTTCCATTTGAGAGCGGTACAAAATTTACAATTTTGGTTCATTGTGCCAATTTAATTTTTATAATCAATTGTGGGAACATAATTTGATTACTCAAACTTCTTGTATTTCAAGGATTATACTTCACAGATAGGAAATAATTTCAATAAGAACACTAACTCAGAATCAATACATTTCAATGATATTAAGGTCCTAAAACTGTCTCGTGGTACAATAAATGATAACTATTTAAAAAAAAATAGTCTAATTATCACAAAGATTTATATTTTTTCAGAAATAATTGAAAATTCTCAAAATCATAAACTGAATTTTCCCAATAATGACATTGAGTTATGCCATTATTATTTCAGGAATCCGCCGTGTAGGAACTTACTATTCAAACTGAGTTATTTCACTGTACATAGGTTCATAATTCCATAATAAATAAAATATATCAATAAGTCATTGAGTACCCAAACACAACCTCTCATCATGACCCAATGGGATCTCTTTGTTACATCAGTAAATCACAGAGATTGAGCCCAGAGAGATATTCTTGTGCCAACAATTATTGTCCGACGTGGGACTCGAAGCATTGGCGCTTTGTACTATATGATGGAAAGAAATTGCTTCCTGATGTCATACACTCATACCCGACCTTATTCTTAGACCAAACCAGGCGCTGCTATCGAATGATTGAGTGAGACGGCATGCCGTACTAGTCAAGGCGGAGTACCAAAGAATGGCATTGGTGCACTGGGGCAGAACGGTAGAAAGGATCGTGCAGGAGATGGAAGACGCGGAGCGCTGCAGATGGCAGGCAAGAGGCGAAGCTAACATTTAATAGTTACCTATAGCTATGATGTTTATAGTGTGCACAGATGGTGAAAATTAATATCTAATATATAAAATTCTCGTGTCACAGTTTTCGTTGCCATACTCCTCCGAAACGGCTTGACCGATTTTGATGAAATTTTTTGTGCTTATCCGGTATCTATGAGAATCGGCCAACATCTATTTTTCATCCCCCTAAATGTTAGGGGTTGGCCACCCCTAAATTTTTTTTTTATTTTTTAGACAAAATTTTTAATTTCTATTTTTTTATGATACAACATACAAAAATACATACAATCCTCAATTTTCACCCTTCTACGATCAACCCTTATTTTTTAATAGCCATTTTAGTAATTTAATCATTTTTCCTCTCCGGTCGAAAACTGATGTATCGTCATTTAATTAGTTATCCCCGCCAGATGTCTACAGGTGTCACTTCTGACCGAGTAAACAGCACGGAGTAGGGATGAGAACGAAGCCGGTCTCCTTTCTTTCTCACTCCCTACACAGTTGTCGGCCATCATTATTGTTTATGCATCAAGTGTAGTAGTAACGTTGACAATTATTATTTTGCTATCTCAGTGTAACTCTCATATTAACTTTTAATCATTCCTATTTTAAAATTACCGACCGATTTCTGCACAATCGCTGATTCGCAAGATACTCTCATTGAACAAATATTTCCCGATGTACACACACAGTACATAAATCATGAGTGGCTTGCAGAAAGAGCGATTTTAGCGGCAAAAAATGTAGACGTTGACAATTTAAATCTGAAGATACAAATGTTGTTGCCAGGGAACTTGGTATCATATAAATCTATTGATACAGTTTGCGACGACCGCGAAGCAGTAAATTTTCCCACAGAGTTTTTGAACTCACTGGATTTGCCAGGCATGCCACCGCATAATTTACAATTAAAGGTTGGATCTCCAATTATCTTGCTTCGTAATTTGAACCCGCCCCGGCTGTGCAACGGTACGCGATTAGTCATTCAAAAATTAATGAAAAACGTGATCGAAGCCAGGATTTTAAATGGCAAGTTCAGAGGTGAAAATATACTCATACCACGGATTCCTATTATACCTACAGATGTGCCAATTCAATTCAAACGTATTCAGTTTCCGATTAGATTGGCATTTGCAATGACTATCAACAAATCCCAAGGTCAAACGATGTCTGTTTGTGGATTAGATTTGAGAACACCATGTTTTTCACACGGACAATTATACGTGGCATGCTCTCGAGTGGGTAAACCATCCAGTTTGTTTGTGTTAGCTAAAGATGGACTAACAAAAAATATTGTTCACGCTATAGCATTAAGAGATTGATATTGTTTAATAGTGTTACTGTCGTAATTGTTTAATTAATGATATATAATTTAAAGGAATAAATTATAATATAACTTAAAAATAATGTTTGCCTTTTGTTATTTTTATATTCCCTCATCGTTCACAGCGCTCCATGCTTATTTCACGCATATACCACATTCTTACATACATACAATATACACATTCTAACATACATACATCCTTACAATAAGTAAGCTATTTTTTGTCTACACTAGAAATTACTAGGAAATTATTTATATGGCAAAACAACGTTTGCCGGGTCAGCTAGTACATAAATAGAATCCTTTTCTTAGTTACGCGTATAACATAATATAATATCTACTGTAAAACTACTGTATATTGTTGTCAAATAAACCGACAAACCGTTATAATAATATATAGACCCGGGTGGCAATTCCCAGCGCCTGGCTTACTATATGTTTAAACGGAAAAAAGGTATAAGTAAAATACATTGATACTAGGCACATATAGTATTTATAATTAATATACCTATACATATGAGCCATACGCAGTATAGATGTAAAATATATTGTATTATACAACATGTTAAGACATATTTTGTTCTCATGTCACATGATGACGCATCGACGGTCTAAGTTTGTTGGTAATTTCACCCAATCATTTCATATAGGACTTACAAATATTAATTCTATTTGACGATATTGCGAGTCGATCGATTTAGTATTACTACGTAGTACTACAGTACTATGTAATTTATTAATAAATTAAATATGTAAATACGTTCTTGTGTAATATAATATTATATACCTACCATAGTATTTAAATTGTAGCTTTTTATAGATTTTTACCTGTTCACGATGCTCTATCAACAATACTGGCAAGTGGCAAAGTAGGATACCTTTAATAATAATGTACTGTATATTGGTATAAAGATTTCCACACACTGCAGCTGTGGTGGTGATATAATGGCGGTGCCGCTGGGTAGTAGTATCTAAATACTAAATTGTGTCCGGCACTCTGGTTGCTTTTTCCTACACCATCGCAGTGGCCGCAATGTTTGGAGATTGGATTTAAATTATTGTCCGGAAATGTAATAGTAATATTGTAGATAATATTGAGGTAAACCTGACAAGGTACCAATAAAACATATAATGTGCCTATGTCAGACATCGCCACATCTGTAATTGGTCAGAATATTATTAAGTCGTAACATCAGAATAAAAATTATTAATTCTAAGATTGATATGATATAATCTATTATTATTATTATGATTATTTATTACTAGCATTTAAGGTGCATTTCCCTGGCACCCCCACCTCCGAATTTTGAATTCAAACCAAGGGCTTTCGTTTGTGCTACGTTTGTGCTGGATTGTGCTCGAATTTCATCGTTTGTGCTGCAACCCTTAAGGAGTTATAAGGGATAACGATTGGGGGTGCCAGGGAAACGACTGCACCCCCACCTCAGAATTTTGAATTCAAACCAAGGGCTTTCGTTTGTGCTACGTTTGTGCTGGATTGTGCTCGAATTTCATCGTTTGTGCTGCAAACCCTAATGAAATAGAATGGATCTTTAGTGGGGGTGCCAGGGAAACGACTGCACCCCCACCTTCGAATTTTCGAGTTTAAATTATGCCATTCGTTTGTGCTACGTTTGTGCTGGATTGTGCTCGAATTTCATCGTTTGTGCTGCAAACCCTAATGAAATAGAATGGATCTTTAGTGGGGGTGCCAGGGAAACGACTGCACCCCCACCTCCGAATTTTCGAGTTTAAATTATGACATTCGTTTGTGCTACGTTTGTGCTGGATTGTGCTCGAGTTTCATCGTTTGTGCTGCAAACTCTAATTAACTACAGGGATCATTAGTGGTAGGGGGTGGTATATGGAGCCATAATGCAACCACAATTCAAAATATTGGATATCCAAATGAGCCAATCTTTAGTAGTTTGCTACTGATATCCTGTACCATTTTTTCGACATCAGTACTCTACTCGTACTTCCGGAGTTATCCTTATAAATTTAATTAGGGGGTTGTAAAGACGTGCCGACACCCCTAGTAATGAATTTTTTGGTCCAAATCAGTCCCATTGGTTTTGACTAAGTTAGTGCTTATTTATTTTGTACTCTTTGTCCCCTTCGTTATTATTTCGTTGCTCATAAAAAAATGATAAGCCTTTCTTACGAGGGGATGCTCTGAAATGCCTAAAACGAGGACAGCCCCTAAAGTTTTATCGGAAATTGCTTGAGATTGGATGGTAAATATTATTCTTAGGTGTTCATTAGTTATTTCTCGTAGTTTTTAGGTTCAAATAACTTACTTGTAGGAGTTTGATTTTAAAATTTACGTGATTGTAATTATTGTGAGAATCAAAATTCTCAAACGTATGTTTTTATCTTGCAAAACTATTAGAAATAACTAATTGGCGAATATGGATCATTTTTACTTTTACCAAAAAAATATGTATCCCTAACTCTGGAATCAAAAAACAAAACGAAATAAATTTAAAAAAAGTTAACCAAGGAAATACGTAATACGCGTGATTAAATCACTCAAAAATCAAAATATACTTAAAAATTTAGTAAAACACTTAGGTATAGTTATTTAACTATTTTTGAAGTTATGTAGTAAATAGTAATAAAATATGTTGGCTTCAATAAATTTAATTACCTTAGTTACCTTATTAAACTTGTGTAGGTAGTATAGGTACTTATATATTCCACAAGGCACCTACTTGTCTACATGTACATTGTACACATTATATAAAACTTCACTGTTAATATTTATTATTATTTAGTAAGTAAGCACTAAGCAGTAACAGTATAATACAATAATAATTATTAGGTAAAGTAAATTATATACAAAATTAAATACAATAAACAATTTTGTATTATATTATTATATTATAAATAATTGCAAAACATCAATGAACAACTTATGCAGGTTATATATCAGTTCAACTATTATTTTATAATACTTACCTATAGGCTATAGTATTATGTAAAGTGTTTTCCTTGCCCAATCCTAAAGTGTTAACATTATTAATTTTCATTAACAAACGTCGATTGGATGGTAAATATTATCCTTAGGTGTTCATTAGTTATTTCTCATAGTTTTTAGGTTCAAATAACTTACTTGTAGGAGTTTGATTTAAAAATCTACGTAATCGTAGATAAATTGTGAATATACTTGGGACAGGCAGGGGAAACGTTTATAGTTTAATTTTTCAACCCATATAGTTGTATCACATCATAAGCATTTTGTTTTGGCTAACGATAATTTAATATTATTAACCACATTAAATTATTAATACATTACATTTTAATATAAGAGTACATATTAGATGGTGGGGCTTAAATGCATTAAGGGGGGGGGTATGAATGTATTATCAATAGGTACTTAATCACTAATCAATATTACACTCAATATTATACTATTAAGTAAGTTGATAATTAAATAAGAATTAAAATAAAGTGATTTTTCGAACATGGATGATTGATGAATTGAAATACTTAATGAAAAGGAATCAAAAGAAAAAGTATTTAAAAGAGACTAATGTACCACTTATAGAATTTAGTTTGTAGTCTACAAATTGTAGACAATAATTATGTTTTAACATGTGTCAGTGTGTCACTTTCTATACGGGTGATATCACAAAGTGGTGCGCTGGTGCACAACGTGCAGGGGCTCGAACCCACGACCTCGAGATTAAGAGTCTCGTGCTGTACAGACTGAACTAGCCGTTTGAACAACTTAGCTGTTGTTTCTAGTATCTACAGAAAAGTGACTAAATTACCTATCCACAGCCCACAGGTGAAAAAACCAGACCTCTAAGTCGAAAAGAGGCCGAGCACTGGTCGACCAAAAACCGAAAACATAATAATAAAAAAAAAAACATGAACTCGTATTCAAAATGTTCACACTTTAAAACGACTTGGGGCTAAAAAATCATCAAACTCACTAAAAGCGTGGACCTAAGGGTAAAAAATTAAATAACTAATTACGAAAAAAAGTTCAAAAAAATTAATACTCAAAACGTTAATTGGACGTATAACATAAGGAAACGTATGGGTATAAGAAAAATCACTTGATGCGTTTTTCAACTTTTTTCTACTCTGATTACGGGCGAAATAATTGTCGTACGCACTTCGACCATAAACGATTTTTGAATCGTCGTATGCCATAATACCGGAATCTCGAGTTTTGTAATGATAAAACGAAAACTCAAAATCCAAAAAACACGTAACTACGTCATTTTCTAAGTATAATGGACATACGAAAAATAATAACTCCCGAACCAAAAGTCGGATAACCTTGATCTGGGTACCCATCGATCCGGTGAAAAGACTTCTATAACATCGACTACTAAAACGGCTCGCCACGCCCAAAATCTAAGTGTCCGTGCCAAAGAACCCGAAAAATCGGCAATTTAGAATTTTTGATGCCCCAAAAGACGGGGAAAAACGGCTCCCACGGTCACGCCACAAGATACCAAATTCGATCATCAACTTCCAATCTACCCAAATCTCGAGTTTCAGAAACTTGGTTCAAAAACTAAATGTTTTCCAAAATACACAAGGGGGAGGGTTTGAGGACCCCCGACTCTGGGAGTACATTTTAGAGGAGCATAAACCGAAACGTTTGGTGAAGAAACGGTCCCCTTAAGTTGAAACCTGGCCGAGAAATACTTAACTCAAAAAATTGTATTTTTTTTTATATTGTATCGTTAGCCAAAACAAAATGCTTATGATGTGATACAACTATATGGGTTGAAAAATTAAACTATAAACGTTTCCCCTGCCTGTCCCAAGTATATTCACAATTTATCTACGATTACGTAGATTTTTAAATCAAACTCCTACAAGTAAGTTATTTGAACCTAAAAACTATGAGAAATAACTAATGAACACCTAAGGATAATATTTACCATCCAATCGACGTTTGTTAATGAAAATTAATAATGTTAACACTTTAGGATTGGGCAAGGAAAACACTTTACATAATACTATAGCCTATAGGTAAGTATTATAAAATAATAGTTGAACTGATATATAACCTGCATAAGTTGTTCATTGATGTTTTGCAATTATTTATAATATAATAATATAATACAAAATTGTTTATTGTATTTAATTTTGTATATAATTTACTTTACCTAATAATTATTATTGTATTATACTGTTACTGCTTAGTGCTTACTTACTAAATAATAATAAATATTAACAGTGAAGTTTTATATAATGTGTACAATGTACATGTAGACAAGTAGGTGCCTTGTGGAATATATAAGTACCTATACTACCTACACAAGTTTAATAAGGTAACTAAGGTAATTAAATTTATTGAAGCCAACATATTTTATTACTATTTACTACATAACTTCAAAAATAGTTAAATAACTATACCTAAGTGTTTTACTAAATTTTTAAGTATATTTTGATTTTTGAGTGATTTAATCACGCGTATTACGTATTTCCTTGGTTAACTTTTTTTAAATTTATTTCGTTTTGTTTTTTGATTCCAGAATTAGGGATACATATTTTTTTGGTAAAAGTAAAAATGATCCATATTCGCCAATTAGTTATTTCTAATAGTTTTGCAAGATAAAAACATACGTTTGAGAATTTTGATTCTCACAATAATTACAATCACGTAAATTTTAAAATCAAACTCCTACAAGTAAGTTATTTGAACCTAAAAACTACGAGAAATAACTAATGAACACCTAAGAATAATATTTACCATCCAATCTCAAGCAATTTCCGATAAAACTTTAGGGGCTGTCCTCGTTTTAGGCATTTCAGAGCATCCCCTCGTAAGAAAGGCTTATCATTTTTTTATGAGCAACGAAATAATAACGAAGGGGACAAAGAGTACAAAATAAATAAGCACTAACTTAGTCAAAACCAATGGGACTGATTTGGACCAAAAAATTCATTACTAGGGGTGTCGGCACGTCTTTACAACCCCCTAATTAAATTTATAAGGATAACTCCGGAAGTACGAGTAGAGTACTGATGTCGAAAAAATGGTACAGGATATCAGTAGCAAACTACTAAAGATTGGCTCATTTGGATATCCAATATTTTGAATTGTGGTTGCATTATGGCTCCATATACCACCCCCTACCACTAATGATCCCTGTAGTTAATTAGAGTTTGCAGCACAAACGATGAAACTCGAGCACAATCCAGCACAAACGTAGCACAAACGAATGTCATAATTTAAACTCGAAAATTCGGAGGTGGGGGTGCAGTCGTTTCCCTGGCACCCCCACTAAAGATCCATTCTATTTCATTAGGGTTTGCAGCACAAACGATGAAATTCGAGCACAATCCAGCACAAACGTAGCACAAACGAATGGCATAATTTAAACTCGAAAATTCGAAGGTGGGGGTGCAGTCGTTTCCCTGGCACCCCCACTAAAGATCCATTCTATTTCATTAGGGTTTGCAGCACAAACGATGAAATTCGAGCACAATCCAGCACAAACGTAGCACAAACGAAAGCCCTTGGTTTGAATTCAAAATTCGGAGGTGGGGGTGCAGTCGTTTCCCTGGCACCCCCAATCGTTATCCCTTATAACTCCTTAAGGGTTGCAGCACAAACGATGAAATTCGAGCACAATCCAGCACAAACGTAGCACAAACGAAAGCCCTTGGTTTGAATTCAAAATTCGGAGGTGGGGGTGCCAGGGAAATGCACCTTAGCATTTAACGTAATCTTTGTACTTATAGACTATAGTATAAATATACAATATAGTTATCATTACAGACTGCAATATCAGTTTCAAGTTTGTTTATTTATTTAAATAATCTTTTAATTGTTGACGTTCGATCTCTATTAAATAAATGAGTTTTAAATAACTGTTCGGCTTTATACACATAAATATAGGTCAATTGAAGGTGTTAATCTAATTTGTAGTTGCTGGCGTAAATATGTTTCACTGATAGATAATGCATTTTTTCTATAGATACGTCGATTTTAATTGATCGTTTCCGGTTAATATAAACATTACCAAACAGAATAAAAAACATTATCCATTACTTGAACAAACATAATATGCCTTATATATTATGTGGGTAATGTTACTAATTTTGCATAATGTGGTAGGTACTTAGTACTTTCATTCGTCTAATTATAATTGGCTACCTATCTAGAATAGAAGTCCTGTATTGATATGTGTATGGTGTATCTACAAAAAAAAAAAACAAATATTTTTTTCTTTCCTCGTTTCAATAAATACACATATTATTATGGTACCCACCGTTTTTTCCAAATCAAAATTCCCGAATGGTATTTTATCCAAAATCCGAAAACCCGAAACCTTTTTTTCCCGACGATTATTGTTCCCGAAATAAAATTTTTTAAAAACTTAAAATTTTGTTGTAACTAGGACTTAGAAGCTATGCAAACTAGGTATGTATTTTCAATACATCATATTTTATACAGCTATTGCTATACATTCTAGTCTATCAACAATCATTTTTTCCGTGCAATAAACGGACACGTCATGTAAAATCGTATAGTATTTACGAAAAAGTACGGGTATCTTGCCATTATCGTACTTTACCATCGTTAAAATGATATAATATGCCTATATGTATAATTTATATACTATTACTATCTTCACTACATAATGACAACACTGATATTTGTGATATTATTATTATCGCTTGAATATAATAGTAAATCGTTGTAATCGTAGAGTCGCGTTTTTCGAGTGCTATCGGCCGTCGTTATACTTCCAGTTATACTTTCCACTTTCCAGTGAGTTTTATTGTAAATTATAAACATAGAAAAATTATTTTAATTTAATTTTACTTAAAAATACCGATAACCTATTATTATACTAGACACTAGTCACTATACAGAGGATTGTTTTTTTCATTATGATCGTTAATCGCACTCATCATAATATCATTTAAACAATAATAGGCACTTTATTCGTAGTTGATCAATGATAAATCGGATCGCTCATATAATAATAATATGTCTTAAACAGTTAAGGCCGGGCGCACATTGAGACGCAGCGCAACGCAGGGTAGGTTAAGTTAGGCAGGGCAGATTTAACTGATTTATTTATTTTTTTATTTGGCAGATTTATTTATTATAAAAACTTTGAAGCAAAAAATTGTAACAAATTGAAATTTACATTGACTTATTGACAATATCGGAACGTTCAATTAAATTAAAAACAGATATATTATATCATGCTGAGCGAGGTTACAAACTTCTGTCGCATTGTGAGCTATGACTATTATGGACGATGATGAAAGAAAAATAAATTATGAATTATGAATTTAAATTTACTTATATGTTGCTTAGGATCAATTACCAATATTATTATTATATAAATAAATAATAAATTCCCCACGTGTTAAAAACCTACCATATCAAACACTACACAGGCTAATGACCACAGTTGTTGAAGCCTCAAGCCCCCCCCCCCAAAAAAAAAAAATTAAATTATGAATTATGAATTTAAATTTGATTATGTTGCTTTGGATCAATTATTAATATTATTAATTATATAAATAATTAATAAAGATAACTAAATGTATTACACAACCTTACAACTAGGTATTTATTAATTATTATGGATATTGGATATCCATGTATAACTGGTACAATGTAACAATTATAGATCGTACAAGTCTAAATGATATTGTAACAATGTTAATAATGTACAATTTGTTAAATATATAAAACATATAAGTGCAACACAAAATTAGTCAAAATTAGTCAAACCAAAACAATAAATTAAATTAATGCAATTATCAGCAAATTAAGCATTGATGAGAATATGTACCATGGTGTAATATATGGTTAGGTTATATTATGTAATGCGTTTTGATCAACGGGTTTGTGTATTTAGGTATATGGTATTATTGTCGTTTTCCTTGAACCTGTAAACATATGTAACATCCAAATATGTTAGAATATTGAATAAAAACTTATGTAGGTAATAAAAGTTAAGTAAGTTAATATTATTAACTTTTTTTTTAGATTTAAATGTATTTTTTTGGTAATTTTTAACGTCCTGAACGTTAACTCAACTAACTTTCCCCATTTTTTTCCAATAAGTTGCCCGCCTTTGATGTGATGTATATTATGAACGTGGTAAATATAATGTTTCATAAATGAAAAGCAAAATTAACAGAAAAATCATAGTATTTAAATGTAATACAGTAAAATTATTTTATATCCAATATATATTATACACACACAGCACACGCACACGCACACACGCGCACGAAAAACATAAACACACAAATGTGCGTACACCCACACACATAAACAATAAAAAGATTAATACTAAATGACAATAGCAGTTTAGTAGGTAATAAAAATAAAATATTACACACGTCCATAAAAAATAATAATCACATTATCTTATATAATTTTGTCTTAAGATCCATTGTTGTACAGTCTTGGATCAAACGATATAGTGAGATGCATGTGTTATCTCCGTCTTGCAGTTGCGTAACATAGCAAATTTTACGCTCGGCAAAACACATATAACTCTGTTAGTTTAAAATTAGAGTTAATCGATCTCTTATAAAGTCTTAAGGTTAGATTATTACCTAGTCAACCTCATGGGCTTTTTATTAAATTTTACTTTTAAAGCAAGTTACGAGTATTTAAAATTGGTACACGTAGCCAAAAATTCAGTGGCTCTCTCATTAATCGGCTAATCTTTCCACCACGGGGCCTCAGTTTTTATAGATCAAACGTGAAAAATACCAATCAAAAGTCAACTACAAAAATGCCCTTCCCAGGGCCAGCCCTGACGATAATCTCGATAAATATTGAGAGTTTAACTAGTGACAAGGAAATACTCCTAGCAAACATATGTAAGGAAACACTATATGATATTATATGTATCTAGGAAACACATAGAGGCAACGACTGGAATAAACCAAAAATCCGAGGGATGAAATTGGTAGCTGAAATACCACACGATAAACATGGAAGTGTTGTTTTCACTAAACCTATGTTGGAAATAAAGTTATTAGATGTAACAAATTTTGAAGGAATAGAAATTTTAACGATACAAACCACCAAATATTCGATTTACTTTCCACAACCCTGAACATTTTAACAATTCAAGAACAATAATAATAATCGGCGATTTCAACAGCCATAACACAGAATGGGGATATGAAAATAAAAATGACAATGGAGAACGGGTTGGACAATGGGCAGAAGGAAACCAATTGTCGATCATACATGATTCCAAGCTATCTCCATTCTTAAATAGTGGAAGGTGGAAAGGGGGGGTATAACCCAGAATTGATCATGGTCAGTGAAAATATAAGACAGTAGTTTGTCAAGACGGTAGAAAACCAATCCCGCGATCCCAATATCGTCCAATTGTATGTTCAATAAACACCGCCATTAAACCCACTATAGTGCCAATGAAAAGGAGGTTTAATTTTAGAAAGGCTAATTGGAATGATTTTAGATCAGAACTTAACTCGGAGATCACAAACCTTGCACCAACCACGGAAAATACAAAACTTTTCTGAATATAGTTAAAAGAGTATCGAAAAACCATATTCCAAAGGGCTGCAGAACAGAATATATAACGGGTCTTTCCTCGGAGTTAATAGAAGATATGCATACATACGCCGAAATAAATGAGAAGGACCCTTTTGGATATGAAACCATAAATAAAGGTGAATTTTTGCTAGAAGCAATAGGTACAGAAAAGAGAGCAAATTGGATAAACTTAGTTGAAAGCATAGATATAAAACACAGTAGCTTAAAGACATTGGGCTTAATGAAGAAACTAAATAACGATCCAAAACAAAGGAACTCACAAAACATAACTACATCAGATCAAATTGCGCACCAACTTCTCTTAAACGGAAAAGATCAGAGGGAAACAATCCACAAGAGGACCAAGAAAAAACACACGATTGAAAATGAAGAAGATGGGCACTTCAAAGAGCAATTCAACATAAAAGAATTAAATGAAGCCATAAAGGTGCTTAAAAATAGGAAACCCATTGGACTGGACGATATATCTGTAGAAAAAATTTAAGAATTTGGTCCTAATACCAAACAATGGATACTAGAGCTATTTAATGAAATCAGATCTATATACAAGCTAGCCAAAACTTGGAGAGAAGCTCACGTAATAGCTCTTTTAGAACCCGGTAAAGAACCAACAAGTCCAAAAAACTTCCAGCCGGTATCACTCTATGTCACTTATACACAAAGCCTTCGAAATAATGGTTCACAATCGCTTAGTAGGACATATTGACGAAAAATTGATAAAAAAAACAAGCAGGTTTAAGAAAATGTACATCGTGCACAGGGCAGATACTAAATATGACCCAGTTCATTGAAAATGGGTTCGAAAAGAAAAATATCATTGGAGTAGCTCTTATAGACCTGACAGCAGCCTATGATACGATCAGCCATAAGATTTTATTAGATATAATCTACAACCTAACTTTAGACAAAGGTTTTACGCACATAATAAATGCATTACTCTAACATACAAGATTTTACGTGACACTAGGTAACAAGAAAAGTAGATGGAGAAGCAAAAAATGATCTTCCACAAGGCAGTGTGCTGGCCCCAATCCTTTTTAATATTTACACGAACGATCAACCGATAACTCTAGGTACAAGGCATTACATCTACGCCGATGATACAGCGATACCAGTTCAAGATAACAACTTTGAATGAATAGAAACTAAACTAGAGGCCTCACTTAAAACCATGATAACATACTACAAAAATATGAAGCTAAAACCTAACCCAACGAAGACTCAAATATGTGCGTTCCATCTGAAGAATAGAATAGCGTTTAGAAAGCTGGACATGACCTGGGAAGGAGTTAAGTTAGAACATACATTTTATCCTAAATGTCTAGGCGTTATCCTTGATAGATCACTCAATTTTAAAGAACACTGTGTTACCTTAAAACGGAAAATATGCGCTAGAAACACTCTACTGCGAAAATTGGTTAGCTCGAAGTGGGGAGCTCAACCTGAAACAATCTCTCTGCACTAGCTCTATGTTTCACGGTGGATGAATATGCATGCCCGGTGTGGGGTAGATTAACATACACTAAAAAATTTGATACTGCGTTAAATGAAACGGTACGCATTATAACAGGCTACTTAAAGCCGACACCGTTAGACAAACTATATCCGCTTGCAGGAATAGCGGCACCACATATTCGTAGACAAATTGCTAGTGACATAGAACGGACGAAACAAATCACGGATGAAAGGCATCAAATGTATAACACACAATTTGAAGGTTTCCAACTAAAATCAAGAAAGAGCTTCCTAAAATGCACGAAGAAATTAGAAGGTAACCCACAGACAACAAGATTAAAGTTATGGGAGGTAAAAAGCAAGCAAAAACTCGAAAGAAGTTACCCCCAGGATATAACAATAAATGGATGGTCTGGAAGACACTAAACCGCTTACGTACAGAAATCGGACGTTCGAGAGAAAACCTAAACATGGGGAATACACGAAGGGAAGACAAGAACTGTGTATGCGGAGAAGTCCATACAATATCACACCTGCTAGTTGCAACGAATGTTCAATCAAATGTGAAGTTACAGACTTACAAGACGCAAATAGTAAGGCTATAAAGTTGGCAGCATTTTGGAGTGACAACATTTAAAAACACAATTCATACGTTACCTTTTAGTACCAGTCATTGTTATCATTAATATAATTACCATTATTTATTTAGTACATTATTTCACATTTTATATACCAGTTAACTTTTTGACTAATTGATATTATGTTGTGTTATTTATAGTTTTTATGTAATGATGTTTATACACTAAATAACCTGTAAAATGACCTGCCACCTCGACTCGTAAAAAAAACACGTGTTCGGCCGAGCGTAAAATTTGCCATGTCACGCACCTGTAAGACGGTGACAACACATGTGGGTATCACGTCCTCTTAATATCCATTGTTGTACCTACAGTCTTGGATCGAACGATATTTTTTTTTTATCAAATATCCATAATGAAAAAAATAATCATAGTAATGGTGATAATAGTAATAATAATAATCATATAGTATTGAGAGAGCCTTTCAACTTCTTGTCTAAGGATCGTACTGGTTTTGTACCTTTTGAGGTTGATAGCCCCAGACAAACTTGTTGAAATATTCGCCAAAAATGTATAGGACAGATGTGTACACAAATGTGCCCAGGAAGAACAAGCATCTCAATGGCAGGTTCAACTGAGTAAGGATCGGATACACCCACATATGGCACTGGCTATACACAATATGAATCCTGTAAATTGTACAAGAAAGGCTTTATTAATTTAATGGTGTAGACAAAAAAACATACTTTAAATGATAGTATATAGTAGGCAATCTATTATTTTTTCTTAGTTTCTTACAAATAGTAAACTAAGACCTTATTCCGTTTTAAATTTAAATATCAAAGGTTTGAAATATAATACAATATTCCTCCAAAGTTATTTTAATAGCAATTCAAAAATATTGAATAGAAATAAGAGCCATTTTATTTGATAAGCGTTTTAATTTCAAATTGTCCATCTTTTTCGCTCAGAATTGTTTTTTTCTTAAACCTATAGGTACATTGATTTATTAAATTTATTGAATTCAAACAGACTATGCAGATTATACACCATCTTCGGTTTTTATAATTTATATCTAAAATAATGACTATCGGTTGCCATTTGCAAAACATTCCAAAAAAAATAAAAATAAATTGTATTAAAAATATTTACCAATATTAGGTACAAAAAAAATGTTCTATATAATATAATATTCTCATTCCCCCTCTCTACCTGATTTATGCAATGCATAATTTATTATTATTATTTACTATAATAAATTAATATACTTGAATTTTTTGAAATTTGTATGTTCATATTATATCACATAATATAATGAATATTAATTATACAATTATAATGTCTTTGTATAATTACGAATGAAGCGTGTACTGAAGTGAACCCTGGACAGTGGACAGTTTACAAAGTATACAGGTGTTCCGATTTTCCTCTAAAATCGACCATTACGTTTTCACGGCCATGTCCGTTTACCACCAGCATAATAATATATATTTCAATTTTCTGCCACAACAAATTCTAGTTTGTAGATTTTGGTAACCCCTTACTATAAAAAAAATGCTCAGTTATTAAAAATTAGCAATGATTTTAAAAATAATTTTAAATTTAATTAAAATAAATATAGGTAGCTAATCGATTGTTAATTTAAAATAGATATTAAAAGGAACATATTATTCATGTAATACTTACAATTTAAATAAATTTAGTGCATTTTTTAATACTACTGTTTGTCCCGTTTAGCGTTGCCCGTGCCAAAAATTTGTTATTAGATTTATATGGTTATGGCTAAGTATATAAAATAGGTAGAGGTCTAAAATTATATTCAATCATAATAACTGTTTTATTTTTTGTAACCAATAAAAAACCTTACAATAAACAAAAATTATATAAATATTAAGTTAATTTTTTTACTAGACAGGTGCCTGTTGTATTTTTGTCATTCAGATTTCCTAATTTTCCGATGTTTAAAGTAGAAACCATTTTTAGACAAGATACACGAACCCTTTCTAGACACAAAACCAAACAACCAAAAAATATCGAAACCGTTTTCAAACACAAAACCCGGAATCCGAAAATATTGAAACCATTTTCAGATACGAAACCCTATCTTAATTGTCTCATACTCACATGTATTGCTAACGTAATCTTTCCTATTAATGAAGAAATCACTAAATCAGAAAACTTTATAGGTCATACAAATGATAGAGTTTACAATGGCCCGTACAACACGCGTTTAGGTATAAGGCATGCATATTTATAAAGGTGATTATTTGATCATTTGTAGGTAATATAAAATCTTTTGGAATAGTTGACAATATAAACAAGCTGATTTTATGTTAATATAGGTAAGTAACATATGGTAGTGATGTCGTACGCGATCTACCAAACTTGTTTTCAAGTAGTGCGTGATCTACCCAAATCCACTAAAAATAGTATTTAATTTCCGTATTTTCTTTATATCATTAAAAAACATACTTAACTATTTATAAAAAAATTTTAATTTAATAATAATAATATCATAATTATATAAATTATTATGATTTTAGGTTTTTATAAAATACCTTAAACTAAAAATGTTGTTTTCATATCTGAAAGAAAATCGTCAAATATTGTATCCATGGCTGGATGAAGTGATCGCCACCACTCTTCTTTTAACTGCCTTTCGAGTAATGATGAAGCTCCGTTTACTTTTATACCGTATCTTTTCTTCACAATACGCCAAAGACCCTCGATTGACTGAGTATGTGCTCCTGTACTTGGATCAATGAAATTTAGGCTATGATTTACTGTTTTGTGAGTAAACCCGTGTTTATTTAATGTAGCCTTCCACTGGTCACTGTGAATTATCGTTCCCTGTTCAACTTCTCTTTGAATTATTATTATTATTATTCAAATTATTCAACTTTACATTTACATTTAAATTTTAAATTAACATTTAAGTTGATACCTACTCTCTATAAGCAATAGCTTGTGGTAAGAGTAGGGAGTCTTAATATAATTACAATAATTTATACACAATTATACAATACATAACATTAGAATAATTGGCAAAAGTGTTGCTCTATCACGTTTTTGAACTATGAAAAATCGGCGTTCCAGAAGGTCATTGTGGTGCCAACATAGACCAAATACCCATGGTCCTTGTACCCGTGAACCATAATTTCGTTGATTAGTTTCTTCTGCTGATTGTTCAGTTTCGTCATTGTTTAGGGGTTCCTCATTTTCTTCATTTCCCGTTCTTTGATCAGAACATAACAAACGTCCACGATTATATTTTCTTTTTCCTTGAAAAAGAGATTCATCGATTTCCACAATACAACCTCGCCCACCCATTTTCTGACGTTTCGAAAAACAATCGACTACGACATCTCTGCACAAGTTGTACCAATCAACAACAGTATGGTTGCTTCGTCCTGTCCAGAGTACCGTTGTTTGAACAGTGTTAAGGTAAACCCAATACCACACCAATTCCATAATTTCCGTTAATGTTAATTTGCTGTTACATCTACCATTGAGATCAGTGTATGAAAAGAACTGATTACCTTTACGTATTGATTGAAAAGTTTGACACCCTTTTTTGGTGCATCTTAATGTAACTGTCCTTTTAAATGATCCATCCGAATTTCTCTTTTTACTTGTTCTGGTAGTTTCTTTAAGATCTCCACCACAGCTGACGCCTTCTCTCACTTTATTGCACGTTAAATGATTTTCTTCATTTTGAGGTAACAACTGTTTGCTTTTTAAATAATTCGCAAATGTTTGTTCGTCACAAATAATATTACGATAAAAATGTCCGATTCTTGAACTCATAATGAAATATTAAAAAATGAAATATTATTTACTATTGTCTAACGAGTAGAAAACGGGTAGTAGTTTCGGCGTAGTAGAGACGGCGATTGTGGCGAGTTGGTGACGGCGATGTGTCTGGACTCTGGACGTCAGGCTATCGTATATTTTATCTTATCGTATTAATCCTTATATTATAATTGAACTATAAAAGGGAAGTCATATAAACGTATAAATAAATAGTCGTAAATTATC
The DNA here is from genome assembly GCA_027563435.1 of Nasonovia ribisnigri. Taxonomy (NCBI): domain Eukaryota; kingdom Metazoa; phylum Arthropoda; class Insecta; order Hemiptera; family Aphididae; genus Nasonovia; species Nasonovia ribisnigri. The sequence continues at coordinate 52,415 of JANEHU010004804.1, forward strand.
AAGATAATTTGGAAATTCGGAAATTCGGAATAACCGGTAGATCGCCTATTTGGGTAGATCGCGTACGACATCCCTACCTAACATATTTATAAGTTGTATTTGTTGTTATTTGTTCATATTTCTTGTTTTTTAAGTTCATCAAATAAACATAAAGTGACGAATAAAAAATGACCATGAAAAAAACCCAGATAACTGATTAAAAAAAAACCGGTAATGGCAAGTATGTGTAATCAGTCATCACACAATTTTGGAAAATTTAATGCGAATCTTGAACTATTTACATTTTTACAAACTTACAATAGATTATGAAATCCATAATATTGGTTTGCAACTTTTTAGGTTATTATATGTAAATTGTATTTTGCATAATATTTTACCAGTAGTATTAATAGAAACGATCGTACTTACCATATTAAATAAAATAACTGCAGACAAATATTTGTGGTCATTCCAAAAATACGTGATGGATATGGGCGATAGGCGGTGACCATTTCTAGACAGGTGAATACGAATACGAAAGTATGCAGTGCATGGTTTAACCACGTTGGAAAATATAAGTCAAAAACTTTAGGCATCACCAAACTACGGTCGATAAACCATAAGCTCCAAAAGATCGTAGACACAAACTGAAATAATTTTAATAATTTTAAATTTAGCTAAACATGTTCTATTATAATTAACAATTAGTGTGATTCAATAAAAAATTCATAGCCACCATTTTTATCTTTAAACATTGCATTAAAATTAAATTTTTTAATAGATACCCACTTAGATTTTTTTGACATATTGCTTTTTTTTAATTTCGATGTAGTTATGAGTTATAAAGCAATTATGCAGTTATATTATACCTATCTACTTTATTTAAGGGTAATAAGTTAAATAAATAATACGGTGGTGGAAACTATAAGAATGTACCAGTTTTAAAAGAAGTTGTTATGTTTTTATTAAGAACCAAAACATAATCAAAAGTGTGTTTAAGTCACACACAATTTTAGATTTTCAATGCTTCAACTTAGGTTTCAAACATTACTACAAATTCAGTGAGGCCAATGTTACATCCGTTCTATTTATTTTTGAAATGTATGTTTCAACTATATGTCATACGTAGGATATTTGCCAAATACAGTGATAATAATAAGGAAGAAAACACAAAAATGATTATTTATAATCCTAAAACTTTTCTACATTTTAACGAGTACCTAACCTAACTGCTAAATTTGAATTTTAACCAAACCGAATATTTTATTTTATTACATACTAGGTAGTTATTATTGATATTTTATCTAAATAATCATAACCAATATTTACAAAGTATAAATTAATAAACATAGTTATTATATCTGAAATCCGAATGAAATTTGCATGGTTTGAATTGAATGTATTTACTATTTAGACATTTAGAATATAAATATAAAAATTTTTAAGTTCAATCAATTATTTAACAAATTTTTTTGTGTGATGTATATGATAACCAAGGTAAAACGATATTTTCTTATTTTTCTTTATATTATTTTGAAGGACATAATAAAAAGATGATTAATAAATCATAATTAACAAATCGTTAACCATAACTCAAATAGTCATGAATACACTAACATATTTTAATCATTGTTACTACGAAGTTATATTGAATATCATGATGGTTCAATTTCGAGGATTTTTACATTTCAATTTTTCTATTATTTATGTGTGAAATAAAATGGTACGCATTACCTTTTCCTTATTTAATACCCGTACTCTTTAATAATTGTGTTTTGTTCGTAGATTTAGGTTATTGTAAACTGCATATAGGTATATGATGAAAAAAAAGTTGTGATATACGTCATATTATGAACTATACGAAATAAATACCTCCAGACTTCAAGCCTTGAAGTTTAAGTAATAAAAAAAAAAAGATATATACTTAATAATAAATTATTAGTACAAGTATCACGTAAGGACACGCTCCGTTGTATCGAATGTACTTCATCACTGGGTAAGTTACTGCTGCAATGTTAAAGATTTGAATTAAATGATAAATCATTCCTTACGAAAAACGATGCTAAACGGAGACTGTCACACAGCCTATCCATATTTCGCTTTATTATATTGTAATTTATATCCATAAATAATGAACTTTGTGGGAGATACTTAAATAAATATTATAAAAAGTTAGGTAGTTATAGGAATTATAATAACACCTATAAACGTTTTTAACTAAGGTCGATAATAATAATTTTAATAACTAAAATAATCAAAAACAATAATTTTTCCTTAGCCGTTATACCGAAATCTTTTAAGTTGAACTAAATTAAATAAAAAGTTTAAGCTTTTAAAACATAGTTTGTATTATAGTCCAGCTTTTTTAAATTGGACAAAATTTAATGGAAGTTTTTCATTTGTAAACCGTTTTATGAGTTACGCATCATAAAAATTAAAAAATTAATTAACCCACATTTTTTTTAGTTTTACATAAATACATTAATTATTTTGAAAAATCAACACGGAAATTAAATTAAGAAGCCAACCTCGGTAATGAAGGAAGATAGTGAGGACTGTTGTCATAACCAAAGGTAATCAAATGAAAAAATCTTATTATAGAAGAAGTTTGCAATCCGACAGCGGATGAGGTTGTGTATCCGAGGGATCTGAGGAATTAAAATAGATAAATTCTTTAACAGTCGAATAGTATATGTCATAAGATTAAGTTTCCTATGGACTATAGTGGTCTTCAGCCGGCGTGTATAAAGTCTCGACCCAATTTTGGGTCACATGAGCAGGTCGAAATATTCTTACATTACTAAAAAAATAACTGTTTTGTAAAAATATATTGCATTCAATTGTACAAAGCAAATAAAATTAATATAATAATACTAAATTAATTAAAAATTTGATTGTTTTTACACAAAAACCGTATTTATCAACCAACTTTTTTACAAACATGTGGGTCACAAAAAAATACGTAAATGCTAGATGGGTCTCAAGTCCAATAAAGTTGAAGATCACTGCTCTAAATGAAACGTGCGAGTGTAGGAATGAGCTAAAAGATAGTAAAGAAGAATGGGAAGCGAGAATAGATATAATTTAATGAGTTACAATTAGTGGAAACAAAATTTATATTCAAATTGCAGGTATGTACATTATGTACCTATTGGCTATTGCAAATACCTAGGTATTTGGTACTTGGTCGTTGCCCCAAAATATTTGTATAAAATTTATTTATTAACTAATAAACTATAAATTTGAACGCTAAAAATATTAAGATTATTATTAGATTCAAAAGTTTCACTTACCATACTTAGTGGAAAAGCGACGCTGGCGAAGAAAAAGTTTTTCACTTGAGATAGTGTTTCCAAAACCGATGGTTTAGAAGGAAAAATCAACGGTAATATGTCTATGATCAATGCATACAGGAAAAATAATGCTTGAAAACACTGAACAAATAAAATAAATACAAATTAATAAAAACTAATTAAATTAAACGTATTATTACCATAAACATAAAATTCGTAATGAGTTAGAGGTAATACATAATAATGGTACATCATAATTATATATAATATAATAGTTGTAATATAGTTTATTGATATTATATACTTACATTAACATAATAAATGAATACACAAATTGATAAATATACAAAATAATATAATTAACAATTGTAAAAAATAATATACCTAATATAAAATATAATAAACAGATAAAAGCATGATTAGCAGCTAGCACTGTAGTTAAAAATATATTTCTATTGAATTCTTGATACGATTTTCAGATTTGTAGATAATAGTGAGAGATTTATTGGTTTTATGTCTATGTTATTTTTTTTATTTAACACTTTTGAATGTACGAGTGCTTAAATAATTATTTCACATAACGAACTTTTATAGATTGAAATTCCAATAATACTCAAGCATTTTTCGATTTTATTCTTTCTTCTTAGTTTTGTTCTATGAATAAAAAAAAAATGATTATACTATAACCGAAACAAATTACTTCAACACAAAAATATATATATGAAGAATTTATATATGCATATGTATATACAGTATAATATGTATAGTATATATATTTTTCGAATGTTGTTTTGTAATTCTAATATTTCATTACTTTAACTGCGTTATTTTTTTTTCAAAATTTGAAAAAGTATAATTTAGATAAGTTGGTTTGCGTGGAAAATTAGTTCAGAAAGTCTACCTGAAAGTCAAACTGAGTTTTTATGAGCATTCGAAATTCAAATGTTTTCAATATTGGATACATATTCACTCGATCTCTCGTGTGGTAATTTTCTTACTTTGTTGTAATTCAAAAACGAACAACTGTAGATACTTGAAATTTACACCATCTGTTTATTTTATCAATTGCCTAAAATTAGGGGCCGGAGTGGCGCAGTTGACTACGACCTACACAGTCATCTGCAGTTCGATTCATAGCAAAGTGCAAACAATTTGTGTGATTCTACGTAATCACCATTTCCCCGTGCTATCGTCCTATTGCGTCATCCGGCTTCCAACTAGGTCCTCTAACATTATCTCCATACTACCCACTTGTGATAAGCATTGACAAAGACCTTGTGGTCGTTTCAATGTACAAATACAGAAAAAAATAATTTTTTTTTATTTATTTTTCTCTATAATATGAAATGTTACCATGTTGAAGGGACCATTAGGGTTCACTATTTACACTTTAAATGTTAAGTAATTGTTTATGAAACTTAACACAATAGTACCTATTAACTATAATAACCTATTATTACACATTAAATTGTTTAAAACTTACAAGTATTGTTTTAAATACATATACTTAAATTCCTCACTTTCAAATCAAATCTTATCTACAGCTCGTGGTCGAGAGTATAATAATATAATGTATAATAAAATAAAATTACAAATAGGGTTCACCTACCTACTTTACAAACAACATTAATTATAACTTCCTGAATTTTAGATTCTGAGCGAAGCGATGAATGTATTGATTTTATAATGAAGTGTGTTTTTTTTTTTATTTTTGTGTCTGTCATCACCTTTTAGGACAGTAAAAATGCTTCGATTTTCTTCAATAGTACCTACCTTTTATGATAGAAAAGTGAATCTAGTTGGTACTTTGGTCAAAAGTTAAATTTTGCCAGTAGTTTTCAAAAGCGCCGTGAAAAACAAATGAAAAATTAAAGAAAACACGGGAATTTTTACTCAAAACCTATTTTTGACCAAATTAATTTTGGTTTTTGAAGTAACTCTAAAAGAAATGACCGTAGTGACATGACATTTTGACCGAATGTTTATATTAGCTTTTTCTACACACCATAGCATTTTCAAAATAATCTGACTTATTTTGAGCTGTTAACGGACATTTTCAATTATTAATTTTTTTAGTTTTTGTTTCTATAAATGTCAAAAAAATTGTATGTGTTGGGTAAAAAATCTTGAATTTTTAATAGTAGGCTTCTAATATATAGTTTCAAAGGCAGATGAAAAATATTAAAAATCCGTAGTCACAATTTTTTTTTTATAAGCATTTAAAGTTCAAATTTTGACAAAATACGTAAAAATTACGAAAATTGGCAATTTATTTTAAGGTAGAAATTCATAAAAATTTTTCTTTTTAAATCTAAGGTTTGAAAATGTAATACAAGATTCCTCATAAGTTTGCCTAATTTTATCAATAAAAAAAAGTTTATAAGCAAGTCAACATAAATTTTTATGAGCATTTTAAGTTCAAATTTGTACAAGATTTGATATTCACTCGATTTCTCATGTAGCGATTTTCTTATTTTGTTGCAATTCAAAAACAAATAACTGTAGATGCATGAAAATTTCACTGAATGTTTATATAAGCTTTTCTATACACCATCTAATTTTGAATATGTTTTGACTGTTTTTTTTTTACGGACCATTTCAATTTTCAATTTTTTAGTTTTTTTTTATATAAATACCAATAAATTTTTATTTGTTGGGCCAAAAATAATGAAAATTTAATACAAGGCTCCTGATACATTGTTACAATAGCAATTGAAAAATATTAAAAATACATAGGCACACATTTTTTTTATAAGCATTTAAAGTTCAAATTTTGACAAAATTCATCAAAATTTCGAAAATTATCAACCATTGTAATTAAACAATTATAAAATAGTCAGTTTCTATAACTAAGGATTGAAAATTTAAACAAAGATTCTAATAAATAGTAGGTACATATTGTAAACTAAAAATCTAAAAAATATATAAACACAGTTATTTTTTACAGACATTTTAAGTTCAAATTTGGACGAAATTACATATTAAAATTAATTTTAACGAGTAGAAGTATATACAGTGAAACTTCCATATAACGAACTTCCATTTAACGAAATTTTCTGTTTAACGAAATATTTTTAAGAACTATGACCTTCATTGTTAATTACACGTAAATTTATCTCCAAATAACGAATCTGATGTTTCTATATAACGAAATAATTATTCGATAAAAACCAGTTTTTGTAAATGTTGTCACTATCAAATTGATAGTTTATGTCATAGTAGGTCTAAAATTGTACATGAACCCGTACATTTGTACATTGGACCCGACAAAGATAAGACACCGAAGGTAGGCAAACTGATTAATTATATTAATTATATTTAAGGTTAAAAATTAAATTAAACTGTAATACATATGATGTTTGATGTTGTTTTTACATACATACAATATACATAATAAAAAAATAATAAAAAAAAGTTGAAAAAAATACGTAATTCTATTTAACGAATTCCTCTATATAACGAATTTTTTTTGCTGCTTATTCGACTTCGTTATATGGAAGTTTCACTGTATTATAATATTTTTCCAGCATCACTGATAATTTTAGGTTTATAATTAAATAATATGAATAATATTAATTCAACTTACCAGCTACCTGAGCTACCATATAATAACAATATCATTATAATTTAAAATATCCTAGACTGGCTAGACTGACATATCGTCTCCGCTCAGAATCGTTTTTCGTATACAATGATATAATACCATCCATTATACAGTGATCTACTTGTAACCTACTGTACAGCGGAGCGACATCTACTTGACTCCCTTTTTTCATAACAATATTTAATTTTTATTTAATGCTCATTTTAGAGTTGTATTATTAAAAATACTACTCTACTATACATACATAAAACCAAGAGGTAACTCCAAAGGAGTGATCTGGGTAGTGACCTTAGACTTTGGTAAAAAATTACCGGTACATTTTATAAATATTACAAATATTATATTTTTTATTGTTTTTCAAACAACCCCTATACTGCGTATAGTGATAACCTGACAACTAACAACGTTCATAAATATATCAAAATTTCGACTCTTATACAGCGAGAGGAGCGTCATTTGGGGTGAGTGGGAGGGGGTGTAGCATGTTCTTCGCACTTGTAATCTGTACTATTTTGTAAAATAGAAAATAGAAAATAGAAAAAAAGATGAACATATAAAGTTTGTAAACGATATGCCATGTAATATGATTTGAAAATAGCCTACAAAATAAAATACGTACCTACTCTTAATTGTTACACAATAAATTCGAGTTCAAGACTAGTTAATGAAACATTTCCGAAAATTGAAAATTGTTTAATTATTGTTTACGACCTATTTTACATGCAACATGTGTGCAGAATGTACACGGGCAATGGAATAGATAATATCATAAGCACCAGGAAAAGCCAAGAGGGCTCTTATATATGTGTATATAAATGGGTATATTTGATACTTTTGAATTCTATTTTTACTCACTCCGTCTAAAAACGTGAGGTATTTGAATTTTCCACCGAATGCAGCGTCGATGGGATTCACGTGCGCGGGTATGTGTACGTTATAGTACATATAGTAAACGGAAAAGACGAACGTGATAGTGCCGAGCACGTGCATGGCGATGTTGGCCACCCTTAAATACGACGCCAGACCCATGACGGCTGTACAGGTCTATATTAGGTTTATAGAAAAAATCCCGTTGACTGGCGGAGTAATTATAATTAATAATGAAATGCGATTTAATTTCACAGCACGCGTAGCTGACGGTTAGTGTGATTATGTGGTCTACGGTGACGTAATATCAATCGAAATATTCACAAACAATTGACGTACGATCGAAATCCAGTCGATGCGTGACGAACGTACCAGACGGGCGAATGATCACTACTAAACAGCGAATTACCGTTGCAACTCGCAAACGCCTTCAAAATATGAAATAACAGTCGTTGGCGAGCGTGCGTTGCGTCGTTGCGTGATGCGCGCGCACCTGCGTTTGTGTCACTTGTGTGTGCGTGTGTGCGGGTGGGCGGGTGACCCGCGTGTATTGGGTGACCAGTGTGTCGGTGGGTGGGTGGGTGACCCGCGTGTATCTCGTGTGTGTTTGCGTGAGTGTGTGTGTCAGCCTTCACAACCTTCACTTGCGTCACACCGTCCGAAAGGAACGTGTGCTAGCGAGTGACCGCACACGCGCGCTGCCGATCATCTCTTTAATCATAATTCATAAGTCTCTGCTCTTTAGTCTTTACATGCGTATTATAATGCACTGCCTGAATTACTCGGCTTCGCGCGAAGGTAAAATACTAATTGTGTATCACCATTCACCACCATACACGTCTATAATATTTTGGACTTGATATCCCTTCCGACGTTGCCTGTGAGACACTTGTGATAATCCGATCAGCATATCTTAAGGTAGAACCCGCGAGGTGCGTACTTAACTACGAATGTCTTATTAACTTGTTTATGATGTGTATCGTGTATGTGTAGGTTCCCGAGACAACGGTCGAAAAGATAGCGTTAGAAATACCATTTTTATTAATTTGGTTTTCACCAAATATAACATACAGGTCAAAAAATTATATTCAATCATAACCTTAATAATAATTGAGTAAATTTATAATTGTTTCATTTTCTCTATGACATCGCAATCTTTTTGCTCCTGCGTTGAACGGCCAATATTAAATTTCCTTTTGTGCATTTTTTTTAAATTTTAAATTAAATTTTGAAACAAATAATAACTTAACTATCGCAACAGTAAATATTTATATGAAACATAAATAGACAAACAATATTATAAACTCGCGAGAAGGTTAGTCGTTAAGTTTTCTGAAATTACCAATAGCAACCTTACAATAAACAAAAATATATTATGACAGATGGCGCCACTATTGTATTTTTGCCTTCCAGATTTCCAACCTTTCCGGTGGATTTTCCTAAAATGTTCTTTCATAAAAACTTTGTCCTGATAACTACGAATAAAACAAAAGAAAACAGCCAAATCGGTCACTTAGTTTCTGAGATTAGCCGTTTCAAAGTATATAAGTATAAAAGTAATTTCACGTTTGCACATTTTAGCAAAGTATTCATCTTCAATATGGATCAATTTAGTATCTATTATAACTAATGATTGGACAAGAATAGAAAGATCTAACATTGACTTTTTTGTATCATTTTATCTCAGGTACCTATGTAACATTGTGCCCCGTCCTGGGGTAATGTACTAATGCGTTACAAATTGTTTTTTGTTCTAAAGAAGTTTTTAAACTACAAATATATTTATTTTTTTTTGACTAGTTATCATAATTACATCAATCATTTCATGTTTATTCAATGAAAATTAAAAATTTAGAAATATTTTACTGCACTAATTTTGTGTAAAATACAAACACACCAAATTACCAAATGTGTATCATGTAGCCACATGCTCGGATGCTCCCACTAGATATTACATTTTTACCAGTAGTAAAATTTGCAAACCGTCCCTTAAATCCGAATTTATTTCCAAAGGGTTTAAAACCCGTTTAATATACATACATAAATAAATAAATATTATCTGAATTTGTTTTACATTCGTACAACATTACATAATATGCATTATTGAGATCAGTGGAACAAATGTTTGAGTTATTAAAGTGAATTACATTAACTACTTAATAGGTAAGCGCAATATCTGTGTAAATAACGTACAAATAAGGACCCCAAGACAGCTAAAAAACGATATAGATACAATAATGATCGAATAATCCAAACGTGAAAAAGAGATTCAATCATTAAAAAATACTAAGCAAGAAGAACCAACAGACAAAGTGAGATGTGAGAAATATTGAAATTGCTATGCCAAAATTTAGTGGAGACGAAAATACTGAACACTCTATAAGACTTAAATTTATATTTTACTCATAAGAAAGTTCCACCAGCAGACAGAATATTCGTCATTTATTCATCGTTTGTGAGGGAAGGCATGGTTTAACATGATCAAAGATATGCATGCAATTAAACACAAAAAAAAAATTTATAAAAAACGATCCATCCTATAGGTACTTTATATCTCATCATCTTGTCAAATTATATTCTACGATTGTTACATCATTAATATATTTTATAAACATAATACTATGTACAATAGGCACATATTATATATAGGTACATTTATGTTATATATAATAGGTACCATTGATTATAAATACTATAGATCAGCGTTTCTCAAACTGTGGGTCGCGACCCCCTGGGGGGTCGTGAGATTGTGAGAAGTTTTTTAAATTATACAGATTGTAAGAAATGTATGTTTTTTTTAATTGTATAGACTATAGAATATAAATACTAATAGAAGTATAAAGTAATATACGAATTATTACGACGGGTATTTTTGGTACGTCGTTATAATGTTGCACTGAATTGAATGGAATAAACGATTGATTGTTGAACTCCGTCTGAATCCGTGTTTGTGGGTAATTATATACTTTATAACTTTTATCGCTGCCAGTGGAATGACTTGTTGAAGGAGAAGCTGAATCATAACTATATGGTCCATAGTTTTGTTGGTTTTGTTGCACCAACTTGTGTGAAATAATTAAATTATTTATTTCAGCTTCAAATAGAATGTCATTGATGAGTTTTTCGGCCAAAACTCTCTGTGAATTAGATAAATCACGCAACCTCATAGCAACGTTTTTGCCAAATACATCAAAACGAACGTCTTTTATTCGGGGCTGCTTGAAATGGTCTTTTACACTAAGCAAAACTTCGTTTGTTAGCGCAGATTGATCTGATGTATTTCTCTGTGGTCTTTGGCGAATGCGTTGAGTTTCATGCGATATTGATGCTGGTGTACTTGTAGTGAAAATCGATGCATTTATGTTATCTGTATCACGGTCTGGTGAATTAGTGGTAACTGATTGTGTTTCTCCCTAAAAAAATGCGACTATTTAAAATGGTAGCAAGGTTTTTTTATTAAATTAATAATAATATGTATAGGTAATACTTAAATAGTATGTGATATAAATATATGTATTTTTTTCTATAAATGTCAATCAAATTTTATTTGTTTAGTCAAAAAGCTAGGAAATTAATATTTAATACAATAAGGCTCCAAATATATGTTAGAATCAGTACCGTTCTTAGAGGGGGGCGTGGGGGTTCACCCCCCAATAATGATTATTTAATTTTTAGTCGGCAAATTTGATACTTAATTAAAAATATCGGCATCCAAAACGTTTTATATGTTGTATTTAAATGTAATACCTTTATCTACATAAAATATAACAACTTATAGTAACTAATAGTAATAATAATATTTTAAAAATAAACCTATACAAATCGAATGTAATAATATAATTTATGAAATGTTTAACTTTTATAGCTAAATTTTGAAAAAGTAAAATAAGGTTTTACGTACTACGTATTATAGTAACCAAAAAACGACATCCACTTACCCGTTTTTTTTATTTATAGTTTCCACGAACATCAGAAGAATGGAGAAATATTTCTCAACGTTTTGAGAAAAATTGGAATTTTCCGCATTGCCTAGGGGCTATGGACGGGAAGCACATAAGCATTGTTCCTCCAAGTGGAAGTGGATCGGAGTTCTTTAATTTTAAAGGCCGTCATAGTATGGTTCTATTGGCAATAGTTAATGCAGATTACCAATTTATAATGTGCGATTTCGGAACGAACGGTAGAATTTCGGATGGTGGTGTTTTAAACAACACGAAATTTTATGAAAAATTTCAAAATGGGATTTAAAAATTCCAGACATGGAGACAGTCAAAGATACTTCTAGAAAGCTACCATACGTGTTTGTGGCAGACGATGCATTTCCTTTGCAGATAAATATAATAAAACCCTTCAGACAAGCTGCTTTAGTTTCTATTGAAAGAAAGGTATTCAATTATCGGTTATCACGGGCAAGACGTATTGTCGAAAATGTTTTTGGTATCATGGCAGCAAGGTTTAGGATTTTCCACACACAAATTAATTTAGAACCGAAAAATATTGATTCTATTGTTATAGCTTGTTGCGTACTGCATAATTTTTTAATGAAGTCAGCGCCAAACACATATGCACCTACAGAAGTTTTGGATCACGATGATATCGAAAATGGAATAACAACTTTTGGGCTTGATTCACAAGATTCAAACATGGATAGACTAGACCGAAGAACGCAAGGAAACACAAACAATGCTGCTAAAAACGTTAGAGAGGATTTTATGAGTTACTTTTCAAATGAAGGACAAGTTCCCTGGCAACTTAACTTTGTTTACTAATATTTAAATACATATTTTTTTTTATATATTATACAATAGCATATTTATTATTTATTAATAATAATCAATTCTGAATGAATTTTGTTGTGATAAAAAAAGAGAAATATCTTATTATGAGATTTTTTTTAATTATTTATAATTGTGTATTGTTTTTATAAATAAACAATTTACGAAAGTAGATAAAATTGTTGATGTATGTAGATAGCAGACAGCACCGCACCACTACCAAAATAAATCTTAAATTGGCAATAACATAATATCAATTTATAAATAATAATATAATCTATCTAGAAATATCAACTATCAAGTAAATATTGAATTTAACTTAGTTCATTTTATTTCAATTAAACTTACTTCAGAGGCACTATTCTCGTCATCACTTTCAATATTTGAACGCGAATTACGTGGTGTGTCTTGGTCGTCAAGAAAACTTAACATATTGTAGTACCATAATTTCGGCTGGTAGACATCGTCTGCTCCTGATCCTGTCCTAGTTGATTCCTTTACTTTTTTTAACTCTTTCCGGTAGCTGCTTCTCAAGTTATTTATTTTTTTTACTACCACTGACTTCGTCGCAGAAGAGTCAATTTCTTTTAGCTTTTCAACTAAAAGTTTGTAGGCAGCGTCCCTTTTGCATTTATCATGGTATTCTCTAGATTTTATTTTCCACAAACAATGTTCGCTTTGGTAAATATTAATAAAATCTTCAATACACTGAGATTCTTTCTCTCGAGACATTTTTTAATGACAAAACTTCACAAAAGTGCAGAGCAGTGCAATATGCAGTGTAGTATAAACACGTGGACTGTGAAATAAAATTAAACCGTCTGGCAATTTGGCCGGACGGCCGGAACCCATACACGTTTCGATACGTCTGCGCAGTCCCGCGGTCGACCGGATGGACGAACGAGTTTTCATATTTTCTCCGGCGGCCTGTACAGATATAACTGTTCAGGCGACCGGAACCCACAAACGCAACGGCCGACCGGTCTTCGGCGGCCTGTGCAGGCATAACTGACAGGCCGACCGGACCGTGTGTGGCTACCTTTAGTTGTTACGCTGTATCATCGTCGGCTTGTAATTTTAGTTAATGTGTAGTGCACGTGTATGAGTGTGTTGTACCGCGTGCGTTCGTATTGGTGCGATCGATTGTTTGGTGTAATTGTGCACGCTATTTTTGAAACAAATTATTTACAAAAATTATATGATGGATAAATGGTTGGTAAATAAGCGAAAAATTGAAACTGATGAAAACGAACCTTCAACTTCGGTTTTAAAACGAAAAAAAAAGACAAGAAAGTGTGATTCAGAGTACCTAAAAATTGGTTTTTCTTGGAAAGAAGATAATGATGAACAACGACCACAGTGTGTAATTTGTTTTGAAGTACTTGCAAACGAGAGTATGCGTCCGAATAAATTACGTCAGCATATTGAGACTAAGCATAACGATTTGATAGATCAACCACTCTCTTATTTCGAAACAAAGTTGAAAGAACCGAACACGTCCAAAACAAAAATTACACAGTTCACCAAGATCAATGAAAAAGCTATGCACGCTTCGTACCTGATAAGTTTACAAATCGCAAAAGCTGGCAAACCACATACTATCGGAGAGAATTTAGTATTGCCAGCAATAAAAGATACAGTTTGAGTAATGTTTGGTGAAAAATTCTCGAAAGACGTCGAAATAATACCACTATCAAATGATACAGTACTACAGAAAATCAGCTAATTGAAAGAGCCAGTAAAAGTAGATTTTTCTCACTACAACTAGATGAGTCTACTGATGTTCAAGGTTTATGTCAGCTACTTGTATTCATACGTTATATATGGAACAACACACCACATGAAGATATGTTATTTTGTGAACCAATTATTCGAGGTACTTGTGAGGAAATATTCAATACCCTTAATACTTATATCAATAAAAAAGGTCTTGATTGGATAAAATGTGTCGGATTATGTACAGACGGTGCTAGAGCTATGTGTGGTAAAAATAGTAGTGTTGTAACTCGAATGCTTGAAGTTAGTCCAAATGCATCATCATGGACTCACTGCAACATTCACAGGGAAGTTTTAGTATCGAAGAACCTGCCAGATAACTTGAAAATGGTGTTGAACATTTCTGTGAAAATAGTCTGTAACGAGAATATTACACTACTCGCTATTTAGTCCGCGCTGCCGTAGACGCGCCATGCGAAGTGTTCATCGACACACGATGAACGACCACTCACCGCACAGACCAACGTCAATAGATGGCGCTTTCGTTTTGTTTTCTGGTGCAAAAATAAACAACGAAGACGGTTTTCCAACACGCGAACTGGCAACGTACAGCTGCCCGTGCGAAAAACAAGGAAATTCCAAATTGATCCCACAGACTTCCAACGATTGGCCTTGCGGTTTATTGATTGTCATCGCAAAAGCCAATCTAACGGGAAACTGAATCCGCTTAAACCGAAATGGAAGATCTGTTGGAATGATCGGAATTCGTGGGATAAGGACTTCCTCCCCTTTGAAATTGCCCTTGAAGATCGTTGATTGTATTACATTGTTTATCAGTTTCTTGACGGACAATCGTGTACCATTACACAATTTAGGAGGATTTAGATTCCGCAACATAATTATGATCGATCCCACTTTTACCTGTAAATTATGCGGTGGAGTTCATGGCACATCAAGCGAGTTCAAAAATTCTGTCGGATAGTTGACCGCTTCGTTTTCGTCGGTCGTGCTGTCAACGGATTTGTATGAACGCAGTTCTCCAGCAATTTTACTCTGAATTGTAAAATTCAAGCTACCGACGTCCTTATTCTTTGCTGCTAGTATTGCCCGTTCACTCATCCAATCAAGATTGTTATAATTGACCTCAATGCTTGGGAACACTTTTGTAATGAGTTCTTCCTTCGACGATGTGAACTCACAAAAATTTGCCGGAAACGATATTAATCCAGTCAAAACATCAATCGGAATGTGTCCATTACCAAGCGCCAGCAGTTGTCTCGAGAATTCAGCAGCCGATGGGTCGTTTTGCAACGCAACTCTCATGTTCGTGGTCAATTTCAACTTCTTGACATGCCGCCACAAAAACGACGATTTCAGGCATGCATTAATTTCATCGGCAGCAGTAGATTTCGGAATGACGGGAAGTGTTTGACGAAAATCTCTGGAGAGGAATATCATTGCCCCACCAAATCGTCTGGAATTACCTCGTAAATCTTTCATCGTTCGGTCAACTGCCTCCAAAGCTAGTTTATGTGCCATCATGCATTCATCCCAAATGATGATTTTGCATTCTCGCATCAATTTCGCTGTCGCTGAATTCTTAATCGTTGTGCACGTAGGCTTGTCAACCATGAGAAGATTCATTGGCAGCTTCAAAGCGGAATGTGCAGTTCGACCGCCTTCCAACAATGTGGCAGCAATGCCAGAGGATGCGACAGCCAACGCAATTTGTGATCTTGACCGAATTGTTGCCAGAATCAACGAAATGACGAACGTTTTGCCTGTCCCTCCAGGAGCATCGAGAAAGTAAATGCCTCCCGTTCCATCATCAACAACCTTCATCAGCGAATCGTATACATTCTTTTGCTCGGCATTCAACAGCGGCACATTTTTTCGGACTCTTTCAGCCTGCTCATCTAGATCATAGTTTTTCTCCCGCTGTAATTCAAGATTGAATACAGCGTGCCTCGAACGATTTGGCACTGGCTTCCCAAAGTTGACAACAGACTGCCGTACATGAGCACGCACATGTCTTCGATCAGAACAAATGCTTCGTTGCGCATCTCGTCGTTACTTTCAATATCAAAATTAAAATTTGTCGTTCGAACTCTGTGCAAAATGTCATCAACCATCTCGTCCTTGTATTTCTCCCACAATGCATTCGGGTTCGATGGATGACATGTGGCTATGATGATCGCAAACAACGTACGAATTTGATTTGCTGGTGCATATATTTATATTTATATTTTTATCTGCTAGAGGGCGCCACCGGTGTAACTCAGTTTTTGTCTCTAAATCTCTAACTCACTAGAGTTAGGTCCATAATTTATGCTATAAACCCGCTCCCCGACATTCTCTATCATTTAAAAAAAATTTGAGCCAAATCGGCCCAGCCGTTCTCAACTGATGCAATTTAGAATTTGAATTTGTTGTCTTCATTTTAGATTCTGAGCGGAGCGATGAATGTATTGGTTTTACAATGATGTGTGTTTTAGATTCTGAGCGGAGCGATGAATGTATTGGTTTTACAATGATGTGTGTTTTTTTTTTTATTTTTTTTTTATTTTTGTGTCTGTCATCACGTTTTAGGACAGAAAAAATGCTTCGATTTTCTTCAATAGTGCCTTTTCTGATAGGAAAGTGAATCTAGTTGGTACTTTGGGGGGTCAAAAGTCAAAATTTCCCAGTAGTTTTCAAGAGCGCCTGGAAAAACAAATGAAAAATTAAGGAAAACACGGGAATTTTTACTCAAAACCTATTTTTGACCAAATTAATTTTGGTTTTTGGTATAACTCTAAAAGAAATGACCGTAGAGACATGAAATTTTGACCGAATGTTTATATATGCATTTTCTACACACCATAGCATTTTCAAAATATTCTGACTTATTTTGAGCTGTTAACGGACATTTTCAGTTTCCAATTTTTTTAGTTTTTTTTTCTATAAATGTCAATAAAATTTTATTTGTTGGGTAAAAAATCTTGAAAATTTAATAGTAGGCTTCTAATATATAGTTTCAAAGGCAGATGACAAATATTAAAATCCGTAGTCATAATTTTTTTTTATAGGTAATCAAAGTTCAAATTTTGACAAAATACGTAAAAATGACGAAAATGTGCAATTTATTTTGAGTTAGAAATTCATAAAAATGTTTCTTTTTATATCTAAGGTTTGAAAATGTGATACAAGAATCCTTATAAGTTTGCCTAATTTTATCAATAAAAAAAAGTATATAAGCAAGTCATAATAAATTTTTATGAGCATTTTAAGTTTAAATTTTTACAAGATTAGATATTGACTCGATTTCTCATGTAGCGATTTTCTTATTTTGTTGCAATTCAAAAACAAATAACTGTAGATGCATGAAAATTTCACTGAATGTTTATATAAGCTATTTCTATACACCATCTAATTTTTAATATATTTTGACTGTTTTTCAGTATTTTACGGACGATTTCAATTTTCAAATTTTTTAGTTTTTTTTTCTATTAATATCAATAAATTTTATTTGTTGGGCCAAAAATAATGAAAATTTAATACAAGGCTCCTGATATATTGTTACAATAGCAATTGAAAAATATTAAAAATACATAGGTACATTTTTTTTTTTTTATAAGCATTTAAAGTTTGAATTTTGACAAAATTCATCAAAATCTCGAAAATTATCAATCATTGTAATTAAACAACTATAAAGTGGTCAGTTTTTATAACTAAGGATTGAAAATTTAAAATAAAGACTCTAATAAATAGTACATACTGTAATCAAAAAATCTAAAAAATATTTAAACACAGTTATTTTTTACAGACATTTTAAGTTCAAATTTGGACGAAATTACATATTAAAATCAATTTTAACGAGTAAAAGTATATATTATAATATTTTTCTAGCATCACTGATAATTTAAGGTTAATAATTAAATAATATGAATAATATTAATTCAACTTAGCAGCTACCGTAAAATAACAATATCAATATAATTTAAAATATCCTAGACTGACATACCGTCTCCGCTCAGAATCGTTTTTCGTATACAATGATATTATATCATTCAATTCAAAATTTAATACCATCCATTATAGTACAGTGATCTACTTGTAGCCTACTGTACAGCGGAGCGACATCCACTTGACCCCCTTTTTTATATATATAGATATAAAAATGGATGTAAATGGCTGGATCGATTTTGATGACAAATTTGGTACAGAGATTATTATTATTAAAACGACAAAATTAATTAATATGATTATGTTAAATTTTTAAGTTATAGAAATAAGCCTCATTAAATATAAAATTTCTCATTATGGATTTTTATTATATTGTTTAGGTATATACATATGTACTTTTTTCCGCCATGTAGGAACTTACATATGTCCTTCTATACTTTTTTTTATTATACATATATGTGTGAAAAAAATCAACATTATTAATTTTTATTTAAATTTTTTCAGCATTTTTTTAATATAAATATTAACTTATTATTATATTATTATATTAACTTATCATGAAAATTTTTTATATACCTTTTTTTTATTATCACCTGATATATAAACCTAACTTATTACAACGGCAACGTTGCATACGAAATGGGTGCATATGGGCAGGTAGTACCTTATCTTTCAGGCGCATCTGTCCATATCCCTCGGGGCGCAAATAGGCGTACCCCTTGTAGGAACTACACATATGTAATTGTTTACCTGCTACTCTCGTTTAGAACTTACTATTCCCAATTCAGACTGTGAATCACGGGAGTTGGTGAAGGGACTAAGGGAGTCGTGTCAATGTCATGAAGTCAAAATTAATGTAGGTACCTATAATATAATATATTACATTATTAATAAAAGTATTATTTATAATCATTATAGCGATTATGGAAACGACAAAAGAAACACAGTCGTCCATTTGAAGTTTTATTTCTATACTCTGTAGGTACAGCTAGAGAAAACGCTGACTCTGCGCATCAACCCTTCCCGCATTATTAAAGTAATA
Organism: Nasonovia ribisnigri; assembly: GCA_027563435.1. Classification (NCBI taxonomy): domain Eukaryota; kingdom Metazoa; phylum Arthropoda; class Insecta; order Hemiptera; family Aphididae; genus Nasonovia; species Nasonovia ribisnigri. Next base: position 71,636 of record JANEHU010004804.1, read on the forward strand.
AAATGGCATTGTAACGCTTGAACTACACCGTCCATATAATTTTAAAATAACTGAAGGTTAATGTTACCAGCATGAAACAAGGATGTAAAGAAAAAATTAAAGTTGCGAAATGCAGTTTATATTTGATTCAAAAACCTCCTTCGACCAGCAATTGAACCTGAAACGTAATTTAATAACTTATATGCTTACATCACCGACATTCGTGTCCTTCAAAATAGTGGTTTGCACATCTATTCCACTTAAATTATAATCACCGATCATACATGAACACTGTACACGCGGCGCACCTATAAAACGTATTCTCAATTCAAATTAATTTCGTAAAGGGCAAAGGTTGTGATGTTGACAGTTTGACACCCACAAATACAGAGTAGATTTAATTTTGACAGTGAGCTTTAACAGGTTTCACTCTAAACAGTCTAAACTCCAATATGGTAACACCATCTTAATCCCATTTTCTCTCATCTATCACCATCACTTCAACCTTACAACTCACCACACCACCTCAAAAGCAGCTGCATGTTGCCATGACCTAGTGATTACATAATCGAATTCTGTTTTGAACTGTTCTATCACAGGATAGATTATTCCCATATCATATTGTGTTTCTATGTTATGTTACTTACTTTTGGTATTATATTACTTATCCTATATTCACTATTACGTATTGTGATTAGTGTTCAGAATACAAATTGTAAGTTTTTAATACAATAAAAATAGTGACAAACTGACAACCATTATCTCAAAAAGTATTGACGTTTACGAAAACATTTTTTTTTTTATATAGCTTAAATTCATAAAAAAAATCAATTCTTATTAAAAACAAATTATGTTTTTCGCTTTAATTTTTAAGTTTTTTACTTTATTGAATGTCTACATAGTTTTTACTTTGTAGATAGTGAGTGGAGCAATGATTGTATTTTAAATGTTATATTTAGAAACAGACAATTTATCTTAGTATTTTTATATACAATTAAATTTTATTTGTTGGATAAAAAACTTGAAAATTTAATACAAGGATCCTAATTAATTGTTACAATGACTTTTGAAAAAATATTAAAAATGTATAGTCACAATTTTTTTTTATAAGCATTTAAAGTTCAATTTTTGACAACATTTATCAAATTGTAAATTTAAAAAGGGGGTCAAGTGGACGTCGCTCTGCTGTGCAGTAGGTTACAAGTAGATCACTGTATAATGGATGGTATTAAATTTTAATTCAATGATATAATATCATTGTATACGAAAAACGATTCTGAGTGGAGGCGGTATGTCAGTTTAGGATATTTTAAATTATATTGATATTGTTATTTTACGGTAGCTGCTAAGTTGAATTAATATTATTCATATTATTTAATTATTAAACTTAAATTATCAGTGATACTAGAAAAATATTATAATATATACTTTTACTCGTTAAAATTGATTTTAATATGTAATTTCGTCCAAATTTAAACTTAAAATGTCTGTAAAAAATAACTGTGTTTATATATTTTTTAGATTTTTTGTTTACAGTATGTACTATTTATTAGAATCTTTATTTTAAATTTTCAATCCTTAGTTATAAAAACTGACCATTTTATAATTGTTTAATTACAATGATTGAAACTTTTCGAGATTTTGATGAATTCTGTCAAAATTTAAACTTTAAATGCTTATAAAAAAAATGTGTGCCTATGTATTTTTAATATTTTTCAATTGCTATTGTAACAATATATCAGGAGCCTTGTATTACATTTTCATTATTTTTAGCACAACAAATAAAAATTTATTGCGGTATTTGTATAAAAAAAAACTAAAAAAATTGTAAATTGAAATGGTCTGTAAAAAGCCTAAAAACAGTCAAAACATATTCAAAATTAGATGGTGTATAGAAAATGATTATATAAACATTCAGTGAAATTTTCATGCATCTACATTTATTCGTTTTTGAATTGCAACAAAATAAGAAAATCGCTACATGAAAAATCGAGGGAATATCAAATCTTGTAAAAATTTGAACTTAAAATGCTCATAAAAATTTATGTTGACTTGCTTATAAACTTTTTTTTATTGATAAAATTAGGCAAACTTATGAGGAATCTTGTATACATTTTCAAACCTTAGATATAAAAAGAAAAAATTTTATGAATTTCTAACTCAAAATAAATTCCACATTTTCGTCATTTTTACGTATTTTGTCAAAATTTGAACTTTGATTACCTATAAAAAAAATTGTGACTATGGATTTTTAATATTTTTCATCTGCCTTTGAAACTATAAATTAGAAGCCTACTATTAAATTTTAAAGATTTTTACCCAACAAATAAAATTTTATTGACATTTATAGAAAAAAAAACTAAAAAAATTGAAAACTGAAAATGTCCGTTTGATAAAAAATGATAAGTTATATGTCACATACGTACGCGATCGGCCATGATAAAAGGAATCGTCAGAAGGATCAGAAGGATCAGAAGGGTCAGAAGGGTCATAAAGGTTAGAAGGGTCAGAAGGGTCGGCGGTCTGAACATACTTTTATATCCTACTACAAATTTATTAAAATCTCGAAAATTTGAAAACTACTGGGAATATTTTACTTTTGATCCCCCAAAGTACCAACTAGATTCACTTTCCTATCAGAAATGGTACTATTAAAGAAAATCTAAGCATTTTTTCTGTCCTAAAAGGTGATGACAGACACAAAAATAAAAAAATAAAAAAACACACATCATTATAAAATCAATACATTCATCGCTCCACTCAGAATCTAAAATGATTTCGTAGTTAAAAATTGATCAAATTTTTAACTTTTAGAGCTAAGGGTTAAAAATTTAAAACAATATTCCGCGTAAGTAGGTTGTTCTGTTGTTCAAAAATATAAACACACAGTTTTTTTATAGTTATTTTATGACCAAATTTGGACGAAATTACATATCAAATAACCAATAATAACGATTTTATTTATTTTGTTGTAATTTTATTATATTCATTTAACTATTACCGGCTACCGTATTAATAATATGAAATAAAAATATAAATATAAAATAAAGTATTCACACTGATAAACCGTCTCACCTCAGAATCTTTTTTCGTATACAATGATATTATATCATTGAATTAAAATTTAATACCATCTATTATACAGTGACCCACATGTAACCACTGTACAGCAGTCAGCAGAGCGATATCCACTTACCTACCCTTTTTTTTTATTACTATTTTTTGTGTGTGTACACGATCCATAGGAAGTCAAAATAATGCTTTAATTTTTAACTTAAGTATCTATTCCGATAGGAAATTGAATGTAGCTGGTGCATTAGGGAGATCAAAAGTAATAAATTCCCTATAGTTTTCAAAAATGTCTAGAAAAAGACTCTGGTAGAGTGGAGATCTTTAAAACATTTTGTTTTAAACGCTTGTTCCAAACATGTTTTAAACATGTAAATTAATCAAACATGGTTTTGTTTAAAACAAATGATTTACACAACATAAAAAAAACATTTGTTTACAACAGAAAAATATTTTATTTATGAACATATAACTTATTAGTACCTACCGGAAACTCCTAATTATTAATTTTTTATTGCCACAATAAATACATTTTATGGTTTAATAAATAATTGTATAAAATTTAAAAAAAAAAATCAATTAAATTATTGTAATGATATGATCGCACATCATTATAACTAAAATCATGTTTTAATCGATTAAAACAGTTTTTTTGATTTTTTTAAAAACAAAAAACATTTTGTTGTTAACTCTCAATGATATATGTGATACAATTCTTTAAATATTTTAATTTTTGACTAATTTTAAATTATTTAAAGACATTTTTTTAGTTTTTTATTCTATAAATGTCAGTAAAACGTTATTTGTTGGATCAAAAAGCTTGATAATTTAATACAAAGTTGCTCATAAGTCATAAGTAGTTATAATAGGAGTTGAGAAATAATAAAGTCCCATAGATATGATTTTAGTAATATCATAGGTTGTCAGACAGTTTTTGCTAAGCATCATTTTCCGTACATCGTATTTCGTACACAATAATTTTATATCACAAACTTAACATCATCCATTACGGTAACCTACTTGTAACCTACAGCACAGCAGAGTGAATTCCACTTATTAATTTTTCCACAGTTATTTAAGTTTCTATGTTGATAAAAAATGGTATACACGTATAGGTATATTTACAATTTAAACGTACTATATCCCATATTTCTTCGTCAAATTAGTTATTTAACTGTACATACATAATTCTATAATAAATTAAATATATCAATCCAGATTCTTAAAACGTTCCACTATTACATCTACTTTTATAGGTATAATATTATTACATTGTCCATCCAAAATGTAATTTTCAAAATATTTAGACTGATTATTAGTTTAAAAAAATTAATTAATCAGGTAAGTATGTAATTTAATAGTATAAAAATCTTTTTCTACGACATTGTAATTTTAAAAATCAAACGGTTATGTTATAATTAATCGCTTTGGTGAGTTAATGCTAATTCATAGAGTAAAAATATTATAATATTATAATGATTAATTTAATTTTTTAATGCATGTTATATATTCATAGCATAAACTATATTGAATTTGTATACATATTTATGATTATGAATGTGTTATACTGTTATGTGTATAATGTATTAAAGAGTATACTATATTATATAGTATAAAGTATATAGTATATAATATAGCGTAGATACATATTATATTTTTATGGCTTTATATTAAATGCTAAATAATGATAAAAAACATATAGATATAAAAAGAGATTCTATATACGATATATTTTTCACTTGTAAGTGGGTACAGCAATTCATTTTTAAAATTAATGTAGAACAGAAGTCATACAAACACGAAACTGTTGCATGTTGTTTGACAGTTGTATCGTAATATAAAATATTATTTGTTTGGCAATATTTTGACATCCATTCAAAAACAACAATATAAATATATAACAAAATCATCACGAAATTCATCGACATTTGCCAACCAAATAATAGCTCGTCGTACGTAAAATTTACCTAACTGAAATATGTACTATACTATTATAGGTATGTAGTTTACTTTATTTTATTGCTATTTTTTATTGAATAACATATCTAAATATCTTATTCATGATAACTACTAAATATATTTGGTATTCATGATGTATCACACTCATATTTTATGCACTACAAAATACCAATACAGTTTATATTATATCATATGCATATTACGTTCAACGTTGCCACATTGTATTGGATCATAATTATTTTGCATACGTTTCCATAATAAATACAATATATGGTATTATGGTTTTCGTGAGTAAAAAATTGTATTTAAAAATGTATAGGTGTCTGTGAAGTTCCATCAATGGATGGATCCTTCACTCAAGACTACAACTCATTTTAATACCAAAATCACTATCACACTTATTGTAAAAAAATGCATACCTATTTACAAATTGTATTATTAATATTGAAATACAAAAAAAAATTGTATATTATCTTATATTTATAATTTTTACACAACGCGTGTATAATACCTCTTTTATATGTTCTATACTTCTATAGCAGAATACTATATATACCTATATCTGACAATTTATTTTATATTATATGCTTGTACAGTAATACAATCAAAATGATTATCAATCATCACTTTCGATGCGCTTAGAGTTAACTGTTATCTATCATAAACAACATGACTACATGAGTATACGCACCAGCATGTCCGACATGTGTTGACTCCCATTTTATTCTGTTAATTTTAATATTAGAGTGAAATTGACCAGTTATCAAGTTCAAAGGTAAGAATATTATCTAGCAAAGGTATCTCCTAGACTTTTTTTGATATGTATACTTTGAGGTAAGTAATGCGCATTTTAAAATTATAAATAGCATTGACGAAATAACTATAGTGGATTTTACGAGACCAAGGCCGTATTTGAACATTTTGTACTCCATGGCAACATAAAGGTTTAGTTCCTCTTTCAATCATTTTACTAAATGTATTATAGACGCATAATTATCACACGAGTCTATAAACACCATACTGCATATTATAATATATTACATTATTTATACTATTTTAGAAGCCTGTTCCAGTAGGTCCACTAGGTTATATGGTAGCAGGTTCAAATATACCTCGGGGCTGAAACAATATTCACTTTTTTTCCTGGTCAATCACCTTGTAAGTAGGTACAGTGTGCATTCTATGTGGAGTCGGTGAGATGAAAATGGGTAGTCCCATGTATCTCAACCTGATTGCTTATATATGGAAGCTACAATGTGACGTAACGTAACGACATCACATGCAACAACTTCGCGAAAATGGGTATTAAGCGTTCCAGAGGTACTTCTGGATAGTCATTGAGTACCCAAACACAACCTCTCATCATGACTCAATGGGATCTCTTTGTTACATCAGTAAATCACAGAGATTGAGCCCAGAGAGATATTCTTGTGCCAACAATTATTGTCCGACGTGGGACTCGAAGCATTGGCGCTTTGTACTATATGATGGAAAGAAATTGCTTCCTGATGTCATACCCGACCTTATTCTTAGACCTGCAGACCAAGCGCTGCTATCGAATGATTGAGTGAGATGGTATGCCGTACTAGTCAAGGCGGAGTACTAAGAATGGCATTGGTGCACTGGTGCAGGACGGTAGAAAGGATCGTGCTGGAGATGGAAGACGCGGAGCGCTGCAGATGACAGGCAAGAGGCGAAGCTAACATTTAATAGTTACCTATAGCTATGATGTTTATAGTGTGCACAGATGGTGAAAATTAATATACATAAATAGAATCCTTTTTTTAGTTACGCATATAACATAATATAATATTTACTGTAAAACGACTGTATATTGTTGTCAAATAAACCGTTATAATAATATATAGACCCGAGCAGCAATTCCCTGCACCTGGCTTACTATATGTTTAAACAGAAAAAAAGGTATAAGTAAAATACATTGATACTAGGCACATATAGTATTTATAATTAATATACCTATACATATGAGCCATGCGCAGTATAGATGTAAAATATATTGTATTATACAACATGTTAAGACATATTTTGTTCTCAAGTCACATGACGCATCGACGGTCTAAGTTTGTTGGTAATTTCACCCAATCATTTCATAAAGGACTTACAAAATATATTAATTCTAGTACTACGTAATTTATTAATAAATTAAATATGTAAATACGTTCTTATGTAATGTATTATATACCTACCATAGTATTTAAATTGTAGCTTTTTATAGATTTTTACCTGTTCACGATGCTCTATCAACAATACTGGCAAGTGGCAAAGCAGTATACCTTTAATAATATACTGTATATTGGTATAAAGATTTCCATACACTGCAGCTGTGGTGGTGATATAATGGCGGTGCCGCTGGGTAGTAGTATCGAAATACTAAATTGTGCCTGGCACTCTGGTTGCTTTTTCCCACTACCATCGGAGTGGCCGTAATGTTTGGAGATAGGATTTAAATTATTGTCCGGAAATGTAATAGTAATATTGTAGATAATATTGAGGTAAACCTGACAAGGTACCAATAAAACATATAATGTGCCTATGTCAGACATCGCTACATCTGTAATTGGTCAGAATATTATAAAATTATTAATTCTAAGATTGATATGATATAATCTATTATTATTATTATGATTATTTATTACTAGCATTTAACGTAATCTTTGGACTTATAGACTATAGTATAAATATACTATATACCTAGTTATCAATACAGACTACAATATCAGTTTCAAGTTTGTTTATTTATTTAAATAATCTTTTAATTGTTGACGTTCGATCTCTATTAAATAAATGAGTTTTAAATAACTGTTCGGCTTTATACACATAAATATAGGTCAATTGAAGGTGTTAATCTAATTTGTAGTTGCAGGTGTAAACATGTTTCACTGATAAAAAATGCATTTTTTCTATACATACATCGATTTTAATTGATCGTTTCCGGTTAATATAAACATTACCAAACAGAATAAAAAACATTATCCATTACTTGAACAGACATAATATGCTTTATATATTATGTGGATAATATCAATAATTTTGCATAATATGGTACTTAGTACTTTCATTCGTCTTATTATAATTGGCTACCTACCTATAATAAAAGTCCAGTATTGATAAGTGTATCTACGAAAAAAAAAAACAAACATTTTTTTCTTTCCTCGTTTCAATAAACAGACATTATATTTTTATACTAGCCACTGTACAGAGGATTGTTTTTTTCTCATTATGATCGTTAAATGCGGTCATCATAATATCGTTTAAACAATAATAGGCACTTTATTCGTAGTTGATCAATGATAAATCGGACCGCTCATATAATAATAATATGCCTTAAACAGTTAAACGCTTAAACTGATTATTATTTATTATTATAAAAACTTTGGAATAAAAAATTGTAATAAATTAAAATTTACATTGACTTATTGACAATACCGGAACGTTCAATTCAATTAAGAACACATATATTATATCATGCTGAGCAAGGTTACAAACTTCTGTCGTATTGTGAGGTATGACTTTTATAGACAATGATAAAAAAAAAAATAAATTATGAATTATGAATTTAAATTTACTTATGTTGCTTAGGATCAATTATTAATATTATTAATTATATAAATAAATAATAAAGAGAACTAAATGTATTACACAACCTTACAACTAGGTATTTATTATGAGTATTGGGTACCCATGTATAACTGGTACAAGGTAACAATGCTATAGATCGTACAAATCTAAACGACATTGTATAGTATAATGTTAATCATGTACAATTTGTTAAATATATAGAATATATGAGTGCAACACAAAATTAGTCAAACCAAAACATTAAATTGAATGCATGCATTTATCAGCAAATTAAGCGTTGATGATAATATGTACCATAGTGTGATATATGGTATTGTTATATAACTTAATTATATTATGTAATGCGTTTTTGATCAACGTGTTTGTGTATTTATATGGTATTATTGTCGTTTTTCTTGAACCTGTGAACATATGTAACATCCAAGTATGTTAGAATATTGAATAAAAACATTCTTGGTAAAAGCTAATAATGAACTATGGCTATGGGACATATTTTAATAAGACTAGTTTGTTGGCGTATTTTAAGCGATGCAAAGGTGGGCGTTAATTAGTTAAAAAGTTATTATTTTCTAGACTTTTAAGCTTAGTTTGTTAATTTTTAATGAACTATAAATAACTTAACTAAATTTATTGTTCATTCTAATAACTTATATTTTTTTGATGGCCTGAAAATAATAGACACGTTTAGTTAAAATCATATTAATCTAAAACTGTAGTTAAAACATAGACCTTATACCTTATGAGTATAAGCAGGTCTATGAGTTAAAATAAAAAAATTAAAAAAATTATTTATTTAATCGTGATATATAGTGAAGACAGTAAAACAATTAATACTTCTTGATTTAATAATTTAGTTTATTTAGGTACATGCACATAATAATTAGTGAAAACCATTGCAGTGGTGGGTGATAAGAAGCTGTAGGCTAAATTATTAACGAAATGCTTGTAGTTTTTGAAAATAATTTAAAATTCAAAGTTGCACACAGACTATACTATAGTGTATCATAGGTGATAAGTAAAAAAAAAAATAACTTCTTAACTTTTTTTAACTAATAGTAGTTAAATAAGATCATATTTTTTTCCACTTAGGTATATGATCTTTTTTTTAGATTTAAATATATATTTTTTTGGTAATTTTTAACGTTCTGAACGTTATTTTGACTAATTTTCACCATTTTTTTCCAATAACTGGCCCACCTTTGATGTGATGTATATTATGAACGTGATAAATATAATGTTCATACATGAAAAGCAAAATTAACACAAAAATCATAGTATTTAAATGTAATATAATAATATTATTTTATATCCAATATATATTATACACACACGCACACACGCGGCGCAAGCACATAGACACACAAATGTGCGTACACCCACACACATAAACAATAAAAAGATTAATACTAATCGACAATAGTAGTATAGTAGGTAATAAAAATAAAATATTACACACGTCCATAAAAATAATAATCACATTATCTTATATAATTTTGTCTTAAGATCCATTGTTGTACAGTCTTGGATCAAACGATATATTTTTTTTTATCAAATATCCGTCATGAAAAAAACAATCATAGTAATGGTTACAATAGTAATAATAATAATAATAATAATAATCATATAGTATTGAGAGAGCTTTTCAACTTCTTGTCTAAGGATCGTACTGGTTTTGTACCTTTTGAGGTTGATAGCCCCAGACAAACTTGTTAAAGTATTCGCCAACCATGTATAGGACAGACGTGTAAACAAATGTGCCCAGGAAGAACAAGCATCTCAATGGTAGGTTCAACTGAGTAAGGATCGGGTACACCCACATATGGCACTGGCTATACACAATATGAATCCTGTAAATTGTACAAGAAAGGCTTTATTAATTTAATGGTGTAGACAAAAAAACATACTTTAAATGATAGTATAGTAGGTAATCTATTATCTTTTCTTAGTTCTTAGTTTCTTACAAATAGTAGTTAAGTATTAAATACTTACAATCTACATACTAGATTACTTGAATGTATCTATAAGACTATAACTACTGTAAGTTGTATAGGTATATATAAAATATTATAATAACTATACCTACACTGAATAAAAGGATGCAAACTATTTAGTATTTAAAACCTTATTCCGTTTTAAATTTAAATATCAAAGGTTTGAAATATAATACAATATTTCTTCAGAGTTGTTTTAATAGCAATTCAAAAATATTGAATAGAAATAAGAGCCATTTTATTTGATAAGCGTTTTAATTTCAAATTGTCCATCTTTTTCGCTCAGAATTGTTTTTTTCTTAAACCTATAGGTACATTGATTTATTAAATTTATTGAATTCAAACAGACTATGCAGATTATGCACGATCTTCGGTTTTTATAATTTATATCTAAAATAATGACTATCGGTTGTTATTTGCAAAACATTCCAAAAAAAATAAAAATAAATTGTATTAAAAATATTTACCAATATTAGGTACAAAAAAATATTCTATATAATATAATATTCACCTTCCCTCTCTACCAGATTTATGCAATGCATTACACACGAGTGGTAGTAAGCTCTCCCGGTCAATATTATGTAGCTTACAGCTAAAAAAATTGATTTATCGTATTTTATACCTATTAATATTAGTTATTATTTACTATAATAAATTAATATACTTGAATTTTTTGAAATTTGTATGTTCATATTATATCACATAATATAATGAATATTAATTATACAATTATAATGTTTTTGTATAATTACAAATTAAGTTTGTACTTCAAGTCCACTAAAGTGAACCCTGGAAAGTTTACAAAATATACGGGTGTTCCGCTTTTTCTCTAAAATCAACCATTACGTTTTCGCGGCCATGTCCATTTACCACCAGTATATTAATATACATATATTTAAATTTTCTGCCACAACAAATTTCAGTTTGTAGATTTTGGTAACCCCTTACTATAAAAAACATGCTCAGTTATTATAAATTAGCAATTATTTTAAAAATAATTTTAAATTTAACTAAAATAATTATAGGTACCTATTCGATTATTAATTTACAAAGATATTAAAAGGAACATATTATTCATGTAATACTTACAATTTAAATAAATACAGTGCATTCTTAAATACTACTATCTGTCCCACTTAGCGTTGCCCGGGCCAAGAATTTGTTATTAGATTTATATGGTTTTGACCAAATATATAAAATAGGTAGAGGTCTTAAAATTATATTCAATCATAATAACTGTTTTATTTTTTGTAACCAATAAAAACATTATAATAAACAAAAATATATAATTATTTAGTTAATTTTTTTGCTAGACTGTTGTATTTTTGTCATTCAGATCTCCTATAATATTCCGAGGTTTAAAGTAGGAATCATTTTTAGACACGAAACCCTTTCTTAATTGTCTCATCCTTACATGTATTGCCAACGCAATCTTTTCTATTAAGGGCATTGCATGCCACGATTGTCTGTCTTTGTCTAACACACGTGAAACATAGGAATAACGACCTAACCGCCTAACAAAAATTAAGGTACTTCTAGTTGTTCGATTTAAAATATGTAAAGATGTTTGAATTGGTATACAAGTTTACTTTCCATCGTTCGAAGCATATTTTTAATTTTTTTAATATTTTTTATAATAAAAATTAACAAATTTATAAAATGTAAAATATCTATTCTCATCAAAATATTGCTACAATCGAAAAAGTGCTTCGACCGATGCAAAGTAAACTTGTATACCAATTCAAAAATCTTTACATATTTTAAATCAAATAACTAGAAGTACCTTAATTTTTGTCAGGCGTTTAGGTCGTTATTTTTATGTTCCACGTGTGTTAGACAAAGACAAACAATCGCGGCATGCAATGCCCTGAAGAAATCACTAAATCAGAAAAGGCACCGATTGTGAAATATTATCTATGATATGATCTATAATATAAATATATAATATTATATCAATTCTTACAATAAGATGTTATCAAAATGTAAAAACTGATATTTGTAGGTAATGTAAAATCTTTTGGAGTATATTGTAGCTGACAAATATAAACATGTTAATATAGGTAAGTAACATATTTATAAGTTGTATTTGTTGTTATTTGTTCATATTTCTTGTTTTTTAAGTTCATCAAATAAACATAAAGTGACGAATAATAAATGACCATGAAAAAAACCCAGATAACTGATTAAAAAAAACCGGTAATGGCAAGTATGTGTAATCAGTTATCACACAATTTTGGAAAATTTAATGCGAATCTTGAACTATTTACATTTTCACAGACTTACAATAGATTATGAAATCCTTAATATTTGTTTGCAACTTTTTAAGTTATTATAATATGTAAATTGCATTTTGTATAATATTATACCAGTAGTATTAATAGAAACGATCGTACTTACCATATTAAATAAGATAACTGCAGACAAATATGTGTGATCATTCCATAAATACGGGATGGATATGGGCGATAGGCGGTGACCATTTCTAGACAGGTGAATACGAATACGAACGTATGCATTGTGTGGTTCAGCCACATTGGAAAATATAAGTCAATATCTTTAGGCATCACCAAACTACGGTCGATAAACCATAAGCTCCAAAAGGTCGTAGACACAAACTGAAATAATTTTAATAGTTTTTAAATTAGCTAAACATGTTCTATTAATTATTATAAATAACATATTGAGTGATTCAATAAAAATTCATAGCCACCGTTTTTATCTTTAAACTTTACATTAAACATTTAAAACTAAATTTTTAAATAGATACCTTATTAGATTTTTATGACACATGGCTTTTTTTTAATGTCGATGTAGTTATGAGTTATAAAGCATTTATGCAATTATATATACCTATCTAGTTTATTTAAGGATAATAAGTTAAGTAAATAATATAGTGATGGAAACTGGAAGAATGTGTCAATTTTAAGTGATTACTGATTCCGAAAATAAAATAATGACTGATGATGCTGATATTGCTAATACATTTAATGCATTTTTTGCTACAGTTGATGAAAATATTGCGGAGAAAATGAAAACCCATAACCCAGCTACTAATTATAAATCCAAAATTAAAGTTAACACAAATTCAATTTTCCTTAGCAATATAACTAAGGAAGAAATAAAAAACATTCTCAGCTGCAAAGATAGTACCAAGGTATCGGGGGGTCATGATTAATAAGTCTTGTAAAATGGAATTTTCATATTGACTCGGTGATTAAAAAATTAAGGAGTATGTTTGGAAGTTGTAAAACATTAAATAATATTTTATCACCTAACAATAGGAAAATTATTTTCTGTGAAATTGCATAGTCAGTACATACGGAATTTGTGTATGGGGTGGTACCTTCGATAAATATTTAGGCTTGCTCAGAACTACTATAAACTCATTACCAAGGAAGAAACCCATTCATTCGAATACTAATATACTATATAATACTTATGATATATTAAATTTGGAGAAATCTCATGCCAAAGAAGTACTAACAAATCTATATTTTTATAAATTTGAAGGTGGCAGCTTCAACCATAATTATTCTACTCGTCGAAATATATACAATGTTTTTAGGTTAAATAAATATAATACTGAATTTGGGAAAAAAGATCCCAAAGTATGATAAACCTATTAAGCAATTACTATTTTATAATAATGATGAACATTATAAAAAGTATATTAAGTATAAGATGAAATCTTGTTTATAAAACCCACATCCATAAATTTGTATTGTACTTAAATATTGTCCCTGTCTTTTAATTTATTATTTAAACTTAATTTAAATAGTTTGATAAGAAATATTAATATAGTTGTCTTAAAATTGTAAACACACCTCTAAAATAAGAACTGTTGTCTCCTCCACAAGACTAGGTTTTTGGAGACAATCATTTAAATAATTTTTATTTGTATCATGTATGTACATTTTTTCTTAAAATACAATAAAGTTATTATTATTGTTATTATTAAAAGAAGGACTAAGAAGTTGTTATGTTTTTATTAAGAACCAAAACACAACCAAAAGTGTGTTTATGTCAAACAAAATTTTAGATTTTAGGTGGATGTTTTGGTTTAACAGTGATTTGAGTTTTTAATGTATTGGTTTTTAGTGTCCATATTCACGATTTTGAGCAGAAATAATTCTTTATTGTCAACTGTTAGTGACTGTAAGATGCAAAAAAATTGTATTGGGGAAGGAGGTGAACCGCAAAATCAGAGGTCCTTTATTGCGCACGGACCTGGTCTTAACAACTGTATTAATAAAAGGAATACAAATTACTGATAGTATAAATATAAATAAATACCAACACTTTGAAATAGTTGGCTCTACTTGGAATAGTTTTTTCGTATGCTAAATGATCTATCATTGAATTCAAGTATAACACATCCATTAGAGTAATTCTGATGAACTATTTAATGACAACACTCGAAACCAATATAAGTAGTACAGCTAAATCCTGCATAGCGACTTCCCGGGTTTTTTTTCTTAACTTTACTAAATTAAATTAAATCAACATCCAACCATACGGTGTATATACCATTGATGTATTATATTACTAAAATATTTTTATCAGCAGAAACCTTATTTATAATCTGGAATAATTTTATTTAACTTAAATATTTTACTATTATACATATATTATAGCAAGTATAAATAAAAAACAATTATAAATATTAAAGTAAATTTAAATTTGAATTGTTTTAAGTTTGTACTTTTTCTTTTATCTTTTCAAAATTAATAAATGTATTTAATTTTAAAGCTTCCATGAAAATTAAAATGTATTAAGGAATATTTTAAGATTTAATATCCATAGTCCTTTAGACGATCGAATAAATATTAAAATCCAATACATTTATGTATCTTGATATTTTTTTGAAATGATTTATATTTGTAAACATAACTGACAATTGGCAAAATTACAAAATAAAATAGTGACTATATAGTTTATGTGCTGTTAACCTCGACTTATTTTTAAACATATGTATACACGATATAAATAACTTGTCAATGCTTCAACTTAGGTTTCAAACATTACTACACATTACTACAAATTCAGTGGAGCCAATTTTACATCCGTTCCATTTATTTTTGAAATGTATGTTTCAACAATATGTCATACTTAGGATATTTGCCAAATACTGTGACAATAATAAGGAAGAAAACACTTCCAAAAATGATTATTTATAATCCTAAAACTTTTCTATATTTTAACGAGTACCTAACCTAACTGTTACATTTTAATTTTAACCAAAACGAATATTTTATTTTATTACATAGGTCGTTATTATTGATATTTTATCTAAATAATCATAACCAATATCTACAAAGTATAAATTAATAGACATAGTTATTATATCCGAAATCCGAATGAAATGTTCATGGTTTAAATTGAATAAATATATTTACTATTTAGACAATTAGAATATAAATATAAAAACTTGTAAGTTCCTATAATCATAATTATTAGTAATTAATTATTAGGTACGGTTAATAATACTATAAAATATTAGTACAATTCCAGCTAGACAGATTAACATTAACGGAGCTTGGATAAAATATACAATACATACGTCATGTATAATATCTATATTATTTTAAGTATATCTGACTTATTATGGTACTCGATCAATTATTTAACAAATTTTTATTTTATGTATATGATAACCAAGGTAAAACGATATTTTATTATTTTTCTTTATATGATTTTGAAGGTCATAATAAAAAGATAATTAATAAATCATAATTAACAAATCGTTAACCATAACCCAAATAGTCATGAATACACTAACATATTTTAAGCGCATTGTTACTACGAAGTTATTGAATGTCATGATGGTTTAATTTCGATGATTTTTACATTTCAATTTTTCTATTATTTATGTGTGAACTAAAATGCTGCACATTACCTTTTCCTTATTTAATACCCGTACTCTTTAATAATTGTATTTTGTTTAAATATGTATTTAAAAGTATTATACCTATCACTGAGTATACTAAACTATCTATTTATCAATTCAATATTTAAATGTGTGTTTCAACAAAATCGAAATAAGAAGTACTTTAGTATAGGTACTATATTATCGAATATAAATACTATTATTAATAATCTATAATATAGATACAAAAATAAATTAAAATATTTATTCAAACGCGTTTTGTTGCATTAGTTTGTGGAACTAGGTTATTGTAAACTGTATATATATGATGTAAAAAGTTGTGATATACGTCATATTATGATCTACGAAGTAAGTACCTCCAGACTTTAAGACTTGAAGTTTAATTTATAAAAAAAAATATACACGTAATAATAAATTATTAGTACAAGTATTAATAATTAAGATTAAATCAAACAAAATTGGAGGACACGCTCCGTTGTGTCGAATGTACTTATCATCACTGCTGCAATGTTAAAGATTTGAATTGAATGATAAATCATTACTTACGAAAAACGATGCTAAACGGAGCCGTCACACAGCCTATATATTTCACTTTATTTTATTGTAATTTGTATCCATAAATAATGAACTTTGTAGGAGATACTAAAATAAAAATTATAATAATTTAGGTACCTACTTATAGGTATTATTATAACACCTAAACACGTTTTTAACTAAGGTCGATAATAATAATTTTAATAATTACAATAATCAAAAACAATAATTTTTTCTTTAGCCGTTATACCGAAATCTTTTAAGTTTAACTAAATTAAATAAAAAGTTTAAGCTTTTAAAACATAGTTTGTATTACATTAATTGTTAAAACAAATATAGTCTAATAACTCATTAAACAACTTATTTTTCATAAGAACTCTCTCGTCTTAATGATTTTTTTAGGTATATATCTAGATCTAGATAAATGATAATATTCATTCAAGATATTAATTAGTCTTTTCATATTTTTTTTTAGTACAGCTTTTTAAATTGGACATCATTTAATGGAAGTTTTTAATTTTGTAAACCGTTTAATTAGTTACGCATCATAAAAATTAAAAAATTAATTAACCCACATTTTTGTTAGTCTTATATAAATGCGTCAATTATTTTGAAAAATCAACACGGAAATTAAATTAAATTAAGAAGTCAACCTCGGTAATGAAGGAAGATAGTGAGGACTGAGGTCATAACCAAAGGTAATCAAATGAAAAATCTTATTATAGGTAGTAGAAGTTTGCAATCGTTGACGACGGACGAGGTTGTGTATCCGAGGGACCTGAGAAATTAAAATAGATAAATTCTTGAATAGTTGAATAGTATATTATGATTAAGTTTCCTATAGACTAGTGGTCTACAGCCGGCGTGTATCAAGTCTCGACATTACTAAAAAGAAACTGGTTTGTAAAAATATATTGCATTCAATTGTACAAAGCAAATAAAATTAACATAATTATACTAAATTAATTGAAAATTTGTTTGTTTTTACACAAAAACAGTATTTATCAATCAACTTTTTTTTAAACATGTGGGTCATAAAAAAATAAGTAAATGCTATGATAGGTGTCTCAAGTCCAATAAAGTTGAAGATCACTGCTCTAAATGAAACGTGCGAGTGTAGGAATGAGCTAAAGGATAGTAAAGAAGAATGGGAACGAGAATAGATATAATTTAATGAGTTATAATTAGTGGAAACAAAATTTATATTCAAATTGCAGGTATGTACATTATGTACCTATTGGCTATTGCAAATACCTAGGTATTTGGTATTTGGTCATTGCCCCAAAATATTTGTATAAAATTTATTTATTAACTAATAAACTATAAATTTGAACGCTAAAAATATTAAGATTATTATTAGATTCAAAAGTATCACTTACCATACTTAGTGGAAAAGCGACGCTGGCGAAGAAAAAGTTTTTCACTTGAGATAGTGTTTCCAAAACCGATGGTTTAGAAGGGAAAATCAACGGAAATATGTCCACGATCAATGCATACAGGAAAAACAATGCTTGAAAACACTAAACAAATATAATAAATACAAATTAATTAAAACTAAAGAAATTAAACGTATTATTACCATAAACATAAAATTCGTAATGAGTTAGAAGTAATACATAATAATGGTACATCATAATTATATATAATATAATAGTATAGTTGTATTGTTGTAATATAGTTTATTGATATTATATACCTACATTAACATAATAAAATAATACACAAATCGATAATTGTAAAAAATAATATACCTAATATAAAATATAATAAACAGATAAAAGCACGATGAGCTAGTACTATAGTTATGTATATTTCTATTGAATTCCTCGTACGATTTTCAGATTTGGAGATAATAGTGATAGATTTATTGGTTTTACTGTCTTTGTTATTTTTTTATTTAACACTTTCGAATATAGGAGTGCTCAAATTATTCCACTTAACGAACTTTTATAGGTTGGAAATCGAATGGTACTTAAGCATTTCTTTATTTTATTTTTTCTTCTTAATTTTTAGAATCTATCAATCGGGTATTGAGACTGTCCCGTCGCACATCCAATCCTCAAATTGGCTCTATCAGTTGCTCACGTTTACGGGATGGTCCTCCATTCGGTGACTCTACGTCTTTTTTAAATATATCATCCAATCTAAACTGGGTCTCCCAATATTGGCTTTTTTCTTACTGGATTCTCTTCTATAATCATCCAATCTCATTAAATTTATCTTATCTACCTACTGCTCAAAACTGTCAAGCAATTTTAAAGAAACGACTGCAAGTGTTGTTTTGCTCCACTCCTAGTTTTTGCTTTGGAGAGGACTGAAAATTTGTTATTCTGGGAGGCTTAACTATAGGATCCCTCATAAGTTTGGTACTATTAAAGTGGAGTTCTGGCCTATGATTATTATTTATAACTTTTCCAAATATGAAACAACTAAAGTAAATGTATTCTTAATTCAAGGTTAAACCGTGTGAGACTGAAATACAATAGTATACAATATTATATCACAAACAAATAATAGTACGGCATATGTACGTACCTACAATTAATTTATTGGAAGTTACGAAAAATGCATAATACCTATGTATCTACAAAGTTGATATTCTTTATTATTACTTCTTAAAAATGTATTTATATTGTAGCAGGTAGCTATGCAATGCAGTATTGCAGTATGCAGTATTCATACATACGATATAATATGTACTAGATTACCTACAATTTACAAACTATTTTGTTCTATGAATAAAAAAAAACACGATTATACTGTAACGGAACAAATTACTTCAACACAAAAATATATATATACGAAGAATTTATATATATGTTTATTATACGTAAAATCCTACACGGCTCTACAGTATAATATGTATAAATATATATTTTTTTCGAATGTTATTTTGTAATTCTATTATTTCATTACTTTAACTGCGTTATTTTTTTTTATCAGAGCACGCATATGTGTGTAGGTGAGAGTGTGTTAATAGGTACACTACAATTATATTGACCAAATAAAAAAAAACATTCGTTTAAACCTATTCCAAAACAAGATGATATATATAATTCTACTTTTCAATAACAATTTAAAAACCACGTACATTTGGAATAGCAATTACGATTATAATCCTAATACTGACACGCCAAAACAACGACAGTTATATACATAAGTACTTACATTTGTACAGGTACTGTTGTCTGTTATCAAAATTTGAAAAAGCGTAATTTAGCTAAGTTGGTTTATGTGTAATAATAACATACAATTAAATTGTGTGTTATTCGTGAGTGTGTCCTTGGGCGTTTTTAAATTCGTAATAAAATAATTTACCATTCTCACCTATTCAAAACGTTCACAATATTATACCTACAAAGATAGTTGTAACAACTGATAAAATACGATTGAATTAGGATGAATAGAATATAATTTAACTCAGATATTACATTTTATTCATTATTATTTATTAATAAATAAATAATTATGTAATAATATACGTATGAAGGTTAGTAAGTAGGTAATATTATGAAAAATAGGTACCTAATACATTTGAGACATTAATAAAATATAGCAGTATGACTAAATAATAAAGAATAATACTGAATGCAATAATTATATGCAATATTATTATATTGTATAGGTACGAGGTGCCTATAATTTTATTGCTCTAGTTATTAAACAAAATTATTATTATTATATACGTGTGGTAGTCATCTAAAAGAGCACTAAAAAAAGCTTAAATTTTCAACTTTGACATTCTTTTATTTTATAAATGGAATTAGATTTTATAATTAAAAATCGATTTTAATGACTGTACACTTATGCATATAGGTATACGTAATATGTAAATAGGTACCTAATAATATACAAACATTACAAACATGCATAATATTATAATGTAACTGACAACAAGGTATGTTATTAGATTATTAGGTATATTATTAAAATGTATAATTTGGACGGAAAGTACACGTATGTACTATGCAGGTCGTGTATAATGTAGGTATTAATGTTATATCTACTTACTATTGTTTCATTGTTTAGGCCATGAATATTTATGAAAATATAGTATCTGGTGGTTTTTTTTTTTACTTTATTACTTTTTATTTAAAAAATCAAATAACAGTACAACGTCAAACTTTTTAAGTCTGGTTCTAGTGTTTGAAATTAATCCTTGGCGAATCGAGAATCGGAGTTAAATAATATATGAGTATTTTATGTTTTTACTTTCACTATAGTAAAGTCGTCTTACCCGTTTTCGCGTTAAGGCAGTTGTTTGTTGTTATAATTACAAGAGCTAAAACTATTACGTGTACAAAGAGTGAAAATAAGAAATATGTTTTTAAAAAGTAAAATCACCATGTATGTATTAATACTTGGGGTAATAACATATTACTTATAATATAGGAGTTTCAAAGTTTGTATGTTTTTAAATATTCATTCAAACATAGCTTATATCACTAATATAGAAATCTGTTTCATAATTACGAACAGTTTACAGCAATTTTTTTTGCATTTTAATATATTTTACTCTTTTTATTTTGTTATATTCTCATTTTGAATACATATTCGAAGTAAATTTTTAGATTAATTTTATTTTTATTTTAATTGGTAGAAAAAAAATGTTATCGAGGTTTACCTAAAACAATATTCAAAGAAATTAGTGTGGGTAGCATTTTCCTTGTCTTCAGGGCCATTATAGTTAAAATTATGAACTACCGGTAGCTTTATCAATTTTAATCACACAATGTAACAATTGATAATTAGTATTTATTAAAATAATTATAGAAAAATAAATAGAAAATAAATAAATTAAATTTTTATTTTGTATTTAGAAAAGATTAAAAAGACCTGCAATTCTGAACATATAAATATAGATTTACATATATTTAATAAATTTATTTCATTTTTATACAATGTACGTTTATATTACATGTATATTTTTTACAACATGAATTAATAATATGACCAATAAAAATATTTAAGTAATTGCACATATTTATTTATTTTTAAGGGCATAAATAAATGCATATTTTGAGTTTTTTAAGAGAATGAAGTCCTTGGCCCTATATTTATAACCTAAATTCAACCTATAAAAATGTTTAAAAACAAGTGTTGATATACTTGGTTTTACCCCCTAATAATTTAACTAAATATTTAACAACAAGAGATAGCAAAAAAAAAAAATTATAACAATAATAACATAATATTAACACATATTATTACATTCGGTCTAAAGTCATTGGTATTATAGATTATAGACATATAGAAGTAACAGAATAACTGAATTAAATATATCCAAGAATTCCTATAAAGAGTATCATTTGTTATTATAATTTATGAGTTATAAGTTATAACTTTCGAATATTATATTATATTAAATTTCGATAACCCATTACTAATTAGGATTGCATTCTGTATGCATAACCCATGGGCCATGGGCCTTGAATAATAAAATCTTAGATAAAACTACGACTACAACTATCTATATATTATTAAACTAGTTTAATACATATAATATATAATTTGCGCACATAAACTTGGCGCTAAACTAATAAATGAAGGGTTTGTTGCAAAATACAATAGTATAAACTATCGAGTCAGTTTGAACACCGTATAATATTGAAAAATTTACAAATCGTAAAACACGTTGGACCTTGAAATAGATTATTGTAAACCGTAAAAATATCTAAGTCCACTGATTGATTTTGCTCACGTGTGGTACATTTGACACTTAAAAGTTATAAACTTATAATCACCAATTCTGCACTGTTAGCTATTATGTACTGAAGCTTGAAACTTTAGATAGATATAGTGTTTATGGCATTTCCCACAAAATTAATCACACGATTTTATGGTTCATGATCACATACCAGTATACCACCAATAACCTACACGTGTAAAGTGTAATTGATTAATTTTTAGTTTAAACTTATAAACATAAGTCTACAATATAGTATATACATAATATATTGTATGACGTAATATTATGTTTACCGTGAACTTGATAATATCGGTATAAATACACATATATTTTATAATATATACTCTATTAATATTATAGTTCAATTTATATCTTAATTTTAAAATTAAGTTTTCAATTGTTGTGGTATAATATTTATTGTTTGTGCATAACAGCATAAGACACATTAACTATAGTTTTAAGTATACAACGTAATTATACATTAATAATTAATATGCTTCAAGATAACCCCTCTCTGGCTCTCTTCATAATTTATATAATTGTAATACATATATGGATAAATAAATAATCAGTAGTATGCATACAAGTAATTTTTGTACATGTGTCACTATTGAACCACCTTATTTACTTAGGAAAAATGTTATATCACGGATTGCTTTATGCTATACAAGCCTACAATTTGTGTGTACGCTACTGTATTAATAAAATAATAATATTTATACATTTTGTATACTAAAATACTTTAACTATTATACTAGTAAGTAGTCATATCATTGTTTACAAATTATTTTATTAATTTTTAGATTCTAAGCAGATCGATGAATGTATTGGTTTTACAATGAAGTGTGTTTTATTGTGTCTGTCATCACCTTTTGGAGCAGTACAAATACTTAGATTTTCAACTTCAGTGTGGCATGTTCAATGTAAAATTGAATCTAATTGGTGCAATTGGGAGGTCAGTATTTAAAATTCCCAGTAGTTTTTAAAAGCGCCAGGTACAACAGAAAAAAATTAAGGATAACGAGTAGTTTTACGCAAAATCAGTTTTCGAAAAAATCTATTTTGGTTTTTGATGTAACTCTAAAACAAATGACCGTAAATACATGCAATTTTTAATGTATGTTTATATTATATTTTTTTATACACCATACAGTTTTCAAAATATTCGAGCTGTTTGAAGACATTTTCAGTTTCCAATTTTTTTAGATTTTTTTCTACAAATGTCAATACAATTTTGTTCATTAAGTCAAAAATCTTGAAAAAATAATACAAGGCTCCTAGTATATTGTTACAATGGTAGTTGAAAAATATTAAAAATACATATAGGCACAATTTTTTTGTTGTATAAGCATTTTAAGTTTGAATTTTGTCAAAATACATAAAAATCAAGAAAATGTGCAGACTATTTTGAGTTAGAAATTTATAAGAAATTAAAAACTAAAAACATGTTTCCATGTAGCTAACTCTGTAACTAAAAATTTAAGAAATAAATAAACAAAGTTTTTTTATAATTATTTTAAGTCCAAATTTATATGAAATTACGAATTAAATAACTATGAATAACCAACCTAACCTAACCGTCTCCGCTCAAAATAATTGTTCGTATACAATTATAATATTTAAATTCAAATTTAACACCATGCATTACAGTCATGAGTCACCCACTTGTAACTATACAACAGAGTGACTTCCACTTACCAACTTTTTTTTATTATTGTAGCCACAGTACATTTTTAACCTAACATCGTGGACTATTTTGTACTTAGTACACAAAGTTTAATAACTCAGAAATGTATATCAATATTTTCAAAAAAATAATCTGCTCAATAATTTACTTAATAGTTTATTTTTGAAAAAAAAAAGTTTGTATCAACACAAGACAAAATATGGTCTTTAAGTATTCCGAATTAAGAATTCCAAAAATCAGAAATTTAATAAATGTAAACCTAATTTAAAAAAAAAAAAAAGAAAAGAATTTAACTATACATAGATAGACATGGGTTATACATATAAATACAAAACTTTTGTGTTTAGAAATTGTATATAGTATTCTGTTAAATTAAATAGTGTTTAAAAAGTTCAATTGAAAACTATATGAAAATTTCATAATTTTAAAACGAATATATAGGTAATAGGTACAATATAAAATGTATATAATATAATATATTCTAATATATTATTATACTATCTTAAAATTGTACTAGTGCAAAACAAATACTACGCAATATATACAGATGGATACCTAAAAGTCTATAAAAATATTTAATTACATACTTCAGAAACAAAATACAGAACTCGGACGACCAACATTTAGAAAAAAATAGGTACTATTTACTATCTTAGTATCTTACCACTCAACTAATCCGTTCTATAAACTACAGCATTTATACAAAATACTGTTTCGTAAAAATCAGAAAAACGATAAATTATTGACATAACTCACAAACATCTATTTGACACCATCTCTAAATTAAAACTTTTATTACATAAATTATATATACAGAGCGGTTATTTTAACAGTATAACATATTAGTTCAAAAAGTGCCTATTAACGTTTTAGAAAAAATGTCATTTAATGATTCACTAATATTAAATTAACCAATCATAGGCCACCAAATCATGTTGAAAGGACCATTAGCTCACTATTAATTCTTTAAATGTAAAGTAATTGTTTATGAAACTTAATATAACAGTACTTTATTATTACACATTAAATTGTTTAAAACTTGCAAGTATTGTTTTAAAAACATATACTTAAATTCCTCACTTTCAAATCAAATCTTATTTACAGCACGTGGTCGAGAGTATAATATAATGTATAATAAAAAGACAAAATAGGGCTTACCTACCCACTCTACATACAATATTTATTATAACTTTTTGAAATTTTTCATAACAATATTTTATTTTTTATTTATTGCTCATTTGATAGTTGTATTATTAAAAATTCTACTCTACTATAAAAATTTATAAAACCAAGAGGTAACTCCAAAACGTGTGATCTGGGAAGTGAACTTAGACTTTGGTAAAAAATTACCGGTACATTTTATAAATATTATAAATATTATATTTGTTATTGTTTTCTCCAACAACCCCTATCGAAGTACACTGATAACCTCACAACTAACAATTTTCATAAATATATCAAAATGTCGACTCTTATACAGCGAGAGGAGCGTCATTTGTGGTAAGTGGGAGGGGGTGTAGTCATTATACTGTAGTGTGTTCATTCGCACTTGTGTTCTGTACTATTTTATAAAATAGAAAATATGTAGAAAAAAAGATGAACACAAAGTAAGTAAACAATATGATTTGAAAATAGCCCACAAAAATGTTGGCACCGACAATTGAAAAACTGAAAATACGTACCTACTCTTATTATTATACAATAAATTCTAGTTAGGAACTAGGTACTGAAACATTTTCGAAAATTGAAAATTGTTTAATTATTGTTTACGACTTATTTTACATGCAACATGTGTGCAAAATTTAAACTAGCAATGGAATAGATAATATAAGCACCAGGAAGAGCCAAGGGGGCTCTTGTATAGTATGTGTATATAAATGGCTATATAAGTATATTTGATACTTTTGAATTCTATTTTTACTCACTCCGTCTAAAAACGTGAGGTATTTGAATTTGCCACCGAATGCATCGTCGATGGGATTCACGTGCGTGGGTATGTTGACGTAAACGTAGTTATAGTAGACGGAAAAGACGAACGTGATAGTGCCGAGCACGTGCACGGCGATGTTGGCCACCGTTAAATACGACGCCAGACCCATGACGGCTATATTGGTCTATATTGGGTTTATGGAAAAACTACCGAAGACGTGCGCGGCACTTATAATATTATTATTAATGTGATGCGATTTAATTTCGTCAGGCCGTAGATATCGAAAACAATATGATAATACGGACAGAACGATATATTATTAAAATCGCGTACACAGCACGCGGAGTTAACGGTAGGGGGGCTGCGGCTACGTATGGGTAATGTCAATCGGAATGTACGCGGACAAGCGACGTACGATCGAAATCCAGTCGATAGACTACAATACTATAATCGCGGCGCGGGGTCGATACGAGACGATCGCACCAGACGAACGGGCGAATGATCACTAAACAGCAAATGACCGTCGCGACTCGCAAAACGCCTTCGAATATGAAATAACAGTCGTTGGCGAGCGTGCGTTGTGTGCTGCGCGCGCCTGCGTTTGTGTCACGTGAGTGTGCGCGTGTGTGGGTGGGTGGGTGGGTGACCCGTGTGTACGTCATGTGTGTTTGCGTGAGTGAGTGTGTGTGTGTGTGTGTGTGTGTCAGCCGTCACGATCGTCACTGGCGCAGTGGCGCCGCACTGTCCGAAAGGGACGTTTGCGAGCGAGTGACCGCGCACGCGCGTCGCGAGCGGAAGGGAACGGTCCCGGCGGCGCGGCGACATCGAATCCCGTCCGTCCGTCCGCCGCCGATCTTCTCTGCTCTTTAGTCTTTACATGCGGTGGGAATTTACCTTTATATTATTGTGTAGTACATATTAGTATGATACAAGTTTTATATTATAATGTACAAGCTGAATTACCAGGCTTCGCACGGGTGTAAAATAAAATTGGGTATCACTATACACGGCATACACCTCCCCATTCCCGTCTATAATATCTTGGACTTATGTGGTTAATACAATGTAGTAGATACCTTATCTATAATATATAGATTTGTAAATAGACAAACAATATTATAAACTCGCGAGAAGGTTAGTCGTTAAGTTTTCTGAAGTTACTAATAGCAACCTTACAATAAACAAAAATATATTATGACAGATGGCACCACTAATGTATTTTTGTCTTCCAGATTTCCTACTTTTCCGGTGGATTTTCCTAAAATGTTCTTTCATAAAAACTTTGTCCTGATAACTACGAATAAAACAAAAGAAAACAGCCAAATCGGTCACTTAGTTTCTGAGATTAGCCGTTTCAAAGTATATAAGTATAAAAGTAATTTCACGTTTGCACATTTTAGCAAAGTATTCATCTTCAATATGGATCAATTTAGTATCTATTATAAGTTATAACTAATGATTGGACAAAAATAGAAAGATCTAACATAATATAAAAATGTGTACTGACTATTTTTTATCATTTTATCTCAGGTATGTAACATAGTGCCCCGTCCTGGGGTAATGTGTTACAAATTGTTTTTTTTCTAAAGAAGTTTTTAAACTACCAATATATTTTTGTTTTACTATTTATCATAATTATATCAATCATTACATGTTTATTCAATGAAAATTAAAAATTTAGAAATATTTTACTGCACCAGTTTTGTGTAAAATACAAACATACCAAATGTGTATCAATGTATCATGCTCCACTAGATATTAAATTTTTACTACCAGTAAAATTTGCAAACCGTCTCTTAAATCCGATTATATTTCTAAAGGGTTTATACCCCGTTTAATATACATAAATAAATAAATAAATATATAGATATTAAATACTATACTAGACATTATAGTACTATAAAATATAGTAGAAATGTAATGCTGAAAAAAATCATTGAAAAATTACTATTATTTATTATTTTATTATTTATGTGTATTGTCAGTTGCGTAGCCAGGGGGAGTTTTAGGTGATCAACCCCTCCCCACAAATTGTAATTTCTTCTCCTACTAAATGTATTATTTATATACAAAAACTGTAAAAACTTGGTTTAATTTATACTTAAACCCCTTGCCCCAATTTCTTAATCCTGGCTACGCCACTGTCTATTGTAATATCGTCACGCTAAAAATAAAATAATTAATAATTATTATTATTTTACAATTATTTTGATTTACCTATACGTAAAATATAATACATTAACTATGTATTAATAAAATTATTAAGATTTGAATATCTTATTTGCCTTTAGGCTATAGCTAAATATAGACACAAAATATAAAATCAAATTTCCATTTTTCTACCAGTTATTGTTTTTTTTTAGGATTCATCTCTCAAATTTCAGCTAATGCTATTTTGAATTTGTTCTGTTTGTTCCAAACCCAACGGGTGTCAGTACTCAATATTTAGTCAATTGTCATCTATTTTTTATACTCTACTGTAGAAAGATTTGTAAACCTAATTTATTATATCAATAAAATAACATGTATGGTGAAAAAAAATCGTTTTATTTAAACAACCGAAAACCTTTTTTGCAAGTATTTTTTCTTAGTAATTTTTTTAAGGGGGACTTCTTTAGATTTTTATCGAGACATTTTCTGTTACCATAGTGTGCCTATATACAAATACATATGTGTGGTATACGACACTATACATCGACGGCTTATTATGCCCTTCTCATGCCGCGTAATTAAAAGCAATATATTTGATCCCGAGCACGGCGCACTACTCCGCCACACAATAAGGTGAATACTGAATGTAGGTCAGAATTTATATCAGTCACCGGTCTGCATACACACTCACACGCACAATCTGCATAATATCTGTTTTTGTGATTTATTTTAGTTGATGTTAAATTTAATGTCGTAGTTAATAATTATGATATTGTATTAAAGTAATCAGTAATATTACGTTATATAAGTTTGCCGAATGATACGACACACTACTACACTAGCTTTTACTTTTTAGATTGTAAGTAAGCGCTAATCGCCAGTCGCCACATATTATATTATTATTGTTATATTTTTTTTATAATTTTATTTTTCATTTAGCCATATGTATTGTTTATAGCAATATTACATATTTTTAGTTACCGTTATCTGTGTGTTCCCACATTTGTGAATTTTTATATTATTTAGATTTAATCTTAGCGGCTGCCGGCTGGCCAATCTGCGCACTGTAACGTCCGCTCTGCCACCTGTTGTTCTCTCGCCCAGATACCTGTGTGCACCACTGCAATACTGCACCGACATAATTAGTGAGTAACTGTATAATTTTTATTATAATATCTTTTATACATTGTTAGGGCCAAAAGCATCGTAGATTATTTTAATAGAGTTATTATTATTTTGTTAATCCAAGTGAGCTAATATTTATATCAAATATTGTTCTATTGTTGTGAATCCTGTATGATATTTCATACTTTTTACCAATAATACAGCAACGACATATTATAAATTACATACTATTAACATTGTTTATAGAATTAATTATTACCTACACAGTAGTACAGACGTACAAATGTACAATACACACAAATATATTTACATATATACACATTTAATCACTTAACCGCAGACTAGAATTCATATTTCATTGATCTTGCTCGGCTAATCCGACCACGTCCTTAGAGTATCACTAAAAACACATAATGTACAGTGTACACACAAACCACGCTGGTCGGTCGATGAATAGTGGTTAGTGACACTGCGTTAGTAACGGCTGAACGTATAAAGTCGTATAAGGTATCAATCGATCACAAATATTATGCAGATGGGAACAGAGGAACTCGCAAGCAAATTGATTAGATGGTTAAGAAGATATAACCAAAAATGTTCAAGTACTTTTAAGACCGATTTGCGTACCTATGCAACGGAAACGAAAATATCGTAAAATATATGTCCCCCGATCCGCCGCATATCCATCCTCACTACTCTCATCGCGACGGCGGCGACGACGTACGACGATGGCGACGGCCCGGTTTCTCGGAACAATTTTAATAATAAAAAAAAACAAACTGGTGATTAATTTATTAACCGTTGCAACAATTAAGGTGGATGGCAAATAATCATATGCTCTTAATTCTGTGATTTGCCATCATGGTCCATCGTCCATCTATGACTCAAGAACATTACACATCAATTATTAAACATAATAATAAATGGGTTAGATGTAACAATATGACGTCTATAAGTAAGGAACACTAGCCTCATGGTGGAAAAGATGGTTACATTATAGTTTTAGAAAAAAAAACTAAAATGTTAGATATAACAACAAAAGGACAATGAACTTGATTATTATGATTATTATTTATACAGTTAAAAAAAAATAGCTGATATCACACTAAAAATATTACGTATTATAAATCCGTGTAAAAAAAAGCTAAGTTAAAAAAAAAAAAAAAGGGCGGGTAAGTGTATGTCGCTCTGCTGTACAGTAGGTTACAAGTGAGTCACTGTAATGGATTGTGTTAGATTTTAATCCAATGATATAATATCATTGAATAAGAAAAACGATTCTGAGCGAAGACGGTCAGTCAGTCTATAATATCTTACTAAGTCTAAATGTATTTGATGATATTATTGTGAATAAACTAATTAATTTTAGTATTATAGGCATTAGTATTTACTATAGTTGGTTAAATTCATTTTTCTCAAAAAAATTATATTTTAAAATGCCATTGCGTGTATATAAAATATAACAATATATTCTAAAAGTTTCATATACCAACAAATAATATTTTTAAATTATATCAAAATAACTAAAATCATTATTCTTGGTTTAAATATGAAATTTTGTCTAAATTTGAAATTAAAATGTCTGTAAAAAATAAATATGTTGATATATTTTTTAGATTTTTTGGTTACAGTATGATTTATTTATGAGAATTTTTGTTTTAAATTTTCAACACTTAGTTATAAAAACTGAACATTTTATAATTTTTTAATTACAATGATTTATAATTTTCGAGATTTTGACAAATTTTGTCAAAATTCGAACTTTAAATGCTTATAAAAAAAAATCGTGCCTATGTATTTTTAAAATTTTTCAACTGATGTTGTAACAATATATAAGAAAGCTTGTATTAAATTTTCAGACTTTTTGGCCCACCAAATAAAATTTTATTGACAATTATAAAAAAAAAAACTAAAAAAATTGAAAACTAAAAATGTCTGTAAACAGCTCAAAACAAATCAAAATATTTTCAAAATTGAATGGTGTATAGAAAATGAGAATATAAACATTTAGTGAAATTTTCATGCATCTACAGTTATTTGTTTTTGAATTGCAACAAAATAAGAAAATCGCTACATGAGAAATCGAGTGAATATCTAATCTTGTACAAATTTGAACTTAAAATGCTCATAAAAATTTATTATGACTTGCTTTTAAACTTTTTTTTATTGATAAAATTAGGCAAACTTATGAGGAATCTTGTATTACATTTTCAAATCTTAGATTTAAAAAAGAAAAATTTTTATGAATTTCTAACTCAAAATAAATTGCACATTTTCGTCATTTTTACGTATTTTGTCAAAATTTGAACTTTGATTACCTATAAATAAAAATTGTGACAATGGATTTTTAATATTTTTCATCTGCCTTTGAAAATATATATTAGAAGCCTACTATTAAATTTTCAAGATTTTTTACCCAACAAATAAAATTTTATTGACATTTATAGAAAAAAAAACTAAAAAATTGGAAACTGAAAATGTCCGTTAACAGCTCAAAATAAGTCAGAATATTTTGAAAATTATATGGTGTGTAGAAAATACTTATATAAACATTCGGTCAAAATTTCATGTCTCTACGGTCATTTCTTTTAGAGTTATACCAAAAACCAAAATCGATTTTGTCGAAAATTGGTTTCCGTAAAAATTCCCGTTTTTCCCATAATTTTTCATTTGTTTTTCCAGGCGCTCATGAAAACTACTGGGAAATTTTGACTTTTTACCCCCCAAAGTACCAACTAGATTCACTTTCCTATCAGAAAAGGTAGGCAAATTGTGACTACAGATTTTTAATATTTTTCATGTGCCTTTGAAACAATATATTAGGAGCATTCTATTAAATTTTCAAGAATTTTTAACGAATAAATAAAATGTTATTGATTTTTTAAAAAAAAAAAACCAAAAAGATTGGAAATTTAAAATGTCTGTAAACAGCTCAAAATAAGTCAAAATATTTTGAAAACGGTATGTTATATAGAAACTGCTTATATAAACATTCAGTAAAAATTTCATGTATTTACCGTCATTTTTTTTAGACTTACACCAAAAACAAAATCGATTTTATCGAAAATCAATGTTGCGTAAAAATTCCCGTTTTTTCCTTAATTTTCCATTTGTTTTTCACGGTACTTTTGAAAACTACTGGAAAATGTTTACTTTTGACCCCCCAAAGTACCAACTAGATTCACTTTCCTATCAGAAAAGGTACTATTGAAGAAAATCTAAGCACTTTTACTGTCCCAAAACGTGATGACACAAAAGAAAATAAAAAAATAAAAAAAATAAAAAATAAAAAAATAAAAAAAAAAACACACATCATTGTAAAACCAATACATTCATCGCTCCGCTCAGAATCTAAAATACGGATACAAATGATGTAATATAATATATATATATATATTACAATTAGGTATTTCCTATGCTCTTAATTTAATTATTAGTTAATGCATTTTTGTTTGCATATTTCAATAATAATCAGTGCGCATAAATGCATGAATATTTCATACGTTTTTAGTGCATATAATTCTGACCCTAGTTATTAATCATTACAATATATATTATATGGTACAGATTACAGATAGAGAGAAACAGAAATAACTGACAATATATTATAATTAAGTTTCTACTATCTACTTTCTAGATATCTAATAATTTGAATTTTTATCAATTTTAGATTCTGAGAGAAGCGATGAATGTACCTATTGATTGAACAATGATGTGAGTTTTTTTATCTTTTTATTTTTATTTTTATTTTATTTTGTTTATGTCATCACCGTTTGAGGCAGTAAAACTGCTTCAATTTTCTTCAACAAAGTGAATATAGTTGGAGCATTCGAATGGTCAACATTTAAATTTCCTAAAAATTTTCAAAAGTGCCGGGAAAAACAAAATAAAAATTAAAGAAAAACAGGAATTTTTACTCAAAATCGATTTTAGGGGTTTTTTTTTGGGGGGGGGGGGGGTTAAAATTAATTATCTGAAAATAATTCATTAATAATAAAATGTTGTTATTATTTAATTTTTTTTTTTTTGAGGGGGGGTCCGGGGGCCCCTTGCCTGAATACACCACTGCGTACTACAAACAAATCTTTTATAGACAATAGTTTTTGAATTTCCTAGTATTCGATCTTACAATTTGCAGTTTTTCTATGACTAAAAACGCTGTTTATTTATCAATACTATTAAATGCACAATATAATATGAAAATAATAAATTATAAATCAACCGCAGACGTTTGTGTTTCATTATTAAATTTAACGCTATCGCTCTACCGAATATTATATTAGTTATTTCATTATATACATTTATGTGTTTAAAATAGGTGGGTACTATAAAATATACTATACTACTAAAACTTAAATTTACTTTGGTTACACTACTTAACTGCCTAGGCGTAAATGGTTCGAGTTTGTTGAACCTTCTTTTAATTCGACTTATTTGAATTTATACTTTCGCGACCATTTTCGAAAGCAAAATAATTTGAAAACTAATGAACATAGCTGCGTATGCTAGTAAATTAATTTGTACACGTATGAAGAACAATGTGCAATTGTAGAAATGTTTTATATTTCCGTATTAAAGTGAATAATTTCTATTCTGACACGAATTAGCTACAACAAGTTGGGTTAGTCACGTAGGTATAGGTTACTAAGGTTCATACCTATATATCTCCAGACATATACATATACTCTACAATGCAGCAGAAGTCATATTATGGGTATATGCTATGTACTATTGTGACCGCACCATATTTCAAATTCCTCCCAATATTGATATCGGGTATAATCGCGTCTTTCAGTAAGGTAGCGCGCAATTCGACTTTCACAAAGATTTACGCAAACCATTATTGTTCTGAATTGTCGGGCAGAAATTATTTATCTTGAAAAAAATATTGTCAAGTAAATATTTTATAGAATGTTTCATACCGAGTACAGTTTGGAGAAAATAAAAATGTTTCGGCTAGTTATATTTTACACGATGCGTTCTAAATATAGTTTATTTTTATGTACCTACTCAATTTACAGCACCTAGGTGTACATATATATTCACTTTTTTAAATAGCACGAGACAGCGAGGCACTTATTTGGTTCAAATTTACAATATTTATCTAGACGACTACAAATTACTAATAAAACTGTTAACTATAAAAAAAAAGGTTATAGGTAGGTAAGTATTTGAAATTAAACGGTTTATCTTCATACCGATTTTTAAAACCAGCGTACATATTTAGTGTTATGGGATACATATTATAATTATTATAGCCTATATAAGTATTTCGTAACTAACTACACTTTGTAGCCGTGCTAAGTTAGCCAGTATAGTACCTACCTCAATAATAAGTGTAATTAATTATGTGCATACAATATACATTATACATCTATAATACATTAATACACCTCTTTAATATAGGTAGATTAACATTTTACACATTTTTACATTTTATTATGTTTTATGTATAATATAATATAGCTATGTTACATATATGTTTGTTATAATAATATATTTTTATATTTTATAATAACGGGTTTTCTCATAGGTAACTAATAAATAAAAATTAACGTTAAGGATATACCAGCCTATAATAATATTGTCCTTTCATGATGCACTTTGCATGACAATCCTGCAATATTAATTATCTATATATTTGCAATTATGTGTCGTAGGTATTCTATTATTCTAATAGTATTATCGGCACAAATGCACTTTACCACGCCCCTCACGAATTTCGATTTTTTTTTAAAAAAAAGACGTGTTTTTCAACGCTGATTTCGAAACTGTTTGAATTTTTGTGCGGAAACCATTATTTTGGAAGTTATAGCCTTCCAAAGTTTGCGATTTTACGTTTATACGCATGCGCTCAACACCACTATGCATTACCGCCGCGCGGAGCGTGTATAACCTATTTAAATTCTTTTTACGGGGACAATAATTTTAAAGTTGAAATTCAATTTTTTTATTAATAGCTAAATTAATAGAATTTATAACTAAATTGTATATTATTACAAATATTGTTATATTCAATTATCTTGATGATAATTATATCAGGTAGATAAGCTAATGAGTATATTGTAGTACCTACTATACCTATATACCTATATACCTCCGCTCCGCAAATCGAAAATATCCCCCGACTTGCTGTGCAACACCTCCCCAAGTGGGTCACAGGGTTGAGAAAATTGCATTTTTGTTGCACCGAGCCACCAATTTGAAAAAACATCGTACAGTGATGCGGTGCTAGCGGCACTCGTCGCTACGCTCCTCGGCGCCGTCGCTCCGCTCCGCAAATCGAAAATATCCCCCGACTTGCTGTGCAACACCTCCCCAAGTGGGTCACAGGGTTAAGAAAATTGCATTTTTGTTGCAGTTATGTTGTATAGTATGGGCAGTGATCCCTTGTTAGCGGCACTCGTCGCTGCGCTCCTCGGCGCCGTCGCTCCGCGCGGTAATATAGTTGTGTTGCGCGCATGTGTATAAACGTAAAATCGTTAACTTTGGGAGGCTATAACTTCCAAAATAATGGTTTCCGCAAAAAAATTCAAACAGTTTCGAAATCAGCGTTGAAAAACACGTCTTTTTTTTTAAAAAAAAAATCGAAATTCGTGAGGGCGTGGTAAAGTGCATTTTAGCCATTTATTCTTAAATTAAATATATAATATACTAAATATGTTAATACTATTATAGAGTGAATAGACATAATATTACCTACCTATCAAACTTAAAGCCATACACACCAATGTCTGTTATGTTGGAAGTGTTCTTACAATGTTTAAAATTTTAATTTTGGAATGAGTTATGAGCAATATGTTTTAAATTATAATATTTTACACATTTAAAAACTCGAATTAAAATTCAAATATCGAATAAAAACACCAGCTATTCAGTTTAATATTTAAGTAGGTACCAACGCATAGTTTTGATTATGTTACAACAATTCACTCAGCACTCTATAATGTCAAAACTAATATAACTACCTAAAAGTGAACTATAAGTACCGATCGTAAATTTTCTACTGCAGTGTAGGTACATAATAGTACCTAATAGGTACTAGGTTCCTACTAGGTATTGGGTACTAGGTTCCTACTAGTTACTAGGTACTAGGTTCCTACTAGTTACTAGGTACTAGGTTCCTACTAGGTACTAGGTAAAATATATAAAGAAAAAAATTAAATTAAACTGTATGATCGTGATAGGTGTGGATCGTGGATGTGATGTTTTAGGTACAAATGGTACAATATAAGTAATATACCTACGTACAAGAGGCAGAGGTATTTTCCGCCAACCAAACGGAGTTCCTTATTTAGTATTACATAGAAATCTGTACATACAACATGAAGACTAGAATATTCTATTTTCCATGGTACCTATACGGCTATACAACTTAGATAATTTAGTATTTACGATGTATACGATCGAATTATCGAAGGTATACAATTATATGATCTAAGCAAATACCTAACAAAAATGTTTTATTATTTTTAAATTATTTGATAGGAAATAAAGTTGTGATAAGGTTCAGTGAAATACATAAAAGATAAGAAACAGAGAAGAGAGAACACCGCAAGTCACAACATTAAAATTTTGAACATTCACTATTCAGTTCAATGTATCATACTTAGGTAGGTACATGTTAATATTTTTTTATATTGCATGTTGGAGGTAGGTACTTAAACTATTAAGTTTATTTTAAATTACATTCACTCAAATCCAGTAGGTAGGTAACAGTTTTTAAAAAAGCCTCATAATTTAATAAAAAATTGCAACTTAATGCAAAAGTCATTATTATAATGCACATATTAAACACCTACCTACCTAATTTTTATAAATACTGTAACAATTTACAGAATACTGACGCATCATTTATGTCACACTCGGCGAACATAGAGTATGATAATATAAATATTTGGGCATTGGCATAGCCAACCAGACGAGTTTGAATTGCTAAGTAGAGACAACAGTCATCTCAACATTATTAATTTGATTTACTATAAGTATAATAATCTACCTTATAGATAAATCATAATAGTTCAATTGTTTCAACTCGTACTCCGCTACTCCTGTGATCTTTAATATACTACCCTTAAAAACGGGGTTACTCAGTCACTCAGGTGATAGTGTATTGTATAATATTATTACTATTCAAACATTTAATAAACCTTGTATACATTGCTATATCGTGTTAAATTGTGTTAGTCTATGAACGCAAGTCATAAGTTTCTAGGACCTGTAAAATATAACTTAAAAAGCTTTATTTGTATTGATTCAACAACCCGGTTCTCAAAATCGGTTTGTGTAGTGGGAAAAGCTAACCAACTACTCCTTAACTGGATAGAATTAGGTCTAAATATCGACAGTCACTTTTTTCAAATAAACGAGGTAGACGTGTTGCAATACTTAAACTAAATTAATTTGGGCTTATAACTGTACATTATTAATTTATTTTATATTTTAGAATGTTGTTTCTTCATCGACGAATACATAATAATATATACATCAAACATATAGTGAGACGTTATTATTGTTACAATATCAATAACATGTCAAAAATAAGAAACATTGGTATATTAGCACACATAAATGCTGGTAAAATATCAAATATTTTATATTTACTCCTCAGAATATTGATTCGTCAAATAATTTACTTCATCTTTTACTAATATAATCAAACTCCTAATTTTTAACTATATTAAAAATTAATATTTATTGTAAATTATTTGTACTTTTTTTAGGTATAACTTTAAAGTACCACTACCTTTTACTCTGGTTTGATACGTAGCAAAGGAGAAGTACATGATGACAATACAGTTTATGGATCAAGAAAGAAACCGAGGCATAACTAATTAATTTACATTTTATTAATCATGGTTTAAAATCATTTGTATTTACTTAACAAATATTTTCATGTGTAACCTTACCGTGAAAAAAAAACAGTATTAACCCAGTAGACATTTTGGGGCATATTGATTTTACAAAGCAAGTGGAACAGACTTTAAATATTCTGAATGGTTAGTCATTGCATTGGGTTCATCTACTGGATGTTTATAATATATAAAATGTATAAAATGTTTGTTTTCATAATAGGAGTTGAAGCTCAGACATAAACTATATGGCGTCAAACTGATAAGTTCTTGGTAAATGATACCCCATTTATTTATTCTTATAAAGTGGATCGATCTGATGTATCATTGCCATTGAGTGTTAATCTACTCAAGTCAAAATTTAATATTATTCTATTGCAATTACAAATACCAGTCAAAGGTGAGGACTTTTTTGGTTTTAAAATTAAATTAAAATTTTGAAATTATTAAAATGTATTCAAGACATTTAAAAATACATTGTATATTATTACCTACTCGATATAAATATATTTTTTACTGACTCTTATTATATGAAAAGCACTTCCAATAGGGCCCTGTCAAACAATTTGAGATGTCTTGAGCATAAAACTATGTGCATTTTTGTTGACTGTTAGAACATTATATTACAATTTTAATAATTACCTATTTTATTTCAAATAAAATAATGGACAAACTTTAGGTTTAATTGATGTAGTTACAAAGAATATATTAATTTAGCTTAGCGATAACGGTCAAAAAGTAATTTTTTCTTCTATAGAAGAGAATACCACCTAGCAATGATACGCTCTATGTATATTATGAGAGTCACTTATTGGCAATTTAGCTAGTATGGATTAAACAATTAACAATTATTTTAAATTCTGATGTTATTAATCATATAGATTACAGTATATTATTATTGGCTATTAGAAGAGTGTGTATAGCACAAGTTTGTCAATAAAATAATTACATTTTTTACTTTACAATATTTTGATTTGTTTTAACTTTTTCTTTTAAATATGTAATTCATTATTTTGTAGTAGTTTCTATAAAAATATTTTTATGCAAACACTTATGGATGGTATCATGGATTATCTTTTATCAGCAAATGATTGTATTACCTTAGATCCATTTAAATTGTTTGGTACGTTCATATCAGCTAGAGCTTTTGAAATTGTTCATGAAAAGGGCCAGTTACATTTTTAAGGATTTATATAGGTACCTTGGAAAAAGAAAAATTAATTAATTTAATAAAAATTTATGAATAATTTATTATTATATAAATTATAATATTATTATTTTTAATTCTTATACAATAATTATAATATAATATCATCAATAATGTTTTTTACTTTAACCAAATTACATATTTGTTTTTTTTTTATTCTGTGTAGTATATATTCATAGGTATATTTTTGCAAAATGTAAATAACAAATACTGTATTATATTTTATTTTGGATTCCGCCCGTCATGTTAAATAAAATAATATAAAGAGTAAAGACCCAAATAGAAATCATATTTATCATTTTCAATTTGGTTGATTGGAATAATTTCTTTTTGTTTAAAACTTTGAAATATATTGTCATCTATTTAAATCCCAACAAGCCAGATATATTTGCATTTAGTTTCATAATAATTTGTAGATTTATAAACAGGTATATCTAAGAGTTTCATTTTTTAAAAGTTATTATGGTTACTATTTAATGTTAAACATATTTTTTACTATCTTTCATCATACATTAATGTATTTCAATATATATTTTTAGAGCTGAAAATTATACTATATAAAGATGAATCTATTGAAATGCTTGGGGTTGAGATGAATATTCTAGATCCAGTGTTTTTTGTTCTATTGAACCACCATCTCAAGTAAACTAATTAATTTACATTTATATTTATCAATTAAATAATTATATGTGCAAAAATTTGGGATATTTATGTCGTAATAATAATATTTTAGGTTTATTCTTTTAAATATATATCAATTTTAAATAAATATATTTATCAAAAAATATATTCAAACTCTATTTAAAAACATAAATATAAATCAATTACAATAATCAGATTATATAAATTTTTTAATTTCAGTTTTGACATTGCTATTATTATTACTTATTTTATTCTAAAATTCAAGTTTTGCTATTATTTAACATTTTTTGTGTAGACATTGATTTTAATCATGAAATATACTATGTCATGCGTTACCAATCTTTTCCAACAAGTGAGCTACACTAAAAATGTTAAGTATCTGATGATTGACCACTTATTATTATTATATTTTTGTTATTGATATTATTACATGCAACATGGTAATAAATTGTTTATTAATATTCTTCTTTGATTATTTCTCCATTGAAAAATGATTGACCAATATTCCTCCAAAGATTGATTGGTTGGCGACCCCTGCCTTATATACTATATTTGCCAATTCTAATAAGATTATTTAAATGATATGTCAACAGTTTTTACAACCTATATTTTGATATGAACTTTATTAAACATTAAAGTTATGCTGTTTATTTGAAATCAAAACTATGGAAAATACAGTTAAAGTTTTTTTTTTATTATTAAATTTTGGTTAAAATTGAAATATAATTACTTATTATTCAATTTAAAAACTTTAATTATAGCAGTAATTTCTTGATGTTATTTAGGCACAAATTTACATTAAAAAAATTAATATCATTATAAATTTAGTATAAAATAAAATGTAGAATCAGATTGTAAATAACTTTTAAAATAATTTATTTTGATATGAAATTTACAATCTTGTGATAAATGTATATATTAATATTTACATATTTCATTATTTGATATAGTGATATTATTATTGGTACTTAGGTTAAGTTTCTATTTTAGAATAGATCAATAGATTATTTATGTTACATTATTTAATTTAAATCCCGATAGCCGATTTTTGGAGAATTACCTATACTATCCTCATAACTTATAATTCGTACCTATTGTAATTAATTCCCAAAGATATGCAAACACCAAAAATCGTGAACTTCGTAAGGCTATTACTTAAAAACTAATGATTTCCGACTGTTAATTTTTACACCGTTCTTAACTCGTAATAAATAGGTTTCCAAAAAAAATATTAAAAAATTCGCTTCGGCTCTATACTAGATTTGTTTCCAATAAACTATTATAATTATATGTAAGTACTTATATTATACTTGTAAAGTGTACATTGAGGTGGTGGGGGGTGGACCCCCACCCCCTTGAGCACGCCCATGAATGACAGGTTCGATTGTTTCATAATGGTTATTACATTATTGATACAATTGTATTGATATATATCATATTATATATTATACAACGTTATCTAATATGAGTACCAAAATAGATAGTATATTATGTGTTTTATGATAATAGTACCTATTCATGTGTGTAAGGTGTAACATATCTATTGCTTATAATATGTTATAATAGTATTTTAATACGTGGATACTACGTTTTACACACCTATGAAATATTAATCTCGGACACTTGACATTTCCGCCAATTAATTGCGGTCTTGCAATTAAATAACAGACAAGACACTATTATTTGTTCCACTTTATTTTTATTAAATGTATATAATTAATATTACTAACATTTGAAATTGGATTAAAAGTTAATATGAAACATAAAATATCATAGTCTATACTCTATATTATTTTAGCTATATATATGTCTGCAAGCTCTTTGAACCAGCCCACCGAGCTAAATTGATCTTCACCTCCAAGATCCTAGCTATACGTATACAGAGTGTTCCAAATTTTATATGACAGCAGCTTTTAGCTTAACATATTTGAATTAGGAAAAAATTACCGATGTGAAAACCTTTTTGAATCATATAATCTAAATTAATTTGGTATTCATTAAAAAGGGGAGATTTTATGGCTAACTTTTAAAATTCAAATACAATTTTTGG
This sequence comes from Nasonovia ribisnigri, assembly GCA_027563435.1. Taxonomy (NCBI): domain Eukaryota; kingdom Metazoa; phylum Arthropoda; class Insecta; order Hemiptera; family Aphididae; genus Nasonovia; species Nasonovia ribisnigri. Next base: position 113,988 of record JANEHU010004804.1, read on the forward strand.
TATCCTGTATGTAATTATAATTTATGGTTTTATGGTTGGTGATACTGTTATATTATTAGGTACAGTTATATTAATTATATTGATTTTTCCGTGTAGACGATTTATATTCAAAAACTCTACCTATTTCAAAACTCTAATTCACAACTGATGATAATCACAAAAACATTGTGTGTTAATGCTATTAAAGTGTGTTTTTTTAATGAATTTGTCATTTTGCACCCTATAAATGAGTATCAAGTATAAAGTACAATTTAATTAAAAAAAAATCCAGGAAGTACCTAGCATTGATAAGCTTAAACAAACGGTATTTTTTGTGTAACTTTGGTCATCATTGATTTATATATATTGATTTAGTATATAAATAAAATTTTACTTAGGTCTTTAATGTTATTTAATATTAATTGGTAAATATTTCTTCAATTTTTAAATGTTTTATTCCAAACATTATTTTTAAAATTGGGATCATAACTATTTTTATTTAATTAGAATTTATTAATAAACTAAGTACCTAATAAATAAATGGCTACCGAGTAATAAATCGTTACCTATTACACATTTGAATTTCTTGCATTTGCGTCAAGTAGGACCTAATAAACGATTGTAGTTTTTAAAGAGAATGTGAAAATATCCATTTTAAATGATATATAAATTATAAATTATCCATGGTAAATGACAATTGCCTGAAACGAACAACGGTTAGGTACAAAATTTACTCATATATTTCGTTCCATTCTGGTTATTAGCTACCTATTTTCACAAATTTCATTAATCTCAATACTTCCATATGCACCGCTCTGACGTAATATACCTGTACAATGAATGTGTTTCGCCGGACATATTTACGTAAGATTGTTCCTTCTACTCATTTGACGCGGCAGACCTAAAATAAATATTTATTGTCAGGCAAGCTATGGTATCCGTCGCAGACTTAGAATAATTTAAAAAAATCCATTTGTTTTAGACGTACCTACAAAAATTGTGTTATTTTATAAAATACCTTAAATTATACTAGGTACTGTTAATTGTCATAGTAGAATAGTTTTTAAAATTTTAAATCAATAATGATTAGCATTTAGGCAATATACTTACCTATATAACTATATAAATATATATAAGGTATAGCCGTATAGGGTACCTTCCAAATAAAATAAGAAAACCATGACTAAACAAAACGGGTATACCTATTGAATTAAAATACTTCTAAACGCTTTGTTTAGAGGTTTAGGTTCTCATTGGATAGCTTGGGAAAAAATTGAAATTAAATAATAATATTTTTTGATTCATCATATGGACAAAGTATACCACCAAAAGAGCTACTAAATTATTTAGGTAAAAATAAATTATATTGTAATGAAAACAAATATCAAGATTATAATGATCCACCTTATATGTGTACATTTGTGTTTAGAATTTATTGAAAATTATAAAAAATGTATTTAAAACTTTTTTAGTATAATTTTTTCTGATGATTCTATGTTAAATTATTTGTATCATTTTGTGATCAGAATTTTTTTAAATCAATTTACTGATCTTTTGTGATAAATTATTAAAAAGTATAGCGTATCATACTCATAAGATTACCGATTTAAGTGTATAAAAAGATGGTTAAAAGAAAAAATTGTTAATCTCTTGTAAATTAAATGTATAACAATTATTTCAATGAAAAGTATTAATGCATTTAGTATTTACTACATTTTAGAGAACCATAGTTAATAAACTAGTGTACCAAAACTGATGATTTGACTATCAATATTTTCAGAAAAAAAAGCTTTGCCAGAATACATTAAAAAATAAAGTTGATTTTTCTGTTGGACCAACTGTATGTTTAAAAATAAAGAAACAAGTCTTTTTTCGTTTTTCCGAAATTCCGTATCATCAATCATCCATAATCATTAAAAAAACACGCGTACAATGACATAAAATACACTTGGTATTTATAATATTATAACATGTCTATATAATACGTACCTAACAAGCTCTATTCTCATACATTTTTATATTCAAATTTTGATTTAGTTATCAGTTTATCACCTTGTAAATACTATATTGTATTACTAATCAATAAGTAATATTTTCATACTGTAGATTTGTTATACGTTTATAAGGGAAGCAAAAATGCTAAGATGACACATTATAGTTGGAACATAACAATCTCGGGCAATTTGTAATATAGGTTATATAGCTATACGGCTATAGTATTATTTGTATATACAAGTTTTTAGTGTATACCTACCTAATCGAGTTACGCAACCCATGGCTGTAGGATTTTCTTTAATTGAATATTATATATACGTATAAACATTATGATTTTATACTATAAACTATATTTTGTATTATAATATTAATAACGTATTCCATTCAATAATATGATTACCTAACTATTGTTATGCGTCAATTATTTATTTGAAAAGAAATATAGATAGGTACACATATTACATAGGTAATCGTAATAATATGAAATATTTAAATTATAATTAGATAATAATAAGATCATCGACCATGTGGACATGTGGTAGTTTTTTATTAATTCAATGTATAGCGTAGAATGTTGATAACCATTGTCGATCAGTGAGCGGTAGTCACTTATTTAAATTACTTAGGTACACTGCCAAGATATTTGGTGAGAATTCGTACGAGTGGGATGAGTAGCCCACGTTTGGCTAAAATTATATTATTCAAAAACGAAACACGAAACGTGAAACGTTTATACCTCAGCCATCGGAAGTCAACTATAATTATAACCAATGAACTTGAATCAACTAAAAAAATATTAGAAACATTCCGAATTATGTTTCCTTTGATTACTCTATGATTTGTCTAATATGTAAATATTAATAGTTACAACTGTAAACTAGATAGGTAAAAATTTTTAATATTAACACAAAAAAAAATATATATATATGTAGTAGGTAGTGTTTAATGTTTATAGTTTATACTATATTTAAGATTGATCATAATATAATGTATATTTAATTTGATTATAAGTTATGAAATAAATAATATAAGTTATATTATTTATTAGATACAATTTTTATTTTTAATGAAATAATAGAAAAACAGTAATCGCTGATATATTTTATATTTTAATAGCCGTACCGTCGAGGTATAATAACGTATGTGGACATTTTAATGATAAATATGCCTGTAGGAAAAAAACTGTTATATTATTATGACCTATGCTTTTTTTTAGATAGATAGGTACAAGGTACTACTAACTATTATAGTATAGGCTTCTTGTATATAAATATAATGATCATGTTATTATCTTATAACCTCACATACGCGTATAAATTAATATCAATGTTTTATAACATAGGTATACGTATAGTGTATACCTACGTATATTGAAAGTAGTACGTATACGGCTATACCTATATCATATAATATATATAATATATACATAAACATATTTTATTATTGTGTGACGTCGTACTTTAAACCGGTATACCTGATAAAAGATTACAGATTTTCAAACATCTTTGGGCTTGTCCAATCAAAAGTATTTGTTCCTATAGTAGGTATAGTTGTAACATATTATATCATTATATCGTGTACAGGTATTCAGCGACTGAAGTACTGAACCCAACTCAACACTATACGTCTATACAGTTTATTGACGTCAGACGTGTTAGACCTTAGACGTAGGTGTATGAACTTATTTTTAATATTGTAAATTACAATTTAATCACTTTCATATTTTTTCTATAAAACCATCATGAGATCAATAATATTTAGAAGTCAATTAAAGGTATGTATACATTACATTGTTGCATAATATATAAAATACGACTTTATAAATATTGAACAACTAATGCACACAATATTTAAATGGTGAAATTAAAAACCATTTATATCTATAATATATTTATGCTAAATTAACAATTATTAATAAGATAATTTATTAAAAAAATAATGTAAAATGCATGTCATAAGTTATCGTAATAAATATTTAGTGCGTAATTTATTTATGTAAAAAAATTAAATTATAAATTAAAAAAAAAACTTTATAATAAAAATAATATTACCTATATTTTATATGAACTTAATTAGATTATTTAAATTGAATGTATAATAATTCATATTGTTGGTATTTTGTACATCATTCGTATACTATAATTTATTTAAATCTTATATTGTTCCTTCATAATATAATAATATGATGTATGGCTCTGTCATTGTAATAGGTAGCTACTGGCTACTAATATAACTATAATTACCATTGTTGTTGTCTATTGTCACATATATTCTCTAGCTTCTATACTATGTACACTATCTTCACTATCTTAATGTCTTCATACAAATATTAGAAGATTTTTTAAATATAAATTAAAAAATATCTAATTTCAATAATTATCATTTAAGTTTTGAAATGTTGAATATATAGTAGGTACCTAAAAAATACAGTAGGTACCTATATACTATAAGGCACTTTGCAATATACCTATTATTTACTGCAAACACAGCTGTGTACATAATAATATATATTATATACTGTATAGTGTATAGTACATAGGCGTGCGCAGACCTTATGGCAGGGGGAGGGGAACAAGTCAATGTTGAATTTGTATCAAGTGCGTATTTGAGGTGGGAAGGAAAAGTTGTTCTGTGGTACATCCTGACTTGCAGCTCACAGGATACTCACTTATATACTCTATAATATAGAGTCTATTTAATAAGCGGACTGCTGACTAATTATTTCAATTAAAATTTGTAATTTAACTACTTTATAAAAATTGTATAAGTCACACGTTACACAAAATACAATGGGATATTATGTAATATAATAGTTGCATATAAAAATGTGTCACGTGCAGGGCAATAACTTTAATACTTTTGAAATACATAAATATAAAATGCATCAAACGTACAAATTGTACCTACAAATAACTTTAAAAAATCAAAGTTATTGGCAAACAAACATTTTTTATCGATATTTATAGAAATAAAAACTGAAAAATATTTCAAAAGTAAAATAACTATAAAAAGCTCAAAAAGAGTCAAAATATTTTGAAAATATTTCTATTTTCAAGTAGGTATAGAAAAAAATAAAATAAACATTTGATAAAAATTCCAAGTATCAACAAATATTCGTTTTGAATTACAACAAAGTAAGAAAATCATTAATTTACGGCTGAATATCCAATGCTGTAAAACTTTAGCTTCAAACGCTTATAAAAAATAATGTTACTTTCCGCCAAACTTTAAGATAGAAAATATTATGAGTAATCTTACATTCTATTTTCAAATCTAAAATATAAAAAGAAATTTTTTATGAATTTCTTACTCAAAATAATATGCAAATTTTTGTGATTTTGAGTAAGAAACTGTAATTTTAACGAATTTTCTGAAAATTATACCTTTAGACACTTAAAAATATTATTATAGATTTATGCCCAACTTGCTTTTTTTAATTACACTAATAATAACTTATTACGAATCATATATTAAATTTTCAAGTTTTTTGACAGGAAAAAAGTATTAATCGACAATAAGTGAAAAAAAAAATCTAAAATTTCTCATACATATAAATAGCTCAAAAAGAGTTATAATATTAAAAACAATTTATCTATAGTATGGAAAATGGCCAGATAAATATTTGGTGAAAATTTAAAGTTCCTATTTATGTATTTGTTTTCGAGTAGGTAAATATAAAAAAAAAATAAAATCAAATTTGTCGAAAACTGGATTTTCGTAAAAATTTCCGTTTTTTGTAATATTTTTTTTTTGTCTTCATAAAAGTCCTAACAAGATCCAATTTAAAATCGATGCATTCTCACTGTCTCAAAAGATGATAATAAACCAAAACAAAACTGCACATCATCATAAAATCAGTACATTCATCGCCCCGCTGGAAATCAAAACTATTAACTACCTATACTTAGTCAATAGGTTTTATTAGAAATAATTTAAAACTTATCTTATAGAGTTATATATATTCTTACGACTTACACAACTACACCATGCATACTGGTACTTTTAAAATAGGTTATACGATTCATTTTTATTATTATTTGAACAAAAATGTATATAATATTAACTTTTTAGGCCGGTTTGTTCGTCAATGGATTTAACAATTTTACTAGTTGTGGTAATAACTATAAATTGAGAAGAAATCATACAAATGCTCCGAGTCCGTTATCTATTTTGAGCGAAGATGAACAGTTTTTTAAGGAAACGGGTATGTTATTACTTTAACATATTTTGTAGTTAGTACTCACATAGGTAACTTACTACTACATATAATATGAAAATAGTGAAATACATAAATACGTATAGGTATTATATAGATACAAATAATATTCATAAACATTTTAGATTAGATATATTTACAGTTAAATATACCAACTCATGTTTACATACATTATAATATAGTGGGTACCTATGCAGTCTCCAATATATTTATATATTATGTATAAATAATAAATAATAAATATACAATAGACGCATAATATATATAGACATATAGTACCTTATATAATATTACATGTTATTCATAGGCGCAACTAGGGATATTTTTCGGGGGGGGGGGGCTAGAATTGCAACAGTAGCACAAACTGATAATTAATATTTTAAACTAAAATATAATTAAAATAGACTGGCTTAGCCCCCCCTCCCACCAACCCAAGCCTCTCTAATTGTGCCTATGATATTATTGTCATATTGTTTACCTAAAATGTACAGGTATAAATATATTTCTAGAATTTAATTATTAGAATTCAAATAGAATCAAATTTACCTATACAGGTAAATACCTAAACTGTTTTTATTTGATTACAGTTAGGAAATTTTCTCAAGATCAAATTGCACCATTAATAAAGAAAATGGATAAAGAACATAAAATTGACGATGAACTTGTGAAAAAATTATTTGAAAACGGCGTAAATATATAATCTACCTATGTTATTCATCTAAATATTAAAATATCAACTGATCATAACAATTAAATAATTGATATTCTTGTATTATAATAATTATGCGTACATACCTAATTTGTTCGTAAAATGTTACAGTTTATGGGTATTGAAGTAGATGCAGAATATGGTGGATCTGGATCGTCATTTATGTCTAGCACTTTAACAGTGGAAGAAATAGCCAAAGTTGATCCCTCGGTTTCAGTATTAGTTGATTTACAGAATACTCTAGGAAATAATGTTATGTCAAAAGTTGGTAATAAAGAACAAAAAGAAAAGTATTTACCTCGGTTAGCACAAGACACTGTAAGTACCTATAGTGTAATTTTAATTTTAGTAGGGTTTACTAAAAAAAAATACGAAATAAAAAGATATTTAATCAGTAATCACAAACTAATAGGTACGATTTACCTAGCTAGAATAGGCTATAATTAGCACTATATATTTTAGTAGGTACCTATATTATTGGTCCTATACCATAAAAAAACTTAATTTACTTTGAATCCAGACTCCAGTCTTGCTGCAGTGTATATTTGTGACAGCAAATAACTTAATAACATCAGCTAATACGTAAATAATAGGTACAATATCGTACAATTATATTAACTATTAAATCATTTAACTACCTAGGTAGTATGATTATGAATTTTAATAAGTAATTTTTTAAAATATTTATACCTGTCTGCACTATAATTGAATTACCTATCTTCTACTTTATAACTTTATAAGTTTTCATTTCTGTAGTTTTACAACATTTTCTATTTCATTATCATGATATACACTACCTGCCTATATTTTCTAGCCTCCAAGAAAATACATTTTAATAATTAAATAAATAATAATTTTTATAATTTTTATTTTTATACATTATTTATATGATATACCTACCTTGAATTACGCCTAGGCGTACGCACGGAAAGGGTAGGATGTGGAGGTACCCCTCCTGCGGGCTAAAATTTTTTTCTCCTAATGTAGTATAAATATTGCAAATATCGGGCAATATTAAAACTTAAATCATGATATTAATAAATTATCTTTAAAATTAATGAAATAATTTAAAATTGACGAACAATTCTGCAATTCTGCCCCCTGCCATCCCCCCCCCCCCATCAGCAAGGTTTGTGTATAACTAACACCTATGTAACCTATTGTACATGAATATTTCCTATCTGTTTTGGAGATATTTGTTATAGACTAAACTCGATAGTCAATGTAATACGATTTAAATTTAATTCAGAAAATAGGTAAATAAAATAATAACTATCTGTGAAAGTAGGTACTAATATCTCAACCCAATATTCTACAGAGTGATTAGATAGATAGATAGATAGATAGATCATAGACATAATATAATTTATTAGGTAGAGGTATTCCACGACAAAAGTGAAAATAATTTTTACAATGATAATTCTTTAAATATAATTGGAAATTATTATAAAATTTGAAATATAGGAAAAGGTTAGGTTAGGTTAGGTAGGTAGATATACAGTACAGTACAACAACAAGCAGTTGATTATTAATTTTACTAATGAACACCATAATAATTTAAAGTGGTCGTATATAAGGTATATTTATCTCAAGGTGATTATTAACTGTTATTATAATGATTTTTGACCTACTGTTATCAGACAGTTTATAAGTAAGATTAAGTCATTTCTTACTAAACTGTACCTACTTATTTATCTCCCTTCCTTGTGATTACCGTCCATAATCGGAGTCCACAGAATAAAATATTTAAAAATAAAAATTTTAAATACATACTTACCATAAAATTGTATTAACTATCGTCATCAGCTCACAGTTCTGCACTGTGTCTGACGTCTGAAGCTGCTGCTTATAGACTGCGCTACCTATCAATATAATAGGTACATAGTACATCCGACATCGTAGAATGCAGACCTTATAATGTATACAATGCCCTCAAATAATTTTATTATTTTTTCATATCCTCTGAAATTAAGCAACAAATATTAATAAATGGAAAAATCCATTGCTTTGAGAATGGTTCACAAAAAAATTACGATCATAATATATAGATAGGTATCTAATATGTAGGTACCGACGTACCTATTGAGTTTTCAAATATACTTTCACGAAAAGGACACATATTTTTTACAAAAGCACCTCCTACTGCCTAGTGCCTACTGACAACTCTAATAGGCTGTGGCGTATATAGGATTTTTTTTTTGGGGGGGGGGGGGTTGAACTTCTATAATATACAATGTGACTATATGAGTCTAGGTCAATATATCCACGGACAAAATTTCCAATTTAAAAAATGTAAAAAAACGTTTTTATAAAATAATAAAATGTAAAATAATACAATAACGTAGATTAGTAGATAAAACATTTTTAATAAAAACTAGCTTAAATATTTTCTTATTAAATTAGCTGAAATAATAACTTATAAAATTGCAAGCAAAGAAAAATTTTTTAAAAAATTAAAAGATATAAGTACACATATTTTGTGAATTGATTTTTTTCTTTTAGTACCGTCCATCAGGGTGACTAACGATTTTGACCATTTAACTAATGCAACACATTCGTTATTGATAAAAGTTATGCAGTGGCACACACTTCCAAGGAATATATTGAGCAAAAAAATAAATAAAGTTCTTTAGTATATTGAGGTAAAAAAAAAGTACATGTTCCAAGTGCAGATTACGTTTAATCATTTGGTCGGTAGTCACTTGGCATGCTACAATTTTTTTTTTTATTAAAGTGATGAAACCCATATTTTTACTGTATCTTTATGAATTGAAAAATAATTTAGCTTTTTTTTGAAACTACCTATTTATTTTCAAAAAATACATTTCTTATTAGTTACATCCTTTGCTCATGGTTAATGGCGAATTAATTTCAAAGTTTCTGATGAAAAAAATGGGTACTGTCGACTGCCACCCACTTTTTTGGACCGACAATAAAAACAGCCCTCAAAAATCCAGATAATATTATTTACAAATTCTACTTGACGATTTACACCAACAACTCAGTATGGAGTTACTAAAAAATAATAATACCTTGAATTTTTACGTTCAACAAAGACTTCTGAATTTCTTAATTTATGAATTGTAAATTTAGATTTTTTTATTAAATGGACATGACGTATTAGAAAGATATATCAAAACTTTTTGAAAATTCGATATTTTAACCGATTACCACACAATATGTATACTGTTACTGGTATATACATATACTGCTATTATACGAGTTTATACTGTTTATAATATTATAGAAAATAGATCATATAGGTGGACGGAGTAGTGGATCCACTACATAATATTTATAGGTACGTTTTTATAGGTACGTTTGGCGGAGTACCTCACTACACCTCCTGACAACTATCCCTTAAGACTTAAAAGTTAAACTCATGTACGGCTGTACCACTGAACAAATAAATACTTAAATATTGCATTCTGCCCGTCTGCATGGACATTCAAATTATTATAATTTATCGACTTATTTTTGAGAAAAATTCATCGCAAATTCACACATCCTACATTAATGGATAAAATATAATTGTAAAATAAATAGGTAAATATATTAAAAAAAAAAAAAAAATCGTTTTTAGGTTAGCAGTTTTTGTTTATCGGAGCCTTCATCAGGATCAGACGCGTTTGCTTTAAAAACCACAGCAAAAAAAGATGGAGATCACTACTATATAAATGGAACTAAGATGTGGATCTCAAATTCTGATATCGCAGGAATTTTTTATGTTTTTGCCAACACTGATCCTTTGAAGGTAAACATTTATACTTTAAAGTTAATATATGCACATAATCATTAAAGTAATCTATAAATGTATGAATATACTTCAAGGTACTTGCCAACTATTTGAACTATTAAAGTATTACCTATGAAACTTTTATTTTAGAAAGTTCCTATTTTGAATTCCAATTAGAAAGTTTACTAGAATATTCCGTAATTGAAATAACTATATTAATATTATTATAGGGCCATAAAGGTGTTACATGCTTTATTGTGGAACGAGAACAAGAAGGATTTTCAGTTGCGAAGAAAGAAGATAAGCTAGGCATGAGAGCTTCTGGCACATGTGTTCTTCATTTTGATAACGTCAAAGTATAAAAATACAGTTATATACAATTACCAGCAAATTTTACATAAGATTATAAACTGAATTTATGTTTACGAAGGTACATAAAGATAATATTGTTGGTAAAATTGGTGAAGGTTATAAAATAGCAATAAGTTTTCTAAATGAAGGAAGGATAGGAATTGGCGCACAAATGGTGGGTATAGCACAAGGGTGTTTAGACCACACAATACCATACACATTGGAAAGAAAACAATTTGGTTCTAGTATTTTCGATTTCCAAGTAAGTTTATATATATTTAATTTATTTTAAACTATATTACTTATTTACTATATTATACAAACTTATCATTACTTTTAGTCCATGCAACATCAAATTGCTCGAGCAGTGACTGAAGTTGAAACAGCAAGGTTATTAGTGTACAATACTGCAAGATTAGTAGATGCTGGTTTACCATTTATTAAAGAAGCAGCAATGGCTAAATATTATGCTTCAGGTAAAATTTCAAAGAAAAAATACTACTTTGTTAATTGTTATATATGTAACGTACAAATTGTCAGCAATAAACAATATGTCAATTATCAAACTAAATCAACATTTAAAAAATTAATTTTCATACTCTTATGTTAATGTTGTACATTTGTAGAAGTTGCCGGTAAAGTTACATCTGTATGCATTGACTGGATGGGCGGAGTCGGTTTTACTACAGATTACCCTCAGGAAAAATTTTATAGAGATTGTAAAGTTGGGCCAATATATGAAGGAACAACAAATATGCAGCTAAGCACTATTGCCAAGTTCATTAAAAAAGAATATGAATAATTATTATTTTTTACATAATATATGAATAATTATTTTTTAAGCAAATGTAAAATAAAATGTTGGAACTGAAATATATTAAGTAATATGTTCAATTTAATATTTAAGAGGGTTGACTGGGTTGAGCTATAAAGTATAGAATTTAATTATTCACAAAAAGATTAATACAGGAAAATTGAATTAAATATATTAAATATTGTGAATCCTAGATTAGTATCATTATAATATTCCGTGTTGGTATCACTTTAAATATAAGATAAAAGTTTGGCATTATTTTTTAAATTTAAAAACCGTTATATTCATAAGTGTATTTTTTCTAATTTGTATTAACATTTATCAGATAAAAAAAAATTACTTAAGATAATGTCAGCGCATCATTTGTTTTCTCTCTGACCTACGCGCACATGGCAAACTTACGTTCAGCAGAACATATATTATTACAATTTAAAAATGCTTATAGGTAAACTGAATAAAAATAAAAATATCTGAAAAGCCAACATAGGGAGACAGGTAATGTTCTTAACTTCAAGTTTGATGATAGGTGAATATTAAAAGTAACAACAAAGAAAAGTAGCATAACAACAGTACTGTTAAAAAAAAAAAAGTCTACAATACCTATGAAAATTTACATTGATGGCCTTTCTTACAATGTCCGGTTAAGAGTTTGTTAACGCTCACCACCTGATAATAGATTTTATTATCTGCAGAATTTTGGCGATTAAGTTTTTGTTAACTTTAACTGGACAGTAAGAACAGCCATTAGTTTTATAATTTAGTGTGAATAAATTAGGAAAAAGTAAATTTCTCCATTATTGAGTTACTTTTATTTTGATTCAATAAATTTTATTTAAAAGTTAAGCAAATTTTGGATATCATATCCTTAGAACATGAAATGCAGAACAGCTTATATCATACAGCTTGTATTATAACTATTAACTAGTATAAGATCAGAAAAAATAAAATGTGAGTCAGACTCAGGTTTATAAGTAGTACCCAATATTAGTAAAATATGTAAACAAAAAAATAATAATTTATTAATGAACCATTAAAATACAGTCATATTGTTGTTTTAAGTTATTATAAGTATTATATATTAAGATTGGAAAGACATACACTCAAATTTTGTTATAAATTCTAGCTCATCATTATCATATAATGGTTCTTTACCACGTTCCCAAAAAATATCTTCTAGTTCTTTTAATTTTTCTTTAGGAAATATATGAAGTGCCATATCGTTGAATACATCATCATAAATAAAATCATCACAACATTTTTTTTCTATGACGTGTGGAGATATTTTTTGTACATAGTAAGCATACTTATTTAAAATCCGGTCTAAAGTTGAAGTCACTGTTTGATCAATGCTATTACAAACAATTATACAACTCATTAGTATCTCCTTATTCCAATTAGCCCATAATAAATTATTTAGTAGCTGTTTCGGACAATGAGGCATATACACAAATGTACCGGGTAACAAACTCCGTTTTCCTTCTTCATTTTCACAGAGTGAATCACATCCAATTTCAGCTAAATGGGAGCGTTCAGCATCCGTGAATTTGGGATCATATACATAACAATTCTTCACTTTAAATTCATTTTTAATTGTTAATAGCAAACCTAACTGGTATTTAGATTGTATGCTCTCAAAAAAATTTCCTAATCCATAGCACAGGATTGATGATGGATTGGATCCATTTAATTCATCTTTAATAGTTGCTAAAAAGTGTATCCAAAACGGAGAAGTGGCAACAATATTTGTACATTCTTCTATGCTCCTAAATAAAAAAATAAATATACTATTAAATAATGTATAGGTATAAGAAATTTAAAATAATACTATCATTGTTAACTGGTAATATAGACATGTAAACCTAAATATAAAATAGTTATTTATAGATAGTAAAATGTATATTTCCATAAGCTATGTTGAAATGATAGTATAATTTAACAGATCGTTAATGTCTTCTGTGCTACCAAGATTTTTCAATTAGCGTGAGTTATGAATGCTTACCATTTTTAAAATATCCAGCCACTTATAATGAATCCTTAATTAACTCTAATTAGCTATTAATGGTTGGGCATACCAATTGAACACTTTTAGGTTGGGTTTCTAAAAGTACATTTCAAATAAGGCTTTAGATAACTGACCAGACACCATGACCACCCCACCCCCCCCACTCTTCCTTGTCACATATTAAACATTTAGAATTTGAGGAGGGCAAAGTACACTGCCATTACTAGACTACTGGAGGCCTGTGTGCGGTGCACACTCTGCACTCCCGGTTTATACGGCACAATATATTATATAAAAATATATTTTTCACAAAACTTTCCTTTCAAATGTTTGTAACTTTTCTTCATCCCCTTGGGTAGTTGTCAGTGATCAAGTTTTACACTCATAGATTGCAACTTGACGCAATTAACAAGACGAGCAGTGTTTTACCTTCATAGCATTTCACAGCATCTAATTCCTAAAAGTAAATGAAATGTCCATGACAAAACTATATAGTCTTAATCGATGAATAAATTCAAAATTGAAAAACCTGGTAGCTTAATGATTAAAAATGATCATAAATAATTTATATGGATTCAATACTTTTTAAAATATAAAAACCATCAACTTATGCAAGTTAATTACAATTCACGTACTAGCGTATTGTGTACAGTTTTAATGTTAATTTAAATATGAAATTCAATAGATTTAGAAGTACTTACTTTTTATAATTTTGAGATCTTGTAGAAAAGAGTTTTCGATTTTTTTTTGACATAATATTTTTTCGATACTAGTTCAAAATTTAAAATATTATGTTACATCTTACATCGTACTTTCGGTCTTCAATATTAGCAGTCAAGTTTTAAATAATTTTAAATATTCCAAATAAAAGATATCAATTATTATCAATAATATTGAATATTAACCTGTTTCCCGTACTTTCCCGTCATCACTTCTGATAAGGCAGGTCATAACCTCAACAGACTTCTATCACAGAATAAACAGAAGGGAATCGAAAGCTTAATCTCAAAACGGTCCGACATATTGGAATTCTCCAGTGCTGCCATTAAACAGATATTTCTTCTTTTTTATTGTTATGTGGTTCGTAGTCATACTGATGAATTCAGAAAATTTTTAATTTTTTAACTATTTTGTTTTTATTTCTTATATATAGTTATTTATACAATATTATATATAATTTTAATAAAGTTGAGTTTGTTTTTTTAATATTTTTATATTATTTTTGGAGAATTATATTTATTAATATTCAAAATTCTTCAGTTTTTAAAAGACAGGTGTTTTTTTATTTTTATGAAATAAAAACTGGGTATATTTTCTTAGGTGGGAAATATATAGCCATTGCCCATCGCAGTTTTTATATACCGTAGAAGGGCATTGGGATACTATTTTCCCACCACTTTTCCAACTATGCAAAGCATATTAACATTTTTCCAATATTTTTCCCAAAATCCAAGAACTCTATACCATATGTATACTAATTTTCAGAATCATTAAATGTTTTATTACGTTCTGCCCTATAAAGGGTTAATATTATTTTCAATTTAACTGATTTTAACCTAGTTTCTGATCAATCCAATGGTGAAGTGGAGCGCTATTATAATACAGTTTATACAGAAGATTTAAAAATTTTAAATAGTTTACCTATGATGAAACAAATGTTTGTAAAGTTTAATACATCACTCCCTTCTTCAGCTTCTGTTGAAAGGCTCTTTAGTGTAGCTGGAGATATTTGTACGAAAAAACGAGCTAGAATAACTGATCAAAATTTTGAAAATACATTATTGTATAAAATAAATATAAAAAAAGATTGATTTAAAAAAGAGTAATCTAGTTACCTATTTTATTTTGTAACTTGTAACGTAACTTGGTTACTTTTAAGAAGTAACTTACCCAACACTGGTAATAGGAAAAAATGCAACTGAAAAAACCAATGCTTATGAATTTATGATGAATGAAAATTACAACTATTACAAGCTGCAATTTTATTAAATAAGCAGTGCTGCCATAAATGATAAACAAATATGAATATCCCGACATACGGCTACCCTGGAGAATTTCGAATATGTCGGACGTGTTTTTATCATCGCCCATAAGAACCCATATAAAATTGATTTCGATTCCCTTCTGTTTATTCTGTGCTTCTATTATTATTGTTCTGTGATTATACTGGCATAAAAGTGTGTGCCGCAATGCTGCATATTCTGTTGCCTATGCCCATATCTCTGAAGGAGGTTTTATCGCAGAACAATAAATAAATTAAATTTGATCTGTTGTTTTATACACGGACTAAGATACATTATTGAAAAATAATCATAGATCTTATACTCAGAGAATAAGGTCTATGGGTGTAATTCAAGATTTGAGATGGATAAATAATAAATTATTATTTAAATTATTATACGATTAAAAATATTAATTACATCAGTCATATTACAACAAGTTAATAAATTATTTAATACGTATATCTATTAAGCGAAGTAAAAAGTAAATAGTTATTTACTAAAGTCATCAATCAGTCATCGTGGTTTATAACATGGTAAAACATTTTAAAGTGTTTTACAAATCTAAACTAACAATTCAGTTAAAAATTGAAAACTATTAATATAATTCTGTATAAACCAACTAAAGAACTTAGAATGTAAGCACAGATAATATGGACTTACAAGTAATATAAATATGTAATAATATACCCAAGTCTGTTATGACTATTGTCTATTAACCATTGCAACTAATATTATCTCAAAAATCATGTATACCAATCGGCTATTTGTGTAATGAATGATGTAACATTTTAATATACATACAATAATTTATTATAGTATCATATTATAAATTATAAATAGATAATCAATAATATACAAAAAGAGATGACTGAATGCGATGTAGAGGAAAATATAGCAACTGGTGTATTATAAATTCCCTTATTAATAATTTTACATTTATATATGAAAACTAATTTACAAATCTCTTTTCAGTTTTTATACATGATACATGGTATAATTAATCGATGACAAACTATCGCTACATGCCACATGGCACGTGCGTATAAACTATACATTCATAATTTGTGGTCTCTGTTCAAAAGTAGTTTTAAAATTTGATTATATTCGACACATTTCACCACCATAAAATATAGTTGGATAATGCATTGTATAAAGGTTGTATAAAAAGGCGTGGTATTATTATTTTTGTGGCAGTAATCCAAAATTATTATTTTTTATTTTTTTTTTTGTGATTGAATACTGTAATAGTAAGTGGCCAAGTGGGTAGTAACATCACAATTTCCAACAAAACTTGGTACCTATATACAATATTCATTCGTTCGTTTAATTCTCTCAGTATATCGTTTTTATTGCTTAAATGAATACCATAATCTGTACCTACACAAATTTAAATGCATATATGCATTATAATATATTATAACAGACTAATTTTTTTCTATTGTTATTTTTAAGTTTTTTTCAGCATATATAACAAATTCGATTTTTATTAATACCTCACAGAAATATTGATTCGAATTTATTAAATAAACATGATTTAATTGTACTATACATACATGCAAGTATGATTTATTGATAAAACGAACTCCCTAGCTAGTACATATTATACCATTAGCTTGAAATCATTATTTTTATTACACAGCAGGAGTTCATCAATAAACAAAAATGTGAATGAAATACATTATTCAGATATTCCAACGAGTACCTACTCAAAGAAAGAAATTCACAAAGGAACGTGGTAATAAAAAAAAATGTGATTGAATGATTTCCAATAAGAGATTTTTATTTAATGATTTTGCAGAATTTTATAATAATATCATTCCAACAAAATATATTTTTTTCAATTTATACTATAATCAAAATTATTTTTATATCAAATAATGTACGAATTCACGAATAAAAAATGTACTCGCGTCTATATCAACAAATGTATAACCTAAGAAGTTATTAAATTAGTTAAGATGAAATAATAAAATAATAATAATATATACAACATGCATGGTTTTTTTACTTTCGTCGAGGGTAAGATTTTTTTATAACGCGTATTCTATTATAGCCAGGCACAGATGTCGCTGCGGTCTGTTTGACTTCAGCGATTTATTATCCCTTTCGCTTTCGCTGTCCCTTTTCATTGATCCCTCGTCCCCCTCTCGTGGTTCGTCGAAATTTTCAAAAACTTCGAATAGTAGGAGTCGATTCTTGACAATTTTGGCGGACGGAATACGCCGTCGTCCAGTCGTCGTCGTCGCGTCATGCGTCAGACAACAGACACTGACACACTGTACCATCCAGAGTTCAGGGTTTCAAACGACACTTTGATAGATTGATGCCTGTGAATCCTGCTTCACCCACTATAGCACGAATTAAGATAGGTATAATATCTTAATTTGTGCCCACTAGTCACGAAAAAATGTTCCAAAAATAATTCTATTTTTGAATTTCACCACGGATCACAAGTCACGACAAAAAAGCGAAAACGGTTCTCCGCTGATAAAATATTGCCGACTCTCTCTTAGTCCACGCATACTATACGCGGGCCCCAACTCATGGGGAAGTATAATACTGTTATTGCCCAAATTCTGACAAACGAATTTCCCAACTCCACAACGCCACCTATAGCGAGCATCGGAGAAGAGTCTTCAGCCATTGCCCATTAGCTCGATAGTTTTATGATTTATGTCACAATACAATGATGAATAATTCGGTAATGATGATTATATACTTTTGAATTCCAATCTTTACGACGAAATGACGACCCACGGCGGGTAGGCACGCAACTAAATAATATTATAATCGAGACCGCGTATGACAACCATTACGATTTACGATTACTTCTCTCAGAAGTCGACGTACCCGCTTACCGCCGCCGAAGCCGGAATCAGTGCAGGCGCGCAGCAGCCAGGCAGCCAGCAGCAGCTGATGCGGCGGACACTGACACACGCCGCGGCCTCGCGACCGCGTTATCACCCTCGCCTTATCAGTTATCACAGAATAGCGGACCACACCACCGCACCGCACCGCACCGCGCCATCGATTACGACCAGTGGCGTGCGTTTGCGTCGCGTGTGTGTGCGTGTGCGCGTGTCCACGACTGCTGCCCGCCTGCTACCGTTCCGCCGTGCGTGCGTGTGCGTGTGACGTTTTGTCAGTGTGTGTGCGCGACCGACTGTGTTCCTCGCGCCTGCCTAACCTACTTCGTCGAGTCACACATCTTAATTGAACAAATTTAAAAATATTAAAAATATTAATAATATTCATCCGAAATGACCACCAACGGCGAGGAGACCACTTCGGATCGCAACGTAGAGATATGGAAGATCAAGAAACTCATCAAGAGTCTGGAGATGGCCAGAGGGTGAGTGAAGCTATTGTACAATAGTATCCTATTGTTATGTATACTTACGTGTAGGACACTACTCCGCGTCCACCGTTTAGCACTGTGTGGCCACACAGAACTTTGGTGTGCCCAACGAGTATATTTCTATGCTTAATAGATTGGTCGTCGTCTGGTTTATGGGGGAGGTGTGGAGGAGGAGGTGGTGGTGGGAGGAGGGTTTCCAATGGGAAAAATATGCATTAATATTTTCGTTAGGTGATTGACCGAAATTGATTGAATCATGTCCTGTAGTCCACACATCGCACTAGTACATTACAAAAAAAAAGCTGTATTTAATTGAATTTAAAAGACTGCTAACCATTTTCAAACGTACCATTTCAATCCATGTAATATGACGAAATGAAATGTTATTTAACATATTTTATTATTACCTATAAGGCTATAACCTTTTAGTGCACATAATAATGTAACTTGTATTAGGTGATGCCAATATACTGCTTTTATTATTCTCCACGGACACAGTAAAGCATCTGGATCAATATCTAGTTTCTAGAGCTACCTATAGATACAAGCCCCATTTTACAGATTTCTTAAGAGTTTGGTTTTTTTTTTCTGTGATACCTATGTTAGTTAGTTAATCATAGTTTTATTAAATTGGATAATATATTATCCAATAATATATTAATAATAATTAGATACCTATTACAATTTGTAAGTCATACATAATAACTTATAATTGGTATGTCTCTATTAACTTTTTTATATGAGAAGGAACCTTTGTCCTGTTCTTGTGACCACTGGGTGTGGTAATGTGGTATGCTTTCTTAACAGTAGGTACCTACTTACGGCTTATGAAGGTCTTTGACAGAAACTTTAACTTTAAGCCATTGCAATTTCTTCCTATACTGAAAAAAATTCCTGTTTTATAAAGTATGAACTATTTTATTACCAATTACTCTTAAACTATGTTATAACAACAAATACCCACATACATAAAATACAAATCTTTCAATCAAAAGTTCTGAGAACCATTTCTAATGCCCCATGGTTTGTACGCAACGATGCACTTCATCAAGACTTCCAGCTACCCACAATAGTTGAGTTCATAAAAAAATCAGCAATCAACTTCTTCGGCCACATCAACTCTGCTCACAGTGCGAAATATTACAAACTAAGTGTCCCTCCTTCTGTACGCCGACTCAAGCGCGGACGTCCCCACGACTTGTTGCTATAACGCCTATAACTAATTTAATTTAATTTAATTTAATTTAATATGAAATTATAATATTATAATATTATTATTATATTACATATATGTAGCCGTTTGTATCTTATATCACTAATGTATTTTTAATTTTTATGAATAAAAAAAAAAAAAAAATAAAAAAAAAAAAATAACAACAAATAAAGAAGTATTAAATACCTAATATTAAGCATACTTAATCCTTATATTTATATTAATGGTTTTATGTTCAATTCATTTTTAGGACTACTTTAGGATGCTAATGAGGATTTATCTAAAGATACAAGTCTAATGTTTAAACTTTTACTCTATCATTGGTCTATTGAATATATTCTATTAAGACTTGTATTAGAAAGTAGATAATTCTACTTTGTTTGCCGAGAGAATGTGGTTACTTTGTGCATATGATTGGAGCTGGGAAATGGGATTTGAATAGTTGAGGCGGATTATGGCATATTTTGGGTTGTGCGTAACCACATTCTTTCGGCGGATGGAGTATAGCTTTTTATAAGTTGCTATTTATACTAAAATCAAATGCTTGAAAACTTTATTTTTAAAAGTATTAAACATTAATGATAGTTTTTGAAGCAAGGCATGTTTAAACATAAATTATCAAATTACCATGTACTTACAAGTATTTTTATATTTTTATTTTTAGTAACGGAACAAGTATGATATCGTTAATCATACCTCCTAAGGATCAGATTTCCAGAGTGAGTAAAATGTTGGCTGATGAATATGGTACTGCATCAAACATCAAGTCTCGTGTAAACAGATTGTCAGTATTGGGTGCTATTACATCAGTACAGCAAAGATTAAAACTTTACACTAAAGGTGATTTTTTTAAATTTAATTGTATTATTGCCGCATTTATAAACTATGTGCTATGTTTTATTTGTTAGTGCCTCCTAATGGATTAGTAGTGTATTGTGGAACCATTGTGACTGAGGAAGGCAAAGAAAAGAAAGTCAATATTGATTTTGAGCCATTCAAACCTATTAATACTTCTTTGTACCTTTGTGATAATAAGGTAAAAATTATTTAACTGTATACCCAAGAACTCATTAATTTAATACATACCCTTATTAAGTATTAATAATTAATTTATATTATAGTTTCATACAGAAGCGCTAACTGCACTATTAGCAGATGATAATAAATTTGGTTTCATTGTCATGGATGGTAACGGTGCATTGTTTGGTACTTTACAAGGAAACACCAGAGAGGTTTGATTAGCTTTTAATTTTGCTTTTATATATTTTATAATTTAAAAAAAAATTGTGTAGGTTCTTCATAAATTTACTGTTGACTTACCGAAAAAGCACGGTAGAGGAGGTCAATCTGCTTTACGTTTTGCCCGTCTACGTATGGAAAAAAGACACAATTATGTACGTAAAGTAGCAGAGGTAGCCACTCAACTGTTTATTACAAATGACAAACCTAATATAGCTGGATTAATATTGGCTGGTAGTGCAGACTTCAAAACAGAACTTAGTCAATCTGATATGTTTGATCCTGTAAGTATATATTTTAACCCCTATTTATGAATACTGTGATAGAAATATAATAACAATAAAAATAATTTTGTTTTAGCGGTTACAAGCTAAAATTATCAAATTAGTTGATGTATCTTATGGTGGTGAAAATGGTTTTAATCAAGCGATTGAATTAGCTGCCGAATCATTACAAAATGTTAAATTTATTCAAGAAAAAAAATTAATAGGTAAAATTCTACTTAATACTTTTATATAAACAGTAAATGTCTTTAGTGCCATAAATATAAATAATTAACGTGTTAACTAACATATTTTTATCATGTTAAATAAACTGTTATCCTAATCATTGATATTTAATTGTGATAAAAAAAATAATTTTAATTGTGTTATAATGTTAATTTGTTTTTAGGACGATATTTTGATGAGATCAGTCAAGATACTGGAAAATACTGTTTTGGTGTTGAGGATACTTTAAAAGCTCTAGAACTTGGATCTGTTGAAACATTAATATGTTGGGAAAACCTAGACATTCAGAGATATGTCTTAAAAAACCACACAACAGCTGAAGAAAAAATATTACATTTGACCCCAGAACAAGAAAAAGATAAATCACATTTCACAGAAAAAGATGTATGTCTAGTTAATCCAAATTAATTGATAACAATAGAGATTAAAGAATATTCAAATAATTTGAAATTTAATATGTTATAGACCGGAGTTGAATTGGAATTAGTTGAGTGTCAGCCACTTTTGGAATGGTTAGCAAACAATTACAAAATTTTCGGAGCTACCTTAGAAATAATCACAGATAAATCCCAAGAAGGATCACAATTTGTTAGAGGATTTGGTGGCATAGGAGGTGAGTAATTATATATGAAACTAGTTAATGTATAATTTGTATTAACAATGGAAATGAAAAAATATTTTCATACTTTTAAGATAGGTATTTACCTGATAATTAATTATAATATATTATATAGTCGTTAATAAGCTTTAATAATTAATACTATTTTTAAATTATGGTTGGACTCATTAACCTCTAGGTCTATAAGTATAAAATTTAAATTTATTGACAGGCATACTCCGCTACAAGGTTGATTTTCAGTCCTTGCAAGCGGATGAGCCATTGGACGATGTGAATCTTGATGATTACTAACTATATTTACTAACCCAAGGTAGCTTCATTTACAATTAACAAGTACTGATGTGTGTTACATTATATGCATGAGTACATTTGTATTATGATTTGATTTCAATGCATGCATAATTAAATGCAATTTGTTTTATTTTTACTAGAATAATTATTTATATTTTTGTTTAAAATTAAAATGTATTATGCTTTAGTTAATAATAATGAAATTCTACAAAAGATAATTTAATTTAGTTTTACTATAACATTTTATGTGTAAATGAATCTAAAATTGTATGTAAAACATCTATCAATTTTAGTTTTTTTTTATTAGTACATACATTTCAAAAACAGTTTTAAATAAAAGTTCATATTACAATTAATAAGCATGATGATATTTTTAATAGCTTAAATTAATTATCTATTAGTTCTATTTTTTCATAGTTAGAACATTAAGAGGACGCCACACCCGCATGTGTTGTCCCCGTCTTACACACGTACCAACTTTCCGTTCGCTAGTTTCAATAAGGTGCTGTCAGTTTTGATATTAGAGTGAATTGACCTATTATCAAACTTTGAAGTAATAACATTATCTGTGTTCTCTCATCGGTTTTTTACAATATTTTAATTTTTACGTAAGTTATGAGCATTTTAAAATATTAATACTTTACATACTCATATCTCACTTAAAAAATTTAAATATCGTAAAAAACCAACGAGAGAACACAGATAATGTTATTACTTCAAAGTTTGATGATAGGTCAATTCACTCTAATATCAAAACTGACATCACCTTATTGAAACTAGCGAACGGAAAGTTGGTATGTCGTACGTGTGTAAGACGGAGACAACACATGTGGGTACGGCGTCCTCTTAAGTATTTATAAGTTTTAATACTAACATTTTAAAAATATTCAGTTTAGATATATTATTCACTTTAAAATATTTTTTAATGATTGCTCATAATTTTAATTTCATATTTCAATGCAGAATACATTTTTATAAGAGTTGATATAATATTTTCTGAGTATTAAGATGATTGGAAGAGGTGATTTTCTGTCTTTGTCATACACATTTGCAATATAGAAGTTTAGACGTGTTTTATTTCCAACATACCGATTCATGTAGTGAAGTGATCAGAATTCTGAAACTGATTTAAATTTGTTGGGAGTCAACTTTCCCACATTTTTGTTTTTAGTTAAGTAGACTTAATGGCATTTAAATTTTTTTTCAGCATTAATACCACATCACTAGATGAATTGGTACGTTAGAAATAAAACACATCTAAATTCCAATGTTGCTCGTGTGTTAGGTTAGGTCAATCATCTCTTCCAATTCCATTAAACAATTTTTATTTATTTTAACCCGTGATCAGTGACAACATTAACACTAATATTTTCACATCTTTAGTAACGTGTTAGTGTTTCGCTCACATATTAAATTATTGTCGGAAGAGTGAAATTGAGAAAAGTCGACTGACCGATCTTAAGTAAACATAATAATGAATTTAACTCAGTTTTAAAAACTATTATCGCATTACTAAGTCGGTCAGTATAATGAAAAAAAAATTGGTATGTTTTGGCTAGAATAAATGTCAGCCGGACCGCATGCTAGCGTGACGCTAACAAATACAGTACTGACAATATTGGTTGCTAATAATAACATGGACAGTTTATTTATGTATTTATTTCCATCAATAACTTGTATATGCATACTAAAAATATCAATAAAAACAAAATTATTTCAAGCCAATAGTTTCCTAAATAACAATGTGAGCGAAATGCGCACAGCGTTGCCAACAACGTATTAAGTTTAGATAAATGGAGTAGTACATAACATATTTTTTGGTATAAATTGTTTTATATGTTAAGTTTTATATTTTGTCTGTGCTTCATTAAAATAATTATTACATTTATAATATGTTAGTAGTATGACTGTGATTTTGTTTTTTTGAGTAAAAATGATTTTATTAGTAGGTTAAGTCTTGTTAGACTAAGAACATTTTGAGTGTTTTAAACAATGTTTTATGCTTAATTTTTATATTTACTATTTTAATTTTTGTGTTATATTTTGCTTCATTAAGAAAAGCATTCAATATTTTAAATAACCAATAATTATATTTCATTATAATTTTTTATATTTTCTGTACATTGGTCACATTAAAATTACATTTTATAAATTTTTCAATTAATTAATTGATTTTATAAAAGAATAAAATAGAAAATATGGTGTAAATGGAAAGTATATATACCCATTAACATTTTGATGTTTGTGTGATCAATTTTGTGTTAACTTTGAAAGTACTAAACACAGTATATTTCTATTAGTTGTTTGATGTTTCTTATTTATTTGAATGTTTTTCTTATACTTTATTGGTGTATTAATTTGTTTACTAAACAATGTATTTTTGTTATCATTTTCAGGATTATTACGTTATAAAGTTGATTTCCAAAGTATGCAGTGTGATGATTTGGATCCTAATGAACTTTATGACATTGACGATTATTAGGATGTTATATATTTAAAAGGATAACCAATTGAATAATTAGGGCAACTTAAAATAAGTACAGTTCATTTTAGCTTAAGCATGTTGAAAAAAAAGAAGAATTCTATTATTATTTTAAACATAATTATTTCCTTTACTTGATGTTATCTTTTTATTCAAAAGTAAAAAAAAAGTCATAATTCCATTACATTTAAAAATATATATTTATATTTTATAAAATTTCAATATTGTGTTTCCCTTTATTATTTTTAAGTACTCTAATAATAAAATACAAAAAAGTAGATTACAGTGAGTAATACAGGGTGAAGCATGTACGCAAGTTATTGAAGTATAATTTTGTTTTGGAAGCTTGGATTATGAAATTAATCATAAAATATTTTTTTTAAAAGACTTAATTTAGGCTCAATGAACTTCAAGAATCCCTATTAAAATTAATTTATATTCCTGCATAAATTAAATTCTCAATGTTTTATTCATACTTTAATTTACTTTTTTGTACTACTTTTCAGAAATGGATATGTCTGATTATTTAACTAAACCCCTTGTTACATCCTTTTCAAATCCTTCTATATGTAAAATAATTACTATATAAATAGTTTTAATATTATATAATTTTAATATTTTATGTAGATAGTTATATTTTTAACTTTTGATCTAATGGTATTATTGTACAACTCAAATCAACTATTTTTTCTTTAAGCTTTACATAATTTTTTGGTAGGAAATACTTTAATCAGACATCAGTAATTGATTCAACACTGCAAAGTCACAATTGCGTATTCATTTTTATTTATTCAATTTGCTCAACTGCTACAAAACATAAATATAATTAGATAAAAAATTATTTTTAGTGTACATTTTTCTATGTCCATAAATATGTATTTTTAACGCTTCCTTTTCGTGAACAAGAAAATTCTAAACTCTAAAGCTTTATTCACCATCCATTGGTTGAGTTTAATTTCTGGATCTTTGGAAACCATCAACATTACAAAATATTCTTAATATCTATCATGCTCTTTGGGTGGAGTACAATTATTTAAGCGACCATGTGATAGTATACAATTTGTAATTTGTACTACGTATATTTATATTAAAGTATAATTTATCTACAGGAGTGGCCTTAGGATTTTGTGACTTATTTGAAATGCTTTTGTGTGGGACACCTTAGATAGGTAGTTTCTTTTTTTAAACTTTTAGCCTAATTTATATTTGTATTTTATATATATATATTTTTTTGAATTGTAAAAAAAATATTATAAATAGAAGCTTTAATATCTAATACGTACAAAGTTTTTTTTTTAATAAGTTGTAAATTGTATTGCAACAATTTTTATATATTCAAATTCGTAGTCAACTTATTTTGTAATCTATAATAAATAATAGTATTTAGGTATATAACAAAAAAAAAAAAATTAGGGTTCTCCAGTAGAATAAATCAATCATACTGAAGAACTAAATCAAATACTATATTTGTATTCATTTTAGTTATGAATTATTATATTTGTAAATGAGAATATTAATATTTAAATATTACTAAAAAAAATTGTATTATATTATCCATGTAGGTGTTGTTTACAATTGTTTTTGTTTTTATTATTCAACAGTTAATATCACATTAGTTTACCCTGATTTAGGTTTGCACAATTTAATCATTTGTTTTGTTTTTATATAATTGGACGCTGGAGTTACTTCATAAATCTAAATTTAATTCTGCTAATACACTATTGGTAATTTACTGTAATGTTGTTATGTGTCGGAAAACTGCTTTACTGTTTTAAATTACCAATAAATCCTTCCAATTAATATATCATACATAAATAATATATACCGTAGAGCCTTCCCACATTTCAGGACAGTGTGGTATTACCATTTTACCAGTGTTGGGGGTATTTATAATTCAATCACACCAATGTATAAAATTTGTTAATCATTAAATATAAATAAGGGCAATACCGTACAAGGCTGATTTGACTTAGGATTAATATTATTCTAGTATTATCCTTAAACATAATTAACTGATATTAAACAATTTAGACACAAGTTACTCATTGAAGCAACACAATATACATTTTAAATAACATTGTATTAAATATGGATAAAATTATAGGTTAAAATATAAAGCTCTACTTGTCATGAAAAAAAGAGTTACTAACACCTCACTAATACCTTCAAGTTAAATAGATATTAAATGCAGACTTGGAGAGTTGCAGGTTTTAATAAAATGCTTTTGATTGAAATAATCATAATTCTAATTCTAGCAAATTTAGATTGACCTAGTTATGAAACACAACAAACTGTTGATTTGGAGGTCGGTTGTTTGAAATGTATTGAGAAAATGGCTTAAGTAATTTTACAAAGTTATGATTAGGTAGTTGACAAAAATGTATGATTGTAAGTGGATGGACATGTATTGACACTTATTCTTAGAATATAATAATAAAATGAATACATTAACTTAACCGTTTTACTTAGATTTTATTTAAACGATAATCAGAAAGTCATGATAAATATTTAACCAATTTTTAATTATTTAAAAATGTGAGTACTTATATTTTATTAACAATGTATTTTTTTTCTTGTAAAAAAAATATCAAATTACCACAATAACATTTGTACATTATTAGCAGTTTGGCTAAAATTATTTATAATGTAAGTAAATATATAAAATTATGATATACATGAATATATTGTATTTATTTAGAATCATTTATTTTCTTGATTAATTTACTTAATGTTCTCTCAACAACTGGAATCTCCGGTCGAGATCCAATTCTTCGCCTTCCAAACTATTGTCCGGTACACTTGGTAGGTCTGTAAAAAATGTTTTTCAATCATTAATAATATAGATACATTCAAGGGCGTGCCCACAAACTTTCAATGGGAGGGGGGATGTTAAAAATGATAATCAGGATTGAGATATTATAGCACTTAAAATTTCAAAAATATTTGCTATAATATTACCTTAAATATATTGTGAATTCTGCAATAAAAACAAAATATTTAAAAATAAAGTACCAGTTAAGGCGAGACAAAGAATATCCACAATACGTTCAACCAAAATTACAACTAGTATAGTATGAGTACACTAGTTCAGCAGTGGCCAATAGGTTGATCGCGACTCCCTTTTATATATTTTGGATTTTTTTTCTCAGAGAAAACAAATAAAACAATTTTTTATAATTATTTCATCTTTGTTTAACTTACAAATATAAAGCAATAAATAATTATGAAATAACTATTACTGCTTTGGATCGACATATCTATGTGAGTCGGGCTTTTCGTATTTACTTAAAAAGTAAGTACCTATAATGTTAGACTGATATAGATACCGAATAAAGCTTGAAAGCATTTTTGTCATCACACACACCGGATTTTATAAAATTATCAAATCAAATGCAAGTACAAACATCTGATTAAATAATTCAATAAACTCCAATGGTGAAAAAAATAATTGTATTAAATATAACCTTTGAAGTATTTCCTTTTACAACTAATAATTTGTAATTAAATATATATAAAGAGGATGCCACACCCACATATGTTGTCTCTGTCTTACACATAAGCGTTCGCATGAGGTAGTCATGGTAGACACTTGACTACTCTGCGAACTTCTCCCCCCTCACTATTCAATATTATCATGATAGACTAATTTTATTTTACCATGGTAAATGTAGTTAAATGAGGTTACCCCATCCAAGTTAGTTTTTACAACTTAGGCGTGAATATGAACATAATATATATTTAGGTGTGTGTGTTAATGTGTTATGTATGAGTATGACTACCCTGCCAGAAATGTCTGTGCAAGCATATGGTCTGATGAATTCCGTATGTGAGCATAACAAATTGTACGCTCAGCAGATCACAATTAGCGTGTGTTCCTTTAATTAATAGAGTGAATTCACCTCTTATAAAATTAATTAAAGGTTAGATTATTATCTAGGGCATCTCATAAGCTTTTTATTATATTTTAATTTTAAAACTGCTATGTCCTAAAAGACGTGTAATATGGAGATAACATATGATGTCCTCTTAAAATGTTGCAAAAGCAAAACTGTAAAATAATGATTTAATTTTTTTGGTCGTTTGCACAGCCTAGAACATAGAAGTCGATCACAAGTCTATAAAAGTTGGTCAACCTTGCACTGGGTGACTGTATTAATATTACAATATAATATATAACTCGTTTGATAATAATCACAACTGTAAATGACAAAAAAGGGGCCCATCAAAATTAGCTGATAACAAAAGTTTAAAATGAAAACTAAATACCTAATAACGAACGCTGTTGCTAGAGTTGTATCAGAACGTCCATGTAGTCAGATAATTAAAAACACGTTTATTAAAATGTTATTTCATGAAGCATGTTGGCCAATTTTGATTAATAAACGGGTCAAAATTGAAATAAAAATTTTTAATTGTTTTCTGAATCATGAAGTTAATTTTATGCATACACTGCTATCTCTTAAGCAGTGTCAGCCTGGCCACTAAAGGGCCTAAGCTGGATTTTTGTTTAAGGGCCCAACCTACCGTATGTAGTTATCAAATTATATATGAATGCAATTTCAAGTAAAAACATAACTTCATACTTAATTTATTTGAAGTTAATTCAAATCTTTATTCAATTAGAATATGACTTAAAATATTATCTTTGCAATGCGTTTCTTTTCAAAATATTCCTGTCTATCTCTGGTTTATTTAAAAATTATCATTAAGTTACTCCTTGCATTTTCAATACAAATATTCAATATTATCATGGTTAAGTTTATTTCAAATTTGATTTTTTAGCGTTGTTATCATAGACAAAGCTTGCATATAGTTAAGTCACTTAGGTTGAAGATAAACTGAGAGCAGTGTAGACAGGAAATATATCTAAAATGAATAAAGCCATTAAAATAGTTTAAACATATGAAAATTTTTCAAATAAAATGTTAGCCATGCCTATTAACTTGTCGGAGTTGTTAAATTGTCTTCGTATAATCCCAATTAGAAACTAGAGAAATGCAACAAATTTACTGGTCATTTACTAAATACCCTATGGTATTATTATCTAAAATTAAAAATGTGTGACTAGAAATTTATAGTAGTATGGGTCATTAATAATTTAGCTATTTTAACTCATTTGTATTTTTGAGCTTATAATATGTTATATTGTCAAATTATTTATTGAGGATTAATGTATTTTGGTTAAAAAAGATTAGGGGATCGGGCAGCGATCACTGCCTAGCTTCTGTGACCAGGCTGATACAGTTGCTCTTAAGCATTTTAAAAGAAATAACAAATGCTAAAAAATAACAATCCCAATAATCATATATTAAATTAATTGTGGTAGGACCAAAGACACAAATGGGGGGTTTTATGCAACAATGGGCTGTGTATAACTCCCAACTCCCCATCCGTGAATACATTACATGTTACTAAAACGTTACCTGGAATGTGATATTTTCCTGTGTTTGATGCGGCTGGTTCATCCTTACTCAAAAGGTCAGCTAGTTCATCTTCTAATTCTTGTTCGTTATACTTTTGTTTAACATCAACTAAACTACCCATGGCTGATTGCATATCTTTGTGTTCATCTATGACCTATAATAATAATAATTAAAAGTGATAACAATATTATTTGTTTGTTATATTATAATTACTTCTGCTAATTCTGCCATTGTTTCATCAACATTATCAATTGTGAGACCAGAATCTTTAGATGAAAGTTTTAAAGCAGCAAGTCCATGAGAATATGATTGCAATACCTATAGAATTATAATTTAAAGTTTGGTAAAAACACTGATTATTCATAATACCTATTTTATATTGTTATTTACTTCGGCGTTGTATTTAGATTCTTCTATTCTTGAAATTAAAGCTTGCACATTATCAAGTGATTTCAGCTGTTTTTCTATCCGTTTTTCAATTTCTTTCTTTTTTCGCAGGTACGTTAGTGCCTACATTTTTTTTAATTTGATTTTTATTAAATTATTATTTTATAATAGCAGGAGGTATGTACTACAAATGTTTGAAATGGTCTTAAGAAACTTACAATAGGCTTCATATTTTTGGCTATGTAACTTTTAGCTTCTTTGACTAAGGATTCTTTTTCAAAATCCATATTACTAATTTCACCAATTAATATTTTCTCAGTTTCTTTTAATTTAAAAAAATTCTTTTCTAATTCAGAAATGGGTTCAACATCTTTGTCACCACTTGCAATTTTAACTAATGTTTTGTTGGTCACTAGATGTTCACCACGTTCTACAAAAACTTTATTCCGAATTTCCAATGAGTGTATTATAAGTTCAGTAGAAGCCATTGACACATCAGCGTTCCACATTTTACTAAGTCTTTTTTGTATATCGTCCATGAAAAGGATTTGCGCTTGATCATTCACAGAAATAATGTTAAATAGTTCATTAGCTTGATTCTTTAAAACAAAAATACAATATTTAAGGACATTAAAATATTAAAGACTTATGACAAAATGTATTACCTCAACCAAATTTAAAACAACATATTCTGATTTTTCGTCAATAGCAGGAGTAGGAGATAAAATCGATTCTTTAATTCTACCAACTGACCATGACAATGGGCTTTTTACCAAGGTGTTTACGGCCCAAGTTGACCAATTACTGTTGTTTTGAGATGTCATTTGTTCAAAATTTGTTTGGGATTTTATGATACCTTCTCTGAATGAAAAATTAAAGTATAACTTATAAGGTAATGCTTTTACAAACTTTTTTTACATAAATATTAATAATAATATGTTAAGAATATTCTATACCTAACTCTATTCAGTGAGAGAATACAACAATACTGTGCATCCCCTGCGTCAACCTGCTATCAAAACCGGTTCTGATATGGCAAAGTACCGCTTGGAGATGCGCAGTCAAAAAAGTTTTTAGTGGACCAATAGTTTAATTTTATTGTGGACATTGGATGATAATATATTAATATATTATATGTGTTGTATATAATTCCAGAAATGGATTATTTAAGATAATATTTAATATATTACGAATAGGTAATTGGTAATATATAGGAATTAATACTGGTTATTTGAGACCAATAATTAAGTATGCAGGAGGAACATCGTCTACGACAAAAGGTGACAATCGACTAGTAATATTTAAAAGAAAGGTGTCGAGAAACATTTTCCGCCAGTATAAAATACGAAACTAAGAACCTTTGAAAGAAGGAAAAATGATGACCTGTACAAGCCTTGTTACTATAAAATAAATGTATAAGACAATTTTTAAAAACAAAATTTAGCTATAAATAACGATCTAAAAATATTAAATTCTTAACATTATAATAGATTAAACAGGAAAATCTTATTCCAAATATCCAATGATAAATTATATGAATTTAAAGTTCTATTTCAGAATTAAACCTATCTAATTACCTACATTGAATTATAAAAATGAATTTAAATTAATTTCTGTATTACTTTTTTGAATTAAAAAAAAAACCATGGGACATTTAATTAAATCAAATACTTGAGACTTCCAGTTGAAAAGCTTGAGGAAAGGGATTCAGTTGGTAAATGAATTATTAAATCTTAACCTTTTCACTGTTCCATACGTACCTACTAATACGCCCCTATATTTTATAATACTCTCATTTGTCGCCTTGTCGGTAACCGTACAAGTTTAGGAAACCTTGACTTTTATTATTTTAAACTTAAATAATTAGATCATATACTTAGATCTCAAAACTAAAATTGAAAAAAATAAATATTTTACACAGGTTGCAGTGGATAAATAGTGTAGCAGTGAAAGGGTTAAAGGTATAAAATGACTATACATGTATAATTATGAAAATAAAAGGATTTTGTGTCAACATAAAGATCAAACGGTTTGTAACAAATCCATGCAAGGTATTATCAAATGGTTTGATGCAAGTATTATAAATACATTTTTTTATCTTTCAGAGTTCAGGATTTTGGGATGTAGAACTTACCTAAACATATCCTCGACAACCATCAGTAGACATAATGGCGATCGCCCCTTGAACAAGAACCATGTTTTCAAGTCGTTTACAGAAAATGAACAGCGGTGCCTACGGTCGCACTCAGATACAATTGTATTTTTCCAGAATTTCATTTTGTTGTCATAATTCACTTCGTTTACAGACCGATTTTTGAATGGCGCCATTAATACTGTAATCCGTTCATCGGATAGACCTTCAGTCCATTTTTGATTAGACATGTTTTCCGTCGATAATTATTACGAACTGGCTATTAGCATTTAACACTTCTGACGTGAATCCATAAACTACACACCACACAGGACTAGAGTACTGGACAGCTATAGAGTATAGACACAGAATAGAGGATTTATGACAGTTACAGACTCACAGAATTTTATACAACGCACAAACGCCACAACCAGAATGTGTTTGATATCACACTATATCTTATTGTCTGTGATAATCACACTCTATCTTTGTCCGTGGTGATAATATCACAGAATAAATAATAATAATATCACAGAATAAATAATAATAATATCACAGAATAAATAATAATAATATTATTCTGTGATGATATTGATGTTTCCCTTTTTACCGTATATAATAACCACGGACGTTGTTCAGCTGTCGTGGACGTATGGAAATCCTCGGATCGGCCATGTATGATTCGTACGATGAGTTGCCTATGACATGCTCCTCTTCCAAACTATACGCACTTATGGAAATCCTGTTCCAAAGAAGAAAATTATCACTAATTTTAAAAATAATTGAGAAAAGTTAACAAAAACAATATTTTCTATAATATTATATAGGCATGATATTATTTTCAAAAAATTTTGTCTTTCTAAATTGTTGACTATTTTTAGTATTTTAAATTCTAAATGAATTTTACAGTGATGTGAACAAAAAAAATAAAAAATTAAGGAAAAATAGACATTTTTACGCAAACCAGTTTTCGACAAAATCAAGAATGTTTGGTGTGACTAAAAAAAATAATTGTAGATACATTCAATTTTCACCGAATGCTTATATTAGCTCTTGTAGGTATATACTATAAAATTTAAAAAATATTTTAACTATTTTTAAGCTATTTATGTATACATGCTAAAGAAACTTTAGGTTTTTATTATTTATTTAATTATTGTCGATAAACATTTTTCAATCAGTCAAAAACCCTGAAGATTTAATTGTTGTTGTTAGTGGTTAATGGTTATGTACTTATGTAAAAAAAAAAACTTATGCGTAAATTCACGATAATGTTTTATGAATGTCCAAAGTTAGAATTTTGACAAAATTAGTCAAAATCATAAATATTTGTACATTATTTTGAGTTGAAAATTCATAAAAATGTTCTTTTATATATTATAAGATTTTAAAATTTAATACAAGGTTCCTCATAATTTTTTCTAACTTTCAAAAAAAAATCTATCAAAACATCAAATTAATTTTTATGAGCGTTTGAAATTCAAATATTTTTACCGAAAAACTAACGATTTTTCATGGAAAGATAGTTCTTATTTTATACTAATTCAAAAACGAATAACCGTAGATATTTTGAATTTTCATAAAATATTTTTATTAGATTTTTCCATAGGTATATATGGTATAATAATAATTCTTACTCTTTTTGAGCTATTTATAGACATTTTCAATTTTTGATTATTTTTTGTTTTTTTTTTTATTTTAATCAATAAATATTTTTGATTGAACATGAATTCTATTTTAAAATAATTTTTCCGTCTTGGTG
Source organism: Nasonovia ribisnigri (assembly GCA_027563435.1). NCBI lineage: Eukaryota > Metazoa > Arthropoda > Insecta > Hemiptera > Aphididae > Nasonovia > Nasonovia ribisnigri. The sequence continues at coordinate 149,207 of JANEHU010004804.1, forward strand.
ACGACAAACATTTTTGGCAAATAGGTACTTTCATTGTTTTCCCGTTCCCTCACGGACTCAGGACAATTTTTGTCATCAAATATATCGTCGATTGACAATTTTGTCGGTTACTCATTCCGGTTTGTAACATTGAGTTGGTTTTCACCCTTTAAAACATATATAACAGTCCACCGAGTGCTGACCATTGTATATGCAACAATCCAGTTACGAAAAAATGGGATGTTAAGACTGGTGGTTGACCGTGAAGTATATTTCCATTAAAATAATTTAAAAAAATGTTTTTTGCATATTTATGGTAACCCTACTTTAGATGTCGCATCTCAGGTACCTAAATGGTATACCTAATTTCGGCGCGTTATTGTATAACACATCGATGGTTTTTAATTGGCCCATTTGGGTTTCGCTTATAAAATAAATCATTAAATGAACAACAATAGAAATAAAATATTACATGACTGGAACACATGTAACGTTTAACAGTTAAAAATTAAAAATAAAAAAAAATTAGCTTTTAAAAGTGTGCCTGTATTATTATAACAGTCGCTATAGCATGAACCAACTAACTTCTTAATTTATGGTCTATACTTCTATAGTCTGTAACTAAACTGAAGAATCATGATATAACCATCACGCCATCACGGAACAGATGAAATTTCATATATTATTCTGTGATATAACCAGTATAGGTACTAATATGTGGAACCGCGTACAATAATAATTATTTTAGTGCCTATAATATCATAATATTATAATTTATAACCATAGGAAATTCCACATCTGTGGGAAATTCATTATATTATTTAATTATAATATAATTAGTAATTACTATCGTCGTTAATCGTTGTTATTACCTATATAGGTAGTGTTGTACGCACAACGACTGTAGTGAAGTTTGTCGCTATCAACATAATAATTATATATTTGTGCATAGATTTCATAGCCATGAGCCATATACACGGGACAGTATTACACGCAACACATATATTTTTAATTTTAGAAAACATAAACATGCGACTACAGACTTCCTTCCCGTTCCAACATCCTCGTATTATCTAACTCAACCACAATCGCATTAATCGCAATATGTAGAGATCCCCCGAGACAGCTTGAAAGGAATTTGTACCATAATGGTCCATGATCAGCTAAAATTTATCTGGACGATTATTGATTTAAAACTGATATATGTTTTACCTGACACCCGTCCAAGAACAAGTAACCGGAGGAGCAGCTTAATGACGGCATCAGAAGTGTCCACTCTGCAACACGCCATCAACTAAAAAGTCCGAGACGTGGTGACTTACATATATTTTGTATATTATGGCATGAACTAAGTTATCCGATACCTATTACCGTGATAAAAAAAAAACATGGTACGATGACAACTTTATGATACGCTTGCCCCACCGACCATCATACAAAGCTGTATCCAGTTCGCCGCTTTTAATTTGTTGTCGTGTTTAGTATATTATTATATACATAGTGCATTATGAGGCGAACTGGATTCAATGAACTGCGCGAACTCCCGACAGTATTCAGTTCGTTGCCATGTTATTTTATCATGTCTATTACTATCTTAGTTCATGTACTATAGTATCCTAGTACAGAAAAATTACAATAAGCATTAATTTTTCAAGCAATATATTAGATATGATAAATTGATAAACGGTTCTATGCAAATAAAGGTATAAATATATAGGTTGAAATATTCCTGTAGCACTGGCTGAAAAGTTCGCACCACTTTTGCTATAGGTATTTTTCATAATAAATAACCACAATATTTGTAACAAAGTAGGTACATCTAATGAAAACCATGAACCAAGGTGGATTGATATAAAATATAATTTAGTGCCGTCGGGTAGCTGCACATGTCACATAGATAGCCTAGATAATATTTCTATAGCCAATAATTATTATCTATAGGCTCTCTAGGGGCACAGTTTTTCAGTCCATGGTTAGTGTTCAGTGATATTAACTCATTTTCTGTCTGTAAATTATATGAATAGTTACATATTATAACATAACATAACTGAAATAAATGAAAATTTCTCCACACGACATACATTATTATTGTTTTAAAATACCTCCGTATTTCTTAAAAAGTATTAACTCATAATTGAATTATTTTTTCGTATTTGTGTTTTTATTTTTTATCATGCGGCGCATTCTAAGTATGCCTGGAAAATTCGCCACTGGATACAGATCAGGATCACCTTCAGTAAATATAATAATAATATTTTGGTAATTAAATCTTAATTGTATTTAATCAGTCACAATCGCCACCTCTATAGCGGTTTATGAAATTTTACATGTCATAATATAAACTATATAGATACCTGGGTAGGTTTATAAGTGTAGATATATATTATGTAAGTACCTATATTTGATATACTACCTAAATTTACTATTTATAAGTTATAAGTGTATAACTATTATAACCTTTTACTAGTTTTACTTACTATAGGTTCGTCCAATTTTTCAGATATATCTCTGTGGGTACCTGCTGTGTTCATAGATTTTCTTACATGGTACAATACGACACTGTGTAAATAGTTTTATATTTTACGACTTACCTATATACAGTAAAACCTCCTTATAACGGAAAATAACAATGGTCCCAAATAACCTATATCCCGTATATTTTAGTCTCTCTACAACGGTCAACGGAAACTCCTTTATAACGGAAAAATCAGTTGGTACCGAGCGATTCCGTTATAAGGAGGTTTTACTGTAATATTATTGTATAAAAGACGATATTTTTTGACTTCATTGATAATTTTTAAGTCAAGACAAGATATAAAGACAATTTATGGTTACCTACTATAATTATTATGAGTTATGTGCTTATGAATTTATGACGAAGTAAATTCTCCGGCCTATTAGACTACCTATAATTAGTTTAGTCAAACAATGTTAATAATTTGTAGAGATCTGAGGTAGTAAAGGTAGGAAGGTGAATGTATATATTTTTTGAAGTTTGAACCGGTTATAGTAAATTGTACTTCGGCGCAACTGCGCAACGTGGGCTATACGTAAATGTGGAAATCTGGAAACCGGTTTTTTGGCGGAATAGCGCGATGTCCGATATAGGTATACCGCGGTACACAGACATTGAGACATTTTTCTTAAAGCCGACTGGGAGTCAAGACCTTAAGAGTCGTCGTAACAAATAACGATACGACGATGGCAAAAAATCGTTGTCGTTTGTCGTCCGCTTCGCCAACGGAGTAATTAGGTATCAGCAATTACTCAATGGTTTTACCAGACAAGTGACAATTAATAACCGATCGCTGCTCGAACGCAACCCAACTATGTCGCTTCTATATATAGTCCAACTATATAAGTCTGTAGCAATGTAGCGGGGTTACTATAAATAAATTAAAGGAAATGATAGGGAGAGCTGAGAGCCCGAGGTTCCAATGCACTGTGCACTTTTTGTTATGTTTATTAAGGGCGCGTATTGTACTGTTTGTTTTATTAAAAAATCCATTCGATGAACTGTTATCGTCTATCGAATATCGCTGCTGAATGCCGAGTTTTTGGGTATAATTTTGTGTACAAACATTTTGAGACACGTACAGTATACCCACCAAAAAACTACTCTTGTTCACATTTCTACCTACTAATTGATTTCAATTTATTAAATTAAAACTGAATTGCTGATGTTCATCATTGCCAAGTATTTGAAAATGTTATACAGTAAAACCTCTCTATAACGGAATCGCTTGGGACCAACAAATTTTTCCGTTATGTAGGGTGACTAAAATAGTAAAATATACAGTAGGTACATAGGTTATTCGGAAGCGATGTTATTTTTCGTTCTAGGGAGATTTCCTTCTATTGGGTGACCGTTATAAGGAGGTATTACTGTATATTGTTATACGTCATCCCAACAAAAGTACATATTGTATACATATATATTTTTTTTTATTAATAAAAGTACCCTCGGCAACATAATATATTGTATTGTTGTGTACATATAGTATTGTATGACCATTAATGTTGTTTATTGACTAATTCAATGACTTTAGTCACAGGTATTTTCACGTAATAAAATAAAATAAAAATATAACATTTATAAGAATATGACAGGTCATAGGTCACAGGTATGTCATATTTTCCGATGGGTAAGAAGTAGCGGTAGGTAGCCGTAGCACCACACGAGTGGCCAAATTGTATTTACTATTTTCATTTAAATTTTCTTTCGAAGTTTCGTGATATTTACAATTTAAGTTATAGATACCGGACTGTATTTTTTTATTTATATATTCCAGAAAATATCTACTTAATCGTATAGGTCAATAGGTAATGCGTTTGATGCATATTATATTATTATGTTAGTATGTTACACAACAAGTAACAACGTAATATACTATTAATAATTACTATATCTACCTAATAGAAATCGCGATGGCGGGTATCATTCGATCATAATTTACACTATACAACCTAATATTAGTCATACAATTTATGTCGTCGATTATTATTTTAGTACTTAACCAGTAACCTAACGTATTGTAAAAATACATAGTAGATGATAATGAAAACTACTTTTCTGATTTTCAAAGAAATATTATAAATTTGAAGTTAGTTCGCGGAAAAAATTGGAGAAATACTAACTTAACTACCTATCTATTGAAAAGGCATAAATAAATCTTGTTTAGTATCCCCTCAAAATTTTTGACTTTTTTTTAGGAAATCTTTGTATTTGAACGTTTTATAAATTATGATACCAAAAATATATTTTGGAATATTTATTATAGAATCACAATTGTAGTATGTTGGAAACTTAAATGACAAAAGTAAAAAAATTTTATAAGAATTAAAAAAGGAAAGATGAAAATCAAAGTATTTAGGTAGAAGTTAACTTATTTATAACTTACGAGTTACAGGTTAGTGACAAAAAAGAAAAACAATCAGAATTGTTTAAATAATTGTTCTTCCGGACAAAAAAAGTATGAAGTTTGAGGGCTAATAAAAAAAAAAAAATTTGTTAGAAGCTATTTACTAGCTTTTCACTGTTTAGTGTTGCCAGTGTTGGTCCTAGAGTATATCATCACTAATTGTCAAAGAAAACTTTCCATTGCCATCTATTTCAATACTGCCATCAAGCTCAAATAATGACATTGCGCACAGGTTTTATTGAAGGTCTTTTCTGTAATGAAAAGTAAATTTTGCAAGAAATATTGAAAAAGTTGACATTATTTTTTTTGGCAAAATGTACATTAACTATGGTTGGATTTTAACCTAGAGAAAAATATATTATACTTGAACCTAACTGTAAACTGTGTCAAAATTCCAAGTCATGTGTTGTTCAGTATCTAACGGAAAACAACAGATTTTGATTTTGATGCACACATGATAGTATATATATTTTTTAGTAGTACTTATTTAAAGTTGATCCAGACTTGGACTCATACAGTCATACTCATAGTCAGAGGTACTCACATGCATGTCAACAAAAGAGAAGCTATGTTAGTTTTTAAAAATTGTACTTTTACACCAAATATTACCTTATTTAAATTAAATATAAATATTGAAAATATATAGGTAATTATTTCATAGGATGGCCATGACCTTAATATGCATAATATTATATTTAATTTAAAACATTGCTAAATTTAATCGGAAATTAAGTAATAGCGATAATTGATTTAAAAAATAAATATGAGGATTACCTATTTTAAACAGTGTTTAATAATCATAAATTATCACAATTAAATAATAAAAGTAAGAAACTAGAAAGTCCAAAAATCTGAAACGTTCAAAGTGGTCGTATCGTATACATTCATAAAACTTATCATAGAGTTACCTATCTCAGATACTTATCATTCTACCTCAGTGGTCGTATATTTTGTCGTATTCCGTGGTGGAATAAATATTATCATTTCTTATCACATGCAGAGTTTTATCTGTGTCACCAACTTACTGGCGTGAGATAAGAAAAAATAGAAAAAATCCTCAACACTTAATACTGTTGAACAATAATCATTTAAGGAAGGCTGATCGTTTCGCAATCGTTATATTTTAACAATTAACCTAGTCGATTGGGTAAACGTTTTTTTAATTTGAGTTATTGTCAGATTCTGGCTAAGCACAACATAACATCGATATTATCATTACGTCAACGATCACATTTTTCCTCTGAGATCTTAGATCTATTCGACATTTGTTTGATATTTCCAATGGATGCAATGGAAATGCCTGGTGAGTACCTTCAGTATTTTCATATTTTGTCGTTCAGCGAATAACAATTGCATAAAATGTAGGCACGTTATTATAAGATATATTTTATTTTAATTATAGGTACTGGTCTTGAAAAATTATGTATGTATATATAAATATAATAGTGTATATTATAGGTAATAGCTTACTAGTCACTAAATATTAATATTAGGTACAATTTGCATTATTTGGATAGAATTGCATGTGTCTTTCTATATTTGTAATTTTCATTTTATTCGATAGATATGTCACTAAATTGATAAGTTTTTTTTTTTAAAGTGTACCTACCTATTAGATTAATGTGTTATCATTTAAAGAAGTGTTTATTTTGTTCTGACACATAGTTATTTATTTTTCTAACCAACCAGTCTATAGCAAAAAAAAATATAAATTATTAAAATTAATAAAATAAATTTACCTGGTAAAATAAAACTAATTATTAACTAGGTACTTAATATATAGGTTTTTGGAAGAAAAGTCAGTGATTCTAAAAGTTTTTTTTAATTTAAAGGTATTAATTTAAGATGAGTGTAATTATTTATAATTGTTTTCAGATATGAGTTAATTATTTTTGCCAGACAAGACGTAAATTTATCAACTGAAATGTCCTTGACAATGATAGTTTTGTTAATTTTTCTTATTTTTGTCAATGAATGGCAAAATGATCCTTTTGTATGCTTTTAAGTAGATAATATGTTAAACATTTTATTCTCTTTACTATAAAATATTTAAATCCAATGTTTTGCTTATTGTGAAATTCATTCATTTCAAGATACTAATTCATTATTTATTTTTAGTTTTGTTTTGATAATATTTTTAATTTTAAGAATTATATGTTATTTATACTTTATTTAACTTTATTCAATACATTTTGAAAATTGATATACATATTGAAAACATTTTACTATTTTCAATAATTTTTCTAAATTGGATAAAACTGAAATAACTAAATAAGAAATAAATATTTAATAATTAAGTAGATTACCTACCTAGATTGTTTTTCATTTTTATGTACGGAGTGGAGATGGACATTTATTAAATTTACAATGATGCCCTTTTTTGCATACTTTTTTTCTATCTTTAGCAAAGAAAAAAAATTAAGAAAGTTTTACACATTGTTGTTCTAGATTTAATATCAAACAGATTGTACATTAGGCAGATAACTAAAATATTTATATTTATTTTACATGTATTTTACTAAATATCAAAAAAATAAAATAAAATGTGTTCCTAAAAAACTTTCACATCCAAAAATCTCTATTATTTTTATTTTTGATTAAACAGAATGTATCACTCCAAACATTTTATCAAATGCAATAATTTGAGACAACTATAGCGTATAGGTCATAATAAAATGATAGAAAATTAATTTGAAAAAAACTTTCTAACTTAATTATTATAAGTACATTATATTTGTTATTTATTATATAAGTTACTTTTGGTAATTTTACACATGATGTTTTAACTAAAATTACCTTTAGAATCCTTATAGTATTTTTATTTTAAACTACCTACTCTGCTATGATAAGTCTATATTATTAAATATATTTATTCTGGTTATTGCTCAATAGTTTAAAAGGTTATCTGTTTTTTCTTAATTTTTTTATTCGACCTTTCCTTTACGTCTGGTAAAGTTTTGAATATGAATCAATACAACAATTAATTCTCATTACTATTTATCTATTATATTATAGTATAAACAACAATTTTTTTTTCAAATCAAAATTTATTGTTACATATTGCAATGTAAGTACTGTTGATAACATGCAGTATGTGACATATTTTTATGATACACAAATAAACAATATATTATTTATGTATGAGATATGCTCTAAGAGCAAGACTAATTAATGCAAGTTATTTGAATTGTGATCATTAAAATATGAACAAATTATTGAACTTTGTATTAAAAAATAAAGTCTTTAACCTTGAAACAACAAATTATATAAAAATAAATCTAAAAATAAATACAAAATATTTCTGTTGGATTTTTAAACATTTTTTCAAACACTATTTAGGTACATAAAAACTATTAAAATTAATCATAATTCAGAAATATCATGAATTATGACAAATAAAATTATTTTAATATATTTTATCATTTGAAATTATAAGGTTCAAAAATTGTCATCTGGTGTCACACATTTGGTAAAATCTAAACAAATAATTCTCAGTAAGTTGAAGCTTTGGGATTATTATTTTTTGAAGTTAAAATAAATTATCAAATAATCTATAAGTAATATTATGTAGGTATTAAAAAAAAAATAATTTTATAGGTAATTTCACTATTTTTTTCGGAAACTTTACTACAATTCTAAAAATGACCTCCATAAAGTAGTATATTTGTTAAATTTGCAATCAAGAAAATGGCTTGTTGGACATTTTTTGAATATAACTCATGTTCTACCGGAAAGAGTGTTATGGACATATTATAATAAAGATTATTATAGATGTAATAGCTTCCTTGTTCCACTTAAAATCTAGAATCAAAAAGTATTATAAAAAGAAGAAATTTTCTAATATGGATTATTGCTATGTGCTTGTATGAGCATATTATATTAAAATATATAGTAGTAGGTATACTGCACACTGAAACATTTTATTATTTAATGGAGAAGATCTTAGTTTATATGTATTGTTTAATAAACAATATTTCAAAAAAAAAAAAAAATGTTTATTTTCACTGAATACTATGTTGACAATGCCCAATTAACTGGTTATTTATTGTTTGTTTGTTACATATTGTTTATTATTTTGAACATGTTTAAGCAATTTTTCATCACGTTTAGCGTCATCACTATGCTGAGTTAAACTAATTAATTATTGCTTAATTTTACTAGATTTATATATAAATCTATTGATATATAAGTTTTTGAGAAATTTCATTATTTTAGTGTATCTATATCTGGATGGCTAGATGAAAGACACTGAATTTCAATCAGGAGAGAGTGACACAGATGCACGGCAATAATAAAAATAAATTTATTTGTTGAGACAGTTATTTATATATTAAATTGTGATTCTTTAATAATTGAAATTATGATGCCTAGTGTGCCAAGTGTTAGTCTGAGTAAAATTAATATTATATAAATAAATAAATTAAGTCGAAGCTACACATCACATTATATTAAATTATAACTACTATAGTATTGTGTTTTTTTTTTAATTTTGTGCTCGAAGACACTTTTTTTGTGGAAAAAAATGATTTGTATATTTATTTATTTATTTATTTATTTATTATTAATGTATATAAATGTAGAAGGATGTTTTTGGTAGCAAAATGGATCTAGTTGGTTCTTTTGGGAGGTTAAAATTAAAAATTCTCGACACTTTAAAATAATAGGGGAAAAAAAATTAAAAAATGGTGGGCAAGTGGATACCGCTCTGCTGTACATTAGGTGTCGTGATGTTATAAAATCATTGAATTTTCGAAAAACGATTCTAAGCGAAGACTGTCTATACCATCTTAATAAACTTATAGTATATATACATAAGCTTAATATCATGCATATGTGCATATATTATATACATATAATTGTGATTTACAGTTTTTATTATTTATGTTCCTGTAAGATAAAATAAAACACATCTTACAGGAACAATGAAAAAGTTGTATTTTCTTAAACTCTTAAGATGTTTTAATATATTATTTTGTGCTTATATTGCTGCAAAATATATTAATATCGCTATAATATCAGTATCAAAGTAACGCAATGTCACATCATTTTTTATTACACATTTCTATGAAGTCTAAAAATTAATTTTATATAGATTAGTTAAATTTTAGATGTATGTTTCTTTGATTATACCACCAAATACCAACAAAATCTGGTAACAAGGAAAAACATATTTCTTTATTAGAATTGTTTAATTTTTTTTTTTTTTTTAATCTTTATTGACAGAAATATAATTCCAATTTACATTTTTTATATAATATAATACAAAATATTTATAGCTATGAGTCTATAATGATAGGTAACTATAAATTAATTTACAACAATTTTAAAATTAAATAAAAAAGTATGCACAAAATTCAAAGAAATACATAAAAAAAACAAAAAACTTCATAATTTATTTTATTTGATGTATCTTAATATTTGAACAAAAAATTCCGTCATTTTTTTTCTCGAAAATGTTTTGAATTTTTTTTAAAATGTAAGTTTTGAAGTATTTCAGGGCAATCAATCATATTATTTATTATTTAGTATAAAAATATTAGTTTTATTTGAAGAAAATGGTTTTCGAGCGTAAATATGTTAAAAATGTTTGATACACCTATTCTAGCTTTTGAGCAATGATGCAAATGTATTGATTTTTCAATGATGTGGTTTTTAGTTTTTATTTATTTATTTATTTTTTTTTTTTGGGGGGGGGGAGAGAAAAAGTAACAATCCTAGTACCTTTCAAAATAATCGGGAAAAAGAAAAAACAGAAATTTTTACACAAACCATAGTTTTTCATAAGTTGTATTTCTTTGTCACTCAAAAATGAACTGTAAAGACTTGACATTTTAACCGAATATTAATTTTATCATTTATAAGACATGAAAATATTATTTTTAACTCTTTGTGCTATTTATAAGTGTTTATATTTTCGACTTTTTTAATTTTTTTTTATTTATATATGGTATAATTCTTATTTTTGGGTAAATTGGCCTTACAAATATTGATACAAGGTTACTCATAAGTTTTTCGCATATTCCAACTAAAAAATTTTGAAAATAAAAAGTCACAATATTTTTGTTATTAGGTAGTTATTCGCCGGAGACTTGTAACTTTTACGTATATTAGTATAGGGCTGGCGGTATTTCAAATATTAATACGGGTATTCGGTATTTGTTTTCTACCGTATCTACGGTATTTTCGGTAATTACCGTGGCATGTGTATTTTTGGTATAAACTGTATAATTACCGAATCATTGTATACCGGTATTCTAAAATACAAAAAATACCGGACACCGGTATACCGTCAGCCGGATATTAGTATACAATTATACACAATGATATATTCAAACATATTTGGATTAATTTTAAGCTATATTGCCTACTAATACCATGAATCTATTCATAGCATCAACGGCAAATCGGTTTTCTAAAATTCTTAAAAATAAAAGTTTATATCTTCACAGGACATCCCTTAAGTAGGACAAAAAATCTCAAGAATTTGAAAATATGGTCTTAAAGTATATTTAATAATTTCAATAAACAGATTTTTAATAACGGCATCTATTGAAGAAAAGAAGGGGTTAGTATGATTACAGGGTGAATCACCCTGTATAATATAATGTGTATTTTGTATAAAGTTTAATTGCATATCAATACAAATATAATACCTATACTGCAGTTATCAATTATTATATTATTAGGGAAACATAGTAAATTATTATAATTATTTTAGTTTGATAAATTTAATTCACCATCTATAAAAATGTTTGGGGGGAGTTTGAACCCCTAAACCCTCCCTAAAATATGGCCTTGATATTATAGACTTGAACATTTTATTAAACATTTATATTATCATTTTCTATATAGGTAATTGTTTCTTAGTAAAAGAGTTTGAACATTTTATACAAGATTTCACATAACTCATAAGTCATAAGTTATTCTTACTGGATACAAAGTTAAGACTTAAGAGTAAAGTAATAATAATTTGCATGATCTTTTTAATATTTTTTACGGTCGTAATAACCCTATCCATCGTATGATGCGTATGGATAATTAACAATTTGTCTATCGTAACCACTTTGTTTTACTGATATCTTATGTACTATAATATAATATATATATGTAGGTAATTGAGCTCTGCCCGTAATGTTTTAAATAAATAAATATCAACTTTGATGTGTTTGGATATTACTCATTAAACTACTTTAATTTATATACCTATCAAAATGACTATTAAATGTATTTAAATGATTAAATTATATACCTGTTAAATGTATTTAAAAATAATATTAACCGTAGAAATTTGAAAAATTCTATTATTAGTTAATTCATCATTTTCCACATCTACATGATAATTTTTTTTAAATATTTAGAGTGATTTTAAAGCATTTATAGATATTTGAGTTTATTTTTATTTTTTAAAATTTTCAAAATTTTTTTAAATGTTCTGAATATTTTAACTAATTTTAAGTCATTTATACTAAAAGCATATATAGACTTATAAGTTAGATATTGCTGTTTATAACAGTATGTATGAGTTATGTGTTTTATACTTAAAATTTATTAATAATATAATGTATACAATAATAAGTGATGATTTACAAAAAAATTGTTCAAGTCCAACTTACCGTATTACTAATGGAGAAATAAAATACTTGTAGTAGGTACCTATTATAAATATTTCATGTATTATTATCCTTAGAAATAGAAGTGACACTGCAACACTCACTGTATATTTGCAGTATACAATGATTTATTATTATATTCAAAACATTCATTACACTGACCTACTCAATATATTAACCGAATTGTAATTTTAATTGTAATTTATTTTGAATTTTCAAATAATGACTTGTTTATTAAATTTAAAAATATTTTTATTTTTACAGTTATTAGTTACGATTTTTTTTTTTTTGTCAAATTAGATTATACGATTTGGTTGTATTTGAGAACCTTAAAATTTGTGTGGTGGGTGCGTCCCGGTGTTGGGTATGTTGAGGCTGTCGAGTTGGTCGCGTATTGAAAGCATTCTCTGAATATGTGGTTGACTGAAAGTTTAGTTCCATAAGAATTGCACATTGGTTTCTCTTCTTTTAATGAGGGAGTCTGGAGATAGTGTTTTAATTTAAAAATAATTGTTTGGTACTTAAGTGAGTATAGTAATATAGTATAGTGTATTCATCATAGTTACGATAACAAAGTTCCAGTGACGTCAAAGAAGTTGTTATGTACGAGAAAACAGATTTCAAGTATAAAGTACAGTTAGAAATTGGTCAAAATGTTTCATTTAATTCTGCGTAATTGTATAGTTCTGCGTACGCCATACAGACGTATAATGTTTAGTCGAGACTCGACGTGGATACTCACTGCATATTTCTTGTTTGGCTCATTGGCATCTACGTAAGTACTTATATAGGTACCTACTATATATATTATATTAAGTGTGTTGCACAGTCTGCGTGATTTCGTTTAGCTAATGTATACAACTTAATTACATATTTACGTTTTGGAAATCAGGTTTTATTTACGACTGACCAGACATTTTCAAGGTTACAATTATTTGGTATAGTGAAACTTAGTAAATACTAAATAGTATCTGATACTACGGACGATTAGGTATATTGTACATATCATGTTTTGCATAGCTGTGTTGGAAATAGCCAATAAGTATTGCAGTGTTTGTGATTGTGATCAATATTCGAATTATCAGTTATTTAAAAAGTAGAATATAGACATATTTTAGTATTTCTTTAATCATGCATTACAAAATGCTAAGTTAGGTAGGTATTATTACAGGTATGTATAATTAAGTATATTATTATTTGTTATAAAACAGAACTGTAAACTTTACAAGTTATGCGTATATAATATAGCATAAATTAAAAATGTTCATAACTCATTTAAAAACTGAATTATCGTAGAAAACCATCATGCGAACACAGATAATGTTCTTACCATCAAGTTTCATACTAGGTCGATTCACTCTAATTTTTTAAACCAGCGGAGCTAAACGTGATCTTCTAAGCGTAAATTTGCACAGAGACAACAAATATCCGTGTGTCCTCTTGTCCTCTTGTCTACACTCGAAGCGGTTAGGCCGCGCGCCGTCGCGGTTTTTATCCGCGGCGGATAACAGCCGATAATTAAACACAGGTTATTCAAAATATGCCATATTAAAATGTTTAAGATAATATTTTGTATTGCGTATTTGTAATGCATTTATAAATTGTTATCGATAATATAGTTTATATAGTATTTTTTATCATAGAAATAATGATGGTCTTCGCTCTTGATAATACCCTAAAAAAATATAGAACGATGCGCAGTAATAATAATAATATTGTTATGACACACTCCGTTTATCTGCTGTACGACACGTCAGTTTTTGATTACTTTTAAATATGTTCTCAGATAGTCAGATATTATTCGTGTTGTCGCATTCAGTTTTATCAATAGAGTAATATTCATATTACACTATGGTTTTATCTGAATAGTGACGTATAGTTCTGATTATTATTATTTTTTCTTATAAATTGTTTTTACATTGATGCAAAATGTAATTTATTTGTAAATCAGTCGCGTCATTTCATATATTTCAATATTGTGTTTGCAGGCCATATTATAATCATTGCCCGGCCACAAATATATATATTATAGTTATTAACTATAGTATTATACTTGTTGGTAGTCCGCAGGTGATGAGATTTAAAATTTAATTACTATATAAGCCACTAAAATTGTTCTTTTAAATTCGGAGAGATGAACATATTGATTTTATAATCTGTATGTTTTTTTTGTGTTTATAGTATAAAGTAGCTTCAATTTTAACTTCAATATTTGTACTGAAAAGAAAGTGACTCTAGTCGGTATTTTAGTGAGTCAAAATTAAAAAAACTATTAGTACTTTTCTTAATAATAAGGAAATAAAAAAAAAAAAATTGGGAGAAAACAGAAATTTGTACGTTCCTAATACTTACCAGTTTTTTACTAAAACAATTTTCTTGACATTATTCTATTAGTTTATTATATATTCTTTTTAATATGATAATTTTGAGATACTAATAAACATTTTAAATGTTCAATTTGTTTTTAGGTTTTTAGTTTTTTTTTCCAAAAAAATACCGATAAAAATGTTTTTGCATATTGTCAAAGAATTCAAAAATCTTATAAATGGTTCCTCATAAGTTTGGTTATGGTACAGTTAAAAAAATTTAAGATTACTCGATAATTTCTACCGTGAATCTCAATATCTTTGTTTGACGATTTCCTTAAAATGTGAATCTCCAAAAATCCTTTCTTAGTGGGTCTTTAAAACGAAACTACTGACCAAATTTCTTACTTATAGCTTCAGCGGTTTCTGCTAGGCAATGATGAATCAGTCTGTTAGGTTATTTAAGACATATTATAACAAGGTATTTAATATATTATATTATAGATTACTATTATTAATTTTCTCTTAGTACTTTCATATCAAATTTCGGACCTCAATGAATAATTATTCAAAAAGTACAAATTAAATTATAAAAAATTTCCTTGGTATCAGATTTAATACACATATAGTCGTTTTAATTTTATTTTTGGCAGGCCAAAGGAGGCCTTTTACAAAAACTAAGTTCTAAGGCACACCTTCCACTCGCCACCCCCAACACCGCAAATTACACACTTTACGAAAATACACTTGTTGAAAGTGGAAGTAATTAATTGTATTAAAAACATCAATACATCTCAAATAAATGTTAAAATTAGATAATACAGATAAACTATTAATTTTCAAAAATTTGTTTTATATATTTTAAATCTTAAAAAATATAATTAGGTATGATTTTTAATTAACGAGCCTAGTTAGTCAGCATTAAATATTAATTAACTGAAACAAGTTTAACACCATTTAATTTATTTTCCTAAAGTTCTCCATCAATTTAAAATAATTAACTGTATCCTTTAATAGTAGGTTGTCATTTTAAAAACGTATATCTGTTTAAAATTATATTATATGTTTAATGTTGTACTAACATTTCTGTGTAAGTAAAACAGTTGTATTAACTAATTTGAAAATTTGTTGTTATTTCACTGTGGTAAACTGGTAACAGATAAACTGAATTTTATATTAACAAATACCTATAATTACATAAATAATAACCTAACTATAATTTAATATAAAAATAGTTTGTTGCTTTAAATTATATAATATGTGCTTAAGCAGATATTACTTTAAAATATGAGCTATAGGTAATTAAACATTTTTTATTTTTTTCCGTAGTTAATATACTGTATTAAATAAACCTACCATGTCAATTTTTGTTTTAAATTTGTTATTGAATTATAATAAATTGTAATTACAAAAAATTGATTGTCTTCGATATAATCTACATCGATATAATTGTATTGGTATTCTAAATATCGATACAATTTTTATTTAGTATTTTAAATATCGATAGTTTTTATAGAATTGTGTCGATTGTTACGTATGGGCTCCTTATAAACCGTTTGCAAAGACATATGCCATTGCACTATTGAGGCACTATCAGTTGACAATGTGTGCGGCAACGCATAGGGTCGTGTTTCGGTTGTGTTGTTCTAATTGTTGATTTTATTCCTGTTTTATCTCGTAAAATAATTATTCCACTTTGAGTTTCTTAGAAATTTAGACAATCAAGTGAAAATAGTAAGTTATATTGCATTGTTAAATGTCTGTACATTATTTTATTACAACAGTAAATTATCTTAAAATTAATACACTTGATTTTAATAAATCGGCACCTTAATATAATTTTCAATTTGAATTTAATATTATATGTTATACAATTGTAATTAAATAGTATTGACAGTTGTACAATTTCAAAGATACTTAAAAATTCAGAATATGTTATAGTCAGTTTATGTTTTACCAATTAATTATTTTATTTAATATAATTTAATTATTATAATAATTAATAATTTTATATTAATTTATATTATCATCTATTATAAAACAAATACAATTTATGAAATATTATTTCAAGTTTTTAGATGGTAGAAAATTATAAAACATAATATTATATATTATCTATACCCATAGGCTATAATGGAATTATCTTTCGTAATTATTTAATTAAATTAGAAAATGTATTATTAGTCATTAAAAATATAAGAGGTTTTTTAAACATTATTATAGTGATTTAGGTATCTGTTGTAAATATTAAAATCGATATCAAAGTATTTGTTTCGTAATTGAAAAGTTAGGTACCTACTTACGCAACATTTTACAATTTCTAGTAGTTATTTTAACCCTAAAACATTCGAATAATTTTATAAATATTATTATAATTTATTTTTATTGCTAAACAATAAATTTCTCTAGGCATTATAATTTTTATAGAAATTAAGTTAAACATCCCAAGTTCATAGTCCTGACACACGCATGCTGCAGCTGATGGCATGAAGGTCACTCTCTTTTCCTTCAAACAGGTTGTAGTGCGTGTTAATATTATCACAAAAAATTCTTATGGTTATACCTTAGAGTATTAAGCATTATTAGAGGTAGATATTACAATTAACAGTCAATATTATAGTGTTTTAATTTAGTTTTAACTTATGAAAATCTATAAAAAATTGTCTTATAAAAATGTGTTATTTCTGTTTTCCGTTTTATAATTTTATTTTAATGCATAGCTAAGAAAAATCGATTAATTTGATTGTAAAATAACTTACTATAAATTATTTATTTTGTTTCTGGTATATATCTATAAATAGTAAATACATAAGCATAAAATTAAATTCAGGTTTAAAAATTTAAAAAAAATTTTAAACGAATTTATTATTTTAATATTAATATTTTATCATTTCTTTCACCGTGCATAATAAAAGTATTCGTATTTTAATTACTGCTGAATCACAATTAACATAAATAGTTTTACAATATTAAGAAATCGGAAAAAAATTTTGACAAACCAAGGTGAAAATACAACGTTCTTGACTTTCAATTTGATTGTAGATCAATGTACTCTATAGTATTAAAAATAACAAAAGTATGGATTTTATTGAATTTGATTCGGTGTTAGTCAGATAAATAATGTAAACATATTCGTGTACTACTGTCGACTGTCGTTTTTAACAAACATTTATTTAAATTGCTAAGACGTTTTGCTCTTCATTAAATTTTTATTTAAATAACTCAAACTATTATGAAACAATCAATAAATCAATCGCCATTACTTTTATTATTATTATTTAATTTAGAAATATTATAGATTATAATATTTGTATGGCCATAGTTAGTTAATTTAAAAAAAATATGTTTATATAATGGGGGGATTTCTATAGTTAATAAAAATAAATAAATCCTCTATCTTTATTTAATATTTTTTAGTTGTAACGTATAGCTAATAATTATTATATAATGCTTAAGATTATTTTAATGAATGTTTAATGAATGAAATTCTATTTTAAAATTATAGTCATGTACATATTCATTTTGCACAATAATTTCTCCTTTAGGTATAGATGCTTAGGTGCGTGTTAATAAAACTAATTTATCGTCTTCCATATGGGCAATGTGAATTCCCTCTCTTCACCATATCAATGTATTGATTTGCCTAAATCATTGCCATCAATTTTAGTTACCATTAAGTCCGTCCAGTCCTCCGATAGGAAAGGAGTGCTACCTTCCTTACTTACTTTATAAATGTTGATAACATAAATCTGTTTTTACTTTGGTTTTTATTCTATTTATTTTTACCTTATTTTCCTTCAGGTATTAACCATGGGTCCTTATACTTGTAAAGAGTGTTCATCTTTACAAACAATGGAACAGAGCCACACTACAGTAATATCGAATTCTTTATCCAATGGCATGTCAATGCACAATAACCATTTTAATGGTAAAATCCCACGTAAGTAATTCAATTTTTTTTATTAAAATTAATTGTAGTCGACGATTAATTAAGTATTTTAAATCAGTTTATTTTATATGTGCCTCAATATATTTTCTATAAACTTTTTCATATTTATAAATGCATGCTCAAAGTGCACTTCTTAATAATTTTCTCCGTAATCAATTTAAACGTTGATGTTCACATTTTTTGTTGTTGTTTATAATGAATTTTAAATTATTATGATAGTGTATTAGAATTTAGAATAAAACTTTAATTATTTTAAAAAAATACTGCCAAATAAAACCTTGTCTGTTTTTAATATATATTATAAAGATTCAAACTTGAATTCGTATATTTACTTACACTGTTATAACTTTTTTTTAAATATTTATTATTTATTCAAACTTGCTTAAAATATGCATTACTTATTATTGACTAAATAATTTATTGTTTTTATTGTAATTTTCATGAAACTATATTATTTATTTTTCTATGCATGAATTTAATATTATTTTAACTTGAAAAAAAATGTAGAATCATATTTTAATATGAGCTATTATTGTTGAATACGATGAGTTGAATTCATTTTTAAAAAAGATCAGTTTTTCTGGTATAACTAGTTATGATTGGTATTGTGGTATTAACTGATATTATCTCTAAATATTAGGTAATGCTGCTTTTTAAAAATATTGTATAATACCTACTATTAACAATGTATGTACTTGGCCACTAATATACGTATCACGTCTAGGTGCATAATTTTATGTAGGTACTCTTATCATTATATATCTCTATAAATTTATGTACATCATTAGTTATTTTATTTATATAAAAAAAATTTAGTTCATTGTTTCTTTTGTGTTGTAACTTTTGATTACCTTCTAGTAATAATATTTTAAATGCAGAGTACCTTTTAAATGTAATTTAAACAAGAATACAATCTTGTAAACATTTATATCAACAAATAAGTTAGATAATCTAAAAGCTCATTTGTCTTATCTAAAGGGTATAGGATTTTAGTTGATTATTTATAGATTTGGAATAAAATAAATTCAACATTGAGAATTACATTATCTCCGTATTCACTAATTAAGCATAACCGTAAACGGTTACGAAACATGAATAAACCGGATAACTATTACGGAGTTAAACAAGAACATTCATACATACGAACATAGTATTAAATTTGAAAGCGATCAGGCATCCAAACAGGAAATGTTTTCAAACCTAGGCACCATTCTACTACTAAAATGTATATGAATACATCGTATTATATGAATTATATTTAAAAATAAATAATAATGAAATAGGATTAATTTTAATAATCCATAAAATAATTTTTTCTTACATTATTAATATTAATATTTTTCATTTCTTTTCTTGCTTTTTACTGTATTATTTATGTATACCTAATATAAATGACTTTTATTTAATATACATTAATAACGAGCTTATAAAATGTATCATATTTTTATTGTGGTTTGAAAATTGATAGTTGAACAATTGTTTGTACTTACATAAAAGGCTAATATCGATGTTTAAAAAAAAATTCGTATGATAAGTATACAATAATTGTTTAAATAATAAAAAAAATACTTAATAAAATTACTTTTGATGTTTATCTACACATGAAAAACAAAATTTATGAATATTTTGGAAAGCTAGGTACATATACTTACTTTATATATTTATTAAAACCTACCAAAAACAATCTTGTATAAAGTTGTCAAGAAAGGAAACTAAAAATTATGCAAGAAAGGAAAACTCGTAAAAATACATAAATATATTATTTTTAGTTTAAAACTAATAATTTTCTCGTTTCATTCAGAATCTAAAATACTTTAAAATAAGTCCATGTATTGAGTTTTATTGTTTTTGAATATTAATTAATTTAAAATTTAATAACTATAGCTACATATAAGTACATCAAATTGCGTCCGTATTGGCTATTCTCAATTGAGTGTAGGTACCTATATTATACTTTTTCATTATTGAATTCTCTTGTTTGTAACGACATGATCTTATAATATTCATATTGTACTCGTATAATTACCATTGTATACTTATGCATATTTCGCAATGATTAATTATGATAATTATGGCTCTGTTGTACGACGTATATTAAAAGTAGGTATTTTATATACAATGAATGTTTGATTGGTTCTGAAATTCAGTATCCAGTATTGAAATAAGAAATTTAAAATTAATATTTTCGAGTAAAACTATATAAATAGAAAACACCGCGTGTAAAAATATTATCGACGACCAAATATTTAATGCGGTATTATAATCTTTAATATTATTTTAGTTTCTCTAGATAAAAATAAAATCGTAATTGTGCCTACCATTGATCATTAAAATTACTATATAGTACCTATCGTAGTATAATTATACAGATCTAGGTAATTAAAAAAAATCTCTGTATGTTATAATATGAGAGACCACACTTATAGGTTGGTGACTTAGCTGTTTGTTTTAGAAGTATGTTAATGTCATATTAAATTGCAGAAAGCTATTCTGACAAGCACAGGTATTTTTTAAAAGCGTTTTAATTTCCAGAGTGAAATTGTAAATGCAGCTTACATAGCGATTTTTAAATGTAATTCATGTTCCTACATAATCGTAATTTCAAAAATTTAGTTGTTTTACTTAAAATTTTGAATAATTAAAAATTATATAATAAATTTATTCTTCTCATATCCGGTTTGGTTTGCCAATAATTTACATATTTCAATTATCTATAAAAGTAATAAACTAATAACTATATGTAAACAAATAAATAAATAAGTAAATTATAATGTAAACTTAACAAAATCAATAAATTATATTTTAAATAAAAATAAGACTGGTCCATTTTAATCTGTAACGTACGATACTTTGTCAAATATTATGTGCTACATCTATATGGCGTTTGTATTCACTTGTATAGTTGTATACTAGGTCATGCTTGGTGCATTTTGTTGGGTTCATGAACAAATGACTAAGTGTTTATCTGTTTGACGTTCACCGCATTCATGTTTGCCGTCTTTGTAATAATTAAATCATTTATAAGAACATTTTACTATACATTTCAGTTCTGCCCATCTAACTATTTTAGAGTACTTACCCACTCATATTAAATTTTATGTTAAATGTTCATACATTTTTTTCTACAAGTGTTTGCTGCAACTGATGTGGGTACTAACAGTATTCAATTATTTTATTTTAAATTGACAGTGTGACACGAAACTTAGTAAATAGAAGTGCTTTACTATGATGAACAAATGTTTGATTTTAAAATGTAGCTTCCTTGTTCCGCTAAGAACTCTAAATGTTAAACCTGTTAGCGTCTCAAGTAATATTTTAATATAATAACCAAACCCAAATTATCTTACCTTTCTATTTGTGTAAAAAGTTTAAAAATGTATATACATTCAAGGAGATCCACAGTTAATATTTGATTTGCAGAAAAAGTATAGATTATGATTATCAATAAAAACATAGATAAACATTATATATTTACATAAAATATAATATAATGCGTATTATATTTTACTATGTCTCAGATCGCGTTAAATGTGCAGACTGGAT
Organism: Nasonovia ribisnigri; assembly: GCA_027563435.1. Lineage (NCBI taxonomy): Eukaryota > Metazoa > Arthropoda > Insecta > Hemiptera > Aphididae > Nasonovia > Nasonovia ribisnigri. Next base: position 171,516 of record JANEHU010004804.1, read on the forward strand.
GTTTGATGAACGCTTATCACATTTTTCTAAAAAAGTATATGATTCCTAATAGTAATAAAAATGTTGAATTTACAACTTCAGAAAAATAAAACGTTCATAGTTAAATCCAAACAATTAAATGGGTCATCAAATTTGCGTTACCTACCGGTAGTTTGCAGGTGTCTATAGGGTCAATGAACTCCAGACAGTATATAATTTTGAAAGGGCCGCTCCAAGAATGATTAATTGAGTAGATTTTTAGAAAAGCAAAACTATGTTGGTTGTGCCAAAACTTTTTGATTGACAAAAAAAATAATAATTTATAAAAAAAAGTGAAACTGTCGCAGTGATTATTATTTATATTCAACTTTAAAAATATAGGTATTACTATATTTATTATTAAATATATGGTGCTTTTGTCTTGGTCTTAATTTACTATAGGTATTTATGTTTAAGTATGGTATTTATTATCATTTATTACTTGGCCAATTACTTATTACTATTGCCTATTGGTTGCTTATACATTTTGTAATTATTTGTCGATTGCCTTGAAATAAAATTGTATTTTTATAATTATTTATTGTGATACTGTTTCTACTATCGTGTAAAATAATATAAACTATATCCGTAGTATTACGAAGGTTACGCATCACGCATACTTCTCTCCATTGATATTTTCATCTGTATTTGGCCTGTTCACATTTTTACTACCGGAAACGTAGAAACCAGTTTCGCTTAGGCAGTTGGGGTTATTCAATAGTGGATGGCTGTAGTGGGCTACTCGATGCGAAATTGAGATCTCTCTGTTTGGTCAAGGAGTCCAAATTCTTCTGTGATTTTTTAGCTTTAAAGAGGAGCCGTTAATTTACAACTAGCGAGTTCCAAACTTTCTTCTCCTTCATATTATTATTATACCCACTAGACACTGTAGGTATTTAACCATTTATCATATCCAGTTAACATTAAACTCGGAAATTTATCGAACTCAGTGTAGATGGTTGCCATGCAATAGTGGCAATATTATCGAGTGTAATATTAGCGTGTGATGCATGCCGGTTATTAAAACGAAAGCCGTCAGCAGTTTATATATATCGATACCACGTCACTACGTACATTATGTATACATGTATATAGTATATACAATACAGAGTAGCGTTTACCCGCGGTCTATATAATTATTATTCACATTCGATACACTAGGTAGCTAGGTAGGTATAATTTATAAGTGTTATCGATGATGAAGCGCACTGCGCACACATATATTTAGTACATATTTATGAGTTTTTTAAGAAACGTAATTGAAATATTTATTATGTTTGGTGTGTAATATCATATTATACTATACAAGACAAGAAACGATTTAATTTCAAAATAAACATGAAAAAAGGGGGAAAGTGTGTAACTGCTGTACAGAAGGATTCGAGTAGGTCACTGTAATGGATATATTAAATTTGAATTCAATAATAAATTATTGCATAAGAAAAACGATTCTGAGCGGAGACGGTCTGTCAACTTATTATCATATAAAATATAAATATATTGCTGTTAATTATTATAGTAATTTATTTTACTATAAGTAAGTTATAAACTTTAAAAAGGCAGTAGCATAAAATAATTTTAATGTTATAAAAATGCCATTGTGTATAGAAATATTATAATTTCGTCCAAATTTGAACTTCAAAAGGCTATAAAAAAAATCATGTTTATATTATATACTAAGATATTTTAGTTCCAGTATAAACTGCTTATGAGGAACCTTGTATTAAATATTCAAGGTATTTGACTGAGTGAACATTTTTTTTTATTGAAATTAATAAAAAATGAATATAAACATTTGTTGAACATTTCAAATATCAAAGGTTATTTGTTTTTGAGTTCCATCAATCAAAAACTTTTTTGCCTAACATTTTCTGTTTTCCTTAATTTATTTTTTGTTTATCCTCATTATTTTGAAACATACTGAGAGTTTTCGAGTTTTCAATTTTGACCTCTTAAAAGTACCAAATAGAAAACTAGATTCAATTTGATATCAGAAACCACACTCTAAGTTGAAAATTGAAACATTTTTTCTACTATACAACTATACAGACAAAAAAAAAAAAAAAAAAATACAACACCACATTGTAAAATCATTTCGCTCAGAATCTTAAATAGTTCATTTTCTTGTGAGCAGAAAAGTAAAAGCAATAAAATTAAATTCTAAGATAAAAAAAATAATAAACATTGCTACTATGTGAGCGTTAACTATTGTTATAGAACTATTGGTCCATCTTGTGAATTTTTAAATAACACAATAATAATAGGTAAGCAAAATATAACATTGCCTGCTAGCATTGTCAGTAGCTGACTAAGTAAAGGTAGATGTTGAAATTTTCTTAGTAGAATTGTGGAAGTGAACAAGCTCGTAAATTGTAGTACCGTGATTTACCTATGTCATAATAATAATTTATCTGTTGTAGAATTCCCAACTAGTCGTAATAATAAATAAAAAATAGTAAATGAGTTATGACATATTTTATAGGCTATGCTTTTAATAAAGCATGAAAAAATTTATATATACCTATATAACTTTGAGTAAATTATTACATTTACTATATTATGTAACAGGAAGACCTGATAAATTAAATAACTTTTGTTAAAATCAATTTCTAACATTTTTTTTCTGTTTAATTTATTAACACTTGCGTTATACCGTATAACGCAAGTTATATACGTCTAGTTTATACGTACATTTTATATTTTATTTTTTAATACTGGAAATAACACATTTTGTATCTGATTAAAATTTTTTTTGAACATTTTAGAATAGCCAATTTGTAAATTTGGGTTTTAGAAAACTTTTGATTGTAAAAACATTTAACGAAGTGAAGTAGTTTATTTCTTTGAAGTAAAACTTATTAATTTGAAAAGTAATTACTTTTTAAAAACATATTTAGATTATAACGAGTGCCGATTTAAAAACTTTCATAAAATATTTAGAAAATCTCATACATTTTGAATTTAAAATAATTTTAGGGCTGGATTAATTTTACTTAACAAAAATTATGAGATATCAATAAATTGTAAAAATAAACTGAATGACTTAATTAATTGTTTACAATCAACATTATTTTAAAAACCAGATTTACAAATTGGCTATTTTGATTTTTTTTTTAAATCTATATCAGATTTATATATTTTTATGTTCAGTATGAAAAAATTAAAAAACGCTATATTATACGTGTAGCACAAGCGTTTATAAATGATATATAAAAAAGAAAAATTAAAAATATTGATTAGAACAAAAATTATTTAATTTGTATGGGCTTCCTCTTACACATGTATATTGTATACCTCATAATTTATTACAAACAAAATAAAATGTTATTTTTAATATAATAGCATTTTTATGTTTTTTTTTTATTTGTTGTTAGCTATGCCATGGTTTGGAATGGATATAGGCGGAACATTATCGAAACTCGTATTTTTTGAACCAAAAGACTCGATTACAGCACAAACTGAAGATGAAACCCAACTCTTGTCCAATGTTACCAAATATTTGACGAAGAATTCTGCTTATGGGAAATCTGGACACAGAGATGCACATCAACAGGCATGCATTAGTTTTTGTTATTTTATTTCTACAGTTCTCGTTTTTACAATTGGTTTGTTCACAGATGGACAATGTAAAAATCTGCAATAGGATAGGGACATTGCATTTCATCAGATTTCCAACTAGTGAAATGAACAATTTTTTGGATCTGTCTAAGAAGAAAGGTATGGCAGCTAGCGTATCTACAGTTTGTGCTACTGGTGGTGGAGCATTCAAATTTGAAGACATTTTTAAAAATGTAAGACTCAAATTTATTACATTATTCTTATAGAATTGCGTTTCTTAATATTATGTTAATCTAACAGATTTATTAAAACTTTAAGCTCTTAAATAAATCATATTATTAATTGAAATATACTAGATATTTAAAATTTTTCTTAAGAGGATCTCACATTCGTGTGTGTTGTGCCCATCTTACAAACTTGCATCATAGAAAATTTGTGTTCAGCAGTTCCCAACTTTTTGTAATAATCTTTAAAACATTATACGAGTATGTATGAGAATTTTTAAACTATAATATTTTACATACTTATAATTTATTTAAAAACTCCATGTGAAAGCTCAAATAATGTTCTTACCTTTAAGTTTCATAATATGTCAATTCTCTCTATAATTAAAGGTTATTCTTATTACACAAAATCAGAACTGCTCACAACAAATTTCATAAGTTGTATATTTGTAAATCATTAATCAGAGACATCAAATGTAAATATGGCGACTTCTTAATATGAGTTATAATATGATGTTTTCCAAGTTGAACCTTTAACTATACTAAACTGTAAATCATTTATTTACCTTATGATTGTATGATATATACAATTTTATTTTTTTGTAATGCTCAAATTGATCATTGAATAGTAATTTTAGACACTAAATTTAATCATGGTAAGTTTAAATTTTTTTAATTTTAAAATCATAAAAATAAATAGTGTTTGTCATTTGAAAATATTTATCAATGAAATATAAATATGACCACTATTAAAGATTTTTGCAAATTTCAAGCTCAGATAATTTTTCTTTGTTTTATTTTGTATACACTAATAATAAATTATAGTCATTATGATTTTAAATAATTATTAGTAACAATCATTAACTTAGATATATTGGTACTATAATGTATTTTTATATATATATAAACAAATATTAGTGTATTTTAAAATAGTTCCCTCTCATTAAATTAATAATAATTTTTGATTTTTAAATAAGATTCCAATAGAAAATTATATCCAAATAACCTCTACATCATTTATTGTATACTTATTATAGTTAAAACAGTTTTAAAGTACATCAGAAAAACTAGTTTGCAATGGAATATTGTATTCCATTTATTGGCAATAATTATGAATATAATTCTTTTAAAAATTACACTGACATATTCTGGTTAATTTTACATAATGTTATTCAGATAAAACTCCTGTTATTTGAAATTATCATTATTGCGCATTTAAATTAGACCTAATTAAATATTAGATAATTGTTTTTACATATTTAATTATATGTATCAACTATTAAGACGTATATTAAATTTAATTGATTTGACTGAAATATCTTATGTCAACATTAAATGGCTACTTAAATGACGTATGTATAATCCATGAATAAAAATATACCTGTAAAAGTCTACAAAATAAGGATATCAATAGTTATTTTAATGATGGATTTATTATTTAAATCTTTTTAAAGTAGTACAAACAAATATTCTTATAACTAATAATTTAATTTTTTTATAGGAATTGAATTTAAAGTTGTGTAAATGTGATGAACTGGATAGCTTGATTCGTGGCTTATTATTTACAGTAGCTTCAAATAATAATGAATGTTATTTTTGGTCTCAATGTACTGAAGACGAGCAGTGTTCAACACAAGAGTACACATTCCAGTATAATAAATATCCGTTTATTGTACGTATTACTAACAATCAAAATAATACTTACATTTTTACTCATTATTATGAGAGTATATTAATATTTTTGTTTGTGGTTTGTAGGTTGTAAATATAGGTTCTGGTGTAAGCGTATTGGCAGTTTATGGTCCAAATAATTATAAAAGAATATCTGGAACGAGGTTAGTAAAGGCAAATCACATTCAAATTTTATTAAGTGTATGTCAATATAAAATATTTTTTTAAATATAATTACTATTTAAATTTCAGTATAGGAGGTGGTACGTTTTTGGGACTATGTAGTTTGTTGACTGGATGTAATACATTTGATGAGGCAATTGAATTGGCCGCAAATGGTGATAATGTTAAAGTTGATAAATTGGTTCGAGATATCTATGGAGGTAGTTACAGTAGATTTGGGCTGCCTGGAGAACTAGTTGCTAGCAGGTAATACAAATAATTATTGAATATTTTTTTAGTTAACTAATTATTTTTCCGTTATAGTTTTGGCCATATGAACTCTAAGGAGAAACGTGCTCAGGTTTCTAGAGAAGATTTGGCTAGAGCAACCTTAGTTACTATTACAAACAACATTGCATCGATTGCAAGAATGTGTGCATTAAATGAAAGAATTGATAGAGTAATTATTTCTTATTTATTTTGACAAGGATTAGCAATGTAGTTAAAATTATAATTTTGTTTAAGGTATGTTTTGTTGGTAATTTTCTGCGTGTCAACCCAATATCAATGAAATTGTTATCACATGCTATGGATTATTGGTCAAATGGTTCACAGAAAGCTATATTTTTAAATCATGAGGTAAAACATTCAGTTTTTAACACTGTTGCTAGTTTATTACACGCATATTAATATATTTAATGTCATTCATATTTTAAATATAAAATATTCTATAATCTAACCATGAATAATTAACAAGGCCATAAGACAATGATTTATAATTGTATTGATAACTATTAACTAGTTTTCTTTTCTCTTTTTTTTCGTATTATCTTTATTTTTACATTTATGAGCCATACTTCTTACATTTGATAAATTACTCATTAAACATTACGAGTTAGCTGTACAAAACCAATACGAAAAAATAAAATAAATGTATACAAAAAATGAATTTAGGTGATTTGCATGATTGGTTATAACCTTAACCTTTCCCCACCTAGTTATACTAGTGAGTATTAGGAGTGAATTATGTATATTATGTGTGTGTATTTTCTACTCTAAATGCAACTATTATTAATCAATTAATCATTTTCAGGGTTACTTTGGTGCAATTGGATGTTTGTTGTCATTTGATGAGAGATTTAAAGAGTAACAAAATATCATTCAACACATTCCACGTTGCCAATCCATTTTGATTTCAGCAGGTTGTGTGTACTATATAGTACGTTATGAATATATCGTCGTAATTATTCATATTGTACTGACCCGGATAGAAATTATTAATTATTATTAATTTATTTTATTTTTAAGACAACACATTGCACATTAGTAATTTATTTTGGTGATGTGTTTATTTATAATTTATAAGATAGTAGTTCCATTGGTATGGATAGTTACCTGTCCTACAAATTTTATTATTTATTCTCCAAAAATTGTGTTGACTTTCTATGTTTTATTATTGTTTCTAACATTATATATATTTTATTTTTTGTAAATTTTGACAACAAAATGTTATTTACAAATTTCATAATATAATACAACACAAAAATACATGAGATAAAATATCAAATACATTTTTTTATAGTACTTTTATCTATAATATTTATAATCAGACTAAAATTTTGTATCCATTTTTTACAAATTTAGATGTCGGTAAAATCATACTATTGTATTATCATAATTATTGTTGTAATAATTAATAAATTATATTGATTATATTATGTTTACATTTATAAAGTAATCTATGAGGGATGATAATTTACCAAGATAAATTATGCTGCAGTTTTATTAATAGCAGTAGCGGTTTTTATAACTTTACAAGAGGAAGAGTGAATTTAGTACTATAGCACAAAAACTATGCTTCCTACTCATGTTTATTACTATCCAAGCATTTAGCATTCTTAACTTTTTATTATTTTTGTATACTTTTATAATACCTATAAGTTATAACTATAATACCTTTTTATTACCTATAGTAGTATAATCTACTATTAATATTTACATTAAATTATTATTTTTTAATATTTTCATACTTAAAAGCATTAACCATGTTCCATGGAAAGTCCCATTGTCCTCCACAAAACTGCTATGGGTTAATAGTAGTTCTATGTCATTGATATGCAAGAATTACTTTTGAATTTTAATGACTTAAATCATTAAAACTTATCTTATTTAAATCATTAATTTTGTTAAACTCTAGTTACATTTTTGTTTTCAAATAAGTGTACATAAATATTTTAATTGTTTAATGTATAAATATATATTTATTTTTTTATGTTTAGAATAACCAATCATTTATAATAATTTATTTTTAACTAATATTCAAGTGTTTTAAATCAAAATTGTACATAATTGTTTTTCTAAAACTAACTTTTAGATTTTTATTAAACGGTGTAATTTATAGTCAACAATACAGATGTTGATGATAAAAAAGAAAAATATTGTGAAAATATAATACTATAACTGAATTAAAGGCGATTTCAAATGTTATATTTATTTTTAAAATAACGTTTTTTACAATTTTAGTTATTTTGTTGAAATTAAAAAAATACTTATTGTAGATACTATATAGGCATTTGACAATTTTGCCCGTAATATATATTATGATTTTCTAAAAATAATGTACAGAGTAATTTTAAAAATATTTAGATAAATTTTAAGCTTTTTATGCATAAAAAAATTCATACCATTTTACGATATGCCGATAGTTTTTAGTTAATAGAAATCCCTATTATGGCATATGTGATGATTTTTATCAAAGTTAGTTTAACCTACTGAATTAAGAAATAACTAATAATAATATAAACTATCCTTATTCCGACATACCGTCTCTGCTCAGTCATTTTTTTTAAACCTAAAATAATTTAATTATTCTACTCAAGTTAGTATACATATCTATTACAGCAGTGATATGTCCAGTGCACCCTGTTTTTAAACCACGTTTTAAAATGGGGCTTTGCACCTCAATAATTTATTCGGATATAAGGTTACTGCCTTACTGGTGATGGATGTATTCGGATGTTCCAACACCGGAATTAATAATTTAATCAAATGTTTGGGTGCTAACGACTGTCATTATTCAAATTAATATAGGTTAATATACGGGTGTTGATTTGTTCAGAAATATTTAACACACAAAATATTATTGATGGACATATGATAAATTTAATGATTACTATAAATATATTATTTCAAAATGTCAATTTTTATAATTAATGTTGCTGCGATAATTATCATTATTAAATTGCACCCACTCAACCGATTAAAAAATTGAACTGCAAAAAATACATGTAAAAAGGCATATCAGTATACACATGAAATTTGTAAAATAAAAAATATTCAGATTTATTAGTTAACCAAGATGTTTTATTTGGTTTTTGATTAATTCAGGTTTTGGGTGTTGGGTGCTGGATTTTTTTAAGGAGTTCGAGAGGTGTTACGTTTAGGTATCGGTTAATTCGGTGGCCTTTAATAATTCTTAGGATATTTTCTTTAATATTTTTAGATAGATGATACTGCTATTAGTAGGTAATACGTTAGGTTGAACTGAACTAATTTTTAATAAAAACAAATACCTATCAAATAAGTATTACTATTATAATATTATTTCATATTATAATATTACTTGCTGTTATTAGATAACTTTTAAATCAATACCGGTGTGTACCTATCGTACAATTTTATGTATACTATGTAGGCTATATTATAGGTTCATAATTTAAATAGCATATGATTAATCAAACCAATTTGTCAATTTCATTAGATATGTACCTAAAGCAAATAATAATATACGTAGGTAAAAGCCAAAAGGTAGTGCTGCAATAGCTATAAGTTTAAAGTTCTTACAAATAATATTTTATAAATAACAACAAGATGACTAAAAACTAATTTTTTAATTAAAAATCTAATTTTGTCAACATTTTAAATTAAAATGTCTAAAATGTTTGCATAATACGTACCTATTGGATATTATTAGTGGTGGTGAAAACAACTTATGAGGAACCTTGAACCAGTTGAACCTATTAATTGTTAATCCTTAGATACTGAAATTCGAAATTAAATTTTAACCATTGATAATTTTCAAATTTTTGTGATTTGGGGAAATTTGAAATTTCCTTTTTTATTAATATGTATCATCAATTTAAATTTACTCTAAATACTTCAAAAAGACATTGTACATAGAAAATGATAATTTAATTACATCATAGTGCAATATTTTCTATATTATGATGAATATTTTTTGGTTTGCAACAAAACATCAAAAATCGATTAAGGAGAAATGTAAATATTAAATATTCAGCAGTTTTTTCAAAATTCAAATTTCAAACGCTCAACTTTCTTTAAAGCAGATAACAAAATTTATATGGAATCTGTATTAAATTTTAATTTTAATTGTATGCATTTTTAGCAATACCTATTACCTACTACTACTAAACTATAATCGTAATTTTGATGAACAATTTGTACTTTTAAACATTTTTAATAAACAACTATGCCAATATTTTATTTATGTTATTTTTAAATTGGTTTATGAACATTTTAAGGGGACTAGAGCATGATTCATTTTCGGTCGAAAATATGGCTCACGACTTCAATCACTAGGCCCAATTATTTTAGTCACTAAATTATCTATACTTTGACAATTTATTTTTTTCCTATTTTTCTTTTTTTTTACTTAGAAATTTACTAACAAAAAGAGTAAAAATAGGTCATATTCACGATTCAAATTTAAATACATTGATAAAGAATATGAACAATGTACGACAGTTAAAGCATAGTAAATTTAGAGGAGAATTAAAATCTGCTTTCAAAATTGAAATCTGAAGATCCTACTAAGCGTAGTGATTGAAGTCACTGGCAGTATTTTTTGAAAAAAAAAAATGTTTGTAATTTTATAATTAAATAAAAAAACTAGTAAATACTAGCTTATAACCCCTCCCCAGCCCCCTCTAGACCACAACGATTTAATATTTATGATGTTGTTCGATGGTTAGTTCTCATTAAAGAAAAAAGTCTCTATATTATTAGTTATAAGTTTATCCAACTTAAATATGTGGGACCGTAACATGGGTACATAATATATATATAATAAAATGTATATTACCTATCTGATATATCTACGACGAATCTATACGATACATTGATACAAGTTCAATTGTTCCTTCAGACTTTGTTGGACGAGTCGCGCAAAACCGATTGCCGACAATCATAGCAGCCGGACTCGACCGGATCTCTGCCTTGTAGTGCCAGACGCCAGTCCCAGTCCTATAGTCTCGTCATTGTAATATTATATGTTTATGTATTGTACTATGATTGGTGTTGCACTTTCGATGACGAGTAGGTAAAACATAAATCTATTAATACATTTTGTAATCAACAAAATGCATGCACTGCAGACTGTTGTTGTAGTTGTGTTTATCATGAAACATGAAATTAATCAATTTTCATAAATTATTGTAAAAATTAACTATAAAAATATGTGAACCAGGAAAAAATGTTAGGTTTGTCTACCTGTGAACGCGTATTTTCTTCAATACATAATGATATTATTATAATTTATAAGCGATGATGCGGTACTATAACACTACTGCGAATGGATAATTTTAGTAGCCTACCCACGACGCCGTGATGATTATTACATTTTATAAATGTGAAGAAAGTACCTACCTGGAAATGGAGAAGTTGCGTCGTCGTGCAACAAGTTATAGTCAGGTAATATTATCTGAGTCAGCTCTGAGTTCACGGATATAAATACACGTAAAGGTCCCCACACACTTCAGCGGTGGAGGTGGCGGCAAAATCAGTCCGGTCACAATTTTACCGCCACCGTCAAGACAAAAGAATTTTACCTCCACCGTTGCAGTATGTGGAGACAAGCAGCTATTTATGAAGCATAAATTAAATATTTGAAAAGTGCATTCAAACTCGCATATTAGGTACACATGTTGTTATTTGTTACTACTTACTCGTCGCTCGTTACGAATATTATGTCACCTTTTTCCTATATCATAATATATTACATAATATATAGCCAATATTATGGTATTAATCACGATTTAAGATGTAATATAACGGTTATATCTTCGTGGTATTAATATTTTTAATAATTGTTCATAATAATATCTAATGTATCCGTATCGTATACCGTATATACTATATACGGTGCCTATAACCTACGAGTTGTAGGTATAACAATTATTGCTATTATTATTATTTATTATATTGTTTTATCAAGTTGACATGCCGGCTTAAGACGATTTTAATGTTGAATTGAAAAATGGTTTATTTGTTTAGATAATACTGTTGGTATCATAATTCTATAACTGAAATCGTGGATCAAAATAATATGTGAGAACGGTTGAAAAATTGGAAAAGTCCCATCTGAGCATCAACTTCAAATTCACGGATATACACACCATAGACTTATAACATATCTATTATAGTTTATAAGTATATAATACATACACACACACACACACGTACGTACAACATAATATTATTATTATATTATATTGAAAAGTGCGTTCGAACTCGCACAAAAAACTGTTATTGAATACGATGTATAATATTATCCGTACGGGTCGAATGATTATTTTATCGATTATAGTTTCAAAACAATTATTGTAAAATAGTTTAAACTAGTCGAATAACATGGATAATAGTCAAACTCAGAGGTGAAATCATTATAGACTAATAATTATTTATCACACGAATATAAAATAATATTATAATATAATATAATAGCTATACTAACACTAATCTCACTTACAAATCATTTTTTTCATTAAGTAAATATATAGCTGGGCAATGTATTGTTAAATTTTATACTTTTATACATCATACTATTATATTATAATAGCCAATTCAAGTGCCTATTGGCATTTTTAACTGTACATTTTTAATGTATTCCGTACTACGCGTTATAATATTATATGATAATTATTATTATTCTCAATAGCGGTATCACGATAACCATGTTGACACTTCAGGTTAAGACGATCTAGTGTCAAATTGAAAAATTAGTTATTTGTTTAGATAATATTAATTGTTAATGTCTACACTCATATACAATATACATATGCGTATAACCATAACAAGAATAAAATAAATATAAGATAAAAATAACTGATCCATAATAGTCTATTACATGATAAAATCGATTATTTCGTAAGTGTCAATATTCAATTTGAATATACCGTCATCGCCCATCGGCATTATCGTTGTATATTTGAATCAATCATTCAAGGTTAGAAGATGTATTATTCAACAAAACGCTTGTAATGATTATTGAAAGAGATAGACTTTTTAATTTTTGGTTTACTGTCCGGGAAATAAAACAAAAAATAATCAATTAACCTAACTGTTCACTGGTCTTCATATTATACTCGCGGGCGTGCAATGTCCACTGTCTAGCGATGAATGAAGTAATTATTTTGTTTTTATTGAATAATTGAATAATAATAATGTTAATACCTAGTGGGAATGTTTCAAATTTATACGATTAATATTTTATTGAATTACAATAAAAGCCGATTTCATCGAGATTCTTTAAATACTCATAACAATTAATGTGGCTTTAAGTTCAACTATTTATTTTTTTTAATTCCAGTAATAAAAATGTACTTTAGAGGTACTTTGTGTTACATCAGCATTTAAATTAAACATTTTACGAATTTTCGACTATACATACAACTTGCAAATGTTCGTGATTTTGACTAATTATATTATATTAGTATATTATATCCAGTAAGAGTATTTACAGAAGACTTGTTCCATAGTCTTAGTAACCTAAACGGTTTTTATTATCTTAGCATTTAAGTCCAAAGATTTCAATATCTACCACATTCATCGTATCAGATGAACCCTATTTTCATCAGTTACCATTTAAAACAAAACTGAAATCCTTGATTAAACATTTTTATTGTTATTTCGATAAATTATTCTTTTGTCAGTTGGTCGTCTATTTTGTGAAGTCATGACATAATAATTAGATAGGTATTATTATACCAACTGCTAGTAGTAGGTACATACATGGACAATTGGAATGGTATCTGTAGTTAAAGTAATTTTAATGCCAGCAAAAAATTCTTGAAAATATGTTTTCTAATGACGACATTTAAAGCATGATTGTTCTGCGGTTATCCGGACTCGTTTTTTTATCCTTACCCCATAAATATTACAATTATTGTCTTGTCCCAGGTCAGTGAAAAATAACCAATACAAAATAGGCTATTAAAAAGTGAAGTAAAAAACTATAGTTCTTTATCTGGTCATTTTAAATTCTGTACAGGACTATTGGTTTTACAATGATGTGCTTTTTATATTCTATTTTTCGGTCAACCCTTGTTAAAGCAGTAAAAAAGCTTAAAAAGTTTTATGCAGGTATAGACTATAGTTCTAACAAAACAATAGAAAAACGAACTTGATTCGCACTAAAATTCACAAAACAAACATAGAATAAACATTAAAGGATTTCACTATTTTTATTGGGTAACTCAGATTCTATAACAATTTTTTGTCGAATGCTAAATATTTGTTGTATGTAAAAATGATATAACTACAGACTACACTCTAGAGTTTGCATATTAAAAAAAAAAAAAATACTCGTTTATAAATCTGTATAATAATTTAATAGCATTTATTTAAATTTCATTGTGTTTATTATATAAAACTGTTAGTTTATGACGTTCATTGATTAGAATATCCTTGTATCATACAAGAATTAGACAATCAATATGATTGGATACAAATAAAATACGAATATAAATTTAATGAAAAAAGAAAGTAACTATTAACATTCTGGGAAAATTACCCGTTAAAATTAATGAAAAATTATTTAATTATCTATTTTATATACTATAATATAATATCTACCTATAAATACACTTACATAATATATCATATTAAAACACTTTACGTAGCGCATACCTAATTATACTTATATATAAGTAGTACCTATAACTATAGTAATAGTACCTACTACCTATACAGAGTGTAACAGGAAAACTGATAAATGAAATAACTTTTGTTCTTATCAATAACTTTTACTTTTTTTTGTATCTAATTTATTGAATCTTGCGCTGCAGTTTAATATAACTATTTTATTTTTATTTTTTAATACTGAAATTTGATAAAAATTTTTTTTGAAAAATTCAAAATAGCCAATTTGTGAATCCGGGTTTTAGAAATATTGTGATTGTAAAAACATTTACTTAAGTTATGTAGCTTATTTTTTAAATTTTTTTGATATCTCATATTATTTTTGTTAAGTAAAATTGATCTAGTCGTAAAAAACTAAATTAAATTTAAAAGGTAGGTATTAACTTTTTTTTAAATTGTACGAGAACTTTTAAACAGGGACTTGTTATAATCTGAATATTTTTTTAAAAAATAATTACTTTTTTAATCAACAAGTCTTATTTAAAAATATTTTGACATTTAAAAAAATCATAAATAATATACTATATGACTTAAATAAATATTTTTACATTCAACATTTTTGTAATATAGAAATTTGTAATATATAACCAGATTTAAAGACTGACTATTTTTAAATTTTAAAATATTGATTAGAACTGAAGTAGGTATTTTTCATGTCATCCTGTTACAACCAGTATAATATGAGCTTTTATCGCGCTATGTGTTGGGTACCCATAATATAGGTCTATAGGTAAACATGCTCAGACAATGCTTTTCCTTTTATTTTTGATATTGCGGTCGTACCTCCACGAGTCACATTCGTTCAGTGAAATATGTATGTCAAAATTCGGTTTCCCTAGAATTGTATAGTTTGCACCACCAATCATGACGTAGAGTGCTGTGCCACCGTCCGCGCGACGGTGATCGGACCGTGGGAACTGCTACAGCTGATTAACGCATATTATAATATATATAAATAGTGTTATAGCCGTTATAGGTATAGCACCCAAGTACCTAACCTGCATTAGTATATACTATATACCTAAATATAAGCCATACAGTTCATATCGTTAAATAGTGTGCCTGTATAATATCCGCGGTCACTCGCGGTTTTGGTCGCAACCGGTCGCGGTCATCGCGTTCAAATGAATAATTCCATCGAACACCTTAAATTTGGTATTGTCGTCGTTACCCTTCGGGCTATTTGACTAAATATATTGTACATGTTATACACCTTCATAAATGAAATATATAATATGGAATAGTCGTATAAAATACGATATTATACGTATATGATAATACGCGCGATTAGATTTTTTAGCTCCCCGAAAGTGCTTAAGCGTGAACCGTGGTTTACGGTTGAAACGATGTTTATTCGGTCCGATTAATTCGATACGTGTTATCGCGTATTCGTGTGTCTTCTTCAACGGAAGCGTTTAAAGTGTTATGCCATCGATCTATCATACCTAAATCGTTTATACAAAATTCGCTTTTGGTCTACAGCCTATACAGTATACACCTATTGTGGACTTATATGGTCTACTATAAAATAATACTAAAATATATTACGAATAATACTACAAAATACGTACATTATTGGTTATGTTCTTATAATGTTTACTTCATTTTTCTACTTTTTCTTTTATTTCATCATGATAATACATAATATGAATACATATTATATTATTATTCTTTTGTCAAAACTATTTGTCGTTTCGTTCGACGTTTCACTCGTATAACAAGTAAAAGTTTTTCTCTTTTTTGGTTGGTTTTTTTTTAGTCAAAACAAAACTTTTTAGCACTACAAAGTTTTTTGAAAGTTACACCATGTTTATAGGTAGGTACTCCATGGGATTTTTAGTTGACCACCGAGAAAAAGATTACCTTGCATAGATAATTACCTATATATTAAGTGTTTGTATATAATATGATGATATAGTATACCTGGGCTGTTATTGTTTTCAATAGCAATTTCACTACTTTATATTATTTATATTATATAATATTGTAAATGTACATAGAAATTTAGCAGATGAATTGATAGTTGTAATTATTAAGTTTTACATGTTCGCAGTAAAGTTCAGAGGCGCGTATATATACCTAATTAAAACATGGACTTTGAATCCAATGTTAACAATAAGTTATTTTAATATCAGGTTGAGATGGTAGTTAAATCAAATACAATTTTAACT
Organism: Nasonovia ribisnigri; assembly: GCA_027563435.1. NCBI lineage: Eukaryota > Metazoa > Arthropoda > Insecta > Hemiptera > Aphididae > Nasonovia > Nasonovia ribisnigri. Next base: position 188,257 of record JANEHU010004804.1, read on the forward strand.
AATAACAAAGGTATTGTAGTATTAAAGTATCAATATTACCACCTTTACCACCTAGTATTAATACCTATAATGCTTATGTTAGTGACTTAGTGTGTGTTAAAACAAGTTGCCCCCTTTATATAGACATTTTACAAGCTTTCGACTTCGCGGGTCTTCGTTTAAAAAAAAAACCGTGGGTTCTTTTTTTATACATATTATCTCTCCTTTGATCGACCAACTTACTATAAGACCCTTGTCACAAACTATATGTAGGCACGACAGGCACATTTAAATAACCTTGTCGACAGTCGATTGGTACACAAAATGGCACTTCAGAGTTAAAGAAACAATCTATGCACACAACATTTTCATATTTTCACTAATGATAACTGTCTAAATCCAACATAATATGAAAATATACAAATACCTATTCCACAAGAAAACTAAATATTTAGGAATAACATTCGACAAACGTCTTATCTGTCCCCCACAACACAGAAAAAGCATTGCACCAAACAATAAAATATTTTTGCTCTATAATCTAAGTATTATCTAAATCGTTTGAACTTATTTTATGCGTGTCGAAATAAATATTTACAAGTCCCTTTTCAAGCTAATATGGGTGTAGGTACCTAGGATATCAAAATATGTGGTTCTGCCAAAAAACAATACATTCCAGTCAAAAACCCTTCATCATCTGATAACTATATCACCTATTCGTCTCTATATTAATATTATTATGTCACAAATCAATCCATTTCAATACTTTTATAAACGATCAAAGACCGAATTTTCTATCAATCAAAAGAAAACTGACATGAATTATTTGGTAAAATTTCACAGACAAAAGTTTCACTATAATGAGTGATTTTTTTCTTGAGAATACATGTGAAAATCAACAATAATTCAAAAACTATGATATTTGTAGGTACAAAAAAAATAAAATAAAAATATAACCTATAGGCTATATTTTATTGTTTTTTAGGTTAATCTAACTTATATATTGCTAGTAATAGTATTGATTAATAGTAAATTAATAACACACTATACCTAAATAATAATGATCGTTAAAAAAACATAGTTGTAAAAGTAACGTGTTCTCACTCGTATCAAAAACCCGTATTTTTCACACTCTACGGGTGATTTCGAATTTTAAACAATAATGAATAAATCGACTATTAATTTCAAATAGTTCTAATTCAATTAGTTTTGTTTTTCTTATGAATAATAATATCCTCTAATCCGTCGTTGTATCTAAATAGATAATAATACATTTCAAGCGTATAAGGTAAATTATCATAACATTTTAGGTTTTTTTACAGTTATGACAAAAACAACGAACACTTATAGGTAGGCATATATACTTGTCTTATGACAAAACGGTTTACTAAGTACAATTTGTATTACAGTTGGCATAACGGTTTATACACCCATAAACTATTATAATACTGATCAAAACGATCAGATAACGCATCATACAACGGCTGTGTAATGGGTGTTGGACACTCGTCTCGCTTCGGTCACCTTAGCATAAGAGTGCGACTTATAGTATTTTACTATCTCAATTATATTTACGTATTATCAATCGAAAAGTACCCGGTATATTATAATCATATTATTAAATTTTTCAACCTACTATTCGGAGCGCATCTTATAGTATATTTGTATTTGTTCCGTGTTCGTACTTTATATACCAGTACCTATACCTTTACCTACCTTTACGCAATACTTAACTATTAACGTATTAATCTAACGCATTTATGATGTTGTTTTCAAACCAGATTTTTACATTCAATTTATGTAAAGTTCATTGATAATACTAGTAACTTGGTCACACAGATCCAAATATAGTTAACTCTGAATTTTGATCTTAGAAACATTTCTATGATGTAGGGTCATTGGCCTTCCATCAAGCCGTCCAGTCTTGTATACTTGTACCCTCCCCCCATATACCTATCGTATACATTTTTATTAGAGATTGTATTCTTAATTCTTAATTCTTGTTTGTTCTAATTAAAAAAAAAAAAAGGAACATTTCAGAGTCACCTTTATTACAGCTAGTAGCCCGCTGGTAATAACTAGTTTGGTAGATATATGAGGATTGATGATCAATATATAATGTCTATTCTAATTGTTGATCTCTTATAAATCATATAATACCTACCTATTAATTATTATGTATAGTACACACTTTTCAATAACTATTTGTGTACTGCATTGATTAGATGAGATTTATTTTTTAAAAAGTTGACGCATTCTACATATAGATGTGAATATATTATAATATAAAATATACCACGTAGGTGCACAACGTGTGTAGAGAATTAAATATATTACATCAGTGTACCGTTTTATGTTACCGTCTGTCGCCTATATATTAAACACGTACAACAGTAAAACTACTCTTAGCATATTTCCTCATTTTGTGGATAGATCATTTGAGTTATAGCGTGAAGTCACAAAAATTATTATGCACATTCTGTTCTATTACCATATACATGTATATATATATATTATTAATTTACAAATATTTTTGTTGTTCATTACTTTGGTACTTAGGTACGTAAAAATATGCAAATTAATAAAACTAAAACTGTTTGAATATTATACGAGTAGTAAACTCTTTATAAAATTACTTATATAGTTATATACAATTTGACACACATATATATATACGCGCTTTAAATAATTAAATTAGGCATTGGCTGGGCGTTGGACATGAAAAATAAGTAACTCATTCGTATTGTAGTTGGTTAATCGCGTGTTGCGGTGTACACTGTCTGTTATTTGTTTCACTTGACAGTTTGTTAAACGTTTTGAGGTTTAAAAAAGGGACAAAGAAAAACGATTTCTTCCAAGCTGTTTGCAACTTTCGCATCCAAATTCGATAACAATATGATATGGTCTGATCACGTCTAATGTATCTCTGATTGTGCAGCATAATCATTTTGACGAAGACATTTTTAAATGAAAACGGAATACAATATCACCTAAGTTATATAATATTAAAACATTATTTTTCTTTAATTCAATATTGTTTTGTAATATTAAAACATAAAAAAAGAACGGTACTTACTTGAATTTATTTAATTGATGAAAATCAAATATAAATATTTATTTGATTAGTGCGAAGTTGTAGGTATACTTATACTAGATTCTGAGCGGAACGATGATGTATTGATTTTACAATGATGTGTGTGTTTTTTTTTGTGTCTGTCATAACCTTTTATTTTTGGGACAGTCAAAATGCTTCGGTTTTATTTTCCAGCATATTTTCAGCACATTGAGCCCTTATCCCCCCCAAAAGTGCCAATTTTGGGCCAAATTCGGGTGGGTTAAAAGTAAAAGGAAAAACAAACAAAAAAAGTAAAATCGGTTTTTTTTATAAGTATTTAAAGTTTAAATGTTGACAACATTTGTCAAAGTCTCGAAAATGTTCAATCATTTTGTAGTTGAAAAATTATAAAATAATCAGTTTTTATAGCTAAGAATTGTAAATTTAAAACAAGGATTCTCATAATAGTTCATACTGTAACCAAAAATCTAAAAAAATATATAACATAGTTAGTAGGGTGGTCCTTATTTGTAAGGAAAAAAATATTAATATTTTTGATGTCTTACATTTTATTCATTGCTATATGAAAATAATGTACGTATAACCCCTTCACGTGCCACAAGGGTTGAACAATTTAATTTCTTTAAAAACACTTTTAGAAGTATAAATTACATTGGATTGACTATTTTATTTTCGTATTAGAATATATATATATAATTTTTTGATAAAATTGTAATATGTGTTTTGTCATAAAACTTAATATAAGGCCACGATCAAGTCATCGTCGTTGTCTTTAACTTACTAATGGCTGTGATACAATTTTAAAGTTAGTTATTTATTATATACATTTTAAGTTAAAATTTGAACGAAATTATCTATTAAAACCAAGAATAACGGTTTTAGTTATTTTTTCGTAATTTAAAAATATTATTCGTGATGGGTATATGAAACTTTAAGGTTAGGTATATTATTATTTATTATATTTTATTCACACAATGACATTTTCAAATGTAATTTTTTTGGTAAAAATCAATTTAACCTACTGTTGCACACATACCCAAACTAAGTAAAATAAATTATTTTAATCAAAATAGTATCATCAAATATGCTTAGTAATACTATAGGCTGACCGTCTTCGCTCAGAATCGTTTTTCGTTCACAACGATTATTGAATTCAAATTTAACATATCCATTACAGTGACTCTCTAGACACCTATAATGTACAGCAGAGCGTTACCCACTTACCTGCTTTTTTAAATCGAACCACAAATTTTAACACACCTATTAGATATAATACATTTACAATTGTATATTTTAATTAATTTATTATTTATTATTTATAATGCATTTTCAAATACGTATTTTAGAGTCTTCGTCGCTTAGTAATTAACTTAAATAGATTTTAATTTTCACCTACGCAGTAATATAAGACACGGAGAAAAAGTATTGCAGTTTTTTTAGCTTGCATTAATATCTTGCAAAACAACTAATAACATGTAAAATATTAAGTCTAGATAAAGTCTAGATAAAGTCTAAAGTATAAATTACGAATATGTATATTTACATTTAAAATAAAATATTTAATAGGTAATTAGTTTTTATTTTTATAACGGAATTCTCATCAGTATTCAATACAAATTACAAGACTTTACAATTTACATGTTATATGGGCATAAATTATATAATGAGTCCACTTCCCTAAGTGTCTAATTAACCAAAAGCATTGAGCGAGTTATTCAAAAACAAACACATTTTACCATAAAACTACTAACATCACTTTTCCGTCTCCATTTATACTGTTCGTGTTTATCCCATGTATAACATTATAAAATGTTCATTTATCATTATGAATAGTTTATTCGAATTTGGTTTAAGATAAAAAAATAACTGATATTCAAATTTTAAATGTTAATGGGAACAATATTTTTTTATTCTGGTCACAGGTACCCATTTAAAACATTAAACCTTAAAAATATGTTTAACACACAATTTAGCTGCTTATGTTGTTTATATCATTTGAGGATGTAGGTATCTACTTACGTCGTGTAACACTTTATCAATGATACTGTTCACATTCGAATGCCACAAGTCACAACCATGAATATTTATTTTATATTGTTTTTTACTTATATCCAGAGGTTTTTTTTTCAACATTTTAGCGCTTATTAAGAAATGCAATAATTTTAAAATTTAGATAAACGTGTAAATATTTATTTTACAATTATTTTAAGTTTGTATAGTATAATGCATAATATTGTGCTATATAATATTATGTAAGTTAAAGGTAAGTACAATATTCCATTGTATACGTTGAATTGTATTTATTAATAACTTACAGATTATGAAATTAAATCATAGTTTCTTATATCTGCACTTAAAATAACTATTTTATCAATGTAATTGAAATAGTAATGATTGTAGAATTTTTATTTTAGTTGTTAAAAAAAATAGATATAAAATGTGTATTGTTCTATTATTATATAGTTATTTAACTTTGTAGTTTGTAGGTATATATGCACTGGACATAAATGATTAATTGATATCGAAAGAAAGTGATTGTAATGATTATTGATCTGGAATCCGGTCAAGCGAAGAATTGTTTGGGTAGTTTAAATATTTAGGTCGGCTTCTTACGATTTATTGACTATAGTTTATAACATTAAAAAAAAAATTACGATTTCTTTAACCATCAAAAGTGAATCTGTGATGAATTAAAAATATTACTCACAATTCACAAGGACTGCAGTGTGCATCAGCGAAAGAGTTATGTAGATCAAGAAGATACAAGATAAGTGTTATGGGCTAGGCACCGTTTCGATTAAACGGTCAAAATATGAAATATATATTATAAGAAAGTCACGGCCATTATGTCCATGCATTGTTTACGTTTCGCATGTGTATTTGTTTTGTACAATAATTGTGTACTTGGCTGCATGCAACTCAATCTCATTGTATGAATATATGTGTATAGGTATAGATACATCTATTACATACACACAGACGCTGATGTTCACAATAGGCGGAGAAAGTGATTCTTCTTCTTCTCGTCTCTATCTCTCTCGCCACTTTTTTTTCTTACAAGCGTAGGCATCACAGATAATTGCGTGTGTTCATTTTGTCGATTCATCAGAACCACCTACGATGGCTACATATTATTCATAATAATAATAATAATAATAATATACAATATGCATACCGAAATTACATGCTTGAATTGGTAGTTTTTAACAGAAAAAAACCGATCTAGGTTTCTATGGTCTGTAAAGATGTCTTGAGAATTGACGATGAAAAGTCATATTTATAATTAGATGACACGCGTGCATGAATAGTAGGTATGATATTAATATAATATTATTGTACCTAACTACCTAAGTTTATAGTGTACAGACAAACAGTATGATTCTTTTATTAGAAAAAACTAATTATTTCGAAAATTCAAGACATACAATTCTAGCATTGAATATACTGTCTATATATTTTTCACCCATGGATGGTTAAATGACAACCTTATTTCAACAAATTTATTTCGTAATTCTAAGAAGCAACATTTAAAATGTTATTTTGTAAACTGTTGTCCTATTTTCCTTCTTTTGAATTTATAATTTCTGTCATTTGTTTTTCTATTATATAAAATATAAATTTACATTAATCAGTATAAACAGTATTTATTAATCGTATACTAGTATCAAGCATTTCGTTTATTATTTTTTAATGTATCGTGTGTTTTAACGAACTTTTTATTTATTTTATTTTTAATGTTCCATCTTTTAACATTTAAAAACGGTTCTTTTTTAATGTATTCATAAAGTTATTATGTTTTAGAATTTGTTTTATAATTCAAACTTTAGAAAAAATACTTGTCCGTCGATTGTTAATTTGTCCATTAATTTCCATTGCATTTCATTGGTGTTTAAAGTCGTACTATACACAGCTCGATAAAAACACAGGACGTATATAAATGCAACTCGTTTGTAATACATTTTACAAAATCGTTTTACTAATTTTATTATTTTAGAACAAAAATGTGTTCTGAGTGAGAACTATGATCGAATCGAATGCATAATAGAGATAAATGCAATAGAACAAATCATAATAATGTCATAACAGATAGGATTTTGTGCCGTCTATATCTATATAATATTTTAATAGTTAAGTGTGTGGTTTATAAACCCAAAAACTATTTGACAAAAATTTCAGTTTATTTATTTTAGAGATATTAGGAAGGTTTTGAGGGACCACGTCCGATGTGCGTTGAACAAATATTCATTTTTTTATTGTTGTTGATTATACACCAGATAAACTACTATAATATCTACTAGGTAACAATAATAACAATACGTACTGTCTTAGAGTTGATCTTATTACCATTCTTTATGATACCTAAATTTTAAATATTATTACTGTATTTTAAAATATTGTTCATTTAACCCAGCGGGTGGAAATACTCAAGTTTACTTAAACTATTATTGTCAAAATGTTATTATACTTAACCCGAAATACACCAAGCGTTGTATATAATCAACACAATACAATGGACTGTGCCCACCTTTTGACCGATTCAGATTTGTTCATAAAGCTACACTGACGAGATAATAAATACTCGAATACTTATGAAAAATAGTATTTGAATACTTCATAAAAGTAGTATTCCGAATAAAATATTCCAAACACTTTTTAGTTTTTGTTTTAAATATTGAACTAATGATATTTTTTTTCCGGTAAATTTGAAATTAGAGTTAATATAATATTTTATCAACAACTTAAATTCTAAATTGTTGATAGGTACTTGATTTAAAATTTTAAAATGTGTATACCTATAATATTGTAAACATTTCTAGAAAAACAAGGAAAACAATTATTATTGTAAATAAAAATAATTTTTTTTTATCGGAATAAAATACTTTTGGGAAAAGTATTTGGAATACTTTATCCGGAATACTACCCAAGACTGGATTACACTAAAACCAAAATACACAAAGACAGAGTGCTGTTTTTATAGCTATTAATTTTTTTCCCGGGAAAAGTCAGGTCATGCGGCTAGTTATTAATATAATATTCAATCTTTAGTATAATATTTTATATTAATAAAGGTAGTAGGTGATAAAATAAATAAATTTCGATCACTATACAGAAATATTTAGGTAGGTATCTAGTAATAATATAAACTATGAAATTAAACTATTTATACATATCGCCAAGATGACAGAAAATAATAAATAATTTATATACCTTCCTAGTTCCTACTCGTCGGCTAATTGCCAGGGTGTCGGTGAACTGGACATGTCGAACCAAATAGTCACAATTCACGATGACTGTTTTCGGTATACCTACACGTTTTTCGTATACCCATTCATCAGTGATCATATTTTGATATGGTTTTACACGTTGGGGTTGATACCAAGTCGTACAAATATTTGAAATCGTATCCACACGATTATAATATTATGTATATTATATTGGCCACGGTGGTGTTACTAATTGATTGTTAAAAGTGTTACAATTAGCACCGCGGCGACGACTGCGCGCGGCTTTACCCAATCATTATTGTGAGTATTGCAACCTTCAAGAAAACGTTTTGTCCCATTTTATTTTACGATGCGATTCATTGTCGTCGGCTAAATGTCGGTGCGTATTATATACATATATACGATATACCTAAGCTAATCGATGTGAATTTTTTAGAAGTATAATTTTTTTATGTGTGATTAATAATATCATTACTTATAGTAAAAATATTCTTAAATATTCGTGTAGGTCTGTATATTGTATATATAGATTTTATATTATATATATATAGAATTTTTAAATCAGTAAACTATTAGTCATAGTTATTTTATAATATATACGCAATATACAATGTACTATATTTGTTGCAGTAAACACCCACGAAATCAGTTAAAACTATAGTTGAACACTTAAACCGAAGGGTGTTCGTAAGAACGTAATTTTACTTTGCGATTTGAAACTTGGTTTTTACTAATGGTTAAGGTACTAGTAAAAATGCGTATATAAAAACTGCATAAATTAACAAATGTTAAATATTTATTCATTTAAATACCCACTAAACATTATTTCAGTGATATGGAACTAGAATATTAATACTTTAATCACATATTTTTATTCAAACATACCCTCGGCCACAGCGTGGTCATTATACGATTGATTCTTAGAAATTAATTTGAATACAGATTGTATTATACACCCTTAATATAATTACACGTATGGATGTAAACGAATTAATAATGAACTGTCAAGAAATATCATAGTTTGTTATGAATATTGGAAAAGATAACGAATTTTACGGCGTCGGATATAGACTCTCGCGGACTTAGGGTCCTGAAGATTGAGTGATTCGGCCATTGACTCCGCGGGAGCTTCGAATGTCTTCTGCCTTGAGCTTTTGTACTGCAGTCGGTGAACATAATATAATTAATTAATTATTAATAATAATTTGTTTATAAGAACATAATATGTGTGGCGTGGATATTGAGGCATTATACCTCATCTTTTTTTGAGTGTCCGATTCCGAGTCTTGTGATAATTACTTATAATATCTATCTATACTAAAATTATAAATAATATTACATATTTTATGTAAGTTAGAATATACATAAATACCAAAATTCATATTTAGTGTTCATAAAATGTAATATTCCTATAAGCTTGATATAAAATTAAGGTTATGAATGTAATGCATGAGACATATTAATACTTTGGGGTAGCCTTGTGGTATTCGTTACTTTATAGTATACCTACCTACTCATGTGTAGTATGTATTACATAAGATAATTTATGTTTTGCACTGTTTTGCGCCATATAACTCTTTATTAAATAAATAATAATATTAATAATTAAGAAATAAATCATTTGTAATCACAATTTTTAATTATGATATGTAATATTATATATTAACTATCTTAAGATCCTATGGGCTATAGGTAATGATGATACTTTACTGGCATTAAAGAATTTAAGCGAATAACTGGTTTAAAAATACACATTTTTTTGCTAAATATTTTGATCTATGAAAACAATTAGATTCTTACGTAAGTTAGAACAAAAAAAACTTCAAATCTTTGAAAAACTTGCATATTTGTATCTTTATTTCTTTAAATATTAGCGGGGTTATATTATATTTTAAAATTAGATCTCGTAATGTACATATATATATATATTTATCCATCTGGTGGTTATATAAATAAGAGACCTAACCACATATGATAACCCAGAAAATGACGAGTATGAAAATTTACTAAGAAAATAATAAAATATCCTAAGGGTCGTAAATATAAGATATCGCAGTCACTGTTTGTAGTTTGGGCGCTTCAAAATGAAGGAAACAAAATTATCAAGACATAAAATACTTCTCTGTTCCAAAATGTATTGAATGAAAAATAAATGTTGCTGTGGTATGTTTAGAAATAATGTAGTCTTTAATGAGAAGCTTTTCTGGAAAATAAATTTTCCACATTTCATTAAATGTAACATAAAAATAAAGCAAGTATAATAGCAAGACATGTCCATGTAACCAAAATGTTTTTTTTTAAAAATTATTATCGTTAAGCTTTTAAAAACAGGAAAAATAGCTCAAATGATGGAAATCAATAGGAAACAAATTATTGAAAATAAAAGATTAAAAGATTTTGAAATGAAATCATACATGTTCACAACTTCAAAGTTTTTTCGAATATCTACACCATTTAGCGTTTTATATCATATTCTTGAGTAGTACGTGAAGTAATGTTTATGACTAAGGGCTGGATTTTTATGTTTTTACATATTATTTCTGAGGCTATGGCGTATCTTTGGATGAGGTTTCTCGTCGTTTCATTTAACAATAAATACTCACGCAACATTTTATTTAGCATACATGCATATTAAGACGTTAGAGAATATTTTATACATAATGACATATTTTAGGAATATTTTTTCTATTTGAACAATAGATAACAAGGCACTTTAAAAACGTAATACCTACATATAAAATGGACATTTTCAATTAAATCTTAATACAGCACATTAATGTGGAGTATATTTTTTCTGTAAAAAATTGTAAAATGTTGAACATAAAGAGTTTGATTTTTTATGAAAAATGTTTTTTCAAGTTGTTAATTGTTTATTTTGATTTTTTACAGTTTTTTGTACACATTAAAAACATTAAAAATTTATTTAAATTGTTATTCTTGTAGTTCTATTATCTAAGTTGTAAGTTTTGGCACTTAAATCATAATATTACTAGGTAGTCATTATTTTTGTAAAAGCATATTTAAAGGTTCATATATATTAAGACGATATTTCCCTATAATTTTGCTGCATAAAAAAATGTATTTAACTATTTATTAGAACTTAAAAATCAATGCAATATCAATACTAATTAGTATTATTCATAAATGATAAATAAAGCCCTTGTTATTAAGTATGTACCTACCTAAAAATTAATATAATATTATTTATGAAAGTTGGATCGTTGATATGTTTAAATTATTTAATTTTAGTTAGGTAGGTACTATTATATGCGTCTATATATTATGAATTGTAATAGGAAACCATTTAATTGACGTCATACATAAATTTGTGAATAACTTTATCATCTACATATTATGCTTGGATCCAGAAAAATGCATCATAGAATTTAAGTATTCTTTTTTGAATACATTTTTATTCATATAATAAATATTGATGTTTATATCAAAGATCGTATCCTTTATATCGCTTAAATAAAACTAATCGGATAATTTATGTATTTAATGATTCATAAAAATATACGTTTAGACGAAACAATGTATAGTTGACATTATGGGAATCAGAAACTTCTATTTTATTGTAAAGCTAGTTTGATCTATGTATACTACTTAATTATTAGTATCATATTAATGCTTATATTTTTGTGTATATTCATGTTTCTATGTTTAACACGTATTTTTTCGTTTTTTCACGTATGTTTTTTTATTATTTTAAGTTGGTGAACAAACGAAATGTATGAGCTACAGACAACATTACCTATTCAGTAATTTCGATTGAAAATTATCTTTTCATCAAATAAGTTAAACTACGATTTTAGATTAATTATATATCTTTTAAAATTAATTATAGTTAATTGATAATTAAACACCTTAGTAAGTGATCAAACTATTACATTTATGATTCTATAACCAATATGTTTTATAAAATAAAAATGACAATGTTTTTATTATTCTAATCATAATATCTACACAAATAAAAGATTGATATAATACATTTAATTTAAAAAAGGTGGAAAAGTGGGTACCGATCTGCTGTACAGTAGTTGCCGAGTATGTCGTTATAATGTATGTGTTACATTTGAATTCAATGATAAACCATTGTATACGAAAAACGATTCTGAGCGGAGACGGTGTTAGTATAAGCTTAGCATACTTTATAATAACTATATCGTTGTTGTAACACTATGTAGCTTTAACTTATTTTCAAATAGTTGTATAGTTTTACAAGTTTTATAAATTGTATTTGTTTCTATGGTGATAAACAAAGCGTTAACAATTAATATCAATATTTTAGCAGTTATTTCGTTTGTTGGGGGGTTTTTCCAGTGTCATTAAATAACTATTGAGAAAAATGACCTCTCTAAAGTATCAACTAGATTCACATTTCTATCAGAAAATTATGTGAAATCTAATACTAAAATTTCTAATGTTAGCTATGAAAATAAAAGCTTTTATTAATTTCTAATTGAATAATAATTTACAGCATTTCTCAGGGCTAAAAATAGTTCATAAAGTGTCAAAATTGTTTGAAAATTCTATCATGTATGGAAAATGCTATTATAAATATTTTGTGAACATTTTAAGTATCTAGGATTATTCGTTAGTGAGTTACAACAAAATATCTAAAATTAAATTACAGCAAAAAAATAAAAACGATTTTTACAAAAGTTGGTTTTGCGTAAAAATGACCACTGTTTATTCATTTTATTTTATTTTCCTTGACGCATTCTTAAACTACTAAGAATTTTCAATTTTGACCTCCCAAAAGTACCAACTAGATTCACTTTTCTATTAGAAAAGAAGCTGATCTCGAAAATCGGAGTCATTTTACTATCCAAAATGTTGCTGATAGAAAAAAAAACACACACATCTAAGTAAAATCAATACATTCTTTTGCTCCGTTTAGAATCTAAAAATTGTATTAATACATTTACTAAAATACAAAAGATAATAATGTGACTTTTTTTATCAAGATTTATTTATTAATATAGCATATTATATAGTCAGTGGTCACCTTAAACGTTATTTGAATGAGGTTTAATCTAAAATGAGAATAATATGGAATTTTTGTAGAGTAAATCTGGACTAGTTATGAAAAAAGATTTTGTATAATAATACTTATAATTTTTAAAATAACAACAAAAAATATGGCAGTATAATTATCATCATAATAAATATTTAAAAAATGGCAAGCACAAAATAAATTGGATTTAAATCATCAATAGGACTTTAGTTGAACAGTGACAATAAACGCATAAAATCTATATAATTGTAATACCTATTTAAAATGCATGAAAAATAAATTATAATAGCAGTAGATGAGTCAATATTTTTTTTTTTTATAATGAATGTTTAGTACTTTATTACATGAAAATAATAAGTAAGTATCAAATTATAAAATTTATTTTTTTATTTTTTATTAATCGGATAAATATTGTGATGATAAAATGAGATATGTCAAAATATCAGATCTTATAGTATTATTGCACGTAAAATAAACCATATATTATTATAATTTATCATCCATATTATTTTTTGAACATAATAATAATTTAAGTAAATAATAAATCTAAACGCTGTTTACTTAAACATTGTTTACAGCCCCTAGTTTTAACAGTTATTTTTGATATTATTTCTGAGTAGTTATTAGAATAGGTATATTATTACGACGATACGCCACTATGGTATTTTAAAGGTCCATTAACTAGTCCACATTTTTCTTTTAACTATGGGTTATACTTTGTAGTGACATTTGCGAATTAATTAAAAATAAATAGAAATTAACGAATAATATGCTTCAAATAAAATGTTCATCGTGTCTACCGCAACATTTTATTCGAAAATTGTAGCCATTTTACATGGTCATCTGGCGGTCTATAATGTCCAATATCCTGCGCCTGTGCATTATTCGTTCAACTTTCCCCATCCGGTCTGTACGAATCAGGTCGAGGAAATTTTTAACCATCGGTTTATCATCGTCGTGAGGTTTTTTCTTTCGTTCTTTCTTTTCTTTCATATTAAAAACAATGGTCGGATGACAGCCGCGTGTGATGATCTACTTGTGTGACGGAAAACCGTTTCATCATCGACGACGACAACGGCAGCGTTTGTGGCAGTGGCAGTGGCGGTAGCGGTAGTGGTGGCGGACAGACGTTTCTCCCCGCCATCAAAACGCTCGACCGGCACCAAGTCTCGTCCCGATGCACCATCCGACGAACATTCCGTCTTCCGCTATCGACCGGACCGGTGTACTGTTCAGTTCGCGATGTTTTACGAGATGCGTGACAAGCAATATGATTCCGGGTCGTCGTCGTGCCTGGGCCGGTGCTGGGTGTTGGTGGCCATGTGCGGGTTACTCATCACTGTATCGTTCATCGGGATGACGCTGTGGCTCGGCATGAACAGCAGGCCGGATGTGCCGGCGGCCGTGTACCAGCCGCCTGTGCACGCGGTCCCGAACGTTCACAGACAACACCACTACGAGGTGACTACGGTCAAATCAGCGTTCCCGACAGCCGACTACGACGCGATGCCTACTACGAGCATAAAGAACAAAAAAGGCAGGATCGAAATAGTCGAACACGAGAAAATGGCTAAAATCGAACCGACTACTCCGACTTCGAGGGTCGAGGTTAAGCTTGACGACGGTTTGAGCCCGATAGAAGAGACCATAGAGCCGTCCAGAGTGAACGGGGTGAGAAAAAAGAGCGAGGTAGTGTATCCGAGTTGGTCCGAAATGGAAGGAAAAACCGAAGACGAAGTGGAGCCGCCGCAAGAATTTCAACCTTATTACGTGAGCGAGCAACCAGACACACAAAAGTTCAACCCTATACCCGCGTTCTCCTACCTCAAAGAACATCCAATCCGATTGTCAGGAAAAGACATCCGACCTCCGGGCACTACCGAAAGTGAGGAGTACCCTTATTTCTATCCACAGTTCGAGGACGTAACGCCTGCAGACGAGAAAGCCGTAAATCCAGTGTTCACGTTTTTACGGAAAAGGCTACAGGACGTTCGAGATTGGTTGGCCCAGTCAGGCATCCGAAAGAATCAGAGTCAATGGATTCAAATGGTTGATGCTGTTAATCAATCGCTGTACACAAAAAATGCCACAATCGTATTGTCTAAGCTCCGTGAAATGTACGCCAACACCAGTGATGTAGCTGCCGACACGCCTGTAGCTAGCTTAATTTATCCAGCTGCCGCTAACGATTCCGCCGCCAGCCTAGTTTCGTTTGGACTGTTGGCCATCGATCTTTTTCTGTTGCACAACGTACAGCAAATTGCCCTTAACGAAGACGCGGAAGCTGGGCAGCAAATGCTCAACGACCCGGACGTGGTGGCATTGAATGCACTGTTTTTGCCTCCCGACCGTGTAAAACAACTGCGGTCGGCCAATTCGAGAGTGTTATCCGACGACCGTCGTGACAGGAACCCCAAAGGATTCGTATCTGAATTGATGGAGTTTGTCAACGGTGGTTTAAGAGCCATACTCAATCTGAGCAGAGCGTACAGGAGCAGCTCTCGCGCGGCCAAGGCCGAAGGAAAAAGCGTGGGTGATAACCCCACTGCCAGTGGATCATCTTTGGATTGCATTTGGACGTTATACTGTCGAAATTTAGACAAGACTGCTAAACTGGACGGACCTTATGGATTTTTAGCGAAGATGAACAGGTACATTTTAACATTTATATTAATTCATAAAAAATAATTTTTCCCGATTTTCTAGAATGAATTATTTTATAAAAGAAAAAAAAAATTTCTATTATAATTTGCTCCAAATTTTCAATAACTAAATTATAATTTAGAGAAATAAATAAACCAGTTAAAAAACTATATTTTTTTAAAAATGTTTAACAATTTAAATTCCTAATACAGTGTTAGTTGATCTATTTAAATAGGGTTGGTAAAGTTTTTAGTAGTTACAATTATTATTGTTTATTTTGAATAATATTATCATGATCAGGTTTTAAAAAAAATGTATCTGTGATTTGAGCGTTAAGATTCATAGTAATTAGGATTATAAAAAATTATTGATTCTACATAAAAGTTAAAACTAATATGTTGTAGGTATACTAAATATTTATTATAATAATATTGATTATAATTTATAACATTATAACCAATGAATAAATAAATGTATAATATTAAAATATTAAAAAAAAATGAAAACATTAGGTATAATATCTTATACATAGTTTCTATTTATTTAAAGGGATGTACCTGCAACTAATATAGGTACTTTATACTATACTTGCACGAATTGACAGCTTTCATATGTTCTGTTTATTATTTAGATGTAAATAATTAATTCTGTAACTTTGCAAGTCATTAATTAATAATTATTGCTGAAAATTTGAATGAATAACAATTACATATTATATTATTGTGCGCTTTAAGTATTCTCATTTATTTAAAAATTATTATAAATGAAAACCCTGTCAATTATGACAACTTTCTCGATTTTTCGTCAATTTCTGAAGTAGAAAATATATCATAGTATAAACATATATATTATAAAATAATAAAAAATATATATTATAGTACTGATTCAGGACTTATGTTTGAATCAATCGGAACCCAATTGCTTACATTGTTCCAGTGCTACACTATATTTTAATTTCTGCACAATCGCGTCTTTTAACACCTATTAGAGATCAGTATTAATTAATTATCTATCCCTACAGGCTACAGTTTCTATTATTACTACAGTCTACATTATTCCAATATTTGTATTCAATTAAAGGTTATTTATGTGTTAAGCTTTTGATATTAATCACTATAACAGTTATACTCAATTTCAAACACACGGGATAAAATCACAAGGCACCGTGGTTTGTGTACAATTTGGAAACTCTTGCGAATATCTGGACTTTTGAAGTTTATCCGAAGATAAGGCTGTAATCAATTTCATACCACAAAAAGAAAGTACAATATGTACACAAATAATTTATACGATGATTATAATTTATAATACAATGATTTTTGAGTTGGGTTTATGATGATAATACAATACATATAAACTACATGGACCTGTTGTCTCTAATCACTACAGTGAACAAGTTAAATTTAATTGCGTGTTAAGCTAATATCATTACCGTAACCTCATGAATATTCTACGTTATCTCCAGCATTGACGTGATTAGAACAATATTTCGCAGATCTAGTCAAGTATAATTTTTTGGGAAGTATAAAAATGTTTTTTGCACAGTTCTCCTGCAGATTAGTTCAGCTGTCAATTTTTTTAATTCGCAGGCCTGGCCATTGACAGAGTGGCCAAACATATAAATAAGCTTTTGGTCATTGATCTCCGTATAATGTGACTTTCACACAGATCCATATAATATTTTCACAAGCGCCAAGCGCGGACATTTTAAACGCGTTTATAGAAACACATTACATTCTAAACACCTACGGCACGATACAATTTAAAACATGTTCGGATATAGGAGATAAGTTTTCACCGTCCTTTCCAACCGTAGCACCATGTTTCTGTGTATTATTTACTACTGTTTACTTCTGCGATGCAAAAAAACCGAGCACGTGTGAACCGTGTAAAATACGTTTTCTCGGGACAAATAAGGAAAAAATAGTATCGTTGTTCTATGACGGTGTGTTTAACGGGGAATTATTATTCATGTTCATTAGCATTGTGAATCAACCATAACATTATATAGGTATTAAATTATAGAGGTCAATCAGGTGTAAAACTTGTTGGCTGCGTTTCAAAACATAATATTTTGTTGTTTACAATGTTGACGTGAAAATGCCAACATATATTTAAAACCAGTAAGATAAAAATATCCATCAATCACAGGCCTAAGTTTACTAAATGTTTTACTTCCAATAAAATACTGACCATTAAAAACGATACATGTGTCTTCCATATACGATTTCGAGGGTAATCAACAGTTAACCTACAGCTTGAAACAAAAAAAATATTTAAAATATTATAATATACATTTGTATCATAAAACATTATTTAATATAAAATAAGTATTCCTATCAAAATTTCCAAAATACAAATTCATTTTAATGGACACGTACGATAGCGGGGCCTCTGTAATCTAGGTTAAACAGCCCCCCTCACCATTGTGGGGGGCCATAATTGCTCATATTATTTACACATCGTTATGAGTTAAATACCAGTGGTGCCCGTACAATGTTTTTACCTAATAGGTATATTTTGTATTGATGGCGCCAATCAAAGTTAGGTAATTATAATAATAATAACAATAATATTATAGTATTATATCGAGCTGCAAATTAGTAATCAAAACCCTATAAGTATGTACGTATTACATATTACATATTATGTATCATACTATGGAGAGTGAATGAATTAAATGAGTGAATAAAAATACTTAGGTACATGGTTAAAATGATTCGTTAATGTGAAGTATATTAAATTATAAGTGGAACAAGGAGCTATATTCATTTATTTTACAGTCATATGTATATTATACTATACTTTATGGTTATATCCAAATTACCTAGAGGATGGGACTATAAAAAATCTAAAAATACTCTACCACGAGTTTCAAATAATGATAAGAATCACTAAAGTGATCACGTACTTATGAAAAATAATTTTTAGACACTCCAGTAGTTTTGGAAAAATAAATGTCAGCAAACCTATTTGTTACAAATCGTTTAAATGTCAATTACACTCTCTCCACTCCTTAGAAATTCAGTTTTATTATTTTTATATTAATGTGCAAAATGCTTCTTCACGATTTAATTTGTCATTAAATAAGTTAGTTCTACTGTTGTCTGTTGTATACAAAGTAGAAAAATGTTCATTAAACTGTAAAAGATTAGTACCCTTACGTTAGAAACATGAATTCATGTTTATAACATTAAGTATTATTTAAATTTAAATTTATTTTGATAACATTTAATCATGACATTACCTACTTACGGAATGACATTTTAATGTTTGTATTTTGATTCATTCTATTAAATTCTAATTATAATAAAACATACCTTGAGAAAGTCTTAATATAAAGCTTATACATTTGCAAATTAAGTTTATAAATAGATACAACTTTTTGCGTGCTGAGATGAATGAAACGAAACAAATGCTTATTGTACATGTACTATAGTATCCACTATTCTATATATTCTATTCTGCATTGGTGTTTTCTTGAGGACAATTTTTTTAAAATACTAAATTATTGCATACCATTTAAAGGAGTATTCTATGGTATAACAAAATTATTTTTTCAAATGAAAATCAATACTTTTACAGATTTATTTTGAAAATGTTGATGGATCTAAATCAAAATTTGCGAATGTTGATTTATTTTATTTATTCTTTGAATACGAAGATAATATTGTTATTGATAAATAGTTGTTTTTAAAATAAATAATACATCGAAATTCTCACTGGGATAGTGAATCATAGAGCTCCCATAATTTTTATGTATAATATCAAATATATGGTACCTAATTTTGATATAGAATTGTTTGTTATGCGCTTAATTTAAGTGAACAAGAATAAGTATTTTCTGTGATAGCTTATAAATAATGTTTGATTGTTGATTTCTATCATATTGTCTTTTTATCGTACTTAACATTAGTTACATAGTTATGACTTATACAAGTCCTCGACAAAAAATCGACACTAAAATACCACATAGACAAAAGTCAGTATTAAATATAGTAAAAATACCTATTACTATAATACGATATATACAACTAGAATTCAATAATTAATATTTTATAGCTACATACGTTAATTATTCTTAATTTGTAATTCTACAAATAATATCTACTAAGTAGGTATTACTAATTTTATAATATTTTTATACTATTAATTATTATATTTAGGTAAGTATGCTAACTATTTAATATTAATTATACTTGAACTCAAGTATTATATTCTAATTATATTTCTGTTATATTTTATACTGACGGCATTTTGTCAATCGGATATTTTAGTGAAAACGTTTTAGTTAAGCGATAATAATATGTCACAGACAATTTTTTGTAGATATATCCTTAGTTATGTAAGTACCGAGTTTTTCAAAATCTGAATGAAAGTAATTGATTTTTTCAATAAAATAAAAAAAAACGTATACACGATTTGGAGTCAGTACATTTTTTTTCAGGCTGTATAAGTCTCAATAAAACTTTTGGAAATAGTTGTATTGTTTGTGAATGATGACGGTCATTCTATAAAATTGGATTTCGGTCATTTTTGGGTCGTTAAGTAATTTTTTTTGGACCACGTTGAAAATGGTTTATTGTCTTTTGAAAATAGTAATTGAATTAAGTACCCATTAGTATATCAGATTTCCCGCCTTTTTAACGTAACGTTATAAGTTTCTTTTAACAAAATGGTTAGTTGATGGTTTCCACTTTTCGAAAAAAATTAGGTGTCTAGGTACTTTTTACAAAAGTATTTAAATTTATATTAGTTAAACTATTTTAATGAAACAGTTAAAATTAAAAATGGTTTGCTAAAATGTTAAATGTTAAATATTAATTAAATCACAATGGAAATTCTAAGTAATTTATATTGATATAATGGTGTGTGTGTGTGTGTGTGTGTGTGAACCGTGGTTACTTTTCCTCTGGCTGTCGTCGTTTATTGTAATAAAGTAAGTTTACTACAATAAAGTCAATAACACCCTGATAGACTCTCCTTAGCGATTTATGGTATGTACGTGTATCTGTCAGGTGGAGAGGCCGGGGGGATTTAAAATTAAGTTACATAAATATAAGATTAACTAATTCAGGTGTTGTATCAGGCAACTGCTTGAATTTAGCGGTCCAGCCTTCGTGACCCGTCTGGCTAGCCCGCCGATCTCGAGTCCTCGTTCCGTCCGATTTCGTGACCCGGCTTGCTAGCCAGCCGGTCTGTGATCGCGTACTCCTGAGTTGTCCTTGGGTGGGTTACGCATCCGGATCCGGTGATGGTTCCCTTCTCTCTGCAGCCTGTCGAATTCTTTTTGCCAATATGTGTATAATGTTAGAAATACGTAAATAATTATAATTTATTTTTTTTATGGTTAATAAATATTAATAAGGTAGTACCTACTTAGGATAAGCACTCGGCCATTTGTAAATACATTTATCAAAATGTTGATAACTAACATTAAGGATCGATGTTATTACTTTTTGCTTTTATGAATACTAGGTATAGTCTAACAGTCTAAGCTTTCAAGTTTCAAAATAAAAATAATAATTAAGGATAGTTAATTTGTTAAACTTATAATTTAAAATCCATCGGAAAGGATAATAATATGAAGTTTATTTTGAAATTATGAACATTAACATAACTGAATAACCATGGTGAAACGGGCAAAGACGTAATTTTATTTTTCACACCCACTGCAGAATACCATAAATCCGTACCAATACAACTATACTAGTATTCTTACACATATAATAAAGTTGATACAAATTTCCCTTTGACTGGAGTTTAGTAGTTTTATTTTTAAAAATATGATTCGTTAGATTTCCTACTTATTCAATTTTATCATAGATAATCGTAATGAAGTTGACGCACAAGTGATAGTAATGGTCAGCATGGGTCGTATAATATAGAGATATTATATTTTATCGAACTAGTTATGACTTTTATGAGGCACAATAACAAGATGTGTTACCATATAAAAAAATATGATATAGGTAGGTTTTCGATATCATAAATGATGTACATATATATTTTTAACTCAACATAATCTTCATATATTACTATAAATAAAAACTGTCATTTTTATTGTAGTTAGTGGTTTATTTTACATTTATATATCCTATATTGTCCTTACACGATTTACGTTTTATTTTTTCTGAAAATTACCATAAACATCTCCGAGGATATTAATGATGACAATACAGTACGTACAATAATAATGTAGCATTTAATAAACGACTAATTCATTTAAAAACGATAATGCTATTTTGAAACCACTTATGAATCACGAGATCCTACATTCATGAGAGCAATCTTGTAGGTCTGTAATATAAGTAATATTAATAATTTAACGAAATTATTTTTCTAGATCTGGTATTATTCCCAACCCCTCCACCGTCGGATATATGGAGTGATTATCATGGATGCTCACAGTCATTTTTTTTAATAATGAATTTATTCAAATTTTTAATTTTGGTTTTTTTATCATACTCAAACCACATTTTTTAAACTCTTGAATTTTTTTTGTATCCACTATTTAAGGAGTTTGAATCGCCAGAGGATACTCCTTAAGTAGTACAACAAATCTCAAGAATTTGAAAATATGGTCATTAAGTACCTATATTAAAATATTCTTAAAATTAGATTTTGATTTTTGATTAACTGAATTATTGATGGAAAAATAGAGATGGGGGGGGGGGGTATCATGCATTGCATAAATCAACCTGTATAAGACAATTTTGTTCGTGTCACGATCACGAAGTAATAATGGTTTTTTTTATTTTAGTTGACGTCAAATTATTTGGTATTTAACGAAAACGAGTTATAGTTAAAGCTATCTTAGCATAATAATATTTAGGTTCTCATCTACTTGCTTTTTATTACTTTATTTTAGTGGATGAAGAATAGTTAAGCATAACTACCCAGCGAAGTGGAAAAGCGGACCGTGATAAAACGGAGTTTGTAAACAGCTAGTAACCACTAATTATACGTTGTTTTTTCAATATTCGTTGCACATGTGATTTTTTACCGTAACAGTGATTAACTGGTTATTTGCGTGATCGTGTGACTTGTGATGACAGTAAATAGGCATGTGCAGCCAGTAAAAAAAAAATAATACATACATAATAAACAAATATAATATTATATATTATGTTCCTAGTACTTACAATATACTAACTATATATTATTATAAAATATATTGTTGTGCATATGCACGTGGAGTGTGTGTGTGTGTAACACACTTCACGGGTTTTTGACTCCAAAGACAATTTACGTCCGCGCAGGGTTTCACAGTGTTAAATTGGACGTCATTATATGATCCGAGTATAAAGACGTTTAACGAGCTGGGAATAACGGATTCGTCTAGAAAATCGTGCTTTAAAACGGTCGTGTTTATTATTATTATCATCATTCTTTTTTTTTTTTTTTTTTATTGAAGAACATATTATTATCATCATCATCATCACCATGCTAATGTACACATACACGTGAAGCATAATAATATTATACAACGGAAAATTCGGCATGGAAAGATATCAAAAATTATTACGGTGTTTTATTTCTGTGGGTCGTTTCGAGATGGAATGAGACGTTCGGGTCCGATACAATCGGTTTTTTGCTGTTGTTTTATTTTTTTTCGCTCTTTGCCGTTTGCAACCGTGATAGTCAAATACTAAGTTGTCGTCTTGGTCACGACCAGTGCGCGCACCGCGGCGTGAACCGTTAAAATAGGTGGTACGATAATAGTATAATATGCACCGGCTGGGAGAGCACCGCCGACACGACGAAAATCGTGCTGTATATGTGTATGTGTGTGTGTGTGTTTGTGTAAATGATACTTAGGCCCAAAACGATTTTTTAATACCGTACCGTATACAGAATACAGTGGGTAAATGTATAATATTATATTAAACGATTTGTATATAGTTGGTAGATACTATAAAAAGGTTAGGTTAGGTTACTTTATAGGTAGCTACTAATTACGAACCGCGACTGATGCTGGAGGGTTATTCCGTCCACAACGCGGTTGTGACTTTGTACGAGCTGCAAACGTTCATCCGTCTTCCGCAGAGGGTAATAATTACTGGATTCTTTAGAATAATATCATTATAAACATTTACATAATATAATATTTTATTTA
Organism: Nasonovia ribisnigri; assembly: GCA_027563435.1. Classification (NCBI taxonomy): domain Eukaryota; kingdom Metazoa; phylum Arthropoda; class Insecta; order Hemiptera; family Aphididae; genus Nasonovia; species Nasonovia ribisnigri. The sequence goes on from JANEHU010004804.1 coordinate 212,319, forward strand.
TGAGACGCGTCCGTGGTATGGCGGTGGGAATGCGCTGAACCGCGGTACAGATCGTGAGGCCAATGTGCGTTTGTGTCGAGATTTACGCGCGGTACACGTAAAGAGACTGTATAAAAAACAAATTTATACACACACACACACACACACACACACACACACATATACGTACTTGAAGTAATAAAAACTTCACTTCGTCGACTGGAAGTTAAAATGGTGTGGGTTGGGGGAAGGGACAAGGCGTAGAAGCAAGCGACCGAAAGCCGCGAGAACACGCACAAACAAGTCGCTGGCATATCGCCCGATGCGTGCGAATAACGGGTCCTCGAGAGGCGATCAATTCTCTTCCGGGTGCGACACGATGAAAAGTTTCCTATACACATACACACACATATATATATATATATACAGTAGGTAGGTATATATAGCTGTGGGCGCTCGCTGACCGGCCGCTAATACGCGTTTTCTAGCTGAAAATGCCCCGACGTCACGCCGTCCCTGCAGCTGAAGTTGCGCGTTCGCGATTCACTGCGTTTTCGATTACAATAACAATGAATAAACTTAGATATTATAATATAACCGCTATAACCGCTTGTTGTTATACATTTCAGTGGCGTATATAGGGTTTAATTTCGAGGGAGGTTTTAGAAATCCCTTGTCAGGATTCCCGACAGTATAATTAACAATAATAATATAATTCTACGCACACACACTTTCATTTTCTGGGTGGATGGGGTTAACCCCCCTCTATATACGCCACTGAATTTTATTTATATTCTCCTGGGCAATTCAAATTTTATGTTTTTTGGGAGCGCAAAACGGCTGAAGAGTTTTCGCTACCTGTGAGCGAAGCTATAGGAAAAATAAGCCTTATTATTTGTACACCACTACCCATTGAACTGTGTACCCCATGTTGTTAACAACAGTCTAAGGTTCTAATTAGTTTAAACAATAATGTACGGGTACAGGTACAGGTATTGAAATAAGCACATCGTTAAACTTTATACCTAATACCGTTTCACCACGTTTAACAACGTTTTACCAAAACTACACGTCGCTGTTAACGATTTGTCTTTACACGTATTAATTATTATGGGCTTACCGCGTATTTGGTAAATTAATTTAGACAACCGTTTAGGCTTAAAATTATACTTTTTGGTCTTATTCTGATATTCCACAATATAAATTTTCTTTCCGTAAGTACCTACCTAAGAGTAATTTAAAAATATATTTACTTAACTGTAGTAGGTAATGGTTCATAATTTTTCATTTTTGTATTTTAAGTAATAAATTCTACTTAAACGCACGCCTGCAGTATATTATTAATTTAAAATTTAAAATAATAATAATCCAAAATAATAGATTCAAATGGTTATACTTACAACGTTTAGTTACTCATAAACATCTAATATTAATAGGAAATTTGTATACAATATACAGTAAGCTTGGTTTTCTAATTTTATTGCATTAGCGCCGTTATCATTATTTTGGGCTTTATAATGATATGTTGGGAAAATTACCAACTTTTTCGGTACTAGTTAGTATATCATGAACGTGATGTGCGGTGCCGGTGAGTGTTTAAAATGGATAAATAGATTTTGGTAATTCCTTTGCAGTTGGTCACAATGATCATTGGTGGAATTTTTCTATGATGAAGTAATATACAAATCCCGTTATGACAAATATCTAAAAATTGGTGAAAACTATGTTGAAAAGTTATGTAATATTTGTATTTTATGATTCAATTGTGAATACATTTATTCTTTTGAAATATTTTATTTTACCTGTATTTATTGCAAACAGAACTTACCTACGTCCTACATACCTACCTTATCGTTTATTACATTTAAAAAACTATAATCACCTACCTACTTTTACAGTTTCAAAAAAAAGTACCTATATAGATTGAACATTTCCGTATAAACACCAAATTAGTAATAAATGAAAATTGCCATTTGGATAAATCTATAGATAATCACACATACATTATATTATTATAATATTTCAATTAGTTCATAGTAGTTTGCATACTTTAATTTAAACAATAAAATAATTGATAGTAATATGTTTTTTATTTTTCGGTTTTTTTTTTTCTTAATTGTATTCATAGGGTTTATCATTGAATAGTGATTTATCTTATTGCATTTTTTTAGTTCAATTTTAATTTTAATAATATAGTAACGATATTCAATGTTTTGAATGTTTTATATTCAATACTTGATCAATCAAAAAATAAAAACTTAATTATTAGTTTTATCGTTCTTTAATTTTAAAATAAATTAATTCCATGCTTTATTTCTAAAAAAAGTAAGCATAGGTATTCGTTTCTTTTGGGGCTAGACAATTCCAAAACTCACTGCAGTTATTCATTTTTAATTGAACTCATTATTTTTTTAATTTGTATGTAGGTATCTGTATATTATTACCAGTACATTTTTTTAAAAATATTAAAATTAACCAACTTTAGAACAACTTAATTATTTTAATGGTAGCACCTGTATTTTTAATAATTGTTTAAATTCTGGACAAAATAATAAATCAATTAAATTAAATTATATTGTGGTGTAGATTTATATTATAAAATTATTTAGTTTATAAAAATTAGATTTAAGTAAAACAAAAAAAAATAATTAACTTACATAATATATTTGTTTATTATTATATACTAACCGTGAACCGTCTGTACCACAAGACCGTATTATTCATTGTATGATAACTTACAGTATACAGTATACATAATATGATAGTTTCATATTTCATAATTTATGTAATTTATGTTAGTTACACATTTTATATTAACTTTTAGTTAACTAAAGTATCAGAAATTTCTTGTTTGATATGTACTTGGTGAAATAGTAGTGAGGTAGGTACGAAATTGGGCCAGCCACTTTTTTGGATGTTTTTTAATTTGAAAACAATGCATCATTCGAAAGATGATTTTGAAAGAATGACATTTACTAAACATATTATTTTAAATAAAATAACTTAAATGTGTAATAAGATGCGTTTTTTACAAATAAAAAGGAGAAATTAAAAAAAAAAAAATTATAATATCATGTATAGGCTTTATTTACACATGAACTAATACTAATAGTACTTACAAAAATAGTTTTTTTTTAAAATTCAATCTATATGATACTAAAAACAACTTTTTGAGTTTCTATACTGCGTTGACTACTGTTTAAAAATAAATAATGATAGGGGAATCAAAATTATTTCTATTATAGACTATAGATATATTCCGAAAGAAAGTAGAACGACGTTCGACTTATACTCAAACTTCAATAACTGGTCAATATCACCGGGAATTCGATAAAATATGATTTCAAATTTCACATTATGTAATTTCAGTTTTTGACTTAGGAGGGAAATTACTTGTTTGAGAGGGGTGGGTTAAGCCCCCTAAGATATAAATCAGTATTTAAAAAATTTGAAACTTGATTTTGGGCGCCCTCTTTGTATTGTGAATACACTATTATATTTTAAGCAGGTTGTTTTATGTGAAAAGTAATAGTTTGCGTTTATTACGAGTTTTCGTGTTTACGATAAGTCATGTATCCAGTTAATATTCAAACCGTAAAAAATATTTTTTTTGAGACGTGAGAAGTGTTTGGAGGATGTCGGAAACAAAAAAATATTCACAAAGTTGTTTTATATCAGACATATTCATACAAAACCTGTACCTACAACAGTGATCAATGTTAATGGTTCACGTGAAAATAACTGAGGACTGTTCACTAGTTTCTTATTTAACTATGTAAGTAATATACGCTCACCGTTATCGTGACGTCACTGTTCTCAGTTCTGTGGCGCCAATGATGAGTACCACTGCAGCAGCAGTATTATAGGTACGTGAACATTACAGTGGGTGCCAAAATCATAGACATATCGAGTTGTTTATAATATTATTATAATGTTATTATTTATTTTTCTCTTTCGAAACAGTAGCCATTGTATTGTGCTTCGCGTGTAAGTCGGGGAAATACAGCGTGGGATGATTCGTACCTTAGCCGCTATATTAAATTTTCTCAGTCGATAGAGAAAACATTTTTAAAAATTTTTATATATAGGTACCTACCTACCTGGTGCAAAGTACTTTCGCAACGCCACGTTTAAGAAAAAATAAAAAAAAAAATGTTTTTTTCGTAGTTTTTAGTTGTCTTAAACTGTTACACAGGTACTTACTATTGCAGGGTCGACGAATCAATTTTGATATAGAATATTTAACGAATAATATTTAACTGTCTAACTTTTGAAGTTCACAGCAAGATGACCATCGAGGCCATGCAATTGACCTGTAATGTGTACTTCGCTCGTATATATTAAACCACAAGCTTTAAACCACGGTTATAAAAAATGATTTGATTTTTTTAATATAATGTACCACGGTTCTTCCTCATCATAAACTTATTCAATGTACTTGTTTATACTTCGTACCGTAATGGTGCCTATAATATTATACTATGAACAGTTTTTGGTTTTTTTTTCTAAAATCACAACAGAGAAAATTAGTAGTTTAAACGGATCACTCTGTATATTGCCCATACCATATACTATAACCACGGTATATGGACGTATATTTACGTTCCAAACTCGTCGCTTTGACATAATATTATAATATATATAAGACTGCGCTAATGGACCGCAGCCAAACGGAGCGCAAACAATGGCTGGTCGATTTTTTTTCCAATTGGAAATTTTTCGCCGCATATTTAACGAAGATGCGAGGCTGTGCCGTGACTACAGCGGTCAATTATGCACGCGACCATCAACGTCGATGCACATAATTGTGTGCTATATTATCGTATATAATGTAGTAAATGTCGCGTTATCATATTAATATTATATGCGTTGTAAAGTGTAATTTGTGTGTGGACAAAAAATATTTAGTGTCGGCCGATTCGTGTTTGACAACCGGAGTGGTAATTTTCAATGGCCCTCCGTACAAACGAAATTGCTTTCAATTTATATAAATTCAAAACACATTATTACCATCACAATATTATAGATACATAATATTAAACATTTAAAAAGGTCAACTTATTTTTCGTTGTACGAATATCATAACTGGGGCTCGGAACTTGATGACCTAAAAATCGTTAAAAAAAAATGTTAAAATTACATAAGAAAAAGCAAAATATTTACTAAAATTCAAAAAAAATACAATAAATTACAATAAATTTTTTTAATGTTTAATGATAATAATGTGTAACATATTTTTAAAATTTAAAGTAAATCGAAGTGGATATATATTTATACCAATTACCTGAATTACCAATACTAATTGCTGCTGATTAGAAAAAAAATAAGTAGTTACTTAGGTACCTAATACCTATATAATGTATAGGCTACACTACTCAAACACTACAGTTTTGTAAAAAATAATATATGTATAAATAATTGAATGATTGGGGTAAATGCGATGTTAGGTTACTTCTACTTTTAATATTAGGGTTTAATAAATAATATTTAACACAAAAAACTATAACTGAAAACTATTAAAAAAATAACAAAATCCGTACTATATTATTTTGCATGATATAGATCACATTTCTATAAAACTCATGCATCGTATACAATGTAAATGCATCAAGATTTTGGCTGAAGTCATATATTAGGCCACTGTTTTTAATGACCCAATCTTGAACTACATAATATAATTCTTAATATCAAAAGATATTGTCAACTAAGGATATAATATATTATTATGTGCTGTACTTAAGCCCACATGGGCGTTTAAATAAATAAACAAATAAATAAATAATGATTATGTATGTCGGGTTGATATATTTTATTGTTTTTTGATGTCAGTATCAATTATTACTATTTTTTACCACAATATACTTATTAATAATAAGTACCAATAAAAATAATAAAATCACAATTATAGATTGCGATATTTAAAATGTCACATTTTTTCGTTGAGTTCCTCCATTATATAGAATTATAGAAAAATAAGACCTGGGTCAACCAGCGATCGACAGTGCCCATTAAATTATTATTTTTTTATACGTACGGTTAAATAAACGGTAGATAATTAATATAAGTCGGGGACGCACGTCGTCATATTATTGTTAATAATATTATTCTCAGTGGGAGGGGAGGGGGGCATGGTGAGAAAAAATCGACTTTTGTAAATATTGTTAGCTTTGGTGAAGTATAATGTAATGACCGGAAGTAGTTTAGTGTTTACGGAACATTTATTATTGGTCTCGGATAATAATAATATAATATAAAACCATATTAACATTTTATGACAGAAAAATAATAATACTATTAAAACGGTCGGAGAAGGCATCAGCATAAATCTTGTCGTATTGTGTTGAGACTGTAGTATTTACTATATAACTATAGTTAATCATTCAACGTGAACCGTGTAAATTATTCATTTAGAATTTAGATACATATTCGAGTTGTCGAACCATTAAATAATACTGTTAATCAATAATGGTATTAATTTGACTGAACGTAGCTGTGATGGAAAACAATTTATATCCGTTGATATTTGTAAACACTTTACGTCGGTTGTCCAAGTGCAACGTAGATTTTATTTTATAATAATACCTATAATATAATATACTTAATTTTCAAAACGGTTACAAAATATAATATAATTATTGACATAGCACCTACTTAATAGGCAAACCAAAAGCATACTACCTATCTGTTATTTTGAATTTGATTTTTAATTGAGTAGATAATATTATTATTATTGTGGTGAGTAAACCAAACATAACCATGTTTGTATTGTGTTTAAAAGAAACTATACTGTTGTACTCGGAAGATGATTCCAATCAAAATTAAATTTATTGGAGCGTACTAAAAATAAAAAAAAAAATGCAGTGTAAAAATATTTGTAATTATCAAAATTACAAATTTTACGAGGACAAAATAGTTAAGGCACAAAGTTTTCTAAATTGTTGAACAAACACACATTTTGGAAAACTTTATATCAATTAAATTAATTTAGTTTCGACAAAATTTTATAATATATTATACTGGTCCTAGATATTTTTTTAAATTAAATTTCTTATAATATGACCTCTATTTTTTTACTGACTTTGCGATGTTATTTTTCAGCTTGGGCTTACGTTTAATGATGGGTGAATTTCCCGTCGAGAGAGCGTTGGAGCATCTAATCAAGGAATCGGCACATGGATGGCGGAGATTGAATTGTGATCGGCTTTTCCCCAGGTATAAAACTATTAGCAATAACTACGTTTAATATAGTTTTAGAAATTCTATTTATTTTAGAATAGTCTTATTTGTTTAGAATAAATAGTAAACTATTAGGGTCATGATAATTTATTCAATCTAATGGTTTTTAGTTGAGGAAATAAAACCCAAGAACGTAGTGTTATCCTATTGTCATTGTAGTCTATATACTTGGGTAGTTAGGTTTGTAAGTAGGTTAAAGTGGTTAAACAGATATGGCTGAAAATCAAGTCTTTGTGGATTAACACGATAAGGAGAGTGAGAGAGGTTAGAATTAAAATTTGACTATAAGGAAAATCCGCAGTTTAATGTCAGATTTGCTTGTTACCTATATACACGCCAATGATTCTAACAAAATTCCATAGTTTATTATGACGCTTGCACTATTATAAAAAGATAAATATGTCGTTCTAGTTAACGATACGAATAGATTTGCACGCTTAAATTATCACAAATTATTGTGTTAATGGGTGTACGTGGTTGGCACATTAAAATACCTCTGACCACCAATTTAAATTCCATAAGGACTTAATTCTAGAAAATAATTCCAACGTTTCTTTGAACATTACGCTATAAATAAATGATTCAACTTTTTATTTTGGTTCGACATCAGCGCTCCCGATAACACTTAAAAATATGTAAATTGACATGTAGGTAGGTAGATCTAGGTATCTCGTACTTATATAGAGTTATAGATATAAGGAATTAAAAAAATGAACTTAACTTTTCATGTCACAGAAATAATTTTATGCTGGTTATACATTTTTATTACTCAGAATAATGACATTTTAATGTAAAATGCATTTATACTTATTATATAAAGTGTTATTTTTAAAACTAAAACAGTAATTATAGCAACAACTGTAAAAGATAAACAGAGAAATAAATAAAAGTTCTTCTTATGAAAAACTACATACTGTGATCTAAGATAAAGAAACATATAAAATTGTAGTAGGTAGGTCATATTATAGGTATTATTAAAATATTTTAATGATATTACGAAAGTATATTATCTAATAGATTCTTTTGAACATACATTTTGAGTAACAAAAAGTGAAAATTTGTGTGTATATTATAGTCTCCATATACAAGAAAAACAATTTTAATACGCTATTAGCTTATTATAATAGAATACATTAAATATCGGACGTGTTGTGTGTCATAGGCCAATATCTCTTTATAGTTTATCCCCCTTTACTAAATTAAGGCCTTTATTTACTAATTGCTTATACCTATAATTATCAATAAATTTGAAACTAAAATTCACGTCGATCCAGATTTTTTAATTTTTTTATATCTGATATATGAATGTAAATGTAAAAAAATAAAATATGGGTTGTATTACCGGTATCAGCAAGGAAGATATTTTACTTTAAATCACATATATTACATAGGTATATATTTCACATCGAGTATTATAAATCGCATTAGTCGTTATCTTAAAAAATCAAATATAGAAATAATTATATTGCATGCAGTTGTGGTGGATAAAAATCGGAACATAAATATTATGTGTCCAAATTGGAAATTAAACGATGTCCACACTAACAAACTGTTGTATAAGTGTTATTGTTGGATTCAAATTTTCAATAGTACAACACTATCCAATGTCATTTGCCATTGCCCATTAGTGGTCCACCACACTTTCACTCGGGTTCATTGATGACCATCTCTTGTTAGCGCATCAATTAACCGACCTTATTTTAGTGGTCACGAGCATTCTGTACACAAATGTGGTCGATTTATATTATACAATGTACACAAAATTAATGTGAGTAAAATTAACCGGAATAATAAGGCGACAACAATACTAATGTAGAATAAATACAAAACACCAAGTATATAGAAAAATTAGTGATTGTTTACATAATTATTATGATATTTAAAGTGGTTTCCATTCAGTGGAGAAAGCTGAATTGTCAGACCACTAAGCACGATCGATAGTATCAAATTATTATAAAAGATTATTATGTGTGCTTGTCCACTAATAGTAAACATTTAAAATGTATAACCGTTCGAGTCCGATACAAAGAGATTTAAAATATTTTTGTAAGAAGAATGTATTTCGGCCAAATGGTGTTATTACAGTGCGTAACCGATTGTAATTATTTCATCAAATACTTTACGGTGTGGGTTACTGTCTGACGTCCGTAGTAGTATACAAACAACGTACACAACAATGCTTATCATTTCTGTTTGAGCAATATTAGAACAAATTATAACCATAATAAATAACCAATACCTAGTCAATCAAAAACTATAAATGTAATCAAAATCATGTGGTGAATAATATGTGTCGTAAATTCGTTAAATATTCACACGTTATTATCAACGTTATTCTGGTTTTTGAATACATATTATGAAATTTTTATTTTTATTTCTTATTAAGGCTGTCAATAAATCTCTATTATAAATAAATAGTATAATTGGTGTTTATTAAAATCATCATTTAAATACGAGAAAAAATTTAATATTATGAAATTAAAATAATAGAATTATGTCAATTTTTGATATTTCGTAATAATTAAAAAATATGTACTTTCTAATTGAGTCTTATTGTTGTCATTTGAATCTGTAGTGTTTTAAAAACTCACCAATTGTATTGTGTTTTCCCTTTAAATTCTGCGGTGCTTCGTTTCATTACCATTTTTAAATTGTCTACTTCCGGATCAAAAGTGAAATCATCTTGTGATAAACGCCATATTATAATATATTTTTATGGAATTCACTAATGTTAAAAACATATCATTTCATTTTCATTTCAAAATCAAACACAATTTTGTACGTTTCGCTTTCTGCGTCAAGTTATTATCACTCGTTTTAAATTTATGAATTATTCTTCTCTGTTCAGTGTTGAACGAGTGTGTTACGCATAATATTAAATAATAATATAGATGATAGATATTCTATGCTGACAAGGAATCACGACTATAATTCTCCGGCGTGTTTAAATGTTCAGATATTCATATGGGTACGTACCTGCACTGCCCCCGGTCAAGCTTAACGGTTGTTTGGTTGTGGGTGTCAGGTTCAATAATATTATTAAATTAGGAATGCCGTGACCTTGCTATTTAGAGATCAGTAGCACAACAACTTTATGCGTTCTGAAAATAAATAAATATCTACGTTCAAGGTCAGCGTCTTCAGACTTGAAGCGAATATTATACCGGTGATCAATTTAACGTATAACACTCATTATTTCAAAAACTATTGATGATATTTTTTTACATCATTTTAAGCCATCAAAAAACAACATTTAAAAAAATATTATTTTTTATAATTTTTAAAAGTATTTTTACTTTTTTTTAATCATAATAACATACATTTTTAATCCGTTATTTAAAATCGGAATATTTTATGGAGTACTTCAATATTGAAAATCACATTTTGAACGAATAGTTTATGAGTTATATATATTTAAAGTTTAGTTGAAAGGAATGGTATGGTATGCAGGGATACCACGCAAAATGTTTATTTTTTTATTCGGCTCTTTTAAACTCTAAATACCTATATACTCATAACTAGTGAGCTAATTGTTATAAATTTGATTTTTATTGATCAAAATACTCCGAATAACATTCTGCTTTGGAATATGAAATTAAAAATGCATGTAGGTATTGTCATTCAAAGGAGTAAACAACTTAAATAGTTATAACGATAAAAAATATGATTTTTTTCAAAAAATGTTGTTTTATAACGGCTTAAAGTTATATGTAAATGAAATACTTACAAAAACGTTATTATTTGAATAAGTGTCTTACGTTAAGTGGATCACTTCGTATGTATTATATCGTGAGAATTATGGGTATTTTGTACTATGTATTATATTGTAACTGTACCGTTTGGTATGTCGGTATTCGTAGAGTTGCACGCACAAAGGTAGGTACGTAAAAAGAGAAATAAAAGACAAACACGAATACTAACTACTAACAACAACAACATAATAATAGTAATAATATTACGTAGGAAACGACGCACGTCTAAAAATGAAAATAAATAACGTTTTTCAATCAAGACCGGGCAATCGGGATCTATTGTATGGTTGCGGGAAACAACACAAAAGACGAAATATTGGCCATCGTGTCAGTGGGCAATAGTATAGGTAGGTAATTACTATTATGGTTTGAGTGACAAATAACTGACACGCATGCACTGTTCGTTTTCTCGGTGATAGCATGTGGTATGGGTATAGTCTATACCTATTGTAATAGTCAAATGGTGACCAACTACATGGTCAAGACGTTTTAGGTTACACAAAATAATTTTATGTATGCGTAATATGTTATGAACTGTTATGGCGTTATCCGAATACCTCCGGGAAAGAAGTGTCCGATTTTTATTTTAGGTAAGTAGCCGGCTACGATACGATTGAGCATAAATGTCACAAACGTGAATCAGGCGTAATCTTGTATAATATCTAGTTTCATAATCGTTCTTTCATTTGAATTTTTTTTCATTTAATTTTCGAGTTTCAATTTCAGCATACTATATATTTAAATGTTTATGGTTATTTAAGAAGAATTTTATATTTCATAGACAGGTCAATACATATTTCTCTTGCTTATGGTTAAAAGGTTTTTTTCTTTACATATTTTGGTTGAGTATAATTATAGTTTCAGGGATTGGCCTCCCTTGACGATATTTAAATTGCCACCTGGACGATGTAATTTGGGGCCAATTTCAAGTATTGGGGTCGATATTTTGTGTGATATTATTATAGTAATAGGTAGTCAAATAATTGGGCCAATTATGTCAGGTTCCCGGGGCCGATTTTTTATAGCCGCAGTCCGCATGCTGGTTCGGTTAGAAGTCTGCAGACGCCAAAATGACACAAGTATACAACCATTAACATTTTATAGTTAAAGAAATATCTGACTGCTTGCGTCGTTTTCATCGAGTTTGCCAGTTTAATTTTCCATCGTTAACGTTAACTGCAGTAATACCCAACCTAACGTGTATGTTTGTACGAAATTTACTGAAAGAAACAGATAACGTAAACGATTTGGGTACCTATTTACGGACACCTCACGAGGGTGGAAAACTCTCATGACGGCTTAGAATTTTAAATTTTACGTTATTGTTCGAAAAGGTTATCTTATTTTGTCCGACGTTTACAGGTACGTGTACGTGTGTCAAAATCACTCATATCAGCCACAGCTTCTCTGTCCAATAGATAATATTTTTTATTCTCGTTCCCCAGTGAGTGTACGACGTCATCGTTAAACCTCAAACACTTCGCCGAATTTGTCGGTGATGTGAATGTGAATGATATTTCGATGACTTTAATAATGTCGTGCCGATAATACACAGTTGACACGTACAACGTGGAACCCAAATAATATAAGCACGTATACATAATAATATAGTAACGGATAACACGGTATTTACAAGTTACGACTGCAACAGTTTGCATCGTTGAAGTTGAAGTTTCTAACATATACTATACGTATATAATATGACAATATTTTTTTGATTGGAACCAAGTATAAATTGTGGTGCATATTTTATTTCTCGCTATTAAGTATTATTATTTTTTTATTTTTTTTTTAAAGGCATGCTTATCTGACCGAAAACTTTACTACGTACCTACATATATATTTCTGTAATATATACTTAACCATATCGTTCCAGTTTCGGATGAATAAAACTCATTGTAATAAATTGTTGTCGGTATCAAGCTTGGATCACAAGACCCGATAACGTCGTCGTGCGAAACAACCGCGGGCTATATATTTTGTGTTATTATTTTTTTATCGTTGGCTAACCCATCTCACTTTTGTATGAAATATAAAATATCATACGGTGGAAATCGGTGTTTCAGTCGGGGACGTGCGTTTGAAATTTTAGAACTAAACGTAATAATATCGTCGTCGTCGTTTACCCGTCCACCACACACACACACACACACACACACACACACACACACACACAATATAATAATAATAACACGTGCCAGCAATAACAATACAATGATTCCGTTTCAATTGCGTTCGGTCAAAAAACAATTGGAGATAAACGTCGCAAACACGCACTCGTGCACAGTACTGTTTTACGACTTACCTATCTCTACTTACACCACAAGACGTACGTTGTGCATAGCACACATCATTACGTATTTTATGTATAACATAATAATATTATAGTGTGGGTAGTGCGCTTACGATTGAGGAAGTGCGTGCGTGCCTATAATACAGCCGGCTTGCGTCGGAGATGCTATTTTGTACGGCTAATGAATACGAGGAGATAATGTGGACCAACGAGAACGACGTAGAAAAATGTCAGATTGTGTAGTTCGATTCTATAGGTACCTATATATCAATTTAGTGCGTGACTTTGAAAACTCTCGGCGGTACTACAATAATTCTATACACGATTAAATATCTATACAACCCACGTATGGAATATTATCCAGTACGAATCACGAACACTGCAGTCCTATATAGACAGACATCGTAGCAATGGAAATCAGAAATACTCGGATGATTCGATTATCATTATTATTATAAGCCATTCGTGGCATCTATAATCTATGACCATTGGACGTAAAGAATTCTATAAAATTAGCTTACATTATTAATATTGCTCAAATAGAAGAGAGAAAAAAATCTATGTATAAATTATAAAATTAAATAGTACAAAGTTTATGTATCGTATTATTATATTCCCTTACCCAACCTCAAGTTCACCGTCGAAGGCCGTATTGGGATAGCCACCATAATATTCAAATACCTGAATATGATTTAATATGTGTTTATTTTAATTCCAATAGAAACTTTTAAACTAACTATCTTTACGACTATATTATTTTATATAGCGGAAGCTTTCGCCATCCTCAAAATTATCGAGTATAGTAAGAGTAGTTATATTATTATGCATAACGTCGACACCGCTAATGTCATAACATTCAGTGACTCGTCATTATCTTGCCTCATCAGTGTCCGAAATCCTCACAATCTCTATTGTGATATTGTCAGGAAAATACAAAACACTCATATTAGGGACTAGGGTACAACTTACTGGTAAGCACATTACCCACATGTGGATTGGTCACTGTATTATATTAGATTGAAACGAACAAGATTATTGTTATATTATTGACTATACTCAATATACATTAAATTATCACATACCATATGTATTCCGGATATTATTCAGTCCGAATAATTGATGAAAGTAAATAACTATGTTTCGTCGTACGTTTTATATTTCAAAGTTTTGGCCGTGTGTATTAGAAAATTTGTATATTAATACAGGTATAATATTTGCTATATAATATATTATGATTCTCCAACTAAAACGCCACCTTTGAACGTCAGACGAACGGATGTTATTTACGTCGACTGACTACTAATATGATATGATTTTTACGATGATGTTTGGACAATTTCCCTATAAAAATATGACTACTTTGGACTAAAATAATTATTATACAACATAACTTAGAGGGGTCAATATTAAATTTTAATCAACCACACAGTTAACATTTATTTATGTGGTATTATAAATTATCACGATCCGATAACCTATTCATCAGTTAAAGACTCATCAAATATTATATATTGTTGTTGATAAAAACTAGATATTTTAAACTTATACTCTCCTCAGAAGAGTTGAAAAAAAATACAATAACCATTCATCTATGTAACTTAGATAAAAATTTTTTTTTTTTTTTTGGAAATTTAATATCCTTAAATAATGTATACAAGAAAATTATACATTTTATACGAATATAATTTATGTCTAAAGTTAGAATATTTTGCTATTATGATATTATGTCCGCATTTTTCAGTACGAGATCTGACCTTATAGTGTTTCTATTATAATGTTACAGGTATATTTACGAAGTGAGTATAATGATACCTATAATATTATATTATCGGGTTGATACGCTTTAAGGCCCTCGGTTTTATATAGTTATATCAGTTTTTCACTACTTATCACTGTTTCCATTTTATATGAGTCGTTATTTAAAAGAAAAGTAATGGCTTGTTGTTAAAACTATTTAGTTTCGTCAACGTGTTAGAAGCTTTATTTAGCTTTTAAAAAAGATACAGTGTTAATGCCTATAATGGTCTATAATAATATAGTTGTTTCGCTAAATTCGTAATTCGCGAGAGGAAGATAAAACACTAAATTGCAGCAGTACAATATCGTTTAATAATAATCCATTGACTAATGTTCGGGTTTAATAATGACGAAACTCGATTGTTATAAATCAAAATAAAAAATAAATTTATTGTTATTATTATTTTTTCATTGTTATATACCTACGATTTATATTTTATTTCTTGTAAAATAAGTATGAACAATAATTATCTATTATATTTGTGTAACAACATTTTACGTGGTGTATTTACCGGCAATTGATTCGAACGTGTCAAATACTAGACACATCCAAAGACAAAATTATTTATGACTCTGCTTTTAAAATTCTCAGATCTCCGATCTCTCAATTAACCCAGTTTGATCATGAAACTCAATAGAAATAACTAGTATTCTCTGGAAATAATCGGATTTATCACGATGACGTATATAATCAATCTATATGTAGATTTCTCGGTATTGCCGTTTTCCATCTATACGATGTGCTTAAATTTAATTTTAATTTTTCCGTACCTACGTGATACAAAATTATAAGTTAATGTTTTTTTCTTAATTTTGGTGGACAAGTGGACAGTGTCACATTCAAATACCTACCTTCATTAACTCGATATAATTAGCAGTCAGGAGGACTCTTTACCAGTCTACGTACAGCTGCAGTCGGCCGAAGAACAGGAAATAATAATTTGTATTTAATTACATGATTGTTTATCATTGTTTTGTTGATGGATACTCAATCAGAGCGTTTCCTAAAATCCATAGTTATCATAGACAATTTCGTTTTATAAAATCTGTCATCGGGACCGTGTTCATTTTTTCGGATCGAGGTTATCGCGTTTGACTGGGTTCGGTGAGTAAAATCGAAAGGAAATAGAGCAAATCACTTTACTCTCTCCAAGATCCACTGACTAAGTACTGCTGTATGCTTATACCTATACACTATATCTTCTCATGCATGTCTCTGGCAAAGTGTCCACAAACATTATCTTACAATAATAATTGTTTTTAGTATAATATTATATGTATACTGATAATAATAATTACTAATGTTTTTATTTATTTATCTTTGGTCACCATTTACTTTTTGAAAGTGAATGATTATAATTATTAGAAATTATAGGTAATGTTTTACACATATAAAATATAATCATATGATTTGACAGAGTAATGGGAAGGAAAATCAAATATAACAAAATTAGTTTTAAAAAAAAAGATGGGCAAGTGGTTATCGCTCTGTTGTATAGTATGTGTCGAGTGTACCTAGTCATTGAAGAAGTCACTATAATGTATGTGTTAAATTTGAATTCGATGATAAATAATTGCATACGAAAAACGATCCTTTGCGAAGGCGGCGTGGCAGCTTATAATACTAGGTAAATTGTACATGAATGATGTAATAATTAATTTTACTCTTAGTAATACGGAGGTTTGAATTAATCTTTACCGAAAACATTGCATTTGTAAATGGCACTGTGTGTATAAAATAATATAATAATATACACCAAAATTTTCATATAGGTTGGTATAGGTACCTACAAATAATATGTTTATTATTACAAAAAATAACTAAAATGTCTATAAAAAAAACAGTGTTTATTTTGTATTTTTAGATACATTATGAACTACTTACGAAGAACTTTGTATTACATTTTCAAGTCTCAGATATCAAATTCAAAATGTTATAACATGTTTAACTAAAAACAATTTTAAAATTATCGTGAATTTGACAAATTTTGACAACATTTGAACTTCATATAATATTCAACAAGTAGTGTGGCTGTATTTTAATTTTTTATTAATTAAACTAACTTATGAAGTACGTTGTATTAAATGTTCAAGACAGGGCTTGAAATCGATATTGGATACCAATTTTGAATACTGGTTAAAACCGTTAAAAACCGAAATCAATACCTGTAGTCATAACCGAGATCGAAATCGGAAAAAATAAAAATCTATATTTAAAACCTAAAATTAAATCATAAAAAATAAATACCGATAGCCAAAAGCAAAATCGAAATAGGAAAAAATATTTCGGTTATAATCTCTGGTTCAAGGTATTTTAACGTGCAAAAGAAAATTAAAAATTAAAAATCAAACACCGTTGTAAAATCAATTCATTCATTGCTCCACTCAGAATTTAAAACATGTTTACAAAATGCAAATAAATTACGAGTGCCCACATAAAATTACCTCCATTTTTACGCCTGAGTTGCATAATTACATTGTTAATTTAACAATTAATGTAAATCGTTCTAAAAGATGTTAATAAAATGATAGTGTAACCAGTGTAGTACTTATTGGTCGTTAATACGTTTTCTAAACTTGTATAAACATAGAAACATAATATATTATTCATATAAGTTGATGTTAGTTGTATCAATTATTGTAATAATATGTACCTGCTAGCATGATTAAAAAATGTATTTTATATTTATATCAAAACTTATAAATTGGGTTCATTTTGTTAGTGTCAAATGTTTTCATATACTATTCTAGCAAAAATGAAGTGAGGGTTTTTAAAATAATATTATAATTTTTTAACTATATTCTAAAATAATATTGAATTTTAAATGAACGTACACAACACACAAATACATACATTAATTCTCATTTATATATGTGTATTTATTGCTAGGTACTACAATAATTAAGTATTAAGTTAATTGGTTATTATTATTGTTATAACTTTCTTTAGCCATTTTATTTTTTGGCGAATCAAAATTGAATTGTCCTACATAAAAATCGATTTCTAATAATTACTGTATAAATGTGTTTAACTATAATTTTAAAATACCATAGTTTTTGTAATAAACACGAATTGACATGTTTCTAAATTATTTGAAACGAAATTCATTGTGATAACTCTCATATAGTTTCAAAAGTATTTAGTAGATTCGAATAGCTTAAAAAAAATTATAAATATAATAGGTATAATAGTTGTAAGCATTGATAAATCTATAAAAAAAACTAATTTTTGATTAGGTACCTTTCTAAAGTAAATGTTAATGTTTCTTAATTATTCATCATTGTATACCATCACATTTGTTATCTTATTATTACCTATAAATATTTACATTTTAAATGGGTATCAATATAATATTTAAATTATTAAATAAATACCTATATTGCTATGAATATATATTATACATATATAAATATTTATGTTAGTTGAGTATATTGTGCTAGTTATCATACAACATGTATATGTATGGTTATAATTAAAATTAAACGTGAGAAATAATTTAAAATGTAGGTATATTAATTTATATTATTCGTAATTTTTAAACAGCTTTAGTTAATGAGTATTCAGAAGTTAGAGTTAGATACTAAATGTATTATAATACCTAAACATATACAATAAATTATACTTTGTATAGGAAATAAATTATAAATTATTTATTTTGTGGTTTAGTAAGATCCTTTACGATACACGTCATCACATAAACCGGTATTCGTTCAAATGTATAAGTTATGTTTCTTTAACATAGTACATTATTATAATAATGGTAAAATGTAGACTTTAATTACTACAAGGGGCAGTTTATGCAATATAAATACACATAATATATATTTTATACCCAATAATTTTAAACATTTATTTACTAGTTGATACAAATAACTTTGTTTTAAAATATAAAATATACTAAAATATAATCTTTGAATGCCTATTAAAAAGTTTTAAGTGATGTATTTGGGCGTATAATTATGTGTATAATATATATAATATATAATAACTATAGGTAGTGCTAGGTAGTAGTGATGGGTCGAACCCTGATTTTTGAAACCAAACAGAACTTGAACTGAACTTTAAATTATTTTTTCAAACCAGAAAAAGAAGAACCATTTTAAATTGAAATCGAATTCGAATTCAACGTTTTTGATCATTTGCAAATTAAATCAACCATAAATCATAATTACAATTATATTTTGAGTTTTTGTATTACTTATTGTATTGAAATATAGAATGTAAAAATATGTTTTCATCATCAACACAGCCGTGGT
Source organism: Nasonovia ribisnigri (assembly GCA_027563435.1). Lineage (NCBI taxonomy): Eukaryota > Metazoa > Arthropoda > Insecta > Hemiptera > Aphididae > Nasonovia > Nasonovia ribisnigri. Next base: position 231,633 of record JANEHU010004804.1, read on the forward strand.
ACCGGAATATTACCACAAAATATAACTATATTACCATGAGATTATTAAAAATACATTTTTTCCCGTTACAATAAATATGATAAAAACAAAAATAGCAATTAATGTAGGTGACCTCGAATAATTTAATAATTTATAAATATTAAATAGTCATTAAACATTTTTAAAAATAACTATTAAAGAATTTTACAAAGATTTGGTATTTGTAATAATCTGGGCCAGAAGGTCTAGTTCGATAAATATTTGATTGTTTATGTTCGATTTTCGAACAGTAAAAGATGCTTGATAGTTTTTTTCGATTTTTTTCATACTGAGTTCGAATTTTGAACAGTTCGACTCGTCACTATTACTTATTAGGTAGGTATATAATATTGTTAATTTTTTCTTTAGGATGTATAAAATTATTCATAAAATATATTATTATGTTGAAAATATTAAGTAGGTATTTAGAAATATAAGTCAGGAAAGTAAAAAAATAAAATAAATGCACTTTAAAAATGTTACAATATTTGACTACAATACTATGGGAATTAATTTTCACGTGAAAATAACTAGGTACACTTTTAAATATTTTTATGATTCAGTAGCTAATAAAAAAAATAAAATACAACAAATTTATATATTATAAGTTTGCATATTTCTAAAACAGAATGTTTTAATTTCTATTAAAAATAATTCAGATGTTACTATTTATTACTTTATATACTACATAAGTTTTTACAATTTTTTTTTAATATTAATCATATGATTTTACAAATATTATATTCTTCTTCTATTAGTTTTATTATAATATGCGTATTAATTAAACCGGACATTTTCGAAAAGTATAATTGATCCATACATTTTATCGTTTGACCTGAATATTAAATTTAAAAAATACTATTAAAATAGTTACAACGTACTTTTGTTTTTATAAATATATAAATATATTAATTGTATCCACTATCAAATGCCTAATCATAAAAATATTTGGTTTTTAAAAGACTTTTAAAATGCACTATATATTTAGGCATTTAGCAAATGGACACAGCTGTGTTGTTATGATACAAGTTTAGTTTGTATGATAATATTAATTATTGTATGCATCTATGATCTATCATATCTACATGTACAAAACAAATTGTTCTTGAAATATATTTTTGGCGGAAATACTAAATAACACCTGTTTAAAACATTAATTTGATGATCGTAATTTTTGATTAGATTTCAGTACATTTTCATGAGCGGTAATGATAGTTTTTAAAATTTAATGTAGGACACGATGCTCTTTTTATTTTGCAAATTGTATTTCATTATTAAAACATGTCTATATAGTATTTCTGTAAACCGGTCACGGCATAACATTAAGTGTCTTATAAATTCACAAAATCGTCTTCTAAAAACTTAAATTTTTATAAACCCTTTAAAAGATTTCAGCTTTTTCTTTCTAATCAGTTATTATATTGTTGTGTTGTTTGAATAAAAATGTTCATTATTAACAACGTTTGTACGTGTATGTGAGTAAGATTTTCATTTACCTAATGTATTTATGTATTAATGGCAGTGTTATATAAACCGTAATTTTTTTGCCGTAAACCGTCTTCGTTGTTGCCTCCCAGATGGGGATTGTTTGTGGGTCAAGATTAATTACCCAATTTAACTTTTCCGAATCAAAAATTAGGTGTATATAATTAAGTTCGAGATTTACCGGAAAGGGGTTGGAACGTTTCTTGTCCTGAATTTCTCTTAAGTAAACTACCCTTTAATGATTATAAGTTAAGTAATGGAACATGCAGGACACAGCCAATGAAGACTGAGTTATTCACTATGCAATTCGTTTTCAGTTATACCAGTATACTATATAAGCAGTATTACAATTTATATTATTTAATTAAGTTTGATGATTTTTAAATGCAAATTGTAGGACAGGAATATAAGGGAAAGTTTTCATCTTCTGAAGAGGAATATTAGGAATATTAGATTTACATAAATATATAAAGTTATTTTTCATATAGAACCTTTGGATAAGGATTATTTACATAATATGTTCAATTAATACTATATTAGAATAATAATATGGCTTAAGTTATAATAATTTTTTTTGTCGAAATTAAAGTATTAATATCTCAAATTACATTATTATTACATTTTTTTATTTATTGTAAATAAATCTATAAAAATATTATTAACGTAAAATATATATATTTTGCTGTTATTTGAGAATTTTGAAAACACTTTTTGTATTTTAAATTTTAATAAATTAACTGTGAAAAATTTCAAAAATGTATTTGAAAGATATTTACTTCCTGCAAATTGTTTTCATAGGTATTAGGTACCCAATACTTAGTAGTCGAAACATAGAATCGTTGATGAAAATGGAATTTTATTGTGTATAGAAAATAAAATAACAAATATTTAGAACAATATTGTAATATATTCTTTGTTTACACGTGAAATACATATTATGAAGTAAATAAATGCAATGCGGTCCATTAAAAATCATTATCATAGTTAGGAGTTACCAAAAATATACTCATTTTAATAATTATAAATATAAATTTTTTTTTTTATACTAACGGTTAATTATTTTTATACTATAACTAAAATGTGTATTTAATTTTTTCAGGTGTAACGGGGAAGAAGCCAAGGAGGTGGTCATCGAGACGGCGCTTGGTCAAAACATGTCCAGTGATTCCGAATCATCATAGTTGTCTCTAAATAACTCTTTATTTACTCTATCGTATTATACTACTGACAGTTAGTTCGCTAAAAGATAGGACGGATGTCACTTTTTACGTGTTTTCTACGCATATAGAGACACTTCCAAACGGAGGGCACGATAAAATCGCACTCGACCTAATCTTTCAGCAACTTTTGTTTATCAATCATATCCGATTCACGGTTCATGATACGATAGTAATGACATGACTGCGTGAACTCAAAAATAATAAAATATATTTTAAGTGGCCGTCGTTATTGAAAACTAGTTCCTCTGAAAAATAATATGTTATAGGTATATCTATAAGAAAAAATAATACAAATTATGAATAAAAAAAAAAAGTGTAGGTAGTTTGTAACGGCACAAAAGTTTTTTGTTCCCACCTAAACTAGCCGATAAATTTGTTCCGATGCGATCAGTAATTTTCTAAATCGATATCATCATGAACTGTAAATTGTCAACTGTTATTTTGGGAAAAACAAACAACAGGGGATTTATCAATATTTTTTTATTTTTTGTTTCGTTTGTTGTTATAGGTACTTTCCATTTTTTCATTTCCTATACATTTTCTACACCTTAAAAGTACCTATTCAATATATAAGGAACACCCGTTGATATCTTATATCAATCGTAATAAACCGTAGTTATGTGTTAACAGTAGATTGGACTATTATTCGATGTAGGTAGTTTGATTCAAAAATATTCTTCCTTATTCAGCGACCCATTCAGTGACTTAAAAAAAATAATCCACCAATACGGGAAATGGGTCGGCTATCAGTTATTGATAGTCACATATTTTTTCACCACGGTATAAAACTATAAAATTCTACTCTTATGTTATGTTGCATAATTTATTTTAATTACAAAATTAATTTTAGTATTATTTGTATCGATCATAAATGTATATTCCTAACCTTTTGTACAGTGCGAACTATTCACGATTCAACGTGCTAAGCATATCAAGGTGTTTATGATTGTATTATTTAGGGAATATTTTCTCATAATTAACTAAGGCATATTTATACATTATTTTTTTAATAATTTATTAATGTTATTTATAATTGTATTGATTTAGATTTTAATAATTTATTATTATTATTATTTTTTTTTTAAATATAACTTTATTGAATAAAGCATGTATTTATTTATTTATTTGATCCACAAGTTATAGGAATATCTTATACTTATCCTTATATTTTATTTTGTTTTTATTTAATTTAATGAAATCATTTATTGTTCATATTTACTTGCATACAATTTGTGTAATTACAAGTTTTCAAAATTGTATGAAATAAAAATATATTTAATGTTTAAACTGTCACAGATAATTTGTTTTATCACTGCTTGGTAACAATAAAAATTTAACTATTTCGATTTCTGAAATTAACATTTGTTTTAATATTTTTAGTGGTATTTACCTAAAAGATGTATTGTAAAATATTAAAATTTTAATTACGGATTTCAGTGTAAGGTGTATAATGGTTAAGTTCTATCATAAATATTTTCATAACTTAGATAAGATAAATATTTAGAAATAGGTACCTTAAACAAGAAATATATTTAAGTATGTTTATTATTTTATAGTGATAGGCGGCAGTTAAGTCTTATATTAAAGTTTATAGTTAACACTTAACAATGTTGTGTAGAATATACCTATACGAATAAGGAATAAAATAGAAGATTAAGCACTGTATTTCAAAAAGTCTGCCGTACTCTTAAGTATAATATTAATATAGTCTGCAGTTAATGAAAATCTTTATAACCTGTCAAAATGACTAGCGTCCTCTAACGGTTGACGTCGTGACCATCGAACGTTTCACGATTAATAGAAGATCAAAATATAGTAAGATACTAAGATGTAGGTATTTGAGGAAAAGTTTATATTTTGCATTTCATTATTATTACGATGATTAACACTTAGTCATAATTCATAAATATACTATATTGTACGTTTAATTTTAGTTACGTGTTGGTTTAACAAACCTCGTCTACATCTTGCAGAATAGTCCGATATCGTAATTTTGGTACTTATAGGTAAGTAGGTATTGTTTTATACATTTTATATTTAAATAGTATTTTGGAAAAATATTATTATATATTTATTAGTATTTGCGATGATTTCTGATTAAATACAATATTAAATTGATAATATTATGTGATTATTTATAAATGTATTCTTCTTTATGTATTTTTATTATTTGTATTTTGCTTTTATATTCCTATTCTCAACATTGTATACAAGGTAGAGATATTGTTTCCTACTATACTTTTTACAATTATTCATGATATCAATTTTAATCTTGAGTTGAATACCATCGAACACTGAGCATCGAGAACATTATGTTATAATAATATCTGATCTAATAATAAGTACTTTAATTTGTGGTTTGATTAGATTGTTTATGTAGACATCGCATAAGAACCAATAAACGTTTAGACGAGCAAGTTTCTACGCGGTGATATTAGGTGTTTGGGTAATTTCCTTCATAGTTTATTGTAATCTATACCAGGATGCGAAATGTGAATGTTTCTACAAGGCGCAAATAATACAATATAAATATTAAATACTACAAGTGCGTATAATATTATGCATACTATTACACAGGTAAGTATTTTTGAATATTTATTTTTCCACCAAATGAATAAAACTAATTTTGTTTTTATACGAACGGACGAGAAACACTGTTCAACAAATATAATATTATACAGTGACTACAACAGCTGTGACTCCGTTGTGATATTATCAAAAATTATGGTCTATACATTACGCCATTACGGTACCTATATTTTAATATGTTATTATTAATAACTATTACGTGCCTGGGTATTATAATTATTGTATAAAAAATACGCGTACAACGATAGGGTTTATCATTGTACGGCGAAACGACGTCCCAACGTGCGCGGCGTCACTACGAAGGGAAGACGCGTGTTCGTCCTCGGCAGTAGCGCCATGACGGACCACCGGGTCGGATGTTAGAGCAGCACGCCACGCTCTCAGGTCGGAAGAGATTTAACTCTCGCAAACAGCGCCGACCGCGAACATACCCCATTGGGCAACGCGATCCGTCGCTGTCGAATAATAACATCGCCTTAATTATAATATTGCGCGGGAAAGGAGGCCATATTATATTGTTATCATAATATTTTATCGTATCGGAAATAAGGAGCAGAGATCCGACGTCTTGACGTTTTGGACGGTTGCTGCGTAGCGACAGTTGGCGCAGAACAGTGTGAGGTATCGTTACGCGGACTTTGAAGGTAATAATATTATAGTATTGTTATTCGACATTTTGATCATATTAAATACAAAAGAAGATTTTTCTTACTCTAGTATTACAATACATAGTGCTATGAAGATTTTCTACCTAGAACATATTTTAAACGAATAGTTACAATTATATTATTATATAACAGATTGTTGTATAAGATACATTGCTTCTTTTCTTATCCAATCTAATTTCATATACCTAGGTCCTAGCACGAATCCAATTTTTTTAGAAATTTAAGTACAAATATACAATTTTAAAAAATATATAGATTTTACACGCACGTACAAAAATACACGTCACAATAAAGTCATGACCTAGTGAAAGGATATGAAAATATATCACCTAATAATTATTTGCTATAAAATTTATCTTTGCAAATAGTATAGTAAAAGACATGCATGAATAAATAATTATTTTTAAAGAATTTCAGGTTTCTATACAAAAATTGGTATAAAATATTTTACAATATTTCAATTGTGTCCGTTATAACTTTTATTGTCATAACTACATCAACAATGTTCAAAATTTATAAACACTTGGTTTGACCAAATAAACGTGTACAATTAATCATTTCGGTATAATTTACAGTTTAATAAATGCCAGTTAATATTATTCAGAATCATTCAAAATATATATATTATATCACCCTGATGTAAATATTTAAAATAGTATCTATCCTAACCTAACCTAATTTAGATAGGTACTTCATAGGTATCAAAAAATATAAAAACTAAAAAATTATTCCAGATATAAATTAATATACAATATTGTGTATTCAACCTAAGTAAATTCAGCTATTTGTACTGTATTGTTAAATTACAAATAAATTAAACTATACAAGTTCTAAATTGTATTTTAATTGTCACTATTTGATTACAGGTAATATGAAATTTTTATAGGTAATATAATATTGTTATATGTAAGACGGTGGTATTTTTGTTGTTTATTAATTTCAAATATTTTATGTATTGGTACTAACTGATACGATATACACATAAAATAGTGAAAAAATCCTTCTTTGTTTGCTATTGATAATTATCTACAGCAGTGCTAATGTGTTATATAATTTACAAAATTAGTAAGTGCCTAGGTGTAAAAAAGTACAAAGGATTTTTTTTCTTTGATTTGAATGTTGTAAATGTTGCCGCAGGCTTATAAATAAATAAAACGGTTAGGTTACAATGGTCGTCTTATAAAAAGTTAATTTGACTACTATATTGTGTATGTAAGGAGTCGCACTGTCATCGGTTTACGACACAACTGCGTGAATAAAGTAAATTGTTGACATTTGTCACGTACCTATAAGGAAAAAAAACCTAAGTACATTTTTGAAAATGACACAATAAGAAATTTATATTCTTGAAAAATTTACATTTATAATTTCGCTCATTACTAAATTTAAATCCGATGTTCTATAGACATCTTTGGTGTATCGTATATTGTGTAAACTGTAAAAAAATAATAAGGTGTATAGAGAAAATTTATCATAATAATATATAATAATATTATAGTTTACAGAATGGAAGATGGAAGCTAGGTATGTATTTATTTGATTTTAAAATTTCTTGTTAGAACTTGTAAAAAAATACAAACACGGAGCAAAAGATTTTTTCCCAAGTAATAATATACATTATTAAGTTGGAGAATGAACGGCGGGGACTATAGTGGTGCAGTTGCGTACAAACGTCCGCATTCTTCTATATGTATTATAATAATATTACCAAGATAATCACAATGTATTTTATTTTTAACATAAAAAATTGCAGATAAAATGCCGTTTACTTCCTCACTAACCAATTTTTATTTTTTTTATGACGCATAAAATATGTAAAATTATTCACAACAGTCGATGGAGCAATCAGAACTTTGTGGTCGATTTATGTATGTGGTGCTCATCTCGTTTATTGCAGCAGAAGCGCAAATGTGCATGCATGTCTGCAGTAGGTCGACTATAATATTCTGATAGTACTACCTATATTATAATATACTAGTATATTGTTCATGTGAGTCTCAGTATCACATTTTAAAAGGTCAAAATTTATAATTGAAAATTATATGATTTTTAAATTTTTAAATTTGTATAACACAAGAGTTATTTTAAACAGTTTGAGATTTTCAATAACTACTCGTTTGTAAAATATTTCACAGGTGTTTGATTGGTGTCTCTACGATTAAATCAATTAAAAACAACAACCACCTTGAAGACTTATATATTATCAAGAAGAGGTTAATCATGTTGTTTTATATTATATTTTTTTATATTCAATATCTCGCAAATTTTTGATGAAAAATGTATAAATATCCCGAACTATGCCAGTTATTATATTTTATACAATGCGCGTTATACATAATATGTAGGTACCTACTATTATTATTTATTTATTTATCAGTATATTATTTTTATTTTTAATGAAACATGTACCTAGCATATCAGGTGATTCTTTTATCATGAATCCCTTATTATTACTAAAACGTATTAATGTTTTAAAAAATACTTTTTTCCATGATTTCAAATCGTTGAAAAAAAGGAATTTTTAAATATTTTTTTGTCATTATAGTTTTTTAAGTAACTTACTTTTTCAAATGACAACGTTCAGTTTTAATGTAATATTAAAAACTGAATATTTTTCTGAGTATTTCGATAGGTACATAAAAATTGAAATTAGGACGAGTAGTTTATGAGTTATAAACATTTAAAGTTTTGATAAACGGAGTGGAGTGGTACTTGGTTACCAAGCAAAATGTGAGTCCACTACTTTGGTCATCTAAACTTTAAATACTTAAGACTCATAAAATACTCGTTCTAAATTCGATTTTTATGTATTGAAATGCTAAGAAAAATATTCTGCTTTGTAAGATGAAATTAAAATTGTATGTTGTCATATGAAAAAGTAAGTAACTTAAAAAATTATAAGGGTACAAAATATTTAAAAATACTTTGTTTTGCAACGGTTTGGAACTATGGAAATATTTTCAAATACGTTAATACTTTTTAGAAATTATGAGTGTTTTACGTCAAATGTATCATCCTGTATTGGTTTTATGAGTTGATAAGGTTATACGAGGTTGTTTTTAATTAGAATATTTAAACTATATATCCTAGAGTTTACTTCAGTAGTACCTATAGAACCTTTTAATTCAGGCTATAAATTAGATAATGTTCACATAAGACTATAAGATGTTCTGAGAATGTCGATATCATCTTACAAATTATATGAACATCTACGGTACAGTTGGGCAAATTAACTGACAAATGTTCTTTGGTGTCCTATTTAGGATTGAAGTCCACTCATTATATACATTTTGACATTTTGTATCTTTTATAAGTAAATTGATTAACTATTAGCTGATAGACTGTCTAAAACTTTTGCCTTGGATTGATTTCAAGATTCTTTGGACCCCAGCATTAAATATAAGGTCAAGTTGACCCTTATAAAAGCCATCTATAGTTTTTGCGTTTGACTAACTTGCATGTAATATACCTAAGTCATTTATTTATCAAATAACATAATATTACCTACCTATGTAATATTTATTTTTCATAATTATTTATAAAAATAACACAGGCCTGTGTATCATTTGCGGTGCAAAAATAAACAAGTTACTATCGTCCGTTCATTTGTACTTATTAAAACAAACAATATAAAATATCGTTTTTGTGTAATATTTAAGCAGTAGTTGTGTAATATTTTAAAGACTACATAAATATTATATGATAAACCGAGCTGCTCTTATAGAGTCGTTATTCAAGTGAGGAAATGCATTATTGAGGTTTTGAATTTAAAATAATCATTTAAAACTACCTTAATTCGGGATGAACGAAGCACTCAGGCATTTTGTAGCTGTATTTGCTAGTTTCTACTGTTATTCGTCTAAAACAGCGGCCTATATACTATAACGTACAGGCAATTTCTGGTATTATCGTTGTTATTTGTGATCACGTTCACTCAGAATATAAAAATACAATAGACTAGATACAATGATACATATTACAGTACTTTTAAGCAAGAGGGTACAAATCATATAGGATGATTGAAGAAGATTGAAGATTGACGTTTAAGATTAATTTGGTACGTGGTACTGATTTCGTTGGCTACAATAGGTATGGTTGCCAAAACGGAAATACCGGTTGAACATCAACAGTGAAAATAGTACTTCCGGCCCGGAGAAGTGTAGTCCGAGGTCGAAATATTATGTGATCACCAAAGGCCTCTAACACCACCAAACTACGGAAACGGTACCGGAAGTCAGTTTTTATGAGTTCCAATGTTTGGGGGTTGCAGAGTGTATCACTGTTAAAGTTTGCAATTATTTATTTATTTTTACTGTTGTTTTTTTCTACATAATGGTTGATGTGTTTGGTTTGTAATATTTTTGTACAGACAGATAAATGAAGGGATAAATATTTATTAGCACAATTTATTGTTATATATTATTTTTTATTATGATAATTATTTATAACAATAATTCATAGAAAATTTTTTTTTTGTAAATATAAAAATCAGCAGAATAGAAAAAAACATTGCACCAATAATATTACTTAGCATTGAATTCTGGGTTTTTATCAAAATATTATCTTTTATTATTTGTCTTTAATATTATTCAGATATACTAGTACGTTTGGTAATTTTGTTTGTTCTAAAGTTCGAAGAAAAACGGAATTTTTTTTTTAATCATTCTCGAGTTACGACTAATCGCTTTTAAACAGATACAATTTATTTGAAAAATAATACAGTATTATTAATCTTATATTTTATTTAATTTTTCTATTAAAGGATATAAAAATGTAGGTTACCTAACCTAGTAAAACTCTAATTTACAATATTGCGGTACATAACTGATTTCCAACTAATTATTTATTGTTCGATTGATACTAAAGAAGTTACTTTTTATGTCTTTGAAAAAGAATACCTGAACAACGTATCAATTTTACAAATGACAATAGGTACCTGAATTATGTCAATAAAATAGTGTATTAAAATATAATAATATAGTGTTGCGTTTTTCAATTTTTGGTCAGTACCTATCTAAGTATATAAGATGTACCTATCAGGACGCGTATTAAAGCTATTACGGATATAATATAAGTTCTGTACATTTACTAAGTAAATCAGTGTTTGTATTGTGTACATTTTTCTGTTAACGTATTTATAAATGCATTGTGACAATATAAATTGCTTTGAAATGTGATCATAGGCATAATTTTTTTTTCTTTTATGATTCCATTAAACATTTGTTTAAAGAAGCCATTCTCTATAAATCAGACAAATTAAAAACAGATTCCTAACTGATATGCTTTGGCACAATATTATAATACCACAGTGAGATTTAAATGTAAAACTGTAATATTTTGAGCTTTTAAGTACGTCTTTCTGCGTGACTCAGCCAATCAGATTGTTGTAGAATAACTATACGACACGATATTGTGCAAACAAATGCTAGACAAGTATAATATATTTTAACATTCAATTAATTGCTAAGAAACTTGAAGAATCATTTATGTATTATTATTTTTTTGTTTTGGGTAATGTGTAAGAAAATAATAACTGTAAAACTATATTATAGATATGTCCAAGAAAAAAATGAAAATCCTTGATCCAACAACTCTTACATAAAATATAAATAAATTATAATTTTATTAATAATAGCGAAATCGGGTTATTATCATTAAAATACAAAGAAAACGTCTTTATAAGCTTGAAATAAAATATAAAAATATTGGCGACGAAATCATAAATATAATAAATTATAACACACGGAGGCATTAATGATTCTTACCGAAGAAACGAATTACGAATCCATTATAAATACTATAAAGAAAAGAAAAGTTGGCAAAACGTAACACTATATAATAGCATCTACACAATGTATAATGTATATAGGACTAATTAAATACAAATTAAAATTCTAACATCTATAAAGATTTTTACTAGTTTAACTAATTTTGTTAGGAATCAGAAGTGCTGATACATTTTTAGAACATAAACATTGTCAACGAATTAAAATTTACAAATTTCATTCACAAATTATTTTATTATTAAAATATTGAAACGATAAAATCTTAGAAGATACAAATTTCATTGTAAAATTTACATCTAAAATTTATTATTTTACATCGTATTTAAATTTAACACCCCACTTATTATATATATATATTATACAACAATGACATTTTTAGGGTGTTATGAGTGTTTCCAACTTCCTGATTGGCACTATTTGTGTTTGTATTTTTTTGAAAAAAATATGCAACTTGTTTGAAAACTTTTTTTATTTAATTAATCTATTATACCCCAATCGTGTAATGACTAACTGAAAAGTACTGTACCCCACTCCCGAGGCTGCGATCATGTCCATTGACATATAAAATGTGTTTATTTTTCTTTGTGAATTTGTTTTTACTTTATCCTATACATATTTTATATTACATGTATATGTTGTCGGAATGGTAATAATTGTAATAATAAAAATGCAACTATGCAAGGTTATTTTTGTAAGCAATATTCATAAAGTTTTTTCATATTTAAATTTTAATAACATTAAATGACAGCTGCTGCTAATACTATTACTGATGAGTTGCTGAGCTTAATTATTATACAAAGTTTGAATCTATAAATAAATAAAAAAAAACTATTCTTATTATTTTTTTAGTGTCGGATAAAGGTAAATTATGTTAAAAATAAATTATTCTTTTATGCACATAAGTCATATTATACCGTTCCACTGACGTGTTTAATCTACTTGATACAGCGTTAATCCACCAATGTCTCCAATCGGTAGAAGTGGAATTAATTCTGATTGATTAGAAATCTAATTAAATACCGACGTTGCGCTAAGGGGGTCGCATATTATAAACAGATATTTCGTCAACTGCACTGTCCGATTAATTACATTTGATAAATTATATTCAGCGAGAATAAAAACTAATTTATAAATACGAAACCCCCGAGGGTTGAAATATCAATATCGTTATACGATTTAATGTGACCTTAATAATGTCGTAAAGTAAAATAATATTTGATGGTATTCATTTTGCGATATTATGTTATAATAATATTGTACTGGTGTTTGTTTCGTTTCTGAAAGTAAATAATGATTGTAACAATAATAATATATTATATTCTTCCATTATGATAATATCCTGATGGTACCTAAATAATTCTTACAGTGATTATAAATAATAATATAAAACCTAATAAACATGAGTGTGTAACATATAAGGCTATAAAATACCATGAAAACTTACGTCCTTGGAATAATTCAAAGCGTTCCATCCAATTTTAATTTTTCGGCTTATTATTATTCGAAAAATTACGGAATATTGTAATATTATTATCATCTAATAACATACACGCGGGCGTAACTATTGATCGCAAACAATAAAACACAAAATCGCATTATTATGACGTCTAGTAAAAATATATCGTATTATGCGTGCGTGAAATCGTCTCGTGTCGGCGGCGGCGGCACGCTGATCGGACATTTGCTGTTGCTGTCGCTGTGTTCGTCGTCTCTGGTGACCGCGGCCGGTCAACAGGATTCGCGTGACGAACTGCTGTCGCGCTGGTCCGCGGCTGCGGCCGAACGACAGGATTTGTGGGACGAACGCCTGTCGCGCTGGTCCACGGCCGCGACCGAGCGACAGGATTTGTGGGACGAGCGCCTGTCGCAACTGTTGGACACCTATGCGCGCGGCGCCAGCACGGCCGCCGCCGAAACTCTGTGCGCGCCGCGCCGGGACATGGCGCTGTCCGTCGTGACATTGGCCCGCGACGGCAGGCTGGACGGCACGCCGTGCCCGACGGTCGAAGGCCTGTGGCTGTCCACAAACTTGGAGACGGCGTTCGATGTGCGGGCCACCAGCATTGCCGGCCGGCTGGACGTGCGGGCCGTCGGCTCGGACTGGACGGGCGGCGCCGAGTCGCTGTTCGGTGACCGGGGCCCCGTCACCGCGATCGTCAGCCAACCGGCCACCGGCACCACGGTCACGTTTGTCGGACACTGTCGCGCCTCCCACGGCGTGGACACGATGACCGGTGCGTATACGCGATCAATTTTGGATTGGTGTTGAGATAGAACGGGGGAGGGGAGGCGTTTGGTTCTGTCCGTACGTTAATTATTAAGTGTGGCCATCAACGTCCGTCGATCAGTAAAGGCTTAGGAAATAAAACGACAGAAGCAAAAAAAAATTAAAGATTTTTTAAAATTAATAGTAAACCCCCACAATGATTGGGTAGTATAGAAATATTATTTTCACGCTGAACCGTGAGAGAACGCTGGTTGAGAGCAGGATAGGAGGTCAACAAACGACGGTCCCGTCGTGACATATTAAATATTACGCATAGGTATTTTTTGGGTGCGAGTTTAACGACTACTACATATTATTACTATAATATGTATATTTAAAAAAAAATTTGTACCACATTACCTATATAAATTAAATATTAATAAGACCTTACATGCAATATTTCAATATTACGTGATATTATATTTTTAAGTCGATATTTAAAAAAGATTTTTGTCTTACGCATTTAAATCATTTACGCTTTTTACTCCACATTTTTTTTAAATATACCTATCGGCTATCAATGATATAATGTATTTAAGGTATATATTTATATATACGTTCGTGTGGATAACCCTACAGTCCACAATAGAGATATATTGGATGCGCAATATAAACAAGATTACGAGAACACGAAAAATCTGTAGATTACCAAATGGTAGACAATAAATCAGCTATAGAAGAAAAATGAGAAAAATAAAAAATAAGAACACTTAACTGATTTCAACAATTACGAAATATTAAACGACAATAATACTATTACAATAGCATGCTAGAATGGTGTGATAAGAAGATTAGCGTGGTGGTAGAAATAAACAAAATTCAGAAAAATGTTTCAATAGATAATATAAATGGGCGAAAGCCATGTTTAGCATAGAAACCTTTTACTATCTCCCGCTTTGCAGTCGGTCAAATCCTGATATCACTCAGTTTCACGAAAGGCGCTAAATTCTGAACATTGCTGTTCGGTGAAAAATACCAGAAAAAACTCTCTGAATATTATGAACACTAAAATGACATTAGTATTTTTTTTTTATAAACCACAACACGAATATTGCCTAAACCTTTTAAACGCCATTACAACTTTTTGTGCGTCTTTTTAGTGTTTCTAATAAAATATGCAAATCCGTTGCTTAACAATAAACATTGTATTATTGGTTATTAAGAAGATGTTTTGCTATAATATAACTTTTATTGTTTGCGTTACTGCAACAACACAATACACAGAGTTGCATAAAGAAAAATTAGAAAAATTGTAGCATGAATGTCATCGTAACTTTATTGAAATATTAATACATTTTGGTTTATTCAATGACTAAAAATGGAAAAAAAAAATTACAGATCTGCAGATGATAATATCTTTGCTAGAGTTATGATATCGTATATTTAAATATTTTGCAGAAGTCCCTAATTCAATAATAATATTATTTTGATCACACGGCGTTATGGATAGGCTATTTAGCTACACCTGTGTCTATTTTGCCGGTACTTCTTAATATAATGCTACGTATATCGATTTAATTTAAATAATACAACTTTGATGAGAGACTTTCAGGTGCGTCTTTGACGTAGGCTTGTTGTATAAATCAGTAGTTTATGAGACATGTGGTCGTATGGATTGTCGCGGAGAAACATCAAAGTACGATGAAAGTAATGTAAAATTAGCTGATGGCAGACAGGAATGTTTGTCTGAGACGAGTGAATGCACATTAAATTGAAAATTGAAAATGAATTAATTAGTACATCCATAATTGACGGATTAATGAAATATGCAAGTAGCACAAACAATTGGTTTTAAATTACTCCCCTATTCGCCGAACTGACGATTTTATTGACTTATACTTGCCAAACTTTCCAGTCGTGGAAACCCGTCCAATTCATATAAACAATACTTTTGATGTATTTTGTATTTAATACTTTAGTTTAGTATAAATAAATATGCGATCGGTGTAAATCATTATAATATATTAATTTAAACTCTAAATTCTAGGCGTATGGGTAATAGCTTCACCGGAAAAGAATAAGTTGGACCACCATTTGGCCGTACAACCAATACCGGATACGTTACACCGACTGCATGTCGAATAGTCAATAGACGCATAATATTATCAATTTGATTTAGTCAATTTTGAATTTTCATACACAGCATCGATTGGTCTCTGACTGCCTTTTACGTATATGTTTTTGTAACCCAAATTAAATTTATACATTTATTTCTATAACAGATAATCGAAACTGATTTATTAATAAAACTCGTATTTCCCGCAATGTATTGTTTTCAAATTATTTATTAATTTCTGACCCCTGGCGGAGCACGAACCAGAGTTCATCTGGTTCTTTTATCCCATCGTAGTTCATATAAAACATATATTATAATATTTTTTGTTCATGTCCGCGGGATGCGCAAAAAATGAACACTGCGCGTAAAAAAAATATCATAATAATAATGATTGCATAAAAGACTTGTGTACATGAATACTAAAATTTGCGTTTAATTTATACATGCATATTATGTAGTTTTAACTGTCATCTGCATGATCGTATCAATGTCGCTGATAAAACAGTAATTTTTATACACAGTTTATTTTGTAATTTGTTTCTGTAAAAAGTGACAAACGAGATAGTCGTTAAACGTTAGCCGTATTCTAATCGATTATTATATGGTCAAAAAATGGGATTATTTTAACATATTATAGATACCACTACATACATTATTGGATGGTCTTTAATAATTATGATATATTATTATACAATATTTATTGTTGTTATTATAATATATTTTGAACGTATTTAAATTCAAAATATAAAATATCAAAACGAATAAATAATATTTTAAATGAATACAATATTTGAAACATGACTGTAAAATATGTTTATATTCTAATAAAAATCATTGTATTATGAATACGCTTTAACTATAATATTCTTAGGTTTGTCTTTAATATTTGAAACTATAGGTATATTAAAATTAAGATATCATTTTTAGTTTTAACATATTTTTAAATGGAGTTAAGGTATTAGGTAACCTACTAACCTATTTACCTATAATAGTAAGTATTGAATTATTTTTATTATTTGATATTTTTTATATAATATTCCTATTCAAGGCGCGTTCTTAAGGCAATACAAACAACATTGTTGTACGTAATAACATATACCTAATTCACAAGGAATTTCTTATGTAACTTCTATAGCTCTCCACCGTATTACTGTTACAGTTTAAAATAATAATTATAATTAGTATATTAGTATAGGTATGCTAGTAAAGTTTTTTGAAATATAATAAAATATTTTACCGTTAAGAAACTAAAAATATTTTAAGGAACATAATTTCAAAATTAAAGTGAAGAGATATCGACCTTAATGGCTTAATGTATTTAGCATTCATTTTTATTTATAAACAAAGTCTAGTAAACTACTAATGTAGTAGTGAAAAAAAAATGTGTCAATTTTTGTATACTTTTAAACTGAAAGTTATAAGTATAGTGAGTCGATTCAAAGGATGTTTTGATAAATAAATATGTTTTCTTCAATATGACAATGATTGTAATATAATTAACAATTGTTTTTTTTATTTTGTTATATCATATTTTTTTGAACCAGGCGCGTGACCCGGGTATTTTTTAGTGGGGGAGTTGTTTTAATTTTTCATTTAATGATGAAATGTGGGAGGGGGGCTTTACACACTCTCCAGTGTAGTGATCAATGTCCGTATTAATAATATGAAATATGAAATCGAATCAATTGACAATGTATTTAACGGAAATCTAAATCATATGGTACGCAAAATAATATTTTTTGCATAAATACGGTCTGATGGTGGCGGTGGTGTTAGCGGTGGGGAGGGGGACAGCCTAAGCACCCCCTGGCTTCACTACTGATTACAACACTATTCGACGAATTAAAAATTTAAATTTATTCGCAATGCATAGTTGAAAGGTTACAACCATCAACTCTTTGCTACGAATGTATAGGTAATATTTATATCATGCAACATTATAATAATAATATGTTCGCATATTTAATTTTCACGCGGACATTATGTGTTTTCTAACTGGAGTTATCGGACCTATCTCGACGTATCAATATTAATAAATAGTTAAAATAATTATAAACTATAGTGAGCACCGAACGGCGCGGCATAACACCGCGGCGGAGACCATAAATTGCAACACGTTTGTCAGTGGTGGAGTTGCGCAACGCATTTCGTCGTCGTCGTCGTCGTCGTCCAACATCCGACTTTGAACTTACTACTTCGCAAGCGCATGAAATGCATTCGCGCACCCGTTGCGTTCCAGTTCTGTCACCGCGAGCAGGTAATTCGCAAAATGCAAAATATAGAAATAATAATAACAGTGATCGCGGCGGGCAGGTGTGTGATAATGTGAAACCGACAATATTCTCGCGTGCGTGTGTGTTGTCTGCGAGAAAAAGAGGCTTACATATTATTATTGTGACGATGTCGTTGGATATAAAATTATTGCTCACGCGTGTTGTCTACAGTGCTTGCACAGCATACTAAACGCACTCGATCATTACCGCAGCATTACTGGCACGCCGTCGACGGATCTATATATTATTATGGCGATCCAATATTATTATACGATATTATTGTAATCCTGTACATTTATTGCCCATGTGCGTTTTATAATATCGTACGCAATACGTCTTGTATAATACATAATATTATAAGAACGCGATATTAATATTATTATAATTTACATCGATAATCGCGGCGGTCTGCTGAGACTGCGTGGTTTCTGAATTTTTTTTCCTCCACAACAAACCGAAAATTCCGGTTTCGATAATACAGTCGGGCGCTTACTATACGTAATAATATATAGGTTTATAGGTAATTATTGGTTTTGGAGCGATTCCAAAATTTTGGTTTTAAACTCGCGGTCGTTTTATTTATAATTAATTTTACTTTCCTCCGCAGAGTCGTCGAGACACACACACACACACACACACTCCGAGCCACGGGTAGTGGTTTATCACAGAGGAGACCGTGTCGGTTATTAGCCGAGTTGCCAATAATAATACCAACTAGAAACGTGACGCTTACGGTGTGCTCACACTTTTATGTAAGAAACGTATAGGTAGGTACACAGTTTATGGGCTGCAGCGACGCGGCGGCGTTCCGTGGGCGATAAAGCGCAACGAAACTTATGGCCACAGTTCCGGCCAATTCCCTTCCCTGTTGGCCTGCAAAAACAGAAACGAAAACTTTTGTTTCGCAAATTAAAGAACACCGCCACGCCGCGTCATAATGGCGTGCGGGCGTTATATTATTATTATTACTATTATTATTATTACTATTGTACCGGTGTTCATGTGTGGAAACAAATCTTATCGCGAGATGTGTACTTGCACCACACTCCGTTTGTGTATAATATTCGTATGATATAATAGGTACACGGAATAATACGATTTTAACATTTAATGTTTGGGTGACTTGCCAAAAAACAAAAAAAAACATGGCCACAAATCTTAAAAGTAGGTAGGTATAAGGGTAAGTAGGTATAGGTACATACGATTTACGAGTAATTTTTTTGTGTTTTTTTCCCCGTAAGTTATTTACCACGACAGGAAAAAAATATTTTGACCGTTATTGTGTAACACATTAAAAAATAAAAGTTTGTTTGAGCTTTTTGTTGTCATTAAAACAGTTCAACGTTTGACGTTTAATCGTTATGCGAGAATAGTAAAACAACAAACATTATGACTGCTAGCTCATACCAGAAATTGCATTTAAAATATCAATATTTTCGTATTGTACCGACTAGATTACTTCATCTATTATTATAAATAATAATTGTCATAATAGTTTGACTAGAAATTGTACCTGTACAAATATTAAAATATAATATAGACAAATAATGCCATATGATGTAATTTCAAAAAAGTGGTATAATATTAAGTAATAATGGTATACCTACATCGTTTAATCAGTTTATTTTTAACGAAAATAAATGTAGAAAGGCATAGAAAGTAAAAATAATTATTTTATATAGGTACTATTAGATAGATTGATTACCCTGATAACATATTTTAAATGTAAAAATGCTTTTAAAATATTACGACATGAACATAATATATTACATAGTTTGATAAATAATTGAATGAAAAAATGATTTAGTTGATTTGTATAATATTGAACCACATTTTAAAGCAATCTAAATACTCGTTATAGCCAAACTAACAATCTTTAGTGCATATTTTTCATTTTTGTTTGAAAGCATTTTCAAATTCAAGACGAATATTGATTTTTCACACCGCGCGTTTTCATAATATGTGTAGGTACGTAATTATTATAGCGATCTGCGCATTATTTAAATCTATCATCGACCATCGGAGGCTATAATTACTATTATACTTATCATGAGTTGAAAATTACAATTAAATCTCCGGCCGTGTGCAGCTGTTGGGCAATGCTTGGTAATGGACAAAAAGAAACACGACATAATCAATTTTTTTTCGTATTTTTTTAGTCTAGTGAAAGATACTTTGGTGTGTGTGTGTGCATTTTTGATTAACGAAATTTTCTTTGAGTATTACGTCGCGGTCTTTGTTGTCGGGTTGGGTTGGATAGGACACGCAAACCAGAACCGGTCCTGCGCCGTATCGCTCCATATTTCCAATAGCCGACGGCTTTTTTATTGTGACAATCCGATCGTTTTGGCTGTACGTTATTATGAAAAATAAAAATAACAGTAATAAATAAATGCGTTTATACAAATATGCGTATAATCTATATATATATATAATATATTATATACACGCGTATAATACATAATCTACAAACACACACTAACACACAGTCATGATAGTTCTGCCCGAGGCTGTGTTTCTGTGCGCACTGCAGCTGTCCACAATGTCGAAACCCTTCGGAGCTTTCAAATTTTTATCAAAATGTTTCGTCACACCGCTATCCTTGTAGTGGTCATATTATAAGTAAATCGTAGTGCTATGTAGTGCGAAAATCATAAATATCGTTGAAATGCATAAACGTACAAATCATATTACTCCGTACCTATTATTCACACGTGCGTGTTATTATTGAAACGTATTTATTTTTTATTATATTTTTCATGTTATATATCGACAATAGAAAGGAAAAGGAATCTCTATTTATGCACCGGTATCATAGGCATGCCTACATTGCAGGTCCAAGTGAAATACCGTCCAGACCTAGATTTGTGATCGAAAACCTATTCCCACAGTCTGGTCTATACCAACGTTGTTTCTTGTTATTTAACGATGTCGGTAATCAATTAATCATTTACAACTTCAATGAACCGACGGTATTTTTTAGTCAAACGTTAATACTTAAGAGTAAATTAGTATACAACTCAGGTGCAGACTGCCAAATAGTTATTAAAATATATGAACTTTTGTTGCTATAACGAAATTATTAAACAATGAAATGATTAAATGTACGACTACCTATTATATTATAATATTAAATATAAGTTAAATATAAAAGTATTCGTTTTTGTTTCATATATTATTTTTTCTCTATAATAAGACGTATATTTTGTAAAGTTAAAAACATAATAATCACATTTTTTTCCTCAAATCATGCATTAACATGGACCATTTGGTTTAAAACTAACAATTTTAAACCTAATCAAATGTTTACATATTATTATGCTATGTGTAATATATGTATCAGAAATGTATAACATTATGCGCTATAGCAATATTATAGAAACGCATCAATAGATTATATTATAGGACTTTTCTTTAGTAGTTTTTGATAATTTTTTTTTAGATTTAATAGAATCAAAAGATGTAGGTTAATATTAGTTTTAAATAAAAGTGATTTTCATATTATACACGATCTTGTTTAGAATAAATACTTCATACATATACACTTCAATGTTTGAGCAATTGAATTTAGTTATAAGAGAGAGTAGGTACTTAGTTTGATAAATTTTAGAATTTTTTTTGTAGAAAAATTATGAAATAACAGGTGCATATTTGGAAAATACATAAACACATAGTCAATAATATTGAATACAGAATAATTTTTGTGTATCCACCTAAAATTATAGATTTTTCAAAATTTGTAGTGAATATCAAAGCTGAATATTTATAATTTATAAATTCAATGTTCTTAATAAACAGTTTTTAATTATGTATACTATTAATATTATCATCGCAAGCGTAGGACGAGTCAATAAATATAAATTGGAAACTTAAAAACCGGATCTAAAAAAATTAATTTTTACATTGTTTTAAATTGTTTTGTTTTTTTAAGTTATAACCATACTTGTAAATTTACTAACGGATTACCAAAAAAAAAAAAAACCATTTAAAATTACTCGCTCATTTCGGAAATTATAACTTGGGATATTATGGGGCTTTTGGGACATACTGTATACAAACATATTATATAGATTAATTCATTAATAAATAAAATAACTTTGTTACTAAAGGTAAAGCACATTGAAAAAAAAGGAAAATATTATGGTCCTGTTTGTAACATGAGTAGTAACCAAAGTGTAATATGCCTCGATAAATTAAATTTCAGAAATACAATTAGAATAATATAAACCATAACTAATGTTGTTATAAAAGAGCAAACCGTATAAAACATCGCTGGGGCATAAATTATAAAAATAGTTTGTGATCTGTTAATTATAACTATCAGCTATTAATTATTATAGGCACCTAATATATTTTTACATTTCTTTCACAAGAATTTTGATTCGTAGTTAAATAATTACTGTAGCTTAATTTTTATAATAGGCAGGTTCGTTTGTGTTCAAAAAAATGTTCATAGTTTGTTGTTAATGAAAAAATAGCATATTAAAGCTATAATTAGGTTCTCAATAACTGTTAAAATTGTGTTATTATGTTAAAAATGTATATCATTAAAAATGTTAACATTATAAAGTGTACTTGAAATGCTAAAAGTGAGGTTCAATGCGTTTTTTATTTTCAAACGTTAACCTTGGACAGTTGGACGAATTACTAGAACGATTAAAATCATAATTCATATTATATCATGAGATAAATTATTAGAATCATGTAGTACAAATTTAATCATCATTAAACTATAAATAAATCATCTATTTAAACACAAGGTTAATTAACAGTGTTTAAACTAAATAGCATTTACTATCACTATATACCTATACATTATAATATAACAATTTATCAAACAAATTATTTTCCCCCCACAGGTGTACTTTGATTATAATCGAAATTTCATATGTGATAAACCCTTGAACAAATACTCTACTATCTCCAAGAGGATACCTTCGTGAATTTATCTCAGAAATAATTTAAGGTATTCACCTCGTTTTGGTTGATTTGAAACTGATTGGGGCTCAAATAGTTGATGTTTCGTGAACTTAGTTAATTTTAACACTTGAAGCAAACATCGGTTATAAATAATTATGGTCAAATCATGACGAAAAGATATCCAAATAATTTACAAAACTGACATAGTTCATTTTTAAAAATACGAAAAGTTACTAAAACTAAACTGCAAGTTGTACATTTTTTTAAAAGTTTTTTTCGTAACAATTACAGTTTAGTTGTTGACGTTTAGCACTTATATCAAATTAAAATATCAAACATGAAAGATGCATATTAACAATTATAACACAAATGATTCATGTTTTCATGTAAACTTTAACGTAAAGATTAAATATACTATTTTTATATAAAAGGTTGATCTGAAGCCATGTTAAATGAAATATTGTTGAAATCTTTTTTAATCTAAAAAATGTTAAAACAAAATAAACCAAATTTGGATCTTCAATTTCGTTAACTCTGTCAAATATAATAAATTATTGTTGACAACATTAATTAGGGCTGGTTTAATTAAATGTTATTACAAGTTAATGTTCATATATTATTCAATTTGTAATTACGTTGTAAACTACAGCAGCCATTCGATTGTCATCAACGTCAACCGCGGTCACCAAAATACCGGGATTAAAAAAACAATATTTAAATACGATTCTAATTAGCCAAAAATAAAAATAAATTATTAAACAATTATTACGAGATGCATGGTTAAAAACGCGTTTAAAAGTTGTTCCACGAAAATGAAGTATTATTATTTTCCTTTCTTTTCAGCAAAAATATAAGGTGTGCGCCCCTGCTGCAGTAGTAACAGCGACGATAAATCATTGTACATAATAATATAATAAGATATTATAATACGTTATAATATTGTGACAATGACCTGACAATTGTTTCGATGATTATATAGGTACTCAAGCGATAGGTGTGAACCAGTTTTATTATTCTACTTAGCGTTATAAAATCTCGGTATTATGAAAACGTAATACAATACACATTCAAATAACGCGTAGAAATGATGGAAAAAAATCTCCAGCGATCGTATATCAGCGTGTCTCCTTGACCTATCAACCACATTATACGCGCGTACCTATATATATATATAATATGTTTCGCCAAAGTATTACGTGCGGCCGCAGGAGCCGGTCAGCGTTTTCATTTCATTTGTTACACACTTTCAGACATTTATTGTGGCTACAGTAGATTGAAGAATATAATACGAAATAGATAAAAGGTATATAGTACATGTACACCAGATACCCAACTATAGTTAAAGGTATCGTAATACGCACATACCGCGTGTCCTAAGAAACAATCAGAACAAGCTGCAAGGGTAAGCGGACGTCGCGAGAGTAATGTCCAGCGGTGGTATATTATATCATAATATTTTATTAAATGAATAAAAAAACTCAATTCCTGAATATTACGGGTTTGTCAGTTTTTCTTCAAATAATTATACCGTATTATTATTTATACAGTCTTAATTCTGAAAAATAACTACGGTCGACATGGTAATAGTAAATTGTTATTGCGACGAAAGCGTGCGTACGAGTCTTGTCGTTGACTCGAGCCTGGTTTTAAGGGGTGCAGGGGGTCATGGACCAAGGCCCATAAAGAATATCAAATAATAGTGGGCACCTGGCGGGTACGACGTTTCCTATAATATATGGATAATGGACATATTATTATTATTATTTGGACCCGGGACCAAAATTATCTTAATCCGGGCTTTCGTCGACGGGTATGAGTCGCTGTACATTTTATATACCATAACAGGTTAGGTTAGGTTATACAACAGAAAATTGATTTGACGAAGAGACTATGATCGTCTCGATCTATATATGTATCGATAGTTTATTGCTGTGTCACTTGACGAAAAATTATTCAGTTACCTTGTACAGTGGTGCGCAACTTTTTTTGATCCACGACCCCCCCCCCCCCTCTCTTAATGAATACAAACATATTATTCGTATAAATTAAATCGTTAATTTTGATATTTATTTAAGTTAATTAATCCAAAACATGAATAAAAATACAAAATTAGAGTTATATAAAATCTAAAATTAAAAAAACTAATGAAATTATTATAGCGATAATCAACATTTTAATAAAATAATATACATTTTTCACTTGATGTAAAATTATTGGAGACCCCCTGATAAAATTTCACGACCCCCCCAGGTTGCGCACCATTGACCTGGTAGACCATAGGTACCTAAATAAACACCTAGTAGATAGTACTACCTTCGTAGAATATGAACACGGCATAGATGCAAACAATAATTTCAAATATACGTAACTTTTAATTTGAAATAAAAAACAAATTTTATACCTACCTGTACCTACCTAACCAACTAAGAATATTCATAAGTTGTGTAATGAAATGAAAAAAAAACAAATCATTCATAGGAGCTATAATGGGGACAGTTCCCTCGTCGTGGTGTATTCTGTGTAATATGTTAAATGATTCCTAAAAATAAAATAATTTGGACCCTGTTTACTTAGTGCAACACAATATTATTTAAAATTCATAGACTTGTTTGCATATCAAATTTTACAACCGAAAAAAAAACTGCTTTCTAATAGTTGTATAATAATAATTACATCCCTCACGTATCGTCTAAATAGTGGATGACCAAGTCTGTGAAGTTTCACGTTGTCTGCGTTACAAAAATCATACCCCAAAGCTTGTTTATTAATTACTAAATAATTATTAGAAAATATTGTCGGTTCGTTTGCGGCGTTATTCGAGATGGAATTTCCATTTCAACCGATTGACGACGACGCTATTCCTACTTCCAGTCGATCGGTAAATATCATGAATGTTTAGTTACCTATATTTAACGCATGCTCGATTATCAAATGAAAGATATTTAGAAGAAAATTTGACTGAACTCTTTGTTATACTTACTTGTGAATTTTCGTGAAAAAAAAAATAATAAATAAATTATAGATGTACAATGATAGGACAAATTATGTTTGTTGCCTAAAGGGTTAAATAAAAAATATAGGTAAACGTTTGGCAATGTCGGCTCCTATAATGATGTAAAATGACATTAACGTATTCAATTTATTTAATATATAAATGTTTAAATACTTACATATCATAATATATATATTTATATTATAAACATATATTAAATAAACGCATATAATATACATCAAGGCCATTCAAATTGAACGTTATAAAAATAGTGAGAGTTACATCTTACGAAATCTCTAAAAATTTTCTAATTACTTCAAAATTGCTATTCAGTCCAGGACAATTATTTGACATGCATAAATTCTGTTGGGATTTTAAGGAGACTACCTACTATGATGACTGTGTATAAGAATATAGTCATTACGAAATATTATAATAATTTAAAGAGGCTTTGAATAATTTTTATAACACTCAGATTATGACCGTAAATACTACATTTAACTCCATCTTATATATTTTAATGTATAGAGTACCTATTCATCATTCAGACAAAAAGTTATCATGACTTAAACTTGATAACCTCGCGTTAGCAAATTTTAGATTATTTTAAACCTCAATTTAAAAATGTTATATATTTCTGATATGGACAAATCAAATGTCTGTTATTTACATAATAATGACATTTTACTTCTTAAAATAAATATATCTGAGAGGCTAAAATATTTTCATACAAGTTCGGTACCAATAGATGATCTTCTAATTAAAATCATACAAAAAATATTTCTAACAATAAATAATGAAGTAAAAAATGGATGACACAGGCAGTATATCTTTGTCATTAGACTAAATTTATTATATTTACAATATAATTAATATTCATCTGAGAATTACGAGCTCTAACAAAAGAGTCAAACTTTATCATCTGATCCATTATTAAAGAATGATCCTGGAAAAGTAATTATCTTATTTACTTCAGAGAGAGATCTACACTTAAATATAAAAGTGTTTTGAAATAATGATTTAAAACGAAGAACACTATAAACATTTTTGTCAGAGCTGTTGCTTTAATGACGCACCTTTTTATCTCCTGTATATTATGCTCAAGATAGACGTATTGTAAAAGTTAGTCCAATCACGTTTTGTTGATGAATCGTGATGAGTTCTGTTTCACCAAAAAAAAAAAAAAAAATGTTAACATTTAACAAAAATGTCATCTCGAATAGGTTTGTCGAACAGTAAATAGCATTTTAAGTTGATTAACAGAAAGCTACCTACCTGCATAAATTGCAATGATTTTAATAAAATGTTTACCTACAATATTTTGTTATACAAAATAATTAAAATTGTAATTAAATTATGCAAATTAAAGCATAATTTCCAGACTGAATATTAATTATCGTGGTTTACTGCTCAACAATAGTGGTTTATTATCCATAACGGATATACAGGCAATTATAAACAAAGAGAAATGCTCAAAACAAGGAAAGTAAAATTTACTCGATTTCGTTTAGGTACTGTAATCTAATAAAATGAACTTGAAATAAACAAAAGTAGATTCACGTTCAAATACGAAATATTTTTAACTCTATTATATATTTTAGTGTAAATATTATTCAAATTATAGTTGAGCATCGAAAATAGGTACACAGTATTCATTTATATTGAATACGCATTTAACATGTTTATTTAATTTTCAAAAATATGCTATTTATTTGACATGATATACTTATATATTTTAATGTTTATTTTTAGTATGGTTTAATTTTATTACAGTTTCTGTCTTTAAATTTATAGAATAATACGAACTATTCATTTTCAAACGCTAGCTAAATGCCAATTTTTGAGTATTATTGCAGTTAATTTTTTATTCAATTTAAACACACATTTTATGAAAACATCGGTTGAGAGCATACGCGATGCCCAAACACGTTACACTAATACAAAATAAGATTTTAAATTTGCTCATATTTAATTCAATATTTATAACTGTGAAAACAAGTTAGGAGTGTTTTATTTTGTTTTTATTATATATTTTCAACAATAATAGGTACTTGTAAGCAAGTATATAATATATAAATATAACTATAAAAATATTTTTGTTATTAAGCAACTTATAAATGTTACTGATTCAATCTCAGTAGTTTCTATGGTTATTTCTTGTCCATGGAAGTTGAACACCCACTTATTTTCAATACCAACTACGTTTCATATAAATAATAAAATTAAGAATGTGTTTTTGTCATCATTACTTGTCCTAAAAAGTTATCATCAGTATAATAATGAATAATATTCATCTCTTATTAAAATAACGCACTTGATTCACCAATACTGGTTAGCTATAAATTATTGTTTAATAAATTGAGTCAGTCGAAAATTGGTCGTGAATTTTACATTCCACTAAAATCATAATGATAAAAATTTTGTTGTGTTCAATTTTTTCCGAAAATATGTTGGCACGGATATATTATCATTGTTAAATTTTTTATCATACAAATTATATTCGATACATTTATTGATCTTAGCTTAAACTACAGTTAAATGTTAATACATCATTATAACAATTAATAATTACATTCGATTACAGAAGATATCAAAAATGTTTTTTTAGAACGTGTTTTACATGTATTTATATTTCACAAAGACTTATGTAATATTATTTGCAATGAATTTGCAATGAATTTATAATAATTCGATTTTATTTTTATGTATATTTTACATTTAGTTGGTATCGTGTTACGTTGTAAACGAACAGAACGATCGCTATAAATTAATGTCGGGTACCTATATTAAAAAAAAAAAATAGCTCGTTATCAATAAAGGTCCAGTTCAAATTTCTCCAACCGCTAACACTTGCAACCGCTGCATATATAATAATATATATATTAGGTAGGTGTCTGATGTGGACTAGTGGAAAACGAACCAGTTATTAGTTGGTTTAGCCAGTGTCTATGATTTATGGGCTCATTGGTGGATTACATATTGTGCAAGTAAAGCTGTGATTCACCGTTGAGTAATTGGGGGAATAAATTTAAAAAAAAAATAACATCTATGGTTCGGGACTTGGAAATGTGTGAGGAAAAAATGTAAAGAGTAATGGATGAAACAATGAGTCTTTGCTCAATAAAAACAAAAACCATATTTTTCTCACCTTGACAAGTGTAATGTTCCGTACTTTTTGGTTAGTTTCACCCGGACGAAAGTATAAAAAAATCACTATGTAAGTACATACCCTAACGGCCAAAAAACAAGTTTTATACTTTTATATTATGGATTAAAAAATATAAAATAGACGGTCCAGAAATCAACAAGAGAAGAAACAGTTTTCGGTAGTACGTGCCGTGATATCTGGTGCGTAAAAATGATTAATGTCCTTTGGTTTTACTGCAGACTGAGGTAACTGAAAAAAAAGCTCTTAGTTAAATACCGTTTTGACACCAGAAAAAGAAATATATTATAAGAAAGCTCATTCGTGATGTTTGATAACCATTTCGTCAACTGATTATGTTGCCGGAATAAAAATATTACACGATAATGTAAATTATTACATAGGTACCATTATAGAGAATCAAAAAATATGACCGACAGTATTGTGTATTATGATTATTCTAAATGACCGTTTCTATCATATTACCATAGAGGTAAATACGTACTTATTTTGTACTGCGATAATAAATAATAGGTAACATACCAATATTATCATAAAGCGTGGTTATAAGCTGAATGTGAGTTATTCAATTATTTCATTTATAGTACCTATAGAAATATATTACTCACTATAGGTTAATTTAAAAAGATGAGAATTCATATTATATACCCTTATTTCAGCAAGTAATTACTTATTATAATTTGATACTGCATTCAATTTCAAAATCTAAACTAGGTACAAAAGACTATCTCATAAAAAAACGATTTTATACTCATTTAGTTGAACTTGATTTGTTTTTTTAAGAACTTATTTTTACTAATCTTTTAATATTATGAGGAAATTTTTTGAAAGTTATATGTTCTCATACAGACTCAATGGGTCTATATATGGTGTTTTACGATTTCCAAACCACCAAAAACATATATTTTATTTACAAACGACTAGATGGTTTAATTTTAGTGTTGAATATACCTAACTAGTTATATTTATAATTATTTTTAAATGATCGTGATGATTGATGAAATATTATGTAAGCGTAATAAAACGACATTACAAAGTTTATTACCTACATTATAGTCTTAAAATTGTTATTAATATTGTAACCAGCTGCTGGTGTGATATTTTATCGTTGAATAGGTACGTTTTCTGCAGGCCATTAATTCTATTCGGTATATGTTTGCCAGATTCTGTTGGGCTAAACATTTATTTATGATGTGCGATACACTGATACTGTGATAGGTAATAGAAAATAGAATTATTAATCACTCGAAACAAATAAATCTATTTATCACGGTTGCATCTTTATTGCGCGCGTAGATATAAACGGACGTAGTATTTGTTTAGAATTTATTAGTACCTATCTACGTTCTAAGTCGTATGTTGAAAGGATAACATTAAAACATTGTATGCAATAAAGTTTGTTATCTTTGATATGTATACGGAGCAACATGGTAAAAACACATTAACGTAAGAATCGTTCATAAATGGTTGGGTTAAATAATATTTAGAGCCGTAACATCTTATCATAACTATAAACGAAAAGAAAATATATCGTGTACGCATAATTTTACTTAGGTACCTACTATAATGTTTGGTATTATTTCGTTCTAAAAATATAATTTTATTACAATAATAAATTACTTTTGACTCTTAACATTATTTTGGATTAAAATTATATTTTGATATATTTTAATATTATGTCGTGTCCTCAAAAGTAGGTTTCTTTTACTTGTGTAACAGATTTTTTTGATTCTATAAACCATCGTCTAAATAGGTAACAATTTATTTGTAATCCAGTGATCGTTTTGCGTGAATGAACCTCTGCCATGTAAACAGTGTGTGTGATAAATAAAGATAAGTTTGTTATCTTGGTGACTCGGAGCGTTACTTTTTTTTAAACTTTTATCTTTATTATAGGACTACACAGTAATATGTACTTACATTATAAGAATCTTAATTCACATAAAAATAAATAATATATAAACTAATTGGGTTTAATAAATTACGGTACTAATTTAATATTGACACATTATTTGAAAATAAATTACACTTTCATATTATAATTGTTAAATTCCTTTAACGTTTGGGTTTGA
The DNA here is from genome assembly GCA_027563435.1 of Nasonovia ribisnigri. Lineage (NCBI taxonomy): Eukaryota > Metazoa > Arthropoda > Insecta > Hemiptera > Aphididae > Nasonovia > Nasonovia ribisnigri. Next base: position 263,144 of record JANEHU010004804.1, read on the forward strand.
ATATCTATTAGTTATTATATAATTAGTACAATTTACATACATTTCCGTAAATACAAAACGAGTACCTAAACTATATATAAATCACTGACACCATTTTTTATTGTCAAAATCGCCAAGGATTTTTTTATATTTATATATTATTTTTTCAATGAATCAAACAGATATTGGGTTGGGCCGGTATAGATCGTTATTTATTTTTAATAGTATTTAAAAATGAATGTATATAGCGATATATTACAGATATTGGTAATTATAATTATCTTATTGCCAATATAGTTCACAAGTGCCTAATATAAAATAATATATTAAACTGATTTTATCTAAAGGCGATAAACGCATAATAAATAATAAATATTATATTGATATCGATGCAATTTTATTCATTTAATGCCTGAGGCAAACAAAATATGCTGTCCTTATATAATATTATATTTTGACAGTCAAAAGTGGGTTTTACTTTAAATGTCGTAATCACGGAGATATTAGTGTCTGATAACTAAACAATTATGATTTTTGATAAGCATCGGACCTAATAGTAATAATAAAAAAAAACTCTAAATCAACAGTAGTCGATTATGAACAATAATATTGTGAAACCAATACCATGGCGCAATCTACGTAAAAATATGTGTCCAATATAAACGATCGATAATATAATGCGCAACAACTTTAATACATTATAAGGAAGGACTGTTTTTCATACAGAGAATAAATTGCAAAACTTTCAAGTCACATTGAGGGCGTATTGCCTATTTTGATGGGTCTTTATTGTTTTGCTGATGAGGGTATAAGAAAACGAATACGATCGAGGGGCGTCTAATTTAATTTTAAATTGGCAATGAATATAAATGCAATTCAATTTACACAAACAAAATGTTATCTCTATTTTGCTCTACCCATTAGCAAAAAATTAGTTTCGATAATTTTGGTAATTTTTCCTCAAAACTTTGACTACCTATTGACAGTTGACACCATTAAATATTAATACAGCACGGGAAGTTTGAGTGATATACTTGGACACCACGAAAGGGTTTATTAATGTAGGCACATCCCTAATAACTATCCAGATAATTATATTGATAGTACATTAAACGGGAGAAATATTCTATACTTACTATATACATACTGTTAGACTTGGACACATGTCCATTTGATAGGACGGCCCAAAGTTTCGGAGGAATTCGTGGCGTCGTAGCATCATCCGGGTTCCCGAATAAACAGTGTTTCCGACGAAGTATTTGTGCTATAAGTTTAGGTAGGTAGTTGATTATTTTACCTACCTAGTCAAAATTGTATTTTAAAAATCGTTATAGGAGGTACTGTTGATGGACGGTTTTCCCCCCTCAAGATATTCAAGACATTCAATCATTACTATTCACTGTTATCAAATTTACTTATTGTACAAAATGTATAGATTGTAAATATGCTTAAATAAAAAAAAAAAAAATCGTTGTTTAATTGACTGCCACGTTAAACTAAATTAAGCTCTGTCCTTAATAATCTTAAAAATTTAGTGAAAATTAAGGTATTTACATAAATCCGATCAAATCGTATTTAATGCGAACATCCCCCCACTTGTACAGCCACTGTTTTCACACGTAACAATGCAAGATTACCGTTAAATTTATCATTTTCCGATTTTTCTCTCTATTTTAACATTTTTTTTTATCGGCTATCACTTTTGTAATATTGGTTTTACTTATATTTAAATGACAATAATTTACAACTATTTCAACTACATAACGCATATTGATTAGGTACCATTATCTAGTATATACTTATAATTCATGGGTACTATTATGTGTTTATAACGTAATATAATATCATACATAGATAGTATATTTCTAACTATACCTTAGTTTATTATTGTTAAATTTCAGTTGTACTTATATGTTACAATTTTATATAGCCATATAATAGGTAATATTATGTATGGGTAGGTACACGTGCATAAAAAACACATAAAATGTTTATTGCTATTACAGATTTGTTATGCTGCAATTTATAGCTGTTCATAAACACGACATACCTTGAAATAGGAATTAGTTCGAATTCGAATTTCAAATTTGGTTTGGACCTTCTTTTCAATCGGTAGTTGCTTCAAATTAGTTACTAAAGAATTTCTATTTGCAGTGCAGCGTTAATAAATTCATTACCAATTTATGGAGATGTTTAAAAATTACATAATTAATTTATACATAATGTTTGTTATTATTTTCTATCCACAAGTGGTTTTCCCAGGACTGTAGATTGAAATAATATTGATTAAACGCGATAATACATATTATTATATAAATACATTATGTTCAGAAAGAAAAAAACTTCATTCATCATATAATTTTTTGTTTTAAATTTTTGTTTTGTTTAGTCCATGCTATATTTATAGTACAACTACTAAATTGTTACCATAAAATATAATAAAGGAGAACATTATTCAGAATTTAATTTTTTATATACCATAAATAGGCGATGTTTAATACTTTATTTGAAACCACTTATTAATTATTTAGTTTATGCTAATACATTTATCAAGTACGTATAACAGTAGTTAATTATCAAGAAAATAAAAATTGTACATGGCAGATGAAGTTTTTCTTAATGTACAATATAAATGTCATTAAAACTAAATATAGAGCTATTGCTTCCCAATTGAAAATGCATAAAGAAAATCTAAATATACGCTCCTTTAAAGATTTTAAATTTTAAGAAATTTATACTTGTCACAAAACTGTAATTAGTACAAATGACACATTAATTCGTAAGTAAACGCAAGTACTAATATTAAGGAATTATATTTAATGATAATCTATATAGTTAATGCAAGTATCCGTAGTTATATAAAATTAAGTTTAAAATAAAAACTTTAAATTCAAATAATTATATTGATTATCGTTTAACAAATAAATATTGTTAAATGTTATTCGATTAAACAATTATAGTGAATCAGAATACTTACTCATTGGTTTTAAGTACTTAAAACCCTGTACAAAGATAAATTATAAAACTAAAATAAGTTGAACATTAAAAACAAAACGTCTTCTGCTATGGCCTTTGAATTTATTTCGTCGGATATCATCTTGAATCATGATGATTATATAGTTACCATAACAAGCCACAAGCTTAAAAATGCACTTACAACTATATTATAAGTATTATACACAAATCTTATCATTTATGAAAACGTTATCGTTTATATAATGACATGATAAATCCGGCGCGTTTCCACAAATCATAGTTTTATATTTGTACTCAACTTTATGATTATATCGTCGATTTGTGGATAATTAATACGCAATGGAAATATTGATAAACGAATTCAAAGCAAACATTATGCAAATACAAGTCAAATATTATATAATTTTGAATTCAAAGTCATCTCGTCAAATTTGTATTGTGTTCGGGGTGTGGCGCGTACCCATAATGTGTAAGGCTTGGATCCACGGTATATCGGTATACTTGTGTCGACGGTGAAGGCGTGGGATTATATTATAGTTATTGTACCCAGGTCGCAAAGAGTAAAAGAAAAATGCGCGAATGACTTAACGGGCGTCTCCTTCTCAACCGGTTATCGTGCACGCGCGAAACGACCACTGCAAGCCGAGCGGGCCTCGTGCGCCTGGAAGGGATGCCGAGACAATGTTTTAGCATATAAATACCGTGTCTCGGGTCTCTGTATTCACCAGTTCATTTCTGTACACAGTCATCGAGCACTTCGACTAAACAAACACAAAACAGTCAACGAAATGGCCGCTAAGGTAAGTCACTCGGTCTTAAGCGAAACGTTTTTTTTAAAAATTTAAAACCGTTAAAAAATAATAATATTTTTCGATATTAATTCCGAAACGTTGTTTTACAGTTGATCATCTTCGCCGCATGCGTGGTTTCCGCCATCGCCCAATACCCCGCCCCAGCCTACAAGCCCGCTTACCCCGCTGCTTACCCAGCACCCGCTTACCCGGCACCAAAGGCTTACGCCCCAGAGCCCGCCTACGCCCCGGCCCCGTACAACTTCGAATACAGCGTAAACGACCCACACACCTACGACGTCAAGAGCCAATCCGAATACGCCGACGGCAACGGTTACGTCAAGGGATCTTACAGCCTTTTGGAAGCCGACGGTTCAACCCGCGTCGTCGAATACACCGCCGACGACTACAACGGTTTCAACGCCGAAGTCAAGAAGATCGAAGGAGGATACAAGGCCCCATACAGCGCACCGGCCTACAAGCCCGCCTACCCAGCTGCACCAGCTTACCCAGCACCAGCCTACCCAGCACCGGCTTACAAGCCAGCCCCGTACAAGCCAGCTTATTAATTCGTCCTCAAACGATGATGATGATGACGGCGTTAGTAACAATAATTATTATTATTACCGTTCGTAACCACATCGTTGTACAATATAATGTTATATTGTCGTCGTCCCGTCTCCTTCCGACTGTCCCTAACCACCTGTTACACGATTCCACTGTCCTGGAGTCCGCTCGCCAGTTGTCTGTATTATTATCATTGACTCATTTGTTTTTGTTTAAATGATTGTGTACATTACCGTGTAAATAAATCATTCATCATATATTCACCAAATAATCGTTTTGTTTTATTATTATTATTATTATTATTATCATTATTTGTTTGTATTTCACAAAATACATTTAATGCGATATCGTGTTGTGGAAACTCGATGAACGCGAAATTGCCACTCCATAATAATATTGTGATAGACATTATGTCGGCGCAAAACGAACAAGCTAATTTACAACATCAGTCCGAATACGCTGACGGTCACCCGCACCATCAAGTTGTACAACACTCGTACACCAATGTCCTAACTTGGACATTATCTGGCACCAGCTTACAAGGTATCCCGTTAATACGTATCCACACTATAATCTTACCCGCGTTACAAATACCTTCCTGATCTTACAAAGTGCGTACGATTTTAACAACATATCGTGGGCTTGTACATTGTCGAGTAAATAAATGACTCAAAGTCGTTATTGTCAAAAAAAAAAAACCTCTTTATTTATCATTATGATTTTCATCTAATGTGATTGTAAAGTAGAATTAATACAGTTTTAAATAAATTGAGATTATCAAAAAATCAATAGGTTTTATAAAACACTGTATTGACATTGGCTTGTAAAAAGTTAATTGTTTTAAAAGACTTAATAACCCGATTTTACGGTTTATTGTCCATTTGAACATTTGAGGTAACAGTAAATACCTATACAATTATCTCAAAGTATTCAATAGTTATACTTGTTTACTTCATAGTCTTATAGGTCGACACATCACTGAACAAAATCTGTGCGTAACGTGTACTTAGCGAACGACTTTGATCGGATGTTCTAGTAACTTTTTAGAAATAATTTAGGAGACCGAATGGTTTTTACATTTATCAAACGTGCCAGGAAATCCGGTAAAAATATTGAAAATGCATTAAAAAGTACCTAAGCATTTCATATATATTGGACAAGAAATGCTGGTTGTATAATCAATGAATGGAAATATATTCGTTATCATTAATCATTATACTTTGGCTAACAGTTGGACTACAGAATTAAAGGCGACAAGAAGAGAAAAATAAAAAAATAGTCTTAAATATTATATATATATTTTACATTTATTTTTGAGAGATTGATAAATCGACAACATCTTCAAGTTAGGTGTCCAATATCGTTTAATGGTTCTGTACGACAAAATGATGGATCATTTGAAAATGCAGTGTAATACGTGACAAAACAATACCAATTGGATTACTCGTGACACGACAATCGAAATGGTGCATATATTATTACGTTTGAACGAAATGTTGAAAGAAAAATATGTTTATTTGAATAAATTTGACTCGAGAATGTTTTTAAATTAGACAAAACTAGTATTTAATAGGCCTTTGATCGTTTTGTCTTTTGATCACAGCCTGAGGTGGATTTTTAATTGACCTACAAAAAGTAGAAATTCGAATCGAGTTGCACACGCATAAAAAAAATATTTAAACTACCATTGTAATGATTGGTTATTGAACAATCGAGCATTCCTTTATTTTTATTTTTTTTTGGCTAGACACAACAAAATTTTTTTGCAATATAATTAACCCAAAATATGTAAACTTAAAATATGTTCATGGGGCAGACCTGTTTTAATATAAACGGCGTATGATTTAAAATAAACGAACTTGCATAACAATATAAATTATAATATTTCTGTTCAAAAGTCTTAGCAGATTTGTATATCAATTAATTTATAAACATTACACTTCATAAGATATAATTTTTAAGACTGAAAATACTGACAAGAATACCAAAATAAAGCGTGGGGCACCGATGCAATATAATTCCGCTTTGCTTTTCTTCGTGAGTGCTATAATATACATTTTAAAGGGACGATTGATAAAAACGCACATAAAAATAATTTACTTGTTGAGATTTTAATGATGATTGGATTTATCTAATAGTCCATTTGATCTAGGTAATGACATATAATCAAAACTACTACCTAGTACAAATATTAATATAAATATAACCAACACTATTACTTATCAAATTAATAAAAAGCAAACAACGCATTACCGTACCTTGAGTTGGTACGGTAGGATTGGTACGGTTGGTTAGCGATACGTGTATGTGTGGCAAGGTTTTCGACACTACGAACAGTACGGACCCGGGTGGTCACCCATCCGTGAACTAGTGCTAGCGCACTTTACTTACTCCCAATCACGTTGCCTGTATGATTTCATCCACTACTCTGCGCCGAGCCACCAATAGTTATTGTTTGTACCTCTTAGTATTATGATACATTTTTTTTAGGAAACTTATCACGTCTTTTATTAATAAATATGATCAGGTAGAATTTCAAGTGCCTTTTTAGAATATTGTGTACTTTACCGGGAAAACGTTAGTTTTAGTGTTTTACTGTAGTTTTCGCGATTTTCTCAATAGGACTTTTGTAAAGTTTCACCAGTGTCTAATTTTCAATCCATTGAGTGTCCTATATATTTCTGAAACTTTTTAAGTACCTACTACTTCTACCCGAAAAAGTGTTTAGAGACTCATTCACTATATAATTTAAAAAAGGAAATATACCCAACTGTAAAATCAATAACACACCATGATAATTTTATTGACTTGTTGTTGATACCCTTAGTATTTTTACTGTTAAGCTGAAGTCCTAATTTAACGATGCTCATTATTTTGTATTGCAGAAACTGTATGCAATAACCAATTTTTCTCAACATTACCAAATAGGTAGATATTTGGTATTTGGATACGCCAATATTAAAATGCTTTACAAACATTGTTTTGATCAATAATAATCGTACAAGTATTACGGATATTATTGACTATTAATACGAATTATATTGATCAGGGTAGATCCAACATTTAGTAGTTGTTGAGCCAATTCAAACATTTATATAAATACTGAGGGGAGGGCTAAGAAAAAAAAATTCATATTTTTATCCATATTTTATTTTATAACATACATATCATAGATACTATATAATAAACAAGTTATCAATTTACAGATTAATATTAATTTATAATTATTATTATTTATTTATTTATTTATTTATTTATTGGAATGATTAGGTACTTAAATATATTAAGAATTTTAATAGTTAATGTACGATTAGAATTGTTCTTTTATCTTATAAACACTATAAAATTATTAAATGTATTTGCTGCATGATATGTCTTTTCAGGGGGTGGAGAAAAAATTGAATTTGAGGGCCACTGGTTCAATCAGGAAGAATTAGATGACGCGTGTCGGTAACACATTATTTATACTCAGATTAGTTTGAAACAGCAATAGTGTTTATCCAACAAATGAATTTGTTTCTACTATCAAAATAACAAAATATTATAATAATATTAATAACATAGTTTCTAATCGTCAATGAAACATTATATATAGAACGTACCCACTCGGCACTCGTACGCTACATAGCGTCCGTAATAAACGTATTCAAACGACAATCATAGTCATAACGAGTAATATTGAAAAGTCTATTCAAAATGTATGTTTTACACGTATTATTACAACACATTGTTCTGTGTTTAATTACAATGGATCCTTGAATACGAATCGTGATTTGCGAAGTCCATTAATCGGGATATGGGTTGGCCGAAAACTGAATCATTAGAATATCATCGACACATCCATCACTGGCCGCAGTGCAATAAATAGGTAGGTATAAGTAACCTAACCTTCTGACCTGTTACCTATTGGATGGAAAACATTCGTTCCGAATGAATTAATAATAGCCAATAATCAATATTATTATAAGGATCAAAATAATATTATGTTCGATTGTATCGAGAGAAAACTTAAAAGTAGGTCATTGTTGGAATAGATTAAATGCGAAAACTGGAAAGGCATTGTCTCAACAAAGTTAGCCCAAATCGTTTGTAATATAATAACTGTTCTGTGGACATCACAGTGAAATTTGGTCGGAAAATATGTTTAGGATGTTGTATCGATTCCCTGTAGTAAGGACGAAAGTCAAGGTGCCCGGAATGAAAAGGAAAAATACCTATAAGGTTTGTTGTAAAAACAACTGTTAGACCTAAATTCATGTCACTTTTGCATCCGAGAGCTAGGCAAATATGTGGCGAAGGCTTTTATAAAATACGTAGGTAATGCCTGCAATTATTGTGGAAGAATGTTTTTTTTTTTTTACTACAAAGAAATATATCACTTAAATTCCAAGTTAAAGGAAAAATAAACATCGTGATTCTAAAATGTACATCAAATGTGTTAAATAATAATATTATTTATGAAAGATATTATATTGTGTAATTTAGTTTAAGAAATGTAAGTATGCAATACAAGCCAATAATCCCGTTATCGTGTTTTCAACTTTATAAATGAATAATAGATATAATAATATAAGACAATACTTACTGTTTATTTTGTTGTGTTTACAATAGGTACTTTATTTGTACATTTTTTATCTCATATAAATTAAAAAATACAAATTATAAAATGTACCTATAAAATATTATATACTCTTAATTTCTTTGGAATTATTATTTTATAAAATATAATAGACTAAGGTGAGTCATATTATTCAGTAAATTTTTGATTCAAGTACCCACTTATTACTAAATTCTTAAGATTTTCATCATACCAATTTTTTTGGTTTTAACTTTATAAGAATAGCCATCTTCAGTATCAAATTTAACAATGTTAATTGTGTATTTCATCATTTTTATTTATGATTACCGATCAAATAATATTATGCTAATAGTTTCATTAATTTTACTTAATAGTACTTAAATATAGAGTTTATGATGCAAATGTGTAAAGGATATAAGCGTATGTTTTGTTTACCTATCTAAATCTATACAGTATCGAAACTTAAAGTCATGTTTCAATTTGTTGATTTGTTCATCATCATTAGTACACATTTTGTTTTATGTAAAAACTTGATACCTATTAAATACAATGGATAATTTTTAAAAACAGTAAATTATTACGAAATTTGAAATATACCTACAACACGTAGTTAACGTTTGGAAGTATAGTGTTAACTTTAATTCGTTTTTGTGATTATAGAGACGAAATTAATAAGCGTGTAAGCGTATAATTATCATGCGTTTGGTACCTACCTACCTGTATGGTATAATATCATGATTAAAAAAAAATCGATAGCCCAAAAATCTGTAAAATATATTGCAACATATATAGAACACGACTCGCGTCCAAATGAAATCACAATTTTGATTTATGTGATACGAAAACAAACGTACACTTATTTAAAACTAAATCGAGATCGTTAGCGCGATCGAATACTTAATAATACATCATAATGCCTAATACATTACAATAATATATGTAATAATATCGCAGCACGTCAAACGTTTACCGTCAATCAATCGATTTATGTAGCCGTATAATGTACACACACATGCGCGCGTTATAAATGGTTATTAAGCGGACGAAAACTTACTATCATTTTTAAATATTACATAATGCGAATGTTCATTAAAAAGACATAAACCGGTATTAGCGGGCGTCTGGCGCGCGTGGTCCCACTGACATTGACCCAATATTACACAAACGTAGTATAGGTATACGATGTTATATATTTTATTATAAATAATACATACGAGGTGTAATGCACTGGGTATATTACGGGCTCTAATACAGTTACCCATTAATACAGATATATTCTTTCATTTTTGTTTATTTATTATTACCTCTATTCACTCTTTCTTCTCGGTAGGCAGGCACCCGACCCGTAATAATTATTTGCCACGCACATTCCTTTTCACGATATCCGACCGACGCACGTTATTAGTACCCGTTGTACAACGCACGGTTTATGTTGTATATTTTAATAAAAATTACACGGTTCATAAACTGCAGCCGCATTCAGATTAATAAAATATAAATCGAATCGATTTATCGGAATGATTTACGACCATATTCGCGCGATGGGCGTCGCTACGATATGTAATATTGTTATAATAATAATAATAATAATATTATAACGGCGAACGCGCATATTATTATTGTACTGCAGTGTTTCACGACGAAAAAACATATACACGCGCATAAATTAATAGCCAATGTAATAATATTATTATACCGTACCCGTGTAAAACGATAATAATCATAAATACACGTATATAAGTTATTGCTGCAACGGTGAGCTGCATTTCGATTGTTAACGACAGCGGAGGCGTTTTTTTTTTTTCACGGGGAGAGCAGCGCATGTACACTGTGCAAGTTATATTATTATTGTGTTGCGGCGAACCGACGAAAGTGAACTGCGAACGGCACCTGACCTATCTACGCTGGTTGTAAATGTATCTGCGCTGCAGTGTTACTCAACACACGAAATGATATTATAAGTTTTTTAATTACGCCGTGAGCGAATTTCGTTTATAAAATCACCAAGAACGTCACTCGAGAACGACGACGGATGCTGTCACTGCAGCTGCAGCGAAGTACCCACCTACAACTGTTTTCGGAAGTCTGTAACTATGGCGATATATGCGCATAGAGATGAATGCAAGATCTTATAATATGGACAACGATATTACCTTTTAGAATCAGAGCGGCGTGAGCAATGTACCTGCCGGACCATTTTAAATTTAGTGTTGGTCGTCGACTTAAGGTTAGGTTAGAGTATTGACGTTGCAAGTGTTTTCAATAAAGTTTTTCAAAGTTTTGTAATAGCTACTTAAATACTTCCGATAATGCTGACGAGTCAGTCGTCTTACATATTTCAGACAGTGGAGACCAATAACGAGTTACTTCTGGTATAAATGACGCCTATATTACCCATCACCTACACAAAAACCGAAAAGAATATACCAAGTAGATTTTAATCTGTATCTTAAGGATAAAAATTGAAACCAAAACCGTCTATATCACACTTCCTATACTGTATTTTAGAATCATATTGATAGGACGTTTTTTTACCCGAAATTTTACGATTTATCAATTTTACAAAAATATAAATATTTTACTGAGCTAAAATAAAATATATCTCTTGTATGAAAAAAAAAATATTGTCAATAATCAACAGCTTTTGGTGACCGATAGATTACCTAGTTTACAGTGATATATTTCGTTGATATAAGTCAATCACCTAAGTCAATTAAAAACTATAAAGTTTCTTCTTTATTTTTACATCAACATAAAAACGTCACCATACTAGTTATATTGAGCAGTAAATAACCTTTAATTGTTTTACCAATTTTGTACGATTTTGATGAAAGCAGTAAAATGTATGTATTACGTTTTAGTGTGCATTATTATTTGCATATAAACTACATAATATAACTGTTTAGTCTTGTATTTCATATACGAATCAAGTATACTATTATTGTTTACTGTTTTTTTTTGTTTTTATTGCGTATAATGAATCGCAAAAGCTATCTAGGAAATCCATATGATCGGCGAAACCCATACGTGATATAATGTTCTTAAAAAAATACATTTTATATACTATGTGCTCTGTGAACGAAACAGATTTGTACGTAGGTACTGTTCTATTCTTAGCAGTATTATATCAATAATAGTGCCTAGGTGTCTATTACAATTATTAACATCAGTTGGATTTTTACAAACTATATTTTCTCAATATTTATCCATATATTGCATACTGAAATCGCATTCTATTAATCACTAACGTTAATTAGATGATCAATGCAAAATAAAGTACACGGGTATTACCTATAATAATAATTAATACTACAATAATGTTGTACCTATATGAGTAGATACCTACTATAGCAGAGATGGCAAACATTTCGAACACTGCGTGCCCAAAATATAGTAACTATAGCATAGGTACAACTGGTGATGCCGATAAGTCGGACTTACCGATACGTCGTGTATCGTTTCGTGTGACTGTGCAAGGGCGTGGTAACTATGGTTATAATAGTAGTAACCATATTGATTTAAAAGTAAGGCTGTAGTCAATTTTTTGTTTACTCGGTTTCAGCTCGGTTCTTATGCATTATACCAAAAAAGTAACGCCGATCACAATGTGATTTAATAGACAAGATACGACACGTCACAAGACGTTAGGTGAAAAAAACTTGTGAATTCGGCTTTAAGCTTAACGTCAGACGAACCGCGAAGACGGTATACCTAAACAGTATACCTGCGTAACGATTGTCTCAGAGTGTCTATAATACACCAAAGACAATATCGATATCGTGTATTATTATATATTATTGTGATCGCCAATAATAATTAATTATTGTCATTAGCGAGGAGCGTATACCAGGTATATACCGGAGAGGTATATTAATGTTATAGTAATATAATATTATGTTTGAAAGAAAAACAAGACACTGATGTTTTTTAGTATTACGATGGTCTGTTTAATAACATAACAATACGTCGTGCAATAAATTATTTACAAAATATAAATATATATTTATAGGCGAGTAGAACACGCACGATACGTGTCTCGCTGTCTGGTGTAGGTCACATTGAGTCTGTTTCACCGGCGGCGACTTGATCGCCCGGAAGTGCTGATGGGGGTGGGAATCGGTCATCAGTACGCCTTGTACGGGGCTGGCTTGTAGGCCGGTGCGGGGTAAGCGGGCGCCGGGTAAGCCGGAGCGGCGTACGCGGGCTTGTAGGCCGGGGCGGCTTTGTAGGCCGGGGCCGGGGCGCTGTACGGGGCCTTGTATCCTCCTTCGATTTTCTTGACCTCGGCGTTGAAACCGTTGTAGTCGTCGGCGGTGTACTCGACCACTCTGGTGGAACCGTCGGCTTCGACGAGGCTGTACGATCCCTTGACGTTGCCGTTGCCGTCGCTGTACTCGGACTGGCTCTTGACGTCGTACGTGGACGGGTCGTTGACGCTGTACTCGAAGTTGTACGGGGCCGGGGCGTAGGCGGGCTCGGGGGCGTATGCCTTTGGTGCCGAGTAAGCGGGCGCCGAGTAAGCGGGCTTGTAAGCCGGGGCTGGGTATTGGGCGATGGCGGACACCACGCAAGCGGCGAAGACGATCAACTGCAAAAAAAAAAACGAAACGTTTTGTAAAATGATATATATCGTTACGGCAGGCTGTAAAGAAAACATAACGAAAGAAAATCGTTCGAGCGCGACGACATTATGATATAGCAACGAATTTGGCGAGTTACGCGCAGTAGCTCAAGTCGACGGCCGCGAGCGATAAAAGCCGACCCGACAGTCATCGCTCCGGGCAGCGTGTATTGATATTATTATTATCATTATCGTCGTCTGCGCTCGAGACGGATTTTCTCGAAGCAACCGCGTTTTCGCCGTTTACCTTAGCTGCCATTTTTGTTTGTGTGTTCGAGTTTCTTCTAAATATTACGACTCTTGACGACGAGATCGGTATGACTGGTGAATTTGTCCGCGGCGGTCGCCGTATTTATATGCCGCGAGTGGTCGTCGTCCGCACAATCCCTCCCCGTCGTACGCACGAGAGTTCCCCGGACATGACCGCGAGTGCGTACTTTCGATATACGGTTATAGGTTATAGGCACGGTATAGCACTTGCGGTATGCCTATTTTGCTATTATATTATCGCGTATAGTTACCTGCGAACCGGTTGCGATATGATGTGCGATTACCTGCAACCGCCGCCGCCGCAGCGTATACCGGGTTATCGGTAGGTCGTTATATCTGTATAGGTTTTTTTTGTCAGCTCCTTGCAACGGTGTTGCAGGTGTCCGCGGCCGCGGCGGCGTAAAGGGGAAAAACCGTCAAGGACACGCCGCCGTCGCCATCGTCTATTCGGGTTAATTCGGTATCGAGGAGAGAAAAAAAAAAGGTTCGCAGTGCCGCCGACTTGCAGGACTCGTGGAACATATTTTATTTCCAAACGATTTAAATTATACGTTGTCTGATGGTTACGAGTGCCCGTAATGACTACAACTCCTGTCTGTGGTGTTTCTAGTATTGTACCATAATGCGCACCAATTACCGATAGGAGGTATGTACGTTTGGTGTGCAGCAATACAATATTTCGACAAATATTCGTATTTGTGTGTAAAGTTTTGCTTGTCAGGTCATAATGTTTATAGAATATCGTATCATGATTTTTAATAAAATGATTCGTTGAATGTTATAATGGTCTTATTTTGTAAGTATACAACGTGATAATATTAGCAATTTAGTACTTATCTAAATTTGAACATTTTTTTGTTTGTGTTTTAACTATATATAAATACAACTTTAGGTTGGTATGATTAATTTGACTAAATTATTATATTTTTTAAACCTTCGTTTGACTGTTGTAATAATTTAGGCATTGAAATCACCTCTGCAATATAATTGAATTTGTCTTATCAAGTATTTTAATGAAACATTAAATTATAAAAAACAGGTAGCTTTTATAATAATAACTAATTTAACTAACATTTTGATACTTTTGATTTCTTATCCAACGATTCTAATTAGCCTATGATTGTCAATTTAAAAGCACGTTATATAATGAAAAGTGAGTAATTTAATACATTTAATAAGAAAGCGGACATGAAATATAAAAAACACAATTTAACTGGCATAGTCAGTTGTATAGTATCATACAGATGAACACATTAGTTATTAACTAATGAACACCAATTTCGGTGACGAATTGTTTACATTTTTTTTTTTGATGTCCGATATCATATTACATTAGGTAAATACCTAAACCACGGAATAATAATTTTGTAGGTATTCAATATTTTTTCGGTGTACGTTGTATTGATGTATGTGCAGTGAATGTATAATAAACGAGGGGAATAAATTAATTTTGTCACTAATGCCCATTAATATTTTTCATTTAGTTGTGAACTTTTTTTTTTAGACTCGTCCGTAGGTATACAATGTCAATAAAAGGTATATGAAATATATTATGACAGTGTTTAAAATTAAAATTGATCAAGTGGTGACTAAAATGGTAACAGAACCACCGCCACGGTCATCGTGATATAATAACGTTGCGAATATAGAAATACCGCGGACGGGTTAAAATATATTTCAGTTGTTTAAGAATACTCTGATAAATAATTGAAAAAATAACGACTAGCTTCATCCGCTTAACTAAGCTAACGCCAAAGTTGTAATTATTTAAAATTTCTATTATTTCATAAATGTTGAAGAACAATTTCAAACAAAAGAGTTATTATAAATATTTTTCAAAATAATGAACAATTTTTAATTTTATAGAATTCATAATAACAAATTGTTTTTATATTAGTTAGGTCTTCAACTAAAATAAGGTTGTTGGCTTGAATAATAATTTATTAATATGTAACATACAAGTATATTATAAAATTCCTTTCAACATGTATCGTATATCAAAGTTTTTTAAATACATTGCATCCTATTTCTAACCAGAATCCACGTGTATATAGGAGATTTTAGAGTATGTAATAGGTAGTTACGTGAGATTTATTTTACATACGAAATATGATTAAAATAATAAAATGTTTAAATAATGTCAAGCAAGTGTCTATTATAAAATATCGATATTTATATGGATAGGTACTGTGTTGTTCATACATAATATGCATAATACATTATAGGTACATACTTATATAATCTTATTATTTTATTTAAGATAGAAGTGTTGTTAGCTGATCCTTAATAGACCATTTTTGTTGACTGTACAATTAAAGTAGGCGGTGTTACACCACTTATACCCGATGGGTGGCAAAAAGGTGCGCTGCGCTTTCCCTATTATAGATGAGTTTAAGTACATTGTGTCATTGAATGTATGTATCATGAATAATGCGTATGTATGTTATTCACTACCTACATTTTCCAACGAATACAAGATGGATAATTTGGTTTTATTTTGAATAATATGATGATTTAACGATATATTTATTCATATTCTATAATAATATAATAATATATATTAAATAATATAATAATTATATAGTGCCATAGTGGATACACATAAAATAATAATTGTAGTAGTACCTACCTATGCATCAACTAGTTTTATGATGGCATATTATAAGTAGGTAATATACCTTACCAATCAGCAATTTTAATATAACGTATAATTTAATAAATTGATCGTTTTTCTATAGGCCATTATTTGAAGAGCATTAAAGGAGTGGTTGTGATGTTGTATTAAATAGCTATTCAAGATATTATTATCGCATTATAAAAACGATTTCGTGTATAATTTGTGTAGAAGTTTATTTTAGAGCAATCAAATTGGTGGAATATAATATTTATCAAAGCATAGACAAAATAAAGAATATTCAGTTATTATAATTTTGCATTTGAAAGTGAATATCTATCTAACAGAAAAACCATTTGAATTATTTAAAAGGAAAAAAAATCGATTGCTGTGCCAATATTAGATGGCCAGACAAGAAAATATAAAATAAGAGGTGTGAGTGTAGACTTACTTGTTTTAGTGCCCTAAGGGCTTAAAAAATATATTATTTATGTAATTGTATCATTATTTTATTGAGTATGACCTTTTATTAAACCTGAATTTTCTATAAATGGTATTTAAAAAAAATATATACGACATTACAACCAACGAAAGATATATTAAAACTTCTGTCCCACGCGTCCATATCAATGTAAACTGGATCAACTACAAATTAATAATTTATCATTCTTCGTAGTATGCCAGCAGAATATTTGTAGTAAATTCATATTTATTTATACATTTGTAACTTTAAGTTTATGAAAGTATAGTGGGTTGCTTTCATTTCATAATTTCGGCTGCAAATGCAAACGTTACACATAACGCTTGTAATTTGTATACAATTATTGTAAAAATAAAGAAAGAAATAATAACAATACGAAAAGTGTACGAAACGACGCACGATTTGGACAATGTTTCTGGATAGTAGATCAGTATTTATTTTTATTTAATCGCAGTCCAGCATTTTAATAGTGAACGTAAACCTTGACCTCTGTATTCTCAATTATAATCGTACATGAATATGATTTATTTGAATTTATTATAGGGCGTTCAATTATTATTATTCGTGACATAATAATTGCAAACAGTTAAGACAGCCTCAAATGTATATCGGTAATAACTACAGTAACTAGTAAGTAGCACTGTTTCCATTGAAGGTGGCCGGTATGATTTGGAGGTTAGATGCAATTGTGTGTGATTGCGATATAATTAGAGTTAATTTAAGAAGTGCTCGAGATGAGTTATTATAATAATTTATTATCGTCAGTATTATCGTTCTGCAGTAATTTTTTGTTTAAAATATGTCCTAAGTAGACGGTCAAATATAGACACTATTACGGCCGTTGAGGTGATTTTGTCGTTACTCCGATAGCAGCAAGCAATTTCAATATGTTTACACGCCGTGTATTTTATAAGCCAATATACATGCGATTCAATTCATTATAATATGTATTTGTTTTCAAGGCAGAGATTTCGGGCGATTGGTAAATAAATTGCACATTATAGGTATTATATTATATTATAGCCGCCGTTCGGGGTTATGTCGTGTTTCATATCAGCAGGTCCGAGAGTTCAACGGAAACTAATTAAGTGTGATCAAGGAGGTCATATTATATACATTAAAGTCGGTATGATCACGATTTTTTTTTTTTAAATTTATTTATGGGTTAACAATGGCTAACTCGCGTCATTGTATGAATAAAATATCGAAAGCTCTGCAGCATTAATGTAATACTTAACTCGGTTATTTTTATTATTTAACATTACTTCTAACAAAGTATACCATAATATAATATGTAACGCGATAACGTTTATAGTTTTAGTTTGGTGTAGCGTTATTTATATATACGTTTCAAAAAAAGTAGATTAGGTACCAATCAAGAAAAAAAAAACTGATACAACAATTTAATTTAATTTTGTTTTTTCCCTTATTTTTTTACGGCTTCAAAACCGAGTCATTACACGATTAAAAATCCTTACATTCACAATTAAATTAATACATTTAAGTTAACTTGAATACTTTAATAATGGTTTTGTTACAGGAAATAAATTAAACAGGGTAATGTTTCTATCTTCACAATAGTAAGTGCAGCACTTTCATTTTTCTAATGGGAACTTTCAAGTAGGTAGTGTTTACGTGAGGTTTTTACTGAACCTTCCATGTTCACATGTAGGACTATGTCCTTTTTTTGGTTTTAAGTCAAAACAGTAAGTATTTTCATGATTATTAATAAACTTATGAGTTTATTGCAAGGTTTTTTTTTATTCTCTGTAAACTTAACATGTGTCTTACGACGGTACAAACACTAGCCGGGAAATGACTGATCTATTTAGCCTTATAATATTATGCATTTTTTTATCCTAAACATGTTGTTCAGGGTTATAGTAAATTATAATCAAATGTTTGTATAACTAATTAAGTATTGTTCTGATATTATACATGAATAATATATTTGTTATTAAATTAAGCATTAGTAAATATATTTTTTGTAGTCATTTCAATCTATTTTTACGAGAAAAGAAGTGTTTTATACATGTTGAATGTTATAAATAAAATGTTTTAAAACCTCATATTTATTATTCTGAATGAGATATAAAATATGTTTTGAAAGTATTAACTCATAAATTGTTTTGATACGCACTTAAAATTTGAAAAAGCACATGAACACATTAGTAAACCGAGATCCTTTCATGAATCTTCATAATAATGCAATGATTTATCATTGCTTTCAAATTTTTAGTGTAACACAACGCTATATATATTATTATCTTTCGTTGAGCTGTCCGAAGCGGAATGAGTGCCTAACACACAATTCTTTCAATCGTATATATATACTTACTTTTACTTTTTGTTTTGGATTTATAATAATAATGTATTAAAGATTAAAAATCATCTGTTGATGGCAATATATTTAAATTCCTTATTTCGTTACGTCATCACATAACGTTAATATTATTACTATTATATATTTATGGTACCTTATCATGTAACAGGTACTTGTTGTAGTTGTAAACTATAAAATCTCAATCATCGGATTTAATCATTTTTACCGATAATGTTTAATATTATTGTACACCAATCAACGATGTTATAAACGTGTGTCTTAAACGTTTCAATGCAACCTTCGCCGTGTTAACAATTGAAACCGTACCAAAAGGCAATAGTAAGATTGTATTTTTTAAAGCGGGTGAAAACAAATAATAAAAACAAGTGCGCTTTTAACGTTTTGTAAATATATATTAAACTATACATTTACACAACAATAAATAGGTACAGGTATTTGTTCGTAAGATGTTGTTTACGATACACAAAGATAGAAGGAGAGTACACATAATCATATACTATTACAATATAATATGGATAATAAATACATAATAATAATAATGATACGTGACTCTTGAGCCGCACACTTGTTGAACAACAGTCTGCCGTCAACTAGTATTTGGCCCCGGAAGATTGGAAGAACATTTTATACAATTTGAAAAGATGAAAGCAAATTAGTATGCCTTGTATGGGGCAGGCTTGTAGGCCGGTGCGGAGTAAGCGGGTGCTGGGTATGCGGCGGGTGCTGGGTATGCTGGTGCGGCGTATGCGGGCTTGTAGGCCGGGGCGGCTTTGTAGGCTGGGGCTGGGGCGCTGTATGGGGCCTTGTATCCTCCTTCGATTTTCTTGACTTCGGCGTTGAATCCGTAGTTGTCGGCGGTGTATTCGACGACGCGGGTGGAACCGTCGGCTTCCAAGAGGCTGTAAGATCCCTTGACGTAACCGTTGGCGTCAGCGTATTCGGATTGGCTCTTGACGTCGTATGTGCTTGGGTCGTTGACGCTGTATTCGAAGTTGTATGGCTTGGGTGGGTAGGCGGGTTCCGGAGCGTAAGCTTTTGGTGCGGCGTATGCGGGTGCAGCGTATGCTGGTGCTGGGTAAGCGGCTGCTGGGTAAGCGGGCTTGTAGGCCGGGGCTGGGTATTGGGCGATGGCGGAAACCACGCACGCGGCGAAGATGATCATCTGTAACAAAATATGACGGTTAGGTTAGGTTAAGACAAAGTTTAAGGCAATACTTATGCTACACATGGCTATATAGGTAATCTGTACCTATTTAATAACAAAATAAAATAATATTATAAAATAATCGAAAAGCCTTAGGTATATCAATCACTATCGTTTCTGTCCAACCTACTTAATATTATGGGTGTGGGCTTTAATTTTTTCAAAGTTTACAGCGCCTAATATCTATATTATTATAATATTATATATGTGTGTGTGTGTGTTACGACACTCGAAAAAATCGGTCGCCTTTGCCGATGTAGTAGGTACCCTTCGAGTTGAATTAATTAATTTGTACGTTTTTCAAACAGAGTTTCAAAAGCACGTGTGAAATAATCGACATTTAAACGTGCACTGCGTTAGCTGAGCACGAGTTTATACTTATTAACGAAAATTAAAACAAAACCAATGTAGGTATAGTTCAGAGTAGTTGGATTATGCGTTATGTCCTACTAAAATGTTGTGTTATGAACACGAGTAGAAATAAAAACACTTACCTTAGCGGCCATTTTAATGATTTTTTTTTGTGATTTTGAGTTTAATAAATAATTTACAATCGAACGATCACGAATGACTGGTGACTGTGACCGTTGAGTTCACACTATTTATGCTAAAAGTTTCGAATGACTTTAATCCCTCCCAGTCGATCAACTCCTTCCAATGCCTTCGATAGTATAGCGAACCGGTTACATTGGAGAATAATGATTTAACCAATAAGGCAACCTCATAACCGAGGAAATATTGGACCTAAGGCTATTGGGTTTGGTTGAACGATAAAAAGAGCAACCTTGAATTTTTGTCCGTGCGGTCAAAAACAGTAACTGTCAGTGATGCAAAATTAATTATTTAACATTTTGGATTGGCCGATCATGTCCTTACATAAGCCATTGCGAAGAGTATATAATATTATTATAATGAAACTCAATTTTTCATAAAGCAAATTATGTCTTGACAATAAAAGCATTTTATCAATCACTGTGTACCCGTATAAGCATAATAATATAGTTTATTATATTGTGCTACTGCAGTCGATGTAGAAAATAGGGCATTAAAATAATCTCCAGGCCATGTATGGAATGACCGACAAACGGGCAAATATACAATATATACCTACCTATTGAATATTCATTTAAATAATTATATAATATTAAATATTTTATTCATAATAATTAAACGATTTCATTTACGATTTAATTACATTATCTGTTCTAGTAAAATGTACATGGTTTGAAAAAAAAATGTTCAGAAATTTGTAACCCAACACTTAAAATAGGTAGATAAATGTTATTAAAGGATTGGTTCATATCATGCTGTTTTCATATTTTTAAACACCGCACCTCATCGAACCCATAAAAGATAGAAATCGATAATACACTTATGCCAAAATATTTGAAACATAAATATAATACACGAACGTTATTGTACTTATTACATTATTGATCGATCATTGTATTAGAAAGCCCGGTCAGCTGAGACATTTTCAAAGTCGTCGAGCGTTATGTAAAATGACCGGATTTTCTACTATACGTGTGCTCTTAACGTATAACGTATTATACGCATAAATTATATATGCACATATCGGTGCGGCTGTACGAGCATATGGGAGTTATACAATTTTGAATCACTTACATACATTGTGTCAGTGGTGTTTACCCAATTACGAACATGATCACTAATTACGTAGCCAATTAGTGAGTATATATTTTTATTTCGTGTTCATTGTGCCGGTGAAAAAAAATAAATTTAATATCCGTGTAATTTAATTTCCAACGTACACACTTTTAATATAAAATTATTTCACAAATTGTCGCGTTCAAAAACGCTTCCGAGTGGGAGCTCGGTCAAAATCGCAATTCACGAAATTTCTATAGCACATATTTGTCGGTTTTTCTTTTATTGTTTAGCGACAAAACAAAGAATGACCACTTTAAAGTACTATTCAGATTCGGTTTCAGATGTTTAAAGGTAGGTAGGTACAGTACAATACGAAATGTTTGAAATTTTTTTCTGGTACTTATACTTAAACAGGGTGTAATCAAATTTTTTTTAAAGAACAATGTAAAACAAACACTTTTTTAGCTTTGTTGAGAAACTTTAAACATATTTGAAACATTTTGAGTGAAAGTTTGGTTGGTAGAATTTGATGGAATGTTATTATTAATATCAGTTGCAGTGTGTTTGACGGTGGTTTGAGCTATACAACAACAACTTGATAGAATAAAGACGTGTTATAATAATATTGTGATCACTTACGATATTGAAAGACTACGTATTATAGGTAGAGGTGCTCTTTATTATATTAAGCAATATAGTGCGTCGGACATTTTTTCAGAATCATTTTTGAACACTCGGATCGTGAGTACCTACACCACGTCTGACATATATAAAGTGCAAATAACGTATTCCTCGAGTGCTTACTATTATTTTGTAGACATGAGAGTTTTCTAAGTTTTTCGATGATATTTTGTATTTATTTGTATTACCTTTTGCTTTGTAATCATTTTTTGGGTAGTAGAACCACACAAACAGTTTTTTTTCACGGTAAAAAATCAAATATCTAATATGGAAGGTACTTTGCAGATATTGTCATTTTTGATATTCTGAATAATTTCTTTAAGTCAATACTAACGATACCTAAGTGATAGCCTTTGAAAAAACCCAGAAATGATTTTCAAGGAATCACTCACGGTTTTTATCGAACTTCACTCATAATCGTTTTTTTGCTTTCGATGGTTATTTACGAGTATAATAAAACGTAACAATAACACATGCGTCGAACTGTCGAAGCGAGACGAATACTAATAAACGCCTATAGACTTTTTATTTTGTCAGTCTCGTTATATTTTTAATTTGAATACATGATGTGGGTATTAGATTCTTGTAAACCTTAATTAAATAAATATTATAAAGATTATGCCTAGTACCCAATTAATTAATTCAGCGTTACGTCCTATCATCATTAATATAAATGGCCTGTAAAATATTCAAAATGATAAATTAAAACTGTATAATATTGTTTTCATTCATACATTATGATGTATTCAAATTAATACACTTTTTATTATCAACAACCGGTTTCCCAACAATACGATGCGCTTACATAAAACATCCATCGTACAAGCTGTTTTACATAACATAATAATATAGGTAGTAGAACATCACATACACTTTTTCAAATTTTGTACTACTTGTTACTTAATAATAATAATAATAATAATAATAATAATAATAATAATGTTGATAGATTATTTAAAAACATAATATATTGCGGATGCGGCGTCTTCTCTATCAAACATCAGAATTAGCTATATTATCCTATATAGCTAGAAAAATATGATAGTATTACATTTGAAAAGCTATTCTATTTTTAAGACTCAATATGTATTGAATTACCTATTTTATATAATACATAATAATTTAATCATTTTTCTTTGTTTTCTTGATTTTTGACCTAGGTATAATGTACAACATAAGATTGGGTTTAATTTATCTTTCACAACTTTATCATAAATATTTCGTATTTTGGCATCGGGTAAACAATGACAAATTCATAGTTAACTTAATTAGTATTATTGGTATTATGTTTTTGTTAGAAAACAGTTGTTGTCATATTCGATACAACCTAGTAGGAAGGTAGTTCAAGTATCATATTATAATATTTATATAATTTATTTGTGTAGGTAGGTATTTTAGATTTTCAAAAAAACACAAATATTAATATTTTTTATTTAAATAAACCAAAAAATGTTTTAAAGAAAGGAATGACGGTTACAGAAATGGTAAGACACCTGTATAATATGCAATAAGCATTGGTAAAAATAAAATTAATAATACTATCCAAAGGTGTCCAGCTCTTATAAAACTATGGTTTTATTATAAGTGTCTTATTACTAATAAATTTTGAGTATTCTGTTAAAAGCAAATATAATATATAAATTAGATACGTTTATAGTAGATAGGTAGGTACATTTCATATTGTTGTTAGATTGTACATTTGTTTTTAAAAAAAATTTACACGGGTAATCACATAATTTTAACATGCTTAATCATAATTATCCATCTCTTTCAGATACAACGAAGGAAAAGTAGTATTTTTACCTAATACGCGCAACTGTGTAACATATTACGTAAGTCAGTTAACAAAATATAAACATTTGAGTTTATATTAATCCAATGCTCTTTAAGTACAGATAGCGATTGTAATTATTCGTTTTAAAATTATCATCAAAATATGTTAAATCTATACAATCTGTTTAATACAGTATACTAGTAATTTGTTTGAAAATTATAATCTGAAATGGATACTTATGAGTGACATTTTATATATTTTTTTAAAACTTAAAATTTTTTGTAGAAACCAGTTAGTATGAATTATTAATTAAATTTTGATATTATGACTACTATCTCTCGAGTCTACCTAAGATATATCAGACGTGAAAAAAAAAATAAAAACATATAATAATATATTTGTACCATGTATTTTATTTATTTATGAAAAATCTGTCAACGTTTTATTCTATTTCGACCACTGTTATAGAATTTTTAAATCATATCTTAATAATATTTGGGCTGACTGCACGGTATGCAACAATACTCGAATATCTTTAAACTTTAAAGTGAGGACATTGAACACCAATAATCAACTTTATCAGAAAATATTATATTACGTGCCAGCCAAATTGAAGGATTTGACGTGCGTCATTTAAAGAACGAATTGATCTGTGTTATAACGCATAAATAAAATATAAATGAATGATATTGTAAGACCAGTGGATTTGGGCACGCATCAATCACTGTCCAAAACACTGAGGATTTGTTCAGAGTAAAATATAAATCGTAATACTCCTCCATACGGCGACATCTAATGGAAAGCACTAAATGCTGTGGATTTAATGTATTCGTCTAAGATATCATACAATACGATATTATAGTGCTGGACAACGGTTTATTAAAAAAAGCATATATATAAAATATTACAAATGATTATAATGAAAGTATTATACACGAAACGGTGATGTCTGGATGGAGACGAGATGACGATGTGCATCAGCCGGTGCAATCATCAGTAATGGTACAGCGAAGACGGTTTGTACGAGTGATGGATTGGCTCGTGGTAGCTGGTGGCGAGCGGTGCTTCGTAATGATGGTGAGCGGGCGCTTCGATTTTCTTCACCTCGGCGTTGAAACCGTGTTCGTGGTCGGCGGTGTAAGTGACCACTCTGGTGGAACCGTCGGCTTCCAGGAGGCTGTACGAGCCCTTGACGTTTCCGTGTCCGTCGTTCGACTCGTGGTGGCTCTTGATGTCGTGGGTGTGCGGGTCGTGCACGGCGTAATCGAAGTGGTACGGGGTGGGTGCGTGGGCGTAATGGTGATCGTCGTGGTGCTCGTAACTGTTGTGCTCGGCGATCGTCGGCGGGTAGGCTAGTGCCAGGTGCCCGAACAGGGCGGCGAACACGATCAACTGCAATGTTTAGCAAAAGTCTTTGGATTTTGGGATCTGACGAGTTTCGTGTTAGGTTAGGTCTGGCAAGGTTATTTTTCTACATAATGTCTGGTATTGGTGCGGGAGGGCCGTGGTGAATAGTGATGGATAATAATATAATTTATAAAGCTACTATACACGGAAGTGTATTGTATTCAAGTGTGATTGAAGTGTAGGCACCCACACTGGCACACTATATTTACCAAAGTGGTTACATACAATTGAGGTTGTGGTTTCATCATTATTGAGAACATTGAATTATGACTTCAAAACAGAATATGACAATTAATTATATATTTTATATTGCAATAATAATAATAATAATAAAAAAATAAATATTTAAATAGATAGCTGATAGCAAATTGGTAGAATGTTTTTCTCTATCATAAACTGTACCAACAATTGAATATAAATCTTACGGTTACTTGTATTGGCTCTTTGATCGCGGTAGCCATACTTATTAAATTTAGGGATGCCCTATACGCGTATAACAACATGCAAAATAACAATACGGTTAAAGTGTTTAAGGACTAGGCATTTGAAATTCACAAGTTTTATTAAACTTATTATTGGGTCGATATAATATAAAAATATTTTTCAACTAATTATTAAAAATAGTCACTTATATGGTATTAATAATGGACAATGGTTGAGTATTTTTAATCGTGATTAATGTATGATTAATTCTACTTACTAGTTTCTTTTTAGTCAAATTGTATTCAGGTTAACTTCAACATTACACCATATTAATTCTTGATATTTGAGTATTTATGAATTCGATGAATTTATATTTATTGTAATTTATAAATTTTAAATTAGGTTTAAATATAATCCATATAAACTTTAATCATAGAGGTTTTTTGGCCCTAAACTGTGTTGCGGTAAATTAACTACGACATTTGGCCGCATTGCAGTCATATAAAAACATAATATTCGAAAGACTTTCGTGTAAGTTGTCTGTTTGAGTCTAATAGAACTCATTATGAGAAAGCCATTGAATAAACAAATACAAATATGAACAATGAACATAATATAAGAATGAAAGCCGTTGTATCGTCATAATGAAAACGTGGCACCTCGTTATAATATGGTTAGGTATTATTTTGTTAGAAAAAATATGAAACGGTTAAAACTTTTTGCACAACAATATTGGATGTATTATAATATTATCCTAACCTTGTGTTTGTCTGCTACAAGTACAAAAGTATATCATATAGTCACTAGGAAAAGTTTTGGTGGTTCTTACCTTAGCTGCCATTTTTTGTTTTGTTTTGGTTAATGAATCGGTTTTGAATGAACAGGAGACTTCTTGTGTGTTTGAGAAAACTGACGATTGTGACTTTTGTGTTTCAGTATTTATATGGGATCAATTCAGATTTTCTTAAATCCCTACCAGTCAATTGTTTATACGGTTGTGTTGTATAAGAATAACTAGATCGTGGAAGAGTTAAAAATAATCTTACGAAAATTAACTATATTACTTTTAAAATACATTAGTTCACGGTAATTTGATTTATTGCGCCATAAGCACAATCGTGTTATTGTGTTAATTAAAGAATACAAAATAAAAAATATTTCCTAATGTTATATAGTCATATGTATATATAATACATCATAATCCATATAATTATTTCAATATTAATTATAAATAATAATCTCATTATTCATAAAAAATTTAAAACAGTAGGTATCTACTTATGTAACTCGATATTGTTTTAACAGAATGGAATATTAGTGAGTAGAGTTTTTGTGGTTATTATGTATTTATTGATTATTCATTCAGTTTATTATTAATATAAATATAAATGTATAATAATAATATATGTGTGTGTGGCAAAGATTTAAAAATGGTGTGAAATAAAAATAAACAGGTACTTAATAAAATTATTCATATTGCCTTGGCATAATATTAATAATATAATAAAATCCTTAAATTTGAGAAACCAGTAGAGTAAAATTAAAATATATTGTCTTTATTGGTACTTACAATAGTTGTCAGAAATTTAAATGCATCGATAAAATAATTTACAGATTTTCATATTTTTTTCTCATTAAGGGCACATATTGTTAGGTAGTTACTATAATATAACCAGTTATAAGTTCCCGATACACGTCTTTATTGACATTTTAATTATATTTACATTATTACAATAGATACTAAGTTTAATAATTTTGATCTAAGACTTCAATCAGTTATTGACATCAGTCATTTGCTATTTTGCCAAAAATTATACCAAGCTCTAAAACCATTCAAATTCTTGTGACTTACTCTAAAACTAAAACTTCAAATCTAGTGGTTATCTACCTAGACTTCTTAAACGTAAATTAAACAGTGACTTTTTAAGCTTCACCAAAAATTTTTAAGATAAATTAATTTAATAAAAACAAAGTATAATATTATTATAAGAAGTTACTTTTTGTGTAAACTATAAACATTAAACAATAGTTTTTACAAATTTATTTATGCACTCAATTTTTTTATACTTGTCCATATTATGTACTATTCTTTAAAATAATAAATTAATTTATTAAATACATTTAATAACCCAATGGACCATGAAATCACTATTGGTTTTCTAACTGGATTTTTATGCTCGTAAAATTAAATTTTAAAGAATATTATTAATATAGTATCACAGCTTCTTATTTCGGCATATTTTATTTTGAAACAAGCTATCACTACCCATCGGGGTACACAAGTTATTATTTTAATATAATGTATTTTTTCTAAAGGCACTGTTGTATAAGAGCAATTATACACTTTTTGTTATCCTTATAGGATTTAAAAAATTTCATATACCCAGGTCAATAGCAGTAAATCTGTAGATAAACATACCTTATTCCTGTTGAATACCAATTTGGGTTTCTTCCAGTAAAATCAAATAATTGCTTAATGAATTCAAAAAAAGTTTATATTCGTCTTCCTAAGTGCAGTAATCGAGTGTCATTCCAAATCAGTTACTCACTATAGGTACTGGTCTTGTCATAATAATGATCTCTCCCATTTACTTATTGCACTTGTACACAATGCTATAAATACTATGAATAAAGCTGTTTCTTTAACACAAATAATGGTTCTTAATTATAATATTACTTTTAAAAAATTAGACAAAAAAAAAGGAACATAATATGATGGATAGTTTCTTATAGATTCCCCTCTTAAACGTTCGATCTTGATCAATTTGACAATTTAATTAAAAAACTCAATTATGCAGGGATTATGGAGATTACAATATATATTTATAAAACATTTAAAAAATAACTGATCGAAAATTATAGGTAGGTAGTAGTCACAATATTACATAAAGCTATACTTCATATCCCTATATCTAAGAAACTTATAAAAAAAATTCTATATATTTTAGTTTATTATGTTATTAAATTAGGTACCCAAAGAATTAGAAATATTAAGTACAAATTGTATTTAGCAAAATTTGCTTTACAGAATTTGAATTTAATTCAGAGTTTTTGCTCTCTTCATACTTAATATTAATTTAATATTATAGTAAAAGTAAAGATAATAATCGAGTGTAATTATTTAAAAAAGTTAATTAAAACTATACACTTACTTTATTTTAAAAGTAATTGTATTATCTCTCCGGGAAATGTGTAAAAATGAATAATTTATAAAAGTGATTTTAACGATGTGTACGTAATATTCAGGACTATTTTTATTTTAATGTTACAAAAATCAAGCAAAACGAATATACCTATTATAAATATTGATTATTTTTATACTCTTGGTTCTAAACAACTTATTCATTTTTAAAAAAAGTTGAAAAAAAAAATTATAATAAAATAAATAAATTTAATAATTATTTGTTTGTTTCTGTTTTTAGGTATTTATACATTGTTGCATCCAATAGTCAATAATAACAGATGTAAATCCATTGAATTTCGGGTAAGTCACAAATGCATTGTTACTATTTTTTATTAAAATCGAAACCGTACGTTTTGGCAATTTTTATTTTCGATATTTAAACTGATGGTTTTAAAATTAAAAATGTGTATGGTTTTTTAAATGATAACTGATAATAGAATGTTATTTATGTCGTAAGTACTGTAAATACAATCGCAAACCTCAATGTTTGATAATCAGTAGTAAATAGTAATCGGACAATATTCGATAATATTAAAAATATCATATATTATCATAGGTAACTACTATAATTTAATAATTTCAAATAAATGATAATTTAAGTCAAATATCAGTAATGTCAAACCGTTTTAATGTTTTTATTAATATGATTTAGGACATTTTTTCAGACATTCCTACACAAAGAAAAATTATTTGTATGTACTCAAAGTATGAACCACAAAATGATTATTAGGATCATTATGACACAAACTTACACTGTAGGTACCTTGTACCTTGTACTTGCTCATATTATTGTGTTATACTTATTATAATAAAACTAGTTGAATGTTCATAATAATTTTCGATTGTTTTATAATCTGTCAATAACCAACGTACAAAATAAAATTAAGAAAACTGATCAGAAATTATCGTTTATGAAAAAAAAAAATACATACTGCTAAATACCAGTTTTCAATTGAAAATAAAGAAGACACAAATCGTTTCAATAAAAACTTTACTTTTTATGTAAGTAAATTATATGTATTTCAGTGTCAATGTTGACATCTTCTGCAGAAAAAATCTAATTAGGTTTTATTTATTCTTTTTAAAACATTATACACAAGACAGTAGTTGTATTTTGACAAGTTAATATTTCGAATGTTTTTAAAATGTAGGCAGTTATAGCTTATTTTAGTATTTTAAGCCATTTAAAATGTTTATTTATTTATATTTTGGTTAGTACACAATGATGCATTTGTGAATAGTTAAAAAATTTAAAATCGTCCGTCAACTAGGTAATTATGTTTAAATTAATTAGTATTGTACTTATTTTTCTGTTTATTATTATTATTATTCTAATAAAGAATAACAAGTGTAAAAGCTAAATATATAAATTACTATTTTATTTATATAATATTATCTTCAAAAATTATTTTACAATTTAATCATATTCTCTATTTTATTCTTATACATTTTGCCAATATCTCGATAAGGATATAAATCAAATTTGTATTCACAAACAAATTAAATTAATACTTAAATACTATTTTGTTATAACCAATATTAATAGTATAGGTAACTAATTTATTAATAAATAAATAACAACGGAACAACATATTTATTTATATTACATAACGTAATTCGATATTCTTATAAATATTCAATTAACATATAACATTATGCGAATTAAGAGCTTTTACTTGATACAATGTCCTTAAAATAAAATATCATAATAGAATAATTGGAATATAATGAAATATATATTTTTAATGCACAAAAAACTGTAGTGGGTAGGTAGATTTTAAAATAAAAAAATAATATTTATTTACTATACAGACTGGATAGAGAGACAGACTGGTTATTGGGCACTCGTCAAGCTTCGTTCACCTCGGGGCAAACCAGTGTTGTAATATAATTGTATGCTTTTATAGTTAAAAATAAATATTCAAAATCAAACATTTTTGTTTTGTTCTGAGATGTATACCTAATAATAGATTTTATGATTATTTTTAACCATTGAGCGAAGCCCTTTAAGTATACATTTATTTGTTTGATATGAGTAAACGGGCTTTGGCCTTTTAATAGAAATACAGCTTTACATGTAAACACAATTATATATAACAATATAACAGAACATGTACCCATAACATAATATTATGTATCAAATATCAATACTCAATACATAAAAAATATTATAAAGGTAGGTAAAGTGCAATTTCAATGCAATATAATTTAAAAGGCTAATAAAGGGTCAACATTGGCAAGGGCCAACTGTATGCTAATTCATTATAATAAAGTTTATGGAGCAGTGAAAAATCGGAAACGATATCTGACTGACCAATGATAAACTTTGAAATGCATTAAAGGCTAGATATGAAATCATTGCTCGTCATTTTCAACTTTATTAAGCTATGAATACTTAGTTGAACTACATTATTTAGTTCTGAATGGTTTTGGAAAATAAGGACTTAAAATAGGCTATCTAACTTATAATTACATTGAAGAACAATGGCAATTGTGTTATTCTAGTAGTTATAGTATGGGATAAAGCGCTTTCCTAAAAAAATATCATACCATCACGGTAACACCACTAAAGAGCTACTCAATATTATTAAAACAAAATTTGTATTATCATGCATTCATAGTATTTATAATCAATGATACTACACATTCAAACCACCGCGTAACATGTCCATAAGTTATTATGATATCCACAGTATTTGATGTTCCGACTTAACATATATTGCGTTAAGTTAATGTAGCCGTACCTACCCATATTATAATAACGTAAGTGTGATTGTTAATTGCATGTAATATACTGATGTGTTGGACTCAGACACGATACGTTGGGTGCCTTAAACATGTTCCTGTGTAATTCATATAATTCATTCTTAAAAGAAGTTTATGATGTGTGAGAAGTAAAACTATACCTCTATTACTTTCAAAAGAGTAACTTTTGTACGAGTTATAATATTTAAGCATAATATATAAAGTCGTATAATAATAGTAGGTAGGTACAACTCGTAGAAGTGTACAATGTATTTATAATAAACTGTGCCGTCATAGTATAATATAAGAACTAACAATGGTGGTATTGAGGAGCAAAATTTCTTATTCAATAAACGAGTTTTCGTCTTTCCGGTAATCGTTCATATTTTATTTAAACGAACACCAGTTTTTATAGTTCATTATCAACGAGCAGCACGCACAAGAGTAAACATTATAAATTATAATAACGGCGATACCTTCGATAAAGATGAAAATAATATATACCTACCAAATATTATATACACAATCACCACAGAGTTTCATAAAAATCAAAGAAATAAAATGAAAAAAAAAGATTATATTTATAAGATAAACGTCAGATATGACATATTTTCTTTTATTAGGAGTATGAGAGTTTCTACTTTCTATTAATCGGGTGGCGAGCAGTGATGTATTACGAATCAACTTTATGAAACTAAGTAGTGCACAAATATATTTGACAGCATTATTATCATGAGCCACGCCAGAGGATCTTGTATATCTTGAATAATCGAAATTACTCACTACATATTATTCAAAATATGCTAATTAATTGTACCTATATATAATATATACTATTAATCCATTGATTTAGCAAAAGCGGCGGTTTCTGTCCAAAACATCTAAAATTTGTTTAGGGTAAAATATATAAAAACACGAGGTAACGTGTTTGATGTAATACGCGTCAATAATATTATACAGTTCAACAGTGGTATTGCATATAATATGGTAAATTACAGTAAATCACAGAAGGTTATAATATCGTAATAAGCAGGTACAAGATAAAACGAGACAAATTCTCTAAAAGTATTTTTATGGTTCACAATTATTAGTGGTCGTATTATACATTAGTAGAAAGTCATTACTGAATATCGGAAATATTTCTTATAAGATATTTAAAAAAAAAAATATTAAAATAAATGTCGGTATAATATCATACATAGGTATTTAACAATAAAATACAGTGTCAAATTCATGATGTGTTATTCGTATAACCAATTTATCAATAGCTAATCTGTAAAAAATATGTACAAACAAAGTTGCTAAACAAAATTATACAAAGTTTAAATCGGAAAAAAAGGTAGTTATGTAAAAAAACAAAATGTCATCAATCGCAAAATACTATTGTTTGGACAAGGACTCACGCATTACCTTTGTTTTTATTACGATAGATGCGTATTGGCCGAGTGTAAATTCTACTGTTTTTATGGTACCTATCTAGTTTTGAGGTTGAATTAAAATCAATTTCACCCAGTGCTGGCGGTAAGTAGGTACTACTGTTGGCTCAAAAACATAAATTACTGCAGCATTGATGATATTATTCAATGATTATTTAAGAACAAAACATTACAGAACAATAATTACGTTTTAACAAACTCAGCATAGTAAACTGTATTGTTGGAGACAACATTTGAAAGATTGTCAATAAGACATTCTTAGTACCAACAAAAACCTACCAGTGGAATGTAGACCTACACACTCAAAAACAAAAAAGGTACGTTCGGTGGAATTTTCAATCGGCCGTCGCGCCCTATTCATCGGAATGAGTGAAAGCGCGAAGACGGTTTGTACGTGCTATAGATTGGCTCGTGGTAGCTGGTGGCGTCGAAGTGATGGTGGTAAATTCCGTGATATTAGGTATAGTGCTGGACGACGGTTTATTAAAAAAAGTTATATATATATATATTACGAATGATTATAATGAAAGTATTGTACAAGAGACGGTGACGTCTGGACGAAGACGAGACGACGGTGTGCGGCAGCCGGTGTCATCATCAGTAATGGTACAGCGAAGACGGTTTGTACGAGTGATGGATTGGCTCGTGGTAACTGGTGGCGAGCGGTGCTTCGTAATGATGGTGGGCGGGCGCTTCGATTTTCTTCACTTCGGCGTTGAAACCGTGTTCGTGGTCGGCGGTGTAAGTGACCACTCTGGTGGAACCGTCGGCTTCCAGGAGGCTGTACGAGCCCTTGACGTTTCCGTGTCCGTCGTTCGACTCGTGGTGGCTCTTGATGTCGTGGGTGTGCGGGTCGTGCACGGCGTAATCGAAGTGGTACGGGCTGGGTGCGTGGGCGTAGTGGTCGACGTCGTGGTGGTTCGTCTCGAAACCGTGGTGCTCGATGACCGATGGTGGATAGGCAAGTGCCAGGTGACCGAACAGAGCAGCGAACACGATCAACTGCAAACAACATTTTTTAGATTTCACATCGTTACCGTATCAGAAGTTTCGTATACTACACGGTAGACAGTAATCTGGTCTGATGTAACAGATAATCATACTATTACCGTAGTATTTTTTTAAAGGGGGAGGGGGAAATCATAATCAATCAATCCGTAAACAAAGTATTTTTACGGTAGTAACAGATTTCGTTAAAAAGTTAATTTTTAAAATTACTGAATGTTCAAACCATAGTAATATGACGTGCAAAACATTCTGATGATTTTATGATATGAACGAAAGCCTAGATTGCATGATACATTTTATACCTAATAAACTAAAATACTAAATAGTTTATATTTTGTGAATTTTAAAATTTACCGTTGACCGTTACAATGATTATTTTCCAGTTATATTAAATATCTAGTACCTATACGGTAAATTAAATCAAGATGCTTTTTGTATTATTCTAAAAAATAAAAATATTTTTTTATTAAATTATAAAACCTTACCTTAGCAGCCATTTTCAAAGTGTTGGTGAATATAGACCTTTATGTATTATACTATGAAATGAGTGTTTTCATACGTAATGAAAATAGAACTGATGAATATTTGAAATTTGTTTCAGGTATTTATACTTTTTGTAAGCCCCTACCATAGGTGTTAGGTAGTATGCACTATATTATGTACCTATAGTTAAATTACCTAAGATGGACTAAGATTGGACCAGTTACATCAGCTAATTAAAAAAAAAACCAGGAGATACTCATCTTCCTATTTACGTTACACAGAATATAAGTTATTTCGTATGGTGTAATTTAATGAACAACATTCGTCAGTGAATTTAGTATTTACTAATAAAAAAGGGTTGTATTTTTATTAGTAAGACAAGTTTTAAATTAAAATGTCACAAGGAGTATTTAGAGCGTTTAACTCAAATGAAAAATATTTGAAAATTTACATTTTTAACGATTTTGTATAAAATATACGATGACAACGGCGTACAAGTAATTCGACAACATATTATTATTGTAGAAGATTCCAGCTGTTACATAATTTAATTACCTATTTAGTTCATATTACAGAATAGTCTAATTTTTGTATCACATTTTTTTCATACAATCTTATATACTTACTACACTCGCTATGTTATTAATGAAATTGACATGCTATTAATTAATATGTTCAAATAGATAAAATGTCCCTGTTATTACACTATACAACGTACCTATTATTATTAAAATCTTAATAATATATGCTAGATTTTAACATAAACGAAATAAAACCCAACAGGTTTTTAATGAAGTTTAAAAGAAAGTTATTTGTTTTTTATAAAAGAAGAATACTATTTTTAAAGAACTGTTCTAAGATAGGATGTGATAATATAATATTATTATACGCAATGTGAAATGCTATCAATTGGAAAGTATATTAATGAAAATCATTAGACATCGTTTATTTAAATGATTTTTATTTCATCGTAAGGTGTGAATTTTTCTTATTATTTATCTAATTTATTGTAATTGGAAACGATGAAATTGCTATTACATTCAGATTCTCTATAGACTACAATTTAAACAAGTAAAAAACTTATAATAGATGTACAACGCAATATTTCAATAGCTCATCAAATATATTAAAAATTTACAAGTTTTTCATTAAAAGTGAGAAAAAAATCGTTATTTAGGTAAATTTGTAGTAGCCTAGATTGTGATGATATTTTTACACATAAAAAATTAGTATATTAATATCTGTTATTGTTATTGATTATTTACCACAATATTTATAATGGTGGTAATTGAAATAAAAACAAAAATTAATATTGTTTAATAAGTATCGTTTATTTATTATTTTTTAATTTTGTTAAATTTTCCTTTTATGTCGTTACAAGTAATAGAACAATAACACGAACTGTGTCAATCGCTATTTGAACTACATTTCAAAATTATTGTTAAAACATCAAATTAGTACGAGTTGGTTTTGAATAGTGGTAAGCATTTATAGGAACTTGCATGTTTTTTAATATTCATTCAAAACGTAGCTTAGTGATAAAGAAATCCATTTTATAATATCAGGAGTCTGTACAGAATTTTTTTTTTTATATTTTACATATACATATATAATTTGAATTTATTTTTTCTTAAAATTGGTCAAAACAAATTGAATGTAGGTATAACTTAAAGAATTTTTAAAAAAAAATTAGTGTGGGTTGTGTTTTCCTCGTCTGCGGGAGTGCAGGACCATATTTTATAGTTGAAATTATGAACCACCGACATGATATTATCAATATTATAAACGCACGACATCGTACATTAATACAACTATTAATTTGGGTAGTAATTAGTATTTATTGAATCAATTATAGAAAAATAAATAGAAAATTAATAAAAGAATTTTCGTTTTTTTTAGACAATCTTAAAAAGACCTTAAGCCTAAAAATATAAATATCGATTTACATAGATTTAATAAATCAATTTAGTTTTTATACGTATATTTATGCATATGTTTTACAACGTAAATTAATAGGTAATATAACCAATACAAATATTTTTCTGATATTTATAAAGTAGTAAAAGTGTAATTTTTTAGGCCATAAATAAATTCATATTTTAAGGTTTTTTAGGGCATGAAGTCCCAGCCCTAATTTCCACATTATTTTTATTGTTTAAATACGAAAATTAATTATAATTAATTATATTAATTTAGTTTTTTTTAAATTTATTTTGTATGTAATTTAAGATTAATTAGTTACTAAAATATTTGTTGAAGTTTTACCTTAAAAGTTAACACTTTAAATTTAAAATTATAATCATGAATAAAATATGATAACAAACAGAGTTTATAATCCAGAATATTGAAATTTTTCATATAATATTTTTATTCATAAAAAGTTTATGTTTATGAGTATAAAAACAATAATGAATATCGCTTTGACATAGATAGTAGATACCATATATTGTTGATGACCACTAAGTTAGTAAGTATCATACCCTTGTGGTTATT
The DNA here is from genome assembly GCA_027563435.1 of Nasonovia ribisnigri. NCBI lineage: Eukaryota > Metazoa > Arthropoda > Insecta > Hemiptera > Aphididae > Nasonovia > Nasonovia ribisnigri. The sequence continues at coordinate 300,815 of JANEHU010004804.1, forward strand.
AAATTTAAAAGATGACTGAATTTTATTCACTACTTCGGAATTGAGTTGATCATTAAAATTTTAAGTGCTTGAGAAAATAAATTATTAGTAAATGTTTTTGATATAGGTTACTTGGAAATATTGAATTACAATTTATTTGAACTTAAATAAGTATTCATATATGAAATATAATTTTAAAAGGAATATTGATTTAATAACATATAACTAGACTTTATTTAGATATTTTTTCAAAATTAATAATTATTTACTACTTACTCCTATTAAAACTTTTTAAAGATCTTTTGTAGAGTTATTTTATAGAATTTAATATTGTTTCTAAAACAATAAAATAACTTGTTATTGTAGGACCGATGGGTAATGGCTAATTTGTTGAAATTCAATATTTATAATAAAAAAATCTGTTTAATGTTGTTTTTAAAAGTACTCATGAAATATGTTAAATATTTTCAAAAAAAAAATGCTTAAAATGCTCAACTTTCAAAACAAAATGTTCAAAAATATGTTTCATTGCGTCTTATTTGTATTATTGACGACTTCAATTGTTGGATGCTCGGAAGTAGGTACATATCACAGATATCTCAAGGACGGATCATCATTCACAGGATATCGAGTTATGTAAACTTATGTAACACTTATTACGTAATATATTAATAATATATTTTTAAAATTAGAGTAAAAACATAGTGTTCGTTTAAACGGCAAAAATAATATATATTCATACAATAACAATATTATAATATACAAAACAATGATGCAAGTCTCTAAAACCAGGCTTGCTGCATATTATTATGATATGTCATCATAATAACATCGAAACAATATAATATTCTCAGTTTGACGAAATCATTTCGTGATCGTAGTGTTCTTCTAAATCATTCACCGGGTTTGGGAAATATGGCACCTTATGCTCGGCCAAGTAAAACGTGTGTTCTGTAGACGAGGGTTTATGCTGCGGTTGGATTTTCTTGACTTCGGCTCTGAAACCATGGACGTCATCGGCCGTGTACTCCACCACACGAATGGAACCGTCTGGTTCGACCAGGCTGTACGTCCCCTTGACCGTGCCATGTCCGTCACTAACTTCGTTGTGGCTTTTCTCGTCACCCGTCTCCGGGTCGTGAACGGCGTACTTGAAGTGATAAGACTTTGACGCTTGCGAATGATGTTGGTGTTCGTCGTGTTCGTCAAAATCGTTCAAAGACGGAAATGACGCTGTCAGACTGGAGAAAGTCATGACCACGACAAACGTGATGTATAGCTGAAATTTAAAAACACAAATTTAACTTCCAAGTGATTAAAATAATTCAGACAGTTTTTTTAGACAGATTTATTTAAAAAAAAAAAACCCCGACGTCTGATATCTAATTTATTAGTGTATTAGTTATGCCTATATAAGTATATAACTTTAACAGGTTTTTAACTCACCTTAATAGTCATTGTAAATTATTTTGATTTCTTGCAGCCAGTGTTGCACTATTTTTATTTGTTAATTTTTTTTCGTGAGACACTCAGTGACAACGACTATTGTTGCAAACTGTTTGTTGTTACTAGCTATTTATGTGGTTTACCTGCTGTATATGTACACGAATCCCTTCCTAGTCGAAGAAGATTTCACTCGCACGAGAATGATATACAATTAACACCTGTAATGGATCTGTGCTATCTAAACCGGAAATGTCTAGTGAAAAAATACATTAATAATTATTATTATACTCGTAGTCTATAATAATAATATTGTCGGTGTAATAGTTTATAAGGATTAAACACTTTATGACGCGTTTAAATACATCAAATTGTAAATTAACAGTGAATGTATGTTCTATATCCTGTATTACAGGTAGACAAGTGTAATCGAGTAGCGGAACAGTTAGAACTAAAACTTAAATACATATTAATTTGATTGTTTATATAATGTGTAACACATATTCAGTGCGTGGTATTTGATAATAATTCGTTTTAATAAGATGTAATAATACTTGTGGGTAGGTAGGTACATAAAGTGTAACATTTTCTTTTATGCAACATACACATTGTGATTTGCTTTCCAATGAAATTGTAAACGTAATAAAGATTTTATCAAAACTGTGTTAGACTGAAAATCAAATATTATATCTCAACTGTAAGATTATTCAATAACGGATATTATTTCTAAAATGTAATTAATTTTGTCAGAAAAACTAGATTATTTGCAAAACTCATTTATATTACCTATGCACACAGTTGAATAAAAGATAATTATAATATAATTTTTGTCACGCCTGCACTGAAAGTTTAGTTTTCGATGACGGTCGAAGCGTTGGAAAGCGACCTTTTCCCATCCAGCGGGTGGTAAAGTGAAAATCTCAAAAAGTGCCGGATGGTAAAATGGAAATCCCCAAAAGTGCTGAGCGTGCATATCACGCGTATACCCCGCACAACCAGACACTGAATCCTGGTCCTTACACAACACAAACTTCTTTGGTTACGTCCTACATTCATGTTATAACCTCCTTGCATGACGCGGTAAACATTTTTCTCTCATGAAATTGTTTCCGTAGAATAATCTGGTTGTTGCATAGATTTCCGAATAATATAGTGCTTGCCTTTGGCGTGATCAATAGTGATTAGTGATTACCATTGATTACTGATTACACATTTTATTCTCATCTTATTTTAATATAATAATTATTATTTAAACTGAAATCCATACCACGGTCCTTACAGAACATAAAATTTAGGTTTCATCCTAGATTCGTAATATTATAACCTCCCCATGGATGACACTTAAAATAAATAAAACCTAATCATTTAATCCATGAAATTGTTTTCGTAGAATAGTCTGGTGGTCGTATAATATATCCCTGCATTATCTTTGCCGGGATCGATGAACGCAGAGGCGTGACAAAAAATAAATAAATAGGAAGTGTGGCTCGTGCGGGAAGGCATTTTCAGTCTTGGATGAAATGCGGTCCTAGTACGTCACATGTCGGCTGGGACTGAAATAGATTACTTCCCGCCGTTGCCACACAGTATACTTTTATGTTAAGTTGTTCGATTGTCTTTGATCAAAGAATAAAATATATACATTTCATAAATATTGAAAATTACGTTATTTATGTGTGTATTACCTGACCGATATTTTGGTAGGAAATATTTAAGGTGGTTGATAAATTAACGAAATTGCTTTAATACCTGGAACTGCACATTTAGTTACAATATTTTAACTTCTATACAAACCATTTGAAAAAATGAATTGTCCTCCAAACCGAAAAAAATATTTAAGACCAAAACAAATAGGCGCTCTTCTGAGAAACAATCGATTGCAGTATTGACAGTTACATTTTCGGCAGTTAATTTTATTGAAACCAAAAAAATAAATTTCTAAACAAATGTATGTACCCAATGATAGTTATTAAATTTGCATTTCGAGTTCGATATAATTTTCGTTTATACCTAGTTTTATTTTTAATTTGCTTGTTTAATGTTGTGCTTTTGATCTTCCTAGGTGCAATGTTACCGTGATTTGACACCAAATAATGACAACGTGAAATACAAAAATAAAAAATGTGGTGGTAACGTAATTATACGAATAGTTTTTATTATTAATTATTCATAACATGTAAAGTAAATACAACTAAAATTGTGTTAGTTTACATCGGTTAACAACGATATAATATTATATACATAACAAATATAATATGGCGAATGAATGATAAGAACATGAGGATTTTTGTGTTATACAAGACGGGGACACGACGATATGATATAACATAGTGAAATATATTATAATTAGGCATCGATCAATAGGGGCGATTTTTTTTTTTTATGCCTTCGACGACGTCGATATTAAAACAAACTTGGATCGCACCCGTTGTCGCGTACCCATATCGATAACACCTATATACATAGAGTCGTACGACTCGGCGACCGCGGTTCACGATCGATACCACATGAACTCCGACGGCCTGGCATGGAAAACGTGACGATGAGACGAAGGAGATGGTATCGGTGACGTATTGTTGTGGCTGGACAATTATTTAGTACGCTGGCTTGTAGGCAGAGTATGCGGGTGCGGAGTACGCTGGCTTGTAGGCAGAGTATGTGGGTGCGGAGTACGCTGGCTTGTAGGCAGCAGATGGGGCAGAGTTCTTGACGACGGCGTTGAAACCGGTGTGGTCGTCGGCGGTGTACTCGACGGTGCGGGTGGAACCGTCGGCTTCCAAAAGGCTGTAGTAGCCTTTGACGTTACCGTTTCCGTCGCTCGACTCGTGTTGGCTCTTGACGTCGTAAGTGTGCGGGTCGTTTACGCTGTACTCGAAGCTGTACGGGATCGGCGCGTACTTGGGCTCCGGAGCGTAAGCTGCGTACTGGGCGGCGGCGATGGACGCGCAAGCGACAATGACGAACACCTGTGGAATATGAAATATGAAAAAAAAAATAACCGTTTGTCGAATGTCTATGGTAATATTTTCGTTTGGTCGATGTCAAGTATTTTTTTCAACCGCATAATATTATACCATACCTTGGCGATCATTTTGTATGAATGTTGTTTTGGACGGTGATAAAAATATATTGTGTTTGTTCTGTCGGCGACAAATACAATACGGTGACTGATAAATTTCGTGCCAGTTGTCGCAGTATTTAAATCCAAAGATCGGTGCTACTTTTTACCCATTCCACAATATATTATTATGTTTCACTCCTCAGAGTATATGTATATGACGTGAACTGGTTATAATTGAATTTAGTTAAATATTTGTTTCTGTAAAAGAAATCATCCACGTGGAAACGTTATACCTACTGTTTACAGTATGTTTGAATTTATTATTTATTGTGAAATGGACAAATAAATTACAAATCGAGTGAAAGGTACAAATAATTAAAAAAAATGTATCTTATGTGTAAACGTATATGTATTACATAAAATTGTTGCGTTCAAATACTGTGAATTATTATAATTCTTGAAACTTACATTCAAGCGGGTTTACTGCTTTAAATTAATATACTTATAATAAATTAATATTAATATAGGTAAATCTACAAAATTAAATGTTTACATTTTCAAGTACCTATCGAATATTTGTAAAATATACCGTGAAATATTATAAAGTTAATCTTATACCATTTACCTAATTATAAGGTAACCACTGTTTAAACAAATCTTGTTTTAAATAGATCAATAATTGTTTAGAGTTTTAAACAATTTGAAAATATCGCTGTTGTTTTTTAACTAAATCATTAACTGTGGGATGAAGGCATTCCCATTTTATTTTAAACGTAATGATATTATTTTAGATATTAAATCTGAAAATAGTTGTCAACAATTAAAACAATTAGTTAATTTGTTAATACTATTTTATACCTAACCATAATATATTAATTTTTGTAAATGCAATATATTTTATACCTTAAATAATAAATTAAAGGTGTGTAAAAAACTTTTCATACTTATTTTAGTAAATCGTTATGAAAGTACCTAATAATGAACTAAATAAAAAGTGTGGAAAAAAGCTATTGAAATATAGAGTTTGGACTATATATGGTCTCTAGAAACAATATGGTTTCAGATATTTTGATTGATAACATTAGTGTAACAAGGAGTGTTATATTCCCCGAGGGCAAAATAATCTTTAACAAGACCATTATTTAATATAACAAACTTGTTTTAATATTGTCCGTTATTTACTTTTAAGACTGTTTTAACCATATAAGATTATTATATAATGAATTATGAGTATTGATTTGCAATGAAATATTTAAACTTAAAGTTTAAAAATAATAAACATGATATACACAAATCGTAAAAGTCTAAAAATTCTATAGCTTCGTTACAGTAGCTACCATTCATTAATTAGAAAATGAATCAAATCATAAATACGACAGTGATACATTTTTTATTTAAATATTGTAATCATAAATATTTTATAATTTAAACGTTGGTACCTAAATTGTATGTAAAGGTATCCTACGCTATTTAATCAAAACTAATTGAAGCATAATTGTTACAAAATTAATAGTAAACATAATGTCCCATAATAGTTTATAAAGTTAAAGTCAGTGACAGGATTATGTTGATTATGTTAGATTAATACCTGACACATTTACTATTTTCCAAATAACTTAACTGCCAAATATTTCAAATAAAGTTAATCAAAAATTATAACAACTAACGTTTTTTTCCATTTCCCTTACTAAAATAAAACACATTATACATTTAATCATTTTAATAATATACCAATCATAATACTTTTTTTTTGTGTCAAGAAAGAAATAGGTTTTACATATCTGGGGGTTAATCGATGATACTTTTGGCATTTGATATATACATATGTTTTATACCATGACAATACAATTTTAAATTTTGTGAACAACCATCATGTGTTTATAATTATATTTAGAATCATACATTACAGCTATTTAACAAGGCACAAATATCAAATTAAGTAATAAACTTAAGATATTTCCATTTTAATTATCTCGCGTAAGTAACTGTTTACTCACGACGCAAATCAAAATCGTGTAATCTATTAATTGCTATGTACAGCAATATAGAATCATTAATTGTGTTAACCATAAGAGCCACAAATATACGTCTTACAACGACCACCGTTTTATATTGTATTCTAGAATTAAGTCACACCATATGATTACATAATATGCAAAGCTAAAAATATCAAGAAAAATAGCTAATGAGATAAAGTAGGTACGCATTAAATACAGCCCAATTTAAACCATTAACAGTACAGTTATTATCTTTCTCTTTAAGTCACATATTACTATTAGACAGTAATAATCCTATAAAAAGTCCTACAAAAAATTATTCATTATATTTAGTAACTAAATATTTAATATCGGCATAACTATTTATTCATTTTATAAGTAACCGGTGAATTATACAACATCGAGTTTTCGTTAATATTATATCTCGTTTGATGTACCTAGTATGAATAAATTTTAAATATGTGTAAACTCTTAACCTATTCATCGTATCCCTTAACCACCACAAGTCTTTAAAATAAAATTAAATGTGTTATTAAAATGCAAAAATAAGTAGGTAGTAAAAAAACAATTTTTATGGAAGTGTAAACGTGAACGATTAAATTTTCGACAAACTTGAAATATACTAAAAAAATTCAAATACAATACATAAAAAAAATTATCCAACAAGTATACCACGCAGTCGTCTTCTTCTTAACCGGTTCTTGTCATTGGACAATGACATAATGAGCGGGACATAAGTGCCAAATGTAATATTGGGAGGGATGGTGTGATAAATTTTTTAGTATAAATACTGAATCTCCAGTCTCAATAATCATCAGTTAATTTGTGTACACAGTCATCGAATAATTCAACCAAACAACCAAAAAAACCAAAAAAACCAATAAAATGGCCGCTAAGGTAAGTCAATTCGAATATTTACGTAAATAATTACACACTTTTGTGATACATAATATTTTGACTAAAACATTTTTCTGTATAGTTGATCATCTTCGCCGTTTGCGTGGCTTCTGCCCTCGCCCAATACTCTGCCCCCGCTTACAAACCAGCTTTCACGGTGCCTGTATACTCAGCACCAAGAGCCTATGCCCCAGAACCCGCATACGCCCCAGCACCATACAACTTCGAATACAGCGTAAACGACCCAACAACTTATGACGTCAAGAGCCAATCCGAATACGCTGACGGAAACGGTAACATCAAGGGCTCATACAGCCTTTTGGAAGCCGACGGTTCCACCCGCGTCGTCGAATACACCGCCGACGATCAAAGCGGTTTCAACGCCGTCGTCAAGAAAATCGAAGGAGGATACAAGGCCCCTTACACCGCCCCCGCCTACAAGACCGCCTACCCAGCACCAGTATACTCAGCACCAATCTTCAAGCCAGCCCCATACAAGGCTTACTAATAACTTCCATACCATTCTTGAGTCACGACACTAAATCGTTGTACAAATAGTCATAACATCTTCATATTGCATGTCCATCAACTAAATATGTCATAAATGTATTTATTTTGTAAATAAATAACAAATCGAAATAACGTTTAGTTTATTCAGCTATGTTATACATATATATAATTAATTACCACTAAACTGGTTTATTTTTCATCGAATTAATTTCCATAAAAATGTGCTAGGATATATTCCAATAGGAAAACACTGTATTATAATATTTCACTAGCCAATAACTGTGTGGTTTGAGAGAACTTTTTATTTTTATAAAAATATTTATTTGATTACATTTTATAGTTGAAACAAGTTTACTTGATTATGTTGAATATTTAAGAAAATTAAGCAACTAGTAAGCGTACTAATGAATAACAAATGATATTGGAAAATTGGCGATTAATCGTACATAAAATCAATAAAATGTTCAATTATAAAATGATAAATATAAATATAGTCTACAGATTTTTTGTTCACAGTTATTTGAGACATTTTTACCACATATAATAGATAAATAGGTTTCAATAAATATCATCTTATAATAACTATTTTATTATCTGTAACCAATGACAGAGTAGCTAGTTCTACTGTAAAGTAGGTGCCAAAAAAAGTCGTTATAATGGGTGTATTAAACATGAACTTCAAACACTCATACAAAATATATTTGATTCTAGTAAGATTTTTGAAACTAAAATTACCATAGTAAAAGGTAAATTATGAGAGCCCCTGGTTTCAGTTGGGGTTGCAGTTTGCAGTTTCCGGTATGACAGCAGTGGTAGTATAGAATATTATAGTGTTTTTGCATATTTAACCTCTTGCAAAAAATCCAACCAAGAAATAAACGTTTATATTTATTTGTTATAACTGATTCTGAGAAGTGTAGCGTTGCACATGACAAAATCAAATAATTCAAGTAGTTGAGGCTGTCTTAAACTTATTTAGTATGCAATCTACGCATATTTTTCTCGTTAATTTAGGTAGTTTTGACCAAATATAAAAATATAAGTATACATGTCTAATGTCATATTAAATTCTAATGAATATTTTATTTTCTGTGACCAATAGCAACATTATACAAACAATAAAATATTTGTACTTCGTGAGCTAATGAATGCCTGGCAGGACTGCAAGGTGTAAAAATTAGAAAAAAAAATCAGAGATGTTCAATAAATACACATTGTTATATATATTTACACAATAAATAGACAAGTCGTAAAATTGGTATGACTTTGATACCACGGTTCAATATGAACGCGATGGCCCAGAGAGGTACACGAAGAAAACACGAAGAAAAGACAATGAAGAGAGTTGGTTCACACTACTAAATAAATTAGTATGCTGGCTTGTATGCTGGCTTGTAGGCTGGTGCAGCGTAGGCTGGTGCAGAGTATGCTGGTGCAGAGTATGCTGGTGCAGAGTATGCTGGTGCAGCGTAGGCTGGTGCAGAGTAAGCCGGTGCAGAGTAAGCTGGCTTGTAGGCAGCAGATGGGGCAGAGTTCTTGACGACGGCGTTGAAACCGTTGTAGTCGTCAGCGGTGTATTCTACGGTACGGGTGGAACCGTCGGCTTCCAAAAGGCTGTAGGATCCCTTGACGTAACCGTTGCCGTCGGCGTATTCGGATTGGCTCTTGACATCGTAGGTGTGTGGGTCGTTTACGCTGTATTCGAAGCTGTATGGGGCTGGGGCGTAGGCGGGTTCTGGGGCGTAGGCCTTTGGTGCTGAGTAAGCTGGCGCTGAGTACGCTGGCTTGTAAGCGGGGGCAGAGTATTGGGCGAGTGCGGTAGCCACGCAAGCGGCGAGGATGATGAACTGAAAAAAAAAGTTAATAAATTAAAAAAATACATTTTTTTTTCAATCTCCGCTAATGTTAGTACCTAATAATTTGTATTTAAAAAGTGATCGTTTTAAATTTAAAACTACGATTATCTTAACTTACCTTAGCGGCCATTTTAGCGGTTTATTTTGTTTTTTGGTCAAAGTATTAGATGACTGTGAACAGAAATGAACTGGTGACTATGAAGACAAGAGACATGGTATTTATGCTAAAAATTTGTCACAGCACCCCTTCCATAAGTACCTACAATATTTCCTATCGACAGTTTGTGTATATTGTCTGTATATCATCGAAAAAGAACCGGTTGGGGCGTAGACGCCCGTGAAGTGCATTTCATTAATATTAAATAATTGTGTTCGAAGACAGTAAATATAGATCAAGTTCATTAATATGTAGATATTATTTTGAAAATCTAATGGTACATAAAAAATGCCAATATAAAAATTTCAAATATCTATGAATTGTGATTGAATTTCAAACACTCAAGTAGTATACATTTGTATGTTCTGAGCCAGCCCGTTTTTTTTCTCTCGGTAATTTCAACATGTTCAAGCTGCAATGTCCTGCTTAGAGCACACTGATTTTAACATAACACAAATCACGGGGAGATTGTACATTCGTTGTCCACCTATTTGTCGCTAACGTAAAAAATTTCACCTTATAACATTTTACAGGGAGATTTCACATTTTATGTCCAGGAATTTCCCGCCTGCACAAAATATTTGCCGTATTTTTTTTTTACAGGGAGATTGCACACTCAAAATCGGTTTTGCTGCTTACTCAAATATGTTTACCGTATAAACACCAAAACATTTTTTTGCTAAACTGTAATATAAATTGATACAATTATTTCAAGTAAAAAATACAAATTATTAAATAAAATATTTTTTTATTGTTAAAAATAAATTCTTAATTATATTTACACACGTTTTCTTCATTCTCTAGTAAAAGGTACATATTCTACAATATACGATCGCGAGTTAATAAATAGAACGAATTGGCTTTGGCCAGCAGTTGATGTTTAATTAGAAATTGAAGCTTCAGAATCGCTTACAGGTGTTACTGCATATGGTTTATTAATTCACAATCGTATTGTAGAATATGTACCTTTTAGTATAGAAGTAATTGTCTAAATATAATTAAAAATTTATTTTTAACAATAAAAAAATATTTTATTTAATAATTTGTGTTTTTACTTGAATACTACTCACTCATTGGTACGATTTTTTTTACAAGCAATTAGCATATTTTGTAAAATTTACGAAAGTTAACAAATAATTTTGCAGTTCTTAGTGTAACCAAAAATTCACTGATGATGATTTACCTACCTATCACCAAATAATATATCATAAAAATAGCAATAATAGTATAAAAAGGTAACCTAGGCTAACAAGCCTTCTCTGCTCAAAATCGTATACAAGAATACATCCACGAATTCTGCAAACATAACGTAATCGTTAACATTTCCGATTCGACACCTACAGAACTTATTTTTAGTCATCGTCGGAAAACAAAAAATGTTTCAATATTCAATTTTGAGTTTCGTTGAAAGTTGAAAACGTGATCTGTATAAACCTATAGAATATAGTTGGTACTTAAGGAATCAAAATTAAAACATGTCCAGTACTGTTCTTACCAATAAACTGTTCTGACACATTAAAACAAAAATAAATAAATAATTCATTATAGATCGCATTTACACAAAGCTGGCATATACTTGAAAATATTGTCTAGAAGTACTGTACTTAGACATCAGTGATCAGTGTATAGTACAGTGTTGTGAAACATAATATTTCAAATAATTCAAGTATACACACAGGCACATGATTTGAAATGTATTTATATTACGTATTTGAGAACTAAGTAAAAACGTAACTATTTTAAAAAAAAAATATATATTTTAATAATATATACTAATACATATACATGTTTTACATAATACTTTTTCTTTGCATTATAAATCAACATTCTTGCATATTTCGTTTTATTATTTTCATGTTATAAATTATGAAATTAATTATACAGAGCATTTTACTCCATATCATTCATTGTAATTATAAATTAGTAATTACCAACTATCTGTTTTATAGGTCAAGGTATTTTAGCTTACTTTTGGGCTTCAGTCTTACAAAAAATATATATTTTTACGTCTATACAAGTATAGTATAATTAGAAATCTATACACATTACACATTGATCCAGAAATACGACAATACAAAATACAATAAAATCAATAAAACGAAATACAATATTAGATAATTATCGATATTCTAGATAAGCGAGATGTTAAAACGTATACGGCTACTTATAGACATCCATTATACGTGAGGGTACACATTTTTTTTTAAATGAAGTATTTGAATGTGAACGAATTTTATATTTTGAATGAACTTGAACTACATTTCAAACACAATTATTTAATATTAATGAAATGCACTTCACGGGCGTCTACGCCCCAACCGGTTCTTTTTCGATGATATACAGACAATATACACACACCGTCGATAGGAAACTGTACGTATAATATTATGTACGTATGGAAGGGATGCTGAGATGAATTTTTAGCATAAATACCACAACTCTGATCTCTATTATCACCAGTTCATTTCTGACACAGCCATCGAACACTTTTTACCAAACAAACAAAACAACACTAAAATGGCCGCTAAGGTGAGTCAATATAATTTTGATTTTATACTTTACACCGTTTGCGTTTCAATACAAATCGATTGATAGTAAAAATAAATTACTTTATGTCGATTGGAAAAAAATTTAATCGTGAAACTTTTTATTTTTACAGTTCATCATCCTCGCCGCTTGCGTGGCTTCTGCCCTCGCCCAATACTCTGCCCCAGCCTACAAGCCCGCTTACTCAGCGCCAGCTTACTCAGCACCAAAGGCTTACGCCCCAGAGCCCGCCTACGCCCCTGCCCCATACAACTTCGAATACAGCGTAAACGACCCACACACCTACGATGTCAAGAGCCAATCCGAATACGCCGACGGTAACGGTTACGTCAAGGGATCCTACAGCCTTTTGGAAGCCGACGGTTCCACCCGTACCGTAGAATACACCGCTGACGACTACAACGGTTTCAACGCCGTCGTCAAGAACTCCGCCCCATCTGCTGCCTACAAGCCAGCTTACTCTGCACCAGCATACTCTGCACCGGCCTACGCTGCACCGGCCTACTCTGCACCGGCCTACTCTGCACCGGCTTACTCTGCACCGGCCTACAAGCCAGCATACAAGCCAGCATACAAACCAGCATACTAATTTATTTAGTCGTGTGAACCAACTCTCTTCAGCATCTTTTCCTTCATGTTTTCTTCGTGTACATCTCTGGGCCATCGCGTTCATATTGAACCGTGGTTTTAAAGTCATTCCATGCCGTATTGATATATAAGACAATTGGTACGACTTATGTATTTATTGTGTAAATATATATAACAATGTGTATTTATTGAACATATCTGATTTTTTTTTCTAATTTTTACACCCTTCAGTCCTGCCAGGGATTCGTTAGCTCACGAAAAACCAATATGTTTTGTTTGTTTACCTATGATATTGTTGCCATTGGTTACAGAAAACAGAATAATTATTATAATTTAATATAACTTAGACCTGTATTGTATATTTGGTCAATACTACTTGAATGAATGTGAAAAAACTGTGTTGTTTACACTTAACAGTTTGAGGCAGGGTAAGCTGCATGTATTATTTTGTTATTAGCAACGTCACGCTGTGCAGGATCAGTTATAATATATACATAATAATATAATATAACTTATTATGGGTGATTTATCATCACCTAGCCGCAACTACCGAATCTATGAGTATACAATGTGGTCAGTTGTTTTGTTTTAAAAATTAGAGGCCCACTAAGAAAGGATTTTCCCAAATTGTAAAAAGGGTGATAGGATAAAAAAATGTAATTTAATATCGGACTTTTTGGAAGGAGTAAATGGGGCTAACCTAACCTAACCACCAACTTTTTCGTACCACAAACTTCAAACCACAACCACACCTGCATCCAAAAGCTTCATAATGGATATTATATTATGGTTATTTTAGTTTCTAAAATCTCACTAGAAGATTCTGCATAAGTTTTTCTACCTTAAAAAAAAAAAGTAAGTTAAATTAATTTTGCATGTATGTTCAAAGAGTAAATTTAACGATGCCTAGAGATTTTTTTACCGATGGTTTATATTAACATTTTCTAAGCACCAAACAATTTTGAAAAATCTTTGGTTTGGATTTGAGGTATTAATAGTGAGTAAAAATATTTTTTTTTTTAAAGTTTCTTTTGTCAATAATTATCGGTAAAAATTCAGACAGATATAAAATGTAAAACAATGTTCTTATAAATGTATTTAATTCTAGTTAGACATGTTTAAAAATTAAATATTCATAATTTGCATGAATTTTTTTTATTTTTATTTTTTTAAAGTTCATATTTTGACAAAATTCATTAAAACCAAGAATATTTGACAGTTATATTGTAGTTGTATTGTAATGCATAACAATTTTACTGTTATAGCTAAGGATAGAAAATTTTAAACAAGGATTCCCGGAAGTTTTTCATACTATAACTAACAATTCTAAAATATATATTGACAAATTGTATTTTATTGACATTTAATTTAACGACATTTTGAAAAATAATAATCAATTAACTTATTTTTTTGTAATTTATAAATATTATTTGTTAATACTTTAAACATTAAAATTAAATAATTATATTTTATACACAAAATTACTAACTGAGCGTTTTCTGTTACCATGATTTTATATCATTGATTTTAAATTTAACACATATATTATAATGATTCATCTAGACACATACAGTACATAGAAGATATACCAACTTGTCCACCTTTTTCTTCACAGTTTTTTTTCGATTTAAATACGTACAATAAATTTTTAACATAGGTTTTAGTTATTTTTAACTAGTAATTTTGAATTTTTTTTAAAAATCAAATAAATATTTTATATCTTTACTATGTATGAAAACATCATGTAGGTAACATTATGTTATGTCATTTATAAAACGTTTTAAGTGTATTAAAATATAATTTCTTTGAAAAAAAGTTTTATAGTTCTGTGAAAAATAGGCTATTTCATGATACCAGAAACACAATATCATGTTAGGTATTTATGACATTTAATTAATACGCAAATGTGGAATAGATATTGAACTAAATCTTTTAAAATTACATTAATAATTATTTTATATCTTACGTTTATATTTTACATGTTATATGAACATTTCTGATACATCGACAGTTTACTTATATATACCCTGAAAATGGTTAATTTTGCATAGCAGATCAAACATAAAACATTATTTGAATATTTTATACTATTACTATGAGAGTACTTCAATTGATTAGAATTTTAGATTAACTATTCATTTCCGCTATTTATAACTAATAGGAACGTTATATTACTATTATAATAATTGAAAATAGTTTGAGTATTAAAATACCACTTAACATTATTTTATACATACATTAATTTGAAATACATTTTTTTTTAGACTTCTTCTTACATCACAATAAATGGAAGAAATGTATTATATTTGATGTTATTTTTTTAAACTAAATTAAAAAAAAACTTTTTATGTAAGTATAAAATTGTAATTATCAATTTATTTTTATATGGCCTCATCAATATTAACTATCTATAGTATGAATAAATATATTTATAACATATATTGTATAAAATATTTTTAATGCATATAGTATAAACGTACTTCTATTATTTATATTTATTTGTTAAAATTGTTTTAATTTCAACTAAAATATTTCAATGTTTCCCTGATTAAAATTAAACGTTTTATACATGAGCATTATCATTCAAAATACTCAGATTGGAACAATGGTACATGACCTTTGAAGACATGAAAGACCATAGATAAAACCTGTTCAATTTTTTTTACAACATTTTTTAGTAAATATATGTTGATGGAAACGGTCTATAAGGTGAAGATCAAATAAAATACAGAGATATTCAATAAAAACACATTGTATATATATTTACACAACAAATACATAAATCGTACTCATTGTCTTGTATATTAATATGGCATGGTATGACTTTGCGACCACGGTTCAATATGAACACGATGGTCAGAGGTGTACAGGTAAAAAATCATGAAAAAAAGATGATGAAGAGAATTGGTTTACATGACTAATGAAATTATTAGTATGCTGGCTTGTATGCTGGCTTGTAGGCCGGTGCAGAGTAGGCTGGTGCTGGGTAAGCTGGTGCAGCGTATGCTGGTGCAGGGTATGCTGGTGCAGCGTAGGCTGGTGCAGAGTAAGCTGGTGCAGCGTAGGCTGGTGCAGAGTAAGCTGGCTTGTAGGCAGCAGATGGGGCGGAGTTCTTGACGACGGCGTTGAAACCGTTGTAGTCGTCAGCGGTGTATTCTACGGTACGGGTGGAACCGTCGGCTTCCAAAAGGCTGTAGGATCCCTTGACGTAACCGTTACCGTCGGCGTATTCGGATTGGCTCTTGACATCGTAGGTGTGTGGGTCGTTTACGCTGTATTCGAAGTTGTATGGGGCAGGGGCGTAGGCGGGCTCTGGGGCGTAAGCCTTTGGTGCTGAGTAAGCTGGCGCTGAGTAAGCGGGCTTGTAGGCTGGGGCAGAGTATTGGGCGAGGGCAGAAGCCACGCAAGCGGCGAGGATGATGAACTGAAAAACAAATTTTATAAATTAAAAAAAATCATATTTTTTCAATCACTTCTAATGGTTTTTAAATTATGTATAATTTATATAAATTATAATTAGTCATTTGGGTTTAAAAAGTGATCTTTTTAAATTTTAAACTACGATAATCTTAACTTACCTTAGCGGCCATTTTAGTGGTTTTTTTTGTTGTTTGGTCAATGACTGTGTACAGAAATGAACTGGTGATTATGGAGACCAGAGACATGGTATTTATGCTAAAAATTTTGTCACTGCATCCCTTCCAGAGGTATGTGGTGAACAATATCCCACCAGCAGTTATTTCTGTAGAATGTCGAACAAGAACCGGTCAGGGCGTAGACGCCCGTGAAGTACATTTCATTTTTTTTTTTATAGAATGTGTTCAAAGAGTGTAAATATGGTTCAAGTTCATAAAAATATTTCTCATATTATATTTCGCTCACGTTCACACTCTATTTAAAATACTTTTTTTTATTATTCGTCCATTCATAAACGAACGCGAGCTTATACGAACCCACTCATCTAGAATGCTGTGATTATAATCATCTAATATAATATTATATTCATGTTTTTTTTTATTTATGTTAGATATTACGAAAATCTGTCGCTTCGTAATATTATGAACAATGTTAAAATTAAAAAATCGGGAAAGTGGATGTCGTTTATTTTTTATAAAGATAAATGGTAACATTATTGTTTGTAATTAAAAATGACTGGAAATTAAATACATTTATCAAAATTTGTTTTTAAATCAACGAAAAATGAATAGAGTTTTGAGCGTTTTAGTTAATAAATTAAAATGTTTGAAAATCATAAAAATGTGCAAAGTTTATTATTTTGTAACTAAAATGTAGAATGTATATATTAAATTGAAAATATAATACAACATTTTTTATAAGAATTTTTAATGAAATTGAAATTGTGGTTGTAGAGTAGGTTACAAGTTTGTCACTATAATAGATGGTGTTTAATGTCAATTCAATGATATAATATCATTCTATACATAAAAATATTCTGAGTGAATATAGTTTGTCAGGCAATGATATTTTAGTATTTTATATTATTAATAATAATACTGTAGTAGGTAAGTTGAATTAATATAATTTAAAAATAATAATGCACTTTAGAAGTTTCAAGTACCCAAAAATAATTTTTTTTAAATTTAACACAATTTAGTCATGTGTCTGTTTTCGTCGCTCAAATATCTTTTTTCGTCCAATCGAACATAAAAAACTAAAAAAAATTTTTTTACTCTTTAGATTTTTTTTTTTAAAAAATAACCTACCTATGTGGCACTTGTTTTAAATTTTCAATTGTCAGCTATAAAAGTTGAAAATTGTATGAATTTTTAACTACAAAATCATTTTTTAATTTGGTAAATGTTGTCAAAATGAGAACTTTAAATGTTTAAAAAAAAAAAATTGTGCAAATATATTTTTAATATTTTGCAACTGCTATTGTAACAATATATTAGAAGCCTAGTATTAAATGTTCATTTTTTAACTCAAAAAATAACATTTTATTGACATTTATTGAAAAATAAAACTAAAAAAATTGAAAATGTTTGTATTACGACAAAACTCCCCCTAATATACTCCTGAACTCTATCTTTATAACTCCCAAACGCTATTGTGTACACGCTGTACCTCCAAATAGCAATCAATTCCTATACTTGATAATATTTTAAAAATATTTTGATTCGTTTGAGCTGTTATTATTTTATCAAGTATAGGAATTGATCGCTATTTGGAGTTACCCGCTATTAGGAGTTATGGAGTTATGAAGGGTGTGTTTAGGAGTATATTAGGGGAGTTTCATTGTAGTTACCGTCACCAAAAGACATTCGAAAAATTTAAATCGTATGTAAAATCACAGTGCAATTCTAATAATAAAAAGTTGTTTTATTTCTTATTTGAAAATTAAAGTATTACGTCATTTACATACCTTTATAAGAATATAAATATAATATATAATATCCATCAAATAGATAATTTTGCTTAAAACAATATTATAATATTATTAACATCATATCATATCAAAAAGAGGACCTACTTATTAAATTTTTAAATTACTATCATCTTTTTGTACGTTTTAGATTTTTCCATTGCGATCAACTATTTGTTTTTCTCTTGAAATTGTGGGACGGTGGCCAGTTGGATATTATGCTATAATTTTGATTTTAAAGTGTATTTTTACATTTTTATAACATAATAGAGACTAATTATCCAGTATTATGACATGCATTAAATCAACTCGAAAAAATAAAACAATACTGGTAGGTATGTAATAACTACTAAAAAATTTGAGTTGATCAGTTATTATTGTTATATCACTGGATACTATATAGTAAATGGTTGGTAAATAGATATAACCGTTAAGCATTAAACTTTGTATTACTAAAAGTCTAATACAATAGTGAAATCGATGTTAGTTAGTATCATAAATGAAAAATATCTCATTGCACTAATTCAATTTTGAATTAAAAAATATGTAAGTCGTCTATTCACGAAATGCACTAAATAAAAAAAAATCGTGACTTAACCCAACAAATATTTCTTTATTAGGTAATTATAAGTAACATCAGTTAATTTTTAAATAAATATGTTAACATGCATAAGTGATGTGAACAATTTGGATATAATATGTTGTCAATCTACTTAAAGTAATTGAAAGGATTATATATATATATATTTATAGACCGCAGTATTAAAAGTAAAATCACTAAATTATCCAATCTTTTTTTTCAAATCATAACCCTGCCTGCAGAAAACAAACTAACCAATCCAAAAAATCTACAACCTCCAACCAGCTACACTATGTTTCCAAGAAACAATTAAACCGACCACAAAACGAATCACTCAACAAATATTGTAAACATATTTTTGCTAAAAGAATAAGCCTCGGGGTCTATGACCATGGACATACAACGAGTTTTAAATTTTTAAGGTTAACAATTTCTTACGATACAGTATTTTTATGAACAAATTACGAATTATAAATAATTGATAATATTGGTCTTATTTAAAAAAGTTATCATGTGACTTATGTTGTCTGGGCTTCCGACATAATATTTGATACCCCAGCTTGACGTTTTTCCGTTTCAAAGGAAAGGCATTTGGATACAAATGTACAGTATGTTAGACTGATAGGATTATACCACAATTGGTACATATAGTGGGTCTTCCTTTATCATCAAGTACTAGTGTGTTCACGACGTGTATACGCATTCTATTTATATTGTTATTCAATTTTTGCGGTATACATGTTGTAAACATTATTAGGTATTTCAAATTGTAAATGTAAAGTTATAAATTCAGTATTATCAATACACATATAGATCTTAAGCAAAACGTTGATTTTTTTTTATTTTGGTGAACTGAAACCAATAAAACTACCTATTGAAGTTCCAGTCATAGGTATTATAGGAAGGTGAAATTAAAACACTAACTATTTTTAATATGAATCAAATAAATAGTTTATTATTTATTTGACAAATAATTTAACAATTGAATAAATTAACATGTTCGGGCGATGAGAGGTTCAAAGCCGTTTTCTGTAGACTGAATTATCGTCCACGGAATTCAGCTCAGTGATAGGTGTTGTGACGCAGTCGGAATGGTTTGGTTGGAAATTAGTATGCCTTGTATGGGGCTGGTTTGTAAGCTGGTGCAGCGTAGGCTGGTGCAGAGTAAGCTGGTGCAGCGTAGGCTGGTGCAGAGTATGCTGGTGCAGAGTAAGCTGGTGCTGAGTAAGCGGGCTTGTAGGCTGGTGCAGAGTAAGCTGGTGCAGCGTAGGCTGGTGCAGAGTAGGCTGGTGCAGAGTAAGCGGGCTTGTAGGCTGGTGCAGAGTAAGCTGGTGCTGAGTAAGCGGGCTTGTAGGCTGGGGCGGGTGCGCTGTAACCGTGTCCTTCGATTTTCTTGACTTCAGCGTTGAAACCGTATGAGTCAGCGGTGTAGTCGACGACGCGGGTGGAACCGTCGGATTCCAAAAGGCTGTAAGTTCCTTTGACGTTGCCGTATCCGTCGCTGTGCTCAGATTGGCTGTGCACGTCGTAGGTGTGTGGGTCGTTTACGCTGTATTCGAAGCTGTATGGTTTCGGGGCGTATGTGGGTTCCGGGGCGTATGCCTTCGGTGCGGAGTAAGCGGGTGCCGGGTAAGCGGATGGGTAAGCCGGGACGGCGAGTGTGGTGGCCACACAGGCAGCGAATATGATCATCTGAAAAGAAACATTAACAAACATTCGTTTTACAAAAAAATATCATATTACCGATACTATTCCACACATGAAATCGATTGAAAAATTTTAAATTTACACGTGAAGATAGTTTATAAGTGTTTTACCTTAGCGGCCATTTTTGGTTGTTGTTTGGATTATTTGACTTAATCAAATGAACAGGAGAGAAGTAACTGGTGACTACGATCATCGACAGTAGGGTATTTATACAAAAATATAGAAGGTAATTTTTCCCTCCATGTTTTATCGTTACCAAATATTAATTGGCAGTCGACCGGTTAGTTAATGTAGTTCAATTTCGCATCGTGTAATTATTGATATAACTTTTTATTAAAAACAGAACAGTAGTCAAATTGTAAATGTAAATTATTTATAGATTCAATGCAATTTAAATTTGTTGTACACCCAATGGCCCATGTTGTGAAGGTTTAATTATTAAAAAATAAATTCTTCGATTAAATGTATAAAGCACATATTATGCATTTTTTTTTCTCTGAAATTTCCAGTTCATATTGTTAATTTTGTACAACAATATGTTGACTTAATCCTCTTTTCGCGCTTATCCTTGATGGACAACTGTCAAGATAATTTATTTATATAATTAACTTAACCGTTTGGGAAGTTGAAAAAAATTCTAAAGTATCATTTAAACGAGACTTCGTTGTACACGGTACGGTTTTGTTCTTTTCTAGAGAATAAAGTAAATAATATATTAATATGCGAGCCCAAAGTAATAGTTGTTGATTTAATTACGTAATACTCGCGGGTCTCAATCTTTATATGTACCTATGTGAAACCTAAAATAATTACCTAATTTTTTATACAATATTTTATATAATAAAGTGCAAAGCAATTTATTTTGTAGGGATTACATATTTGAATAATGAAAAATTATTTTTTGACACAATTAAATAATGTTAACACTATCAATATGTAGTGATTATCATCTATATATCAAAAAGATTCAAAACTTGTAATATGTATTAAATTATCCTGTGCAGCCTGATTTTAAACACACAAAATTATAATTATATTATATTATCATATTATCTGTAGTATTTTATTGTAACTAAGTTGTTATTATTTGAAATAGTTTAATAAAAAATATCTTATACTGCAAAGTGCAGACTAAAATATAAAAATGTAATAATTAATAATATTGCATTTTTTTTTTAACATTTTTCAGTTATTACTAGAAAATGCTCGGATTTTTTTTACATACTATTATGCATATTTTTTTCTTATTAAGTTTCTTTCCAAGTTAGTCATAAATGTTTGTATCATATTGACTTTACAAAAGACAAATTATTTTATTATGGACATTTTTAGGATTGTGTTGTACATATTTGATGTTCTAGAATCTAGAACATATCAGAGGATAAATACAATTTTGAATAGTAATATAATAGTAATTTGATTATAAATTATAATATTATATAGGTATCTAAAATTAAGGCATTTATTAGGTCATGAAATTAAAATTGTGTATTATAATTTGAAATAAACTTACCTACTTTAATTTACAATTTCAAAACATTTTCAGCACAAACTTTCATTTAAGACATTAAATTCTAAACGTCATGTACCTAAGTATAATCAAAGTTTAACTTGGTTATTAATAATGCTTTTAATGTAGACACGTTTAATATTACTGTGTTTTATCCTTAGTCCATATTCAATTCTGAGTGTAATCTGAATGTATTGATTTTACAATGATGTGTGTTTTTAATTTATTAATTTGTGTCTGTTTAGACGATAAGTAATAGAAATTACGCTTTGATTTTCAACTTCATTATCTTTTCCAATGGGATAGTGAATCTGATCGTACCGATCCTAGTCATGAGTCTCCGCTCAGGATTGTTTTTCGTATACAATGATATTTTATCATTGAATTCAAAGTTACAGTGACTCATTTATAACCCACTTCCAGCTTTTTTCGTTGTTTGACTGAAGCCGGCAGACATAACAATTATTCTATTATTATCATTTGATCATAAATTATGTATTTTGCTTTAAAATATTTGAAATTACAAACCCAGCGTGGCAGCGTTGATCTGGGGGTTTCAAAATATTTTTTTCATTATCAATTAATGATTGTGAGTTAGATGTAACGGAATAGATGAAGTCAATACTGATATAACGTCTTATAAAATTTCATATTATGTATCCTATAAAATAAATTTTTCTAAATGCGGTACAAAAGTGGGACATTTAAAAACGCGGTACGCACCTCTAAAAAAACTGGACAACCCGCTCTAATGGGAGAAACGTCTGGTCACACTATGTATAATTACTAAAAATCATCAAAAAAACTCAATGAACTCCATGAAAAGTCAACCATAGTCTACGTTATAAATAATGAATGATACAATAAATTGTTTTAACATAAAGGTACTTAAATAAATAAATAATAAAAATATTTTTTACTTAAATTAAGAATTTAAAATCCAAAATTGTGAACATTTACTAAATAGTGCATTTAAAAATCATTATAAGTAAAAACACTGTAAAACGTTCTGCTATGGTTGTGATAAAAAGTGTACAAGCTGTCGAACATCAAACGCTTATAAAACTGAATCTGATTATGTGTTTTTGATATTTTTAACTGTTTTAAGAGACTACCTTATAAAATAAATTTTTATTTAGAAAATAATTATGTGTATAACTCTGAAAAAATTCAACAATTTAAAATGTCTATTAAGTATTTAGTGAACTTTTCCAACTATTAATGTTAATCATTTACTAGTATAAAAAAAAATACAAAATAGTTGTCTAAATATTCACGTTTTTCCATGGCAACTCTCAAAATACCTTCTAGATTAAATTGTACACCTGATTCAACCCTTAAAGTTGAGTATCAAACCTTAGTTTTAACCGTCAAACAGCCGGGGATTATTATTAATCGTATTTTAACACCACCATTATACTGAGGCTAGTAATGATTTGGCTTGTTACGCAAATACTTTTTTTACACTTACATTTTGTAATATAATTATATATCCATTTAATATATATGGCCATTGATAACCAACCAAAGACAGGAATTAGTGTATTATATTATATTATTTTGCAGTTCAAATAAATATAGGTAGAACACTTGGTTGAGATACCACTATAGTAAGTATAACAGCTATAGTTATACAAATTTAAAAACGTTTGATATTATTTAATTCACTATTTATTTACAAAATAAAACAACGATGACATAAATATGGTTTGTGATGAGGCAATAAAGATATTATTACAAATATGACTGTGAGATGGTTGTCATAATCAACGGCATGGCTAGAGACATTATTAGTATGCTGGCTTGTAGGCTGGTGCGGAGTAAGCTGGCTTGTAGGCTGGTGCGGAGTAAGCTGGCTTGTAGGCTGGTGCGGAGTATGCTGGAGCAGAGTATGCTGGCTTGTAAGCTGGAGCAGAGTAAGCTGGTGCAGAGTAAGCTGGGGCCTTGTATCCACCTTCGTTCTTGACGACGGCGTTGAAACCGTTGTAGTCGTCGGCGGTGTATTCTACGGTACGGGTGGAACCGTCGGCTTCCAAAAGGCTGTAGGATCCCTTGACGTATCCGTTTCCGTCGCTGTATTCGGATTGGCTCTTGACATCGTAGGTGTGTGGGTCGTTTACGCTGTATTCGAAGTTGTACGGTGTGGGTGCGTATGCGGGTTCCGGGGCGTAAGCCTTTGGTGCCGAGTAAGCGGGCGCAGAGTACGCTGGCTTGTAAGCCGGGGCGGAGTATTGGGCGAGGGCGGAAGCCACGCAAGCGGCGAATATGATCATCTATAAGATATTGGAATATAATTAATTCATATATAAAAAATAATATTCTTAAAACTCGTGAACCATGTGTATAATATGTATCTATCACTAATCCAAGTTTGATTTATCATAATAATGTGTAATAATATGTTATCAAACAAAATATAAATACCTTGGCGGCCATTTTATTTGATTTTTTTGAGCTGTGCTGTGTGTGCTTGGAAGTCTTGTTGCTTTCAACTGATAGCTGTTCACTATTGATTCTCCGTATTTATGTTGAACGTTTGTCTCTATTTCATCCCTTCCAATAAATTTGATTGTTACACACGGTATATGACTACTGATTATAAAATATGTACTAAAACCGGTCGTATAATGTAATATACTTATTTATTTTTATGTGTTCATTGCTGAAGTGGTTACCGCCCCTTTACTTAACAGTCCTTTCATATGATAAGTAGATCAAAATTATTAATACGATATTATGATATAATAATATTTTAAAAGCAACAGAATTTTTATTTTTTTTATCATTCTAAATGTTATAAAACTGATCTTTATAATTTTTTCCTATTATTATCAATAGTAAGACATGTTTTGACTGTTTTTGAGTTATTATAATTGTTCATTGTTCTGTATATATCGCATACTATTTTCATTTGTTTGAATTTTAAAAATCTTAACTAATATCAAAAATAATCGTTATAATTGTGTTGTAAAGAAAAATGTGTTAGTATGATTTATAGGAATAATAAATAAACTCAATTGTATTAGCTTTGTGTTCAATTTGATATCAATCAATGCGCATTATGTATTTTCATTTAATATACATTTTGAAAAGTCACCTAGTTTATTATCTATAATGATGATTAGAAAAATCCTTTTACTTTTAAATGTATTTAATTGTAATAAATTATAATAAATATAATTATGCAGTTAATTAGCTATCAGCTAAGGCAATAATAACAGTTATGATTTGTGTCATAAGCTAACAGAACACTCATTACCTTGAAAAGTAGAAATGCTTTTGGGTAATGTTTTAAAAAAATTTAAGGTCATTACTAATCAATAATCATTGTTCTTGAAAAAATATTATTTTTTTTTATCGTATACTTTATAAGTTCTATTTTTTATTTTATATCTGTATACATTTTAAATTTAGTATAACAAAGCATAATTTTTTTTTGAGACTTTCAATATAAGTATTCAAATTTTGAGCTCGAAGTTAATCAGTCGTATACTTATAACTTATAAATATTTATAGTTTGAATGATCAAAGCGGAGTGGCCAAAGATAACTGAAAAAATGTTGTCCACTACAACACCACTTATGTAATTTTAAAATACTAATAACAGTTATAAGTTATGATTAATCAACTACAAGTTCAAAATTAAATTATTATATATTAAAATATATTCATTGAAAAAATGTAGTATTTTAAATTGATACTATATACTACATACTATATTATATTATACTATATACCTGCTGTTTTTTTACAATAACAAGGATTTAAATAAATGAAAATCATTAGATTTTCGTTAGACAGAACTAAATGCATGAATTGGCCAGCCTATAGCCACTTAAGGGACTTAAAAAAAAAGCTATAAGCTACTTCCTAGTCTCAGGAAACATATATATTGTGATATACAAGATATAACATTTCATTTAAAAGAGTCCAGTAGTTTTTAATACATACAATATAATATCCACTTATAAATAACATTACTAATACAGTAGTTGACATAGGAACTAATTATTTACTTATTTTCAGTCATAATAAGATACCAAAACATAAACTAAATAGGTATCTGCATTCACGAACTACATGCATAAAACACAATATTCATTGAGTTATAGGTAGGTATATATAATAGCATACTCAGTATACTATACTAAATACTAATCATGTAAGGACTTACATAATTAGAAATAAAAACCTACAATATTATAAAATAAAGAATGTAATTATATTATAATATATAAGAGTCGAAAAATATTGCATAAAGCTTGGATAATTTTTTTTTTAATAACAAAATCAGTTTAATACAAAAATGTCATCAGTTGGGCTGACACAAAAAAAGTATTATTATGTTAAATCAATATATTTCTTGATTTATTTAACATATTTTAAACACATTGGTTAGGTTAGGTTAAGGAATTTTATGAATTTTGACAATTCGTATAATTTCAAACTAAAAAAATCATTACAAAATACAGCACATGTATGCAAATGTAAAAATAAAATTATTTATTTACTATCATAATAAAAGTATGTTACTCATCATATATTATGATTTAACTACCTTTTAAAAAAAACCTTAAGACAGACATTTAATTCGTATAGTCTAATGCATTTTTTTTAAGTAACTCATAAATGTGTATTATCGAATATATATATCGTAATTCACAAATCGATCTTAACAAAATATTTCTTTTTTATTTTGATGAACTGAAACCAATAAAATTATTAAACTTCCGGTTACCGGTCTAGGAAGCAGGAACGACGAGGGTTGATAAATGGTCATAGGTATAGGAAGGTGAAAATAAAATACAATCGAATTGTTATGTAAATCAAATAAATAATTTATTATTTATTTGACAAATAATTTAACAATTGAATAAATTAACATGTTCGGACGATGAGAGGTTTAAAGCCGTTTCCCGTATAGACGAGATTCAGCTCAGTGATAGGTGTTGTGACGCAGTCGGAATGGTTTGGTTGGAAATTAGTATGCCTTGTATGGGGCTGGTTTGTAAGCTGGTGCAGCGTAGGCTGGTGCAGAGTAAGCTGGTGCAGCGTAGGCTGGTGCAGAGTATGCTGGTGCAGAGTAAGCTGGTGCTGAGTAAGCGGGCTTGTAGGCTGGTGCAGAGTAAGCTGGTGCAGAGTAAGCTGGTGCTGAGTAAGCGGGCTTGTAGGCTGGGGCGGGTGCGCTGTAACCGTGTCCTTCGATTTTCTTGACTTCAGCGTTGAAACCGTATGAGTCAGCGGTGTAGTCGACGACGCGGGTGGAACCGTCGGATTCCAAAAGGCTGTAAGTTCCTTTGACGTTGCCGTATCCGTCGCTGTGCTCAGATTGGCTGTGCACGTCGTAGGTGTGTGGGTCGTTTACGCTGTATTCGAAGCTGTATGGTTTCGGGGCGTATGTGGGTTCCGGGGCGTATGCCTTCGGTGCGGAGTAAGCGGGTGCCGGGTAAGCCGGAGCGGCGTATTGGGCGAGTGTGGTGGCCACACAGGCAGCGAATATGATCATCTGAAAAGAAAAACAATAAAAACATGTTTTACAAAAATATATTATATTACCGATACGATTTCATACACGAAATCGATTGAAAAATTTTAAATTTACACTTGTAGATTTTTTTTAGTTTTTTTACCTTAGCGGCCATTTTTGGTTGTTTTTTGGATTATTTGACTTAATCAAATGAACAGGAGAGAAGTAACTGGTGACTATGATCATCGACCGTAGGGTATTTATACAAAATTATAGAAGGTAATTTTTCCCTCCATGTTTCATCGTTACCAAATATTAATTGGTACGTTGCAGTAGACCGGTTGGTGATGTAGTTCAATTTTGCCATTGAATTAGTTGATATACATTTTTATTTAAAACAGCCCAATAGTTTTTGAATCTATAAAATACAAAGAAAGAAATATTGATTTTTATAAGTATAGAATACAATTCGATAATAGAACTTATTTCACTACCAGTACCTAATACGGTAAGTTGAATTATTTTTTTCTGAAAACATTTTAACTATACTGAATATTATAATATACAATATTATATATATTGGTGTATCATATACCAATTATTGTCATTGATTTTTGAATTAATACAAACTTATCGTATAATGATATGAATATGTTCGTTCTGTAAATAATATAAATAGACAATACCAGAAAATTAATATAAATGTTTTAATAATGCCATTGTGTGTATGAAATATTATAATACGTGTAAAAGATTCAAATCTTCCCAATAATATTTTTTAAATATAGGTACTATAATAGTTTTTCTTTGTTTAAAATTTAAATGTATGTAAAATTACTACAATATCTTAAAAGAGCAAAAATATGTAATTTGGTTAGCAATAAGTTTAGATGACAATGTCAGCCGTCAGGGAAACTTTATTTAATAAAGAAAAATATTGGATGATATTATTTTTTTCAAAATATAATATTAACATTTTGTTAATATTTTAAGTATCTATGGTTATTTGTATTTGAATTACAACAAAATAAGGGAAATTGATTTAGTCAAAAACTATTTCTGCGTAAAAACTTCCTGTTACATTATTATTTTTTTTTTCGTTTTTTATTACTATGAAATGTACTGGAAATTTATAATTTTAACCTCCTTAAAGTAGAGACAAGATTCTATTTTTTTTATAAAACTTGCATACAAATATCATTCTAAAATAGAAAAAAAATTTGTGTTTTTTCAAAATTGTTATTTTTTAATGGCGCAAAAGTATGTAAAAAAAAATATTACCAAAATCATTTATACTCTTGGGAATAATAACCTTAGAGATAATAATTATTTAACATTCAAAGAGTCACCTTGTATTTATTTTAATTTATTGATAGAAACGCCCGTGAGGGTAGAGTGTACAGTAGGTACATTATTATTATATAATATAAGTTGAAAATAACATATAAAAATAAACTAAAAACAAGTAGCAATTTTTTCATCTTACAACTATTATCAAAGGAAATATCGAAATTAGATATATGTTCGTTACTGTAATGTAAAATTCTACGGATGCGACTATGGCAAACAAATTTACGATTACTTGGTGCAATATTATATTCTATTATTGTTATTCTAAAAGTTTAAATTATGTTCTTTTTAATATGTCCATATAATTTATTTATTTTATATTTTATTTAAACAGATTTTGATACAAAATTATTTATTTATTTGTCTAGAGCCCGGAAACCTATGGTCATTATTGTCGGGGTTACGGTTGGTAGGGTTGGAAAGGCTGTTATGGTTGGTACGTTTAGTTGGAAACACGTGTATGCGTGGCAAGGTTTTTTCCACTATGGATTCGGGTGGTCACCCATCCGGGAATTAATAGTAGCAGCCGTTGCTTACTCTCAATCACGTTGTGTGATTAATTTCTGCCACTGCGCTACGCCGAGCCACAAAAAGTTATTAATACTGTTTGTAATTATTAATAAATAAAAAATAACACATCCAAGTATGATATTTATTATTTAGTAATTTTTAAATTATTATGTAGGTACGCAATTATATTATATGTACTTGCGTAATACAAGTGAACTTGTCATGAATGGAAAACGAGTGAGTGGTACAGTTACCTACTTAAGTATGGGCGGTTATAATCGATAATTTATAAATATACGTATGTGTTATTATGAGTGAACCACAAAAATTTAAATAATATGATATTGAATAATTATAATATATATACATATATACATACATCTACTGATTGTTTGACGTAAATACTTATCTTCTTTTATCATTGTTGTATTATATTTTTATCTTAGAATTGTATTATATATTGAACAATCGTGCAACGAACAGAATAAATAGATTAAAATAAATCAATCTAATTAATTTCCTGAATTACTTTCAAGTTTTATTTTAATTCACTATCTAAAACCAAACAAAATATATAGGTATGTATAAATGTAAAACAATTAAATTAGAAATGTAGGTTATTTTTTCGTATTAATAATATTATGGTTTTGCTTTTAATGTTGGTATTTTAGTGAAACTTGAAAAATTTGAACTATAATACCTACATTTGTTGAAATGAATAAACTGAAATATATAAACAAAAATTAGGCTAACAAATGCATTAAAAGTAACATGAAAATGAAATATACCTATATGTTTTTTTTTTTTAAAGTACAAAACAAAAACCAAATAAATGGTAATGTGACCATCAAAATGTGAATACAGTAATAATAAATTAAAATTAAAATACATTTTTATAATGAATATGAAAAAAAGAATTGGTGGAAACTAATCATAATATCTAATATTTTTTAAAAATATATAGTTTAAGAAATATTTTTTTGTTCACACAAAGTATAAATGTTTTGATCACTATCATTAATTTTTATACGACTCTATTATTAAAAGCCATAATAATACCATCCGTTTTGTTATTCCTTTCGAATAAACAGACGTCCATGGACATATTTTATGCACACACTTCCCCTAACGAATAATACAGCTTATTGCACGTCCACATATAAAAGCATTACTAATATATTGGCCAACAAGGGAGCTAAGTTGTACATTATTTTCCATCACAATAAGGTACCTAAACATAAACTAGATAGGTATCTGAATTCAAAAGCTATACAGGGTGCAACAGACTAATAGAAGAATCTCACAAATAAAAATAAAACAGTAATATTCGTTAAACGTTCTACATACATTAAGAATATTATATGGATAGTAAATAGTTTAAGAAATAAACTATTATGTCAGGAAATTCCCAAAAATAATATTTAAAAAAAAGGTATTACGTTTCAAATTATTTTAAGTAGGTAGTACTAAATTATTGATCTTTTAAAAAATTCATTATGATATATTGGCCAACAAGGGAGCTAAGTTGTACATTATTTTCCATCACAATAAGGTACCTAAACATAAACTAGATAGGTATCTGAATTCAAAAGCTATACAGGGTGCAACAGACTAATAGAAGAATCTCACAAATAAAAATAAAACAGTAATATTCGTTAAACGTTCTACATACATTAAGAATATTATATGGATAGTAAATAGTTTAAGAAATAAACTATTATGTCAGGAAATTCCCAAAAATAATATTTAAAAAAAAGGTATTACGTTTCAAATTATTTTAAGTAGGTAGTACTAAATTATTGATCTTTTAAAAAATTCATTATACATTAACTACTTAATTTAAGTAATCAATTTTACCATCAAATTTTGTCTAAAATGTTTGAATATTCATTAGAACTAATGATATTTTATTTGTAAGTTTTTATGTTTATACCTTGTATACATGAAACACATTAAATTGAATTTCATAATAATATAATACTATACTAAATACTGATAATGCAAGTATATGATTGGTATTACAATAACAACAACTATACAGTATACCTATCAAAATTATAATAATATTTTAGCGTCAAAAAATATGGGCCATACTAATGCTAGGATAATATTATTTTAATACTAAAATCAGTAAGCTAAAGAAATTTTATCAGTTGGGCTGACACAAAATAGTTTTATTATGTCAAATCAAAAGTATTCCATGACTTAAATAACGTAGATTTCTTTCAATATAGACTAATATGATTTTTGACAATTTGTATAATATCAACCTAAGCAAATTGTAAAGATATAGCCGATATAGGTACAGCGCATGTATTATATTTAATTTAGTGTTCATAAAAAATGTATATAATATATTACTCATCGTACAAATTAACTATCTATTAGAAGGTGACAGACAGACATTTTGAGTTCCATAACATAATGCATTCTTTTTAAGTGAATAATTTAAGTGAATATTTTATGGACGACACAGGAACGTTTAACACATTTACTATACATTTTTTTATATTAACTTGAATATTTAATCAACTAAATAAAATTATAAAAATGTGTCGCAATCGATCCTTAGGACAGGTTGTGAAAAATTAGGATATTTTATTAGAACTAGATCGAGGTAAACGTTGCGACATATTGTTGGAATTAAAGTGGTCTGTTTAAGTGAAAAAAAAATGGTATTCAGATTTCGATAAAATATAATTATTGGTCACCTGGGTATTGTTTTTTCTGAATTATTATCGCTCCACAATCGAATGTTAGCATTATTCGACAGTCGGCCACCATCCAGTCATTTCAATTTTATTATTTTAATTCCAGACAAACTTAAATAATAATTTAAGTATTCACTTATGTCGTGTATACTAACATGCACACTGATAGTTTTTTTGTATACCTTATAAATATGTGTCATTAATACACAAATGGATCATTAGCAAAATCTTGAATCTTTTTATTTAGATAAGGTAACTGATTTCAATAAAATGATTAAAGTTCTAGTCTAGGAGGACGAAAGGACGATGGTATAAAAACACTCATATAGATATTATAGGAAGGTGAAAACAAAACACTAGCTATTTGTAATATGAATCAAATAAATAGTTTATTATTTATTTGACAAATAATTTAACAATTGAATAAATTAACATGTTCGGGCGATGAGAGGTTCAAAGCCGTTTTCTGTAGACTGAATTATCGTCCACGGAATTCAGCTCAGTGATAGGTGTTGTGACGCAGTCGGAATGGTTTGGTTGGAAATTAGTATGCCTTGTATGGGGCTGGTTTGTAAGCTGGTGCAGCGTAGGCTGGTGCAGAGTAAGCTGGTGCAGCGTAGGCTGGTGCAGAGTATGCTGGTGCAGAGTAAGCTGGTGCTGAGTAAGCGGGCTTGTAGGCTGGTGCAGAGTAAGCTGGTGCAGCGTAGGCTGGTGCAGAGTAGGCTGGTGCAGAGTAAGCGGGCTTGTAGGCTGGTGCAGAGTAAGCTGGTGCTGAGTAAGCGGGCTTGTAGGCTGGGGCGGGTGCGCTGTAACCGTGTCCTTCGATTTTCTTGACTTCAGCGTTGAAACCGTATGAGTCAGCGGTGTAGTCGACGACGCGGGTGGAACCGTCGGATTCCAAAAGGCTGTAAGTTCCTTTGACGTTGCCGTATCCGTCGCTGTGCTCAGATTGGCTGTGCACGTCGTAGGTGTGTGGGTCGTTTACGCTGTATTCGAAGCTGTATGGTTTCGGGGCGTATGTGGGTTCCGGGGCGTATGCCTTCGGTGCGGAGTAAGCGGGTGCCGGGTAAGCCGGAGCGGCGTATTGGGCGAGTGTGGTGGCCACACAGGCAGCGAATATGATCATCTGAAAAGAAAAACAATAAAAACATGTTTTACAAAAATATATCATATTACCAATACGATTTCATACACGAAATCGATTGAAAAATTTTAAATTTACACGTGTAGATTTTTTTTAGTTTTTTTACCTTAGCGGCCATTTTTGGTTGGTGTTTGGATTATTTGACTTTAGCAAATAAACAGGAGAGAAGTAACTGGTGACTATGATCATCGACCATAGGGTATTTATACAGAAATATCGAAGGTAATTTTTCCCTCCATGTTTCATCGTTACCGAATAATAATTGACAGTAGACCGGTTGGTTAATGTAGTTCAATTTTGCCCACTGAAATAATTATCCAACTATTATTATACTACCAATCACCATATATGATATAATTTAATAAACCTTCTGAAAGTAGGTATGATGTTATAATTATTTATTTCATTTTCCTTGAATGTTTTACCTATCGTTTGAGCATTATATTTATGTTTATTCGCATTTTATATTATATTATACTAACCTAATTATAATTATAGGCTTACCTATTCATATTATATAAGTATTTAATATTCTTTTACAAGATACGTATATTGTTGTAGTATTTAATGTCTATCTGTTATTCGTATTCAAGCTTAGTGTTAGTTATTGAATCATTTTTACGACAACTTAAAATTATGTTTTTTTGTTTAGCCCTATTTTATAAATTAAAATATTTTTTTATTTTACTGCTACTTTACAGTAAGACTATGGACATGGATAATATACTATTTACCTCATATAAAGTCTTTCATATGTGTTAAACGAAATTAAATCATTTATGTGTAACTAATCGGTGTTTAATGTTTTGCATTAAATATCTAAATTTGTAGCATTTTACATTATTATCTTCAATGTTTTTTTATTTTGTTTTTGGACTTGTTAAATATATTAAAAATATAAAAATAAATCAATAACTTTCACACACCTAAATTTTCAGAAAAGAGATTGCTTTTAATTAATTATGCAAAAATATGTTGTTTTCTAAATTAGTAGATACAGATTTATAAGAAGGAAATACAAGACAAAATGGAATGACATGCTACTGAGAATACACAATTATAATTTATAACAATATTTTTATGAGATACATTAATTATCACTATATTATCATTTAAGCCTTGCTTTGAGGTCATATTTTAAAAACGTGTTTAATTCTTACTGAAAAATATGGTATATATGCATGAAAAATAATATGTCAAAATAATTAAATTATAGTTATATTTTGAATAGGGTATTGACATCAAATATACATTTATTGTTTTTGAAAATTTTAATTCGCGTATAACTTTAATACCAAATACCAATATCATTACATTGGTACAATACAATTGAAAACCTGTTCTTAAGTTGTCCTGTATTGGTTTGAAATTTTTTTAGAACAGTTAATTAGAACAATTTTTTTTTTGGATTTTAGAAAATGTGACGTATTGTGACGGGTTATAAAATAGATATAAGGTGGAATGTACAGTACATATTTTTGTGGATACAATTTTTTTTTTCCAACAAAACCTTTACCATTTCATCAAACGATGTTGACAGTTGGTTTTGATTACAACTTACAATATATTATAGCAATAACAAAAACAGCATATTCTTTTTTTCTGTTAATATAATAATATATTACTATATTGTGTCAATAGTTTGAAAATAATAATAATAATAATAATAATAATAATAATAATAATAATAATAATGTATCACCACGGACTGCAGTGGATATACGAATAACATACAAATAAATATCAACTACAAATCGGTTTCAGATAAATCGTAGCTTATAATTATTTACAAGGTAACTAATAGTAATAATCTCAAAGTGTACGAACCGCTCTAATGACCTATAGTTACATGCGTATATGAGTAGGTATGTGGACAGCAGTTTTGCGATATACCATAATAGCTATAGCTGCAGGACGTGTATAATAATATTCGATGAACTATTAAAATATATAATGATATAATGACTGAATATGTGTCAGCGGCGGCGCGGCCGGAAACGCGAGCGCGTGGCACGTGGATTAGTCGAGGACGAAGGTCGTCGTGTGGCTCTCACTCTCAGTACTGCTTGTGCGGGGCTGCTGCTGCAGGCTTCTTATAAGCGGCGGAAGCGTATCCGCCTTCCTTCTTGACGACGGCATTGAACCCGCTGTAGTCGTCAGCAGTGTACTCGACGGTGCGCGTGGAACCGTCGGCTTCCAAGAGGCTGTAGAATCCTTTTACGTTACCGTTGCCGTCGCCGGACTCGGCTTGGCTCTTGACGTCGTAAGTGGTCGGATCGTTCACGCTGTACACGAAGCTGTAGGGCGTCGGCGCGTCGGTGGGTTCCACCGGCACGTAAGCCTTTGCAGGTGCCACGTGGTAAGCGGGTGCTGCTTGATATACGGGTGCCACGTGGTAAGCGGGTGCTGCTTGATAGACGGGTGCCACGTGGTAAGCGGGCGCCACGTGGTAAGATGGTGCCAAGTGGTAAGCGGCGGGCGCCGCTGGGTAAGCCGCCGGTACGACGTATTGGGCCAGGGCGGATGACAAGCATGTGGCGAAAACGATCATCTGAAATAAAAACGTCAGTTAGATCTCGACATAGGTCTTAAAAGGTTGAATATCATAAAAAATACTATGAATAATGTTTTATTCTATCATATTGTGTATAGCATTGATGATTTCATTCTAATAGTTTATTTGTATATTACAAGACAATCTCACAATACATATTGCACATACAACGAGCATGGAAATAATGCATATAATAATCTTATAGAAAGAGTCTATTCTGATGATATTAAAATATGTTAAGACTAAATTGTTTTCGGTTTTTTACTATACCTTGACAGCCATGGTAATGTGTTTGTATTGCGTGTTTGTGCTAGTAGACTTAAGACGTCCGTGAACAATTATCACGAGATCTGTCAACTGATAAATGGTGTCTCCAACGTCTCTGTATTTATGTCGAATGCTCACACATTGTCTTGTCCCTCCAGACTAATATTTCTCCACGTACGCACGAACCGGTCGTACCATAAAGGAATTTTTTGTTAGGTATACGTATAATATTACATACGTTTATATTCCTTATAAATATGGGTAAAATTAAGTAATCTGATCTAAAAACACAGAATAAAATAAAACATTTGATGCTGTAATGTATTGAGCCATTTTCTTAATTTATATATTGTTATATCTGTATAGCTTATAAATATTATTTATGTGTTTACCTGGGTAGGTGCATTTAAAATTCCATTATAATTTTTATAAATGGTATTATCAAATTGCATAGGATGATAATAATTATATTTAATACATGCAAGATAACAGCAATGCGCTTTATATATCCGATTTTTGGAATTAGGTTATTATTATTTCTATCTTAATAGTTTATTACCTACATAATGTTTTTATTCGAAGAAAAAATCTACACATAACAACTATCATAGCGATAGATAGAATGAAAACATTTTATTAGAAGGATTAATTCAAACAGTCATCTATAGTAAGATCATTAGCTCTAAAATATTAGAAAGCTTAAGTGTATAAACATTAACGCTATAAAATAATGAATAGTGTTGTTCTGTCGTAGGTAGTAATCACAGAATAGGTGAAATCAGAATGGAAACTCTGGCCGCCCGAATTTTAAGCCGCCATATTGAAAGGGCTCATCAGTTTCGCCAGATAGTAAAATATTTTTTTCTTTATTATTTCACAACTATTTGGCTATACTGTTAGTCGAAATTTTTTGTTATCAAACCAAAAATGTGTATTGTTTTTTTTTTATTAGATAAAAAGATAAACGGTTTTTAGTGTTTTTACTTTTTAGCCAACAGCGCTGGACAGTGGTCAGCACCATTCTTTAATCTATGGTGGTCAGTGGACGAGGTCCTAAAGTTTACAAATTATTACAAAATTCTTTATCTCTTCCTTGTAGTCGTACTTTAAGAAATGTTACAAGTAAATATGAACTTAATTCAGGTCTAAATGATTTCCTTTTCAATTTTTTATCTTTAAAAATTAGTAATTTCAAATCTGAAGCTTTAGATTGTATTTTATGTGCTGATGAAATGTCTTTAAAAACTAATCTCTTTTATAATGTATCAAGAGATAAAATAATTGGATTTCATGAATCTATATCTCTGAAGAAATATGAACCGGCCAAATATGCTTTGGTTCTGATGATCAGAGGTATAAACCACAATTGGAAACAACCAATTGCCTACTTTCTAGTTTCAAGCAGCTGTACTGGTACTGATTTAAAAGAAATAATTTTAACTACAATCTGTCGCCTTCAAAATATTAAACTAAATATTAAAGCATTTGTAACTGATCAAGGATCAAATTTTACCCATTTAGCTAATCACCTTTATGTTTCTCCTGACCGGCCATTTTTTGAGATAGAAGGTAAACAAATTATTTATATTTTTGATCCTCCTCATCTTATAAAATCAACCCGTAATATGTTATTTAAACATAATTTTCAAATCAATAACAACATTATAACCAAAGATCATATTGTGTCTTTTTATAATTATGATTCTGAATGTAATCTTCGTTTAGCTCCTAAATTAAAACATTCTCACATCTATCCTAGCCCATTTGAAAAAATGAGAGTTTTTTTAGCTGCTCAAATTTTTAGTGAGACCGTTGCAGCTGGCATGTCCACAATGTTAGTTTCCAAAATTTTACTGCCTTCTGCTCAATTCACAATAGATTTCATTAATGATATGGACAAATTATTTGATATATTCAATTCTTCAAAAACTCCTAGCCTTAAATCTTTTAAAAAACCATTCAAAAATAGTCCAGAACAAATTAACCATTTAAATAAAATGGCTGATGTATTCAAAAACATGAAGGTCATTCATAAGTTTAAGAAAACTGATGAAACTAAACGTATGAATTTCATCAAAGGTTGGCTAATTTCTATTAAAGGATTACAAATGCTTTATACTTCTTTAAATCCAACAAAAGATATTAATTATGTTCTGTATACTGGTAGAATAAATCAAGATTGTTTGGAAAATCTATTCTGTACTTTCCGTCAACAACAAGGTAATAATTTTAATCCGACTCCCATTCAATTGAGCTGGGCTTTTAAAAAAATATTTTGTTTAAATTATTTTCAAACTTCACCTGGTGCTAATTGTATAGAGGATTTGGACCAAATATTATGCTCAGAAATAGTTACTGATGAAGTTCTTAATACATTAGAGCCAGAAAAGAATCTTTTCAAATTTAAACCAATTAGTATCGGTACAGTTGACTACAGAAATTTAGATTTACCTGAGAGGAACACATTCACATATGTGTGTGGTTATTTAATGAAAAAATGTCTTGAAAAGCATGTATGCCAAGATTGTATTAATTATGCTCGTCATCAAAAACAGTTAGACCAGTCTCATTTATTAGCTTTCCTTAAAGCCTATTCTACAAGTGACCATTCAACATTTGGAAACTTGATGGTGCCTCATAATGATTTTTATAATTTTATTTATGAGTTAGAAAATATTTTTATTAAATTGTTTCCATCCATATCTATAGAAAATGGTGTTGGTTCCAAGCTAAGACTTCACTTTAGTAATGTTCCTTTTAGTCATCCATGTAAACTTTTCGACAAATCTTTTTTATTAAATTTATTTATTAGATTCAGAATTTTTACGGCAATTAAATTTTTAAATAGAAATCTGCTAAGTGAAAAAAAATTAAAGAATAGAAAATTAACTGTTTTATCTCATTTGTAGTATTCCATTTTTTTTTCATTTAACCATAATTATTAGCTTATTAATTGTATAAAATTTAAAAAAATACTGTGCCAACATTAAATTTTGATGTATGTCATGAAAACTTAATAGTAAAAAAAAAAAAAAATTATACCTACCTTGATAATTATTTTAAACAATTTGTTTTTATTATTAATATTAATATTTGTGTATAATATGTGTATCAATATCTACTATACTTAATACTGTAATAATTAATCTTAATCTGCTTGTTATTTATTTTTATGAATAATTTTAATATGTTTATGTAAATTTCACCTATTCTGTGACTGAAGATCCAAAAAATATTGTATACCGAAATATTTATTGTATACTGAAATATTTATTGTATACAAGATATTTTATATTAAATTTTAGGTCAACACTGACGAGCCCTTTCAAAATGGCGGACCATATTTTTGGGCGGCCGTAAGAGCTGTGTATTATTTTATGAGTTTCCATTCTGATTTCACCTATTCTGTGGTATAATCTTCGACGACATTGAATCGTACACAGAAATACCACGTTTAAATACAGATGGAAACTTACTAAAGAAAATATTTCTGAAATGTTGATTTATGATTTATGTCCCTTTTGATGATAAGATATTCCGAATTTATAATTTAAATATATTATATCACATATTATAACGTCATACATAACATTTTTTCTTTTTATCATTCATAACAAAAAAAAAAATAGGGTGAAATTTTACCAAGCTAAATTAGTACAAATTTGCATGTAAATATAATATCTTGTATAATACATGTAAAAATGTATAATTAAATTAAATTAATTTGAAAATGAATCCGTAAAGTGAATAAAATTTACCCAGACGCATGCTTACAATTTAATCAGTAGAAATGCAGAATTACACAGAGCATTATAATAATTGATGATTTTAATTTATTTGCTTGGTAGTCATTTTGATGACTAGTGCTTGTACACTATTGTTCGTATGCTTTGACTTTTTATTCTGCCTTAGAGTTATATTTTTCAAATAAAATAATTTCTATAATGAAAAAAACCAGAATATTGAAACTTTTTCGTTCAAGATTTAGGTTTGGCTTAAGTATATTATACAATGTCATGATCAACAATATATGTGTAAAAAAATATTTTTTAAAAATAAATTATACAAGTTAATAGTATAACACATATTCGTTTATTGTGCTACTATTATAGTATCGTGTAATGTACGTAAATTACTATTCGATGTTATAAATATTAATTAATTACGACGATTTTACACGAAACAAAAACGTCAAATGTTAGCTATGGTCGATTTTGCCTTATAATAATATATAATGAAATAACGTTCATAAAACCATTTTTTTTTTCATCATACGATCTCTATGAGAGCTTGGTCTATTTTTTACCCAAAATAAATTTATGTCAACGATACAATTATTACAGATTACAGTTACACCTCCATCTGTTTTATGGTACCGTTCACGCCCCGTAATATCGTCACTCGGGGCGGTATATATTTCTACGTCTGTTAATTAAATTTTAAGAACAGCAGTTTTACATATGACGTACCTTCACCGCGCCATACTAGCGTGATATTAATTTAAAAAAAAAAAAAAAAAAAAAATTGTACACAGACATAATACATATTATGCGTAATAGAGGGAGAAAAAAGTGTAACAACTAACGTGTTATAGACGTGCGTCTGTGTGTGACTGCAGCACCGGTGTAATACACGCAACACACAATAATATTATATAGTTTATCGTATCGACTACGACCGATAATGTATATATAATGACATTATATTATATCGTTTACGCCCCATTTGTGTATTATTATGTGTACCGGTTGGGCGTCAATCATATTTTACCGTTTTTTTTTTTTTTTTTATTCATATTCTTTAAAATAACAGTTGGACGCGATCCGGCTACCGACCCGCGACGATATATAATATCGTAAGACAAACAGAGTCTATGAGAAATATGACCTCAGACCGATCAAACGAGTGTAATGTGCAGCGCTTGTATAATTTGCTATTGTGTAATATTAATGCGTACGAGCACGATGACGATGCATGGATATCAAATAATCATAATATGTATAACATAACACGCGCGTTAGTCATTAAGTAATAATAATTATATGCGTATGTGTGTGTGTGTATAATAGGTGTATAATATTACTGTACAGGCGAGTGTGGGCGAATTAGTGTAATCACTTATAGAAATAGTTGAGACGGAATTCATACGGCGACTGGTTAAAATCTGTTCATCAAATATGAATAATATAGATCAATATGCGGATCCGAAAATTGTGCGTTACGTATAATCCTTACGATATTTTAAGCTCAAGTATCTCGTTTCAACTCAAATTTAACAGAAACTTAACGAAGTGATAGACGAAATCATAAACAGGTCAGGAGTGGACGACAATGCAATATTTTTTTTTCTTAAAGACCCATGCGGTGCGATATAGATAAAACACATCCATATAAAATATTTCTTTTTTTTTTACATTTTTTGAGTAATCAAAGCGAATCACCGAATACAAAAGTCAGATGATAACATTTTTGAGGGTTTGATAAATTGGTTACATATTTTATTATTATTTGGTTTTATATTCGACTTAAAAAAAAAAAAATTAAAATTTTATTATTTTGAGACAATATTTAGACAAACTAATATGTCATACCCCGGAAAATTTTATTCTCTATCATTTTTGTCATGATATTACTCTAAGGTTGCTTGAATGCGTTTTGTCTATGCGGCGCGTGGGCTAGAGAGAGAAAACAAACAATCCGCTGACATACTCTTAAACTTTAGCATCAAATACTTTTTTCATTCTAATACTGTTAACTGTATACAGTGTACGAGGTGGAGACTGGGTGTTGATAAATCGTGTTACTACTCTTACTTTGCCCATTTAGGCCAAAGATACCTATACCATATAATAATACTGTTATGCAACAATAATTATTAATTTTAAGCTAATAAAATACAATAGTATTTAAATGATGATTTTATAAAAATGTCTAAAAAAGAATTATATATCAAAACAGCTATATCAAAACATAGTCCAAAATCAAATCAGAACAATACTAACTTACTTATCAGGTAACAAAACAAAATAATAATAGATTATAATGGATCTATTTAATCAAAATGGTATATGTATTTAGTAGTGTACCTATGCTATATAGACATAGCAGGTGTCCTGCCATCTTCACAACTTTTTAGTAACTCGATTTCTTTTTAAATCTGATATTTTCATATTACTGTAGAATTAAATAATTAATAATAATAAATGCATTATTATTATTTGTTGTGTGTTATTATAAACTAAAAGAAAAATAAAGAATGTAAAAAATTACAGTTACAGCATTGCATAACTCTTAAAATATTTTTATTATCTGTAAAATCGTGTTTGAAAAAAAAAAAACAATACTGCGTAGAAAAATCAACTAATTAATTTAACCACTATTTACCTATAATGCATAATTTAATATATGTATTAACATATACATTTAATTTGTATTTTATGATCAAATAGATTTCAATTATATTATCTCTTAACTGATAGGTAACAATATAATATTACAATTATTTTTATAGGACAAAATATGTGTAGAGTTTGATTTTATCGAAAGTAGCATTTTACGGAATATAGTCATACACTCATATATTATATTGGTTTCGAATTGAAATTGAAAATCCTGTTCTGGATTTATTGTAATTGTACAATCACTATACATATATAACGGTACTCATTTTTTTCAAAAACAATTCAGTGTAAAATACTTCTTACTGACTAGTGAATACTTTATTATACTGTTGTAACTTACAAAATATATTATTTTAGCCTTAAAAATATTTTATTTAAATTTTAATGTATACAAATATTCCACTGTTCAACTATAAGTGACTAAACAAAATATGATACCTACCACATTAAATTTATTTAACATTTGTATTTGATGAAGCTAAATACAAGAAGTATGTATTGATACATTTTATGTCAGAATGGACATTATGAGTTTCATTTAAGTCATTTTTACTATTGAAGTACTACTTATACTTATCGTTTTATACATAAATACTGTCCATGGTAGATTAAAATGTTTAATTTACATATGAGCATAAAAATAATATCATACACGCCAAACTAAACTATGTCTTATAAGTTTAAGCTATTATGCATTCATTTATTGAACACTAAATACACGAATCCAACAAAAGTATCTAAAAGTGATCTCCTATTTCATCGCTTATTATACTATATCGCTTTTCAGACATATCACTAATGGATAAAGCGTAGTTTCAAATATGATCATATAACCTGTAGAGTGATAAGGATAAATAATAATAAACAAAACACAGTGATATTCAATAAATACACATTGATATATATATTTACACAATAAATACATAAGTCGTACCCATTGTCTTATATTATATTAATATGGCATGGTATGACTTTGCAACCACGGTTCAATATGAACGCGATGGTCCAGAGGTACACGAAGAAAACATGAAAAAAAGAGGTGAAGAAGAGAGTTGATTTGCACGACCAATGAAATTATTAGTATGCTGGTTTGTATGCTGGCTTGTAGGCCGGGGCGGAGTATGCGGGTGCTGGGTAAGCTGGGGCGGCGTAGGCTGGTGCGGAGTAAGCTGGAGCAGCGAATGCTGGCTTGTAGGCTGGTGCAGAGTAAGCTGGAGCAGAGTATGCTGGCTTGTAGGCTGGTGCAGAGTAGGCTGGTGCAGAGTAGGCTGGGGCCTTGTATCCACCTTCGTTCTTGACGACGGCGTTGAAACCGTTGTAGTCGTCAGCGGTGTATTCTACGGTACGGGTGGAACCGTCGGCTTCCAAAAGGCTGTAGGATCCCTTGACGTAACCGTTGCCGTCGCTGTATTCGGATTGGCTCTTGACATCGTAGGTGTGTGGGTCGTTTACGCTGTATTC
Organism: Nasonovia ribisnigri; assembly: GCA_027563435.1. Lineage (NCBI taxonomy): Eukaryota > Metazoa > Arthropoda > Insecta > Hemiptera > Aphididae > Nasonovia > Nasonovia ribisnigri. The sequence continues at coordinate 344,895 of JANEHU010004804.1, forward strand.
GAAGTTGTATGGGGCTGGGGCGTAGGCGGGCTCTGGAGCGTAAGCCTTTGGTGCGGAGTAAGCTGGCGCTGAGTAAGCGGGCTTGTAGGCTGGGGCAGAGTATTGGGCGAGGGCAGAAGCCACGCAAACGGTGAAGATGATCAACTAGAACAAAAATCAAAAGTTGTATTATTTATAAGAATATTACCAAGCTGAATTTGTGTAATTCAACGAACGTCTATATGGTTTTAAAATAAATGAAAATCATGTATACTTAAGCCTTTGGTTACAAATAACTAATAAATTTAGTATGACATGGTTAAAAAATGTACACGTTTAATAAAGTTGTATTAGAAATAAAGAGACTTGTCTTGTTTTCAATAAAAATTAATTTCATATTAGTTTTGAGTCGTAAATGTATTCGTTTTGCAAGAAAGTTAAGCTGACGTAAAATTGAAATCTCGGTACCAAATTGATCGACAATATGAAACTGTACAACAGTTTTTATCTTAAAATCGAACGTAAGATTGAAATATTATTTTAAATAACTGTAATGCTTCTGGTTGGTGGTACGTTTCTTACCTTAGCGGCCATTTTTGTGTGTGTTTGTGTACTGTTGAGATACTAGACACTGAAGTTAATGGAATGAACTGAGTGATGTTTGGACTGTGCTGACCGTATTTATGCTAAAAGTTTAGGGGGTTATCAAATGATCCCTCCCAGACGGTAACGCGTGCTGCTACCGTACGTGGGTGTGCAAAAATACTAATATGGCGTAAAGAAAAAAAATAATAATAATAATAATAATAATAAACAAGAGCAAACACAAACGCTCACACGCGCGTACGAGAGAACCTTCACCTGGTAAACTGGTCCAACGCATTAAAAAACCACTCCCAAACAACAGGTTTTGATACAATATTTATATCTATATATAGGTCGAGTGCGCGTGAGTTACTATACATTATATTATATTACGAACGCACTACATACGTCGTTGTCACCGTGATTGTATTTTCTTCATTGTCGGCGCGAAGGCGGTTTACGATGTTTTTCTTTTAACCCTAATTATTACGTGCGCGATATGACCGCCTCGGGGAGAAATTTTACACGCACGCCGCCGTGTGCGCGCTCGCTATTTATAATATTATTATGTGAACCGAAAAATAATAATGCAACAAATTGCGATCGTAATATTATATACGTATCCACCACACACAATATTAATACGTCTAATAATTAAAAAAAAAAAAAAAACACTAAGAAGCTTACAGCAACCATCCGCCCGTGCTGTCGTAAATATAAATTGACTGTATAATGATGAAATTAACATGTTGATACACATAATAATATAATATTATTATCACGTGGAGGCACCTACATAATGATATATTATATTATCGTGCAATATATTTTTTTAATTAGTTTGGTCATAAATTTACGGTTACGGTAACATTCATATCCCGTGGTAATATCGTTTTCGTGTTGCGCATACATTCCAACCAGGAATTTAAAATATGACAGTAACGTCTATGAAAATATTCGATCGTCGCTGGGATGGCCACTAATATGCCGCATCTTTGGCCCGGCCACGACTAGACAATTTATAGGTACCTAGGTAATGCGCGGTATCGATGCGTTACCACATAATATGGTTTTAAATACGGTCGTGTTTAATGTTTCAATAATGGGTAGTATTATAAGTCATAATATTGTGCCCTGGATTATTCACCAAAGAGAAAGTAGAGTATTTAGCTGCCCATATAGAAGGATTATACCGTAATTATAATTCATATTTTGTTTGTTTGCATATCAAAATATTATGGTAACATTTGTTATATTAGCATTTTTTTTTTTTATTATTATTTTATTGTTAACGTGTTTTTAATGTATAAATTATAACTTTGCATGCTATACAATCTTATATAATAATCCACGGGCATAATAATATATTGTTATGGAAATTCAGTTGGACAATAATTATAATTTATTATAAGTAAATAATAAACACAATTTTACAAACCTACGTACGTGGTACACCTATATAATATACTTTCCATGAAATTATTATTTAACTATATACATAAATGTTTTTATTCGTCATGACGTTAGATTTATACGTACAATTATATACACTATTACTTGAAACTGTTTTACGCATAAACAATTGACAAATATATTTTATATCATTTTGGACACTTATATCCACGTCCCCAATTGTGAATGATTGACATAAGACAACTTAATTATATGGACATTTTGTCTGGAGCATAATATTCATTGTAGATAATTAAAAAGTGATCAACAATTGTATTTATAGGATAAGATTACATTTATCAATATCGGGTTATGACAAAAATATTGCGCCATATCCATAACTATTTTATATGAAATACTGTTTTATGCTTTTTGATACACCAGTAATATACTCATCCCCATTTTTCCCTTTAAGCATAGTACGTTTTATCGAGTTATGATTTCTGGAACTTTTATATATATTTAATGACCAAATATTAAATTATTTAGATTTTTAATATTATTTAAGGAGTATCTTGTTAGGTTAGGTTAATCTATAATTTTTACTGTAAATTTACAAACAGTTGATATTTTTGAAAATGTTGAATAACATAAATCAAAATTTTAAAAAGTGGTTTCAGGTTTATTAAAATGTTAAGGTATACTAAGAATAATATTCTTTAAAAAATCGTAAGTATTACAAAAATATAAAATAGATGCAGACGTATCAAACATTAAATCTAGTATTTATCATTAATAACTATAAGATATTGATAGTTAAATATTAATTACTAACATTTTAAAAACATCACATGCGTCCATTGTTAAGCACTTATTGTCTTTAGTAGGTACCCAAAGTTAAATAACTCAAAAATTACTAGTCAAAATGTTGACTATATCACATTATATCACGTTATATCACATAATTGACATACTGATTAAAAAAAAAAAACTTGGTATCGTTGTTTATAGGTCACTTTTTATGTTACGATCTTAGCCCTTAAGTATGAAAAAAATTCCAGTAATTAAAATTTGATGAAATTAAGCATGGTTGATTGATTATTACGTAAAGGTACAATGTAGATTATATTTAGTCTTAATTATAAGATACATTTGTTCCTTTTATAGTAGTTTTTCATTTAAATAGTTAACTAAAGATAATTGTAATAAAATACTATTATAGTGGTAGGTATATGGTATACTCCATTCATATCACCCGTTACAATTATCACACGTTTATTAGTTTTATAAAATATGCTCAACATTGATAAATTAATTTATATTTTTCTTATGAATGGGTTTTGAAAAATGTAAAAAATTTAAATTAAATAAAATTTTATTTCTTGTTATGAAAAAGATTAGATTCTAGACATTATAATACACATTTTTAGTATATGAAATACTTCATAATGGAATACTATTAATACCTACTTGTTTTTTTTTTTTTATGTTTCCGTTTAAAATCTGATAATATCCAGTTATGTATAATGTATAATATGCATAATTATGTGCACCACTCACTCTGATGAAATTGGGTATTAACAAGCTACCATTTTTATATTTTATTACATTTTACTAATCTATCTTTTTATTTTTTTTTATTTTGTGTCATGGACGACGCTTTCAGGAAATGCTTAAGCATTACACATCGACAGTTTACTAATCTATCTAATGTGTTATATTTTGTATTATTTTATTGTATTGCTATTACATATATTATTTTGATGTATAGTATTAATTGTTGTAAAGGGATCAGCTCGTTTATAAATAAATAAATAGTAAAATAGAATTAAATACAATTTATAATAGCTATAATTGAAAACATACATTTTTTTTATCTCTAAGTAACACTTTATTTTATATTTACTTATTAGTTGTACACTTGTATAAAGTTTGGTCATTTAATTATTTAAACAAATTAAAAATGATTGTAAAGAACCAGAGAATGTATCAGTAAAATAGTCCTCAACAGTCGTTAGGACGTTTCACGTAACTGTTTTGTCACGTCACGTCATGTATTTTAACTTTTAAATAATACAATAACTATCATCGTTACATTATTATAAAATAAAAAAATTTTCTGAGGTTTTAGTCTGCCTATATATTATATTAATATTCAATTTAAATTTTAAAATAATTTCAAGTTGTTTGATTTGAGAAACTAAAATATATTTTAAACATAATTAAGACAGATTTAATGGAAGTAACAATGTTACTATTTTTTCTATTCATTTCGTATTCGGCAGTTCTAGCAGATTTTCTTTTTTTATGGTAGTTGTTGAAATATATGAGGACGGGTTTCGTATGTAAGTGGTAATGGTTTTATTAGAATGGTTACCTATGTTTAAAATCCGTGCATTATTTTGAAAATGTTAAGTTATATTAAAAAAATATTTGTTTAAAATAGTTCAGTTAAGTTTAAGATTTGAATATACTTACTTTAGTAAATACTTTATCGTTTAACCACATATGCGCCTAATACGTTTGAATAAAAATTCAGTAGTGTAAATTTAATTATATTTGTCCAACAATAAATTTTAAATGACAATGTATTGAATTTCGATCGCCGACAATCTACCATAATTTCAAAATAACATAACAATATTATATATAAATGAAATAAACGAATTAAAAGATGATTATATTTCCATCAACCAATCTAGCTATAAACAACATATTTTAATAGTTGTTGGTACCATAGGATGTATAGGCAATTTTATAAACACTCAATAAACTACCACTGACAACTGCTTATCGATACGTTTATCAGCAATATAATGACACGTTCTGTAGTACTTTCTAGTACATTATTTAAAATATAATCTGTCGTCTTTGCAAGCTCTAATTGATTTGTACCGTAAATATTTAGTAGATACATAGTAACTACTGTGGAAAATCAATAATTTTACACAAAATATCAAAAAAGAGTGAAAAACAAGACAGAAAACTAAGAAAAATTAACTATAATCCATTTTAAAAGAAATAAAATAAAATATAATTGTACACAAGAATAATTTATTATCCTTCCATAATATTCTTAACAAATGGTAGCTTCCAAATCAAAACCCTAGTTATAAGTTCAAGACCAAACGTTATTCATGTATTTGTATTTATTTTTTATAATATGATAATGAATACGAATAAACACAAATATTATTCAACGCTCGTGTTAACTATTTTAGAATGGATAATTTCCTAACGTGAAGTTAGAGAATAATAAAAACTAACAATGCAATAAATAAATTAAGTTTCTTACTACATTTATTAATTTACTAACAACATTAACATGCTGTTCTCACGTTTTGGTTTCACTTGCGTATTTATTTATTTTTAACTTATTTCTGTTCACTGGATATGATTTATGTAACACAATAAGTTATAAAAATAAACCTTATTTTGAAAACCACATATTTAGTATGAAGATAAGAATAATAATTTTATTAGTGGCTTAGTAAAAAACGATGATCAAACAGTGGAAACTTTTTGATGCCAGCCGTTTATAAAGGTCTCATAATGATCGATTAATAGGTTATTTTCACTAACGATCAACGTGGTGCACACAATGTAACCTTTGATGACTACTATTTACTCAATAGTACATTTAAGAAATGTAAAATTATGACAACTAAATAATTAATATACTAATATATCTATATCTAATAGTACCTACAAAATATGAATATAGACCACACAGTTATGTCCAAGAAACTTAATTTATAAATATTAAACTTCATATTTAACTACTTTTCAACTTACCTATATTTGAACTAGTGAATAAAAACTTCCATGAATAGTTATTAAGATGTTCTATATATTATAATAAACACTAAATTGTGTTAGACCATTGTTTCAGTACCAATATTCATTTACACTAAATCATGAGTACAAATACAAGTAAATAAATTTGATCGTATCGCTATTGAAGCCTCATCAAATAAAGGGTTTAGGATGAATATGGTATGCACATAAATATGTTTGAAACTATGTATTGTATAGTTGTAGTAAAATAACAAATGCTTGATTGAATTTGATTCACTATTTATTTACAAAATAAATACAACGATGATATAATAAATAGTTGGCGAAAAATGAAAATTTCATGACAGTGCCATGAAATAAAAAGGAGAAGAAGAGTTGGTTCACATGACAGAAGAAGTTATTAGTATGCTGGTTTGTATGCTGGCTTGTAGGCCGGTGCAGAGTAGGCTGGTGCTGGGTAAGCTGGTGCAGCGTAGGCTGGTGCAGAGTATGCTGGTGCAGCGTAAGCTGGTGCAGAGTAAGCTGGTGCAGAGTAAGCTGGCTTGTAAGCAGCAGATGGGGCAGAGTTCTTGACGACGGCGTTGAAACCGTTGTAGTCGTCAGCGGTGTATTCTACGGTACGGGTGGAACCGTCGGCTTCCAAAAGGCTGTAGGATCCCTTGACGTAACCGTTGCCGTCGGCGTATTCGGATTGGCTCTTGACATCGTAGGTGTGTGGGTCGTTTACGCTGTATTCGAAGCTGTATGGGGCTGGGGCGTAGGCGGGCTCTGGGGCGTAAGCCTTTGGTGCTGAGTAAGCTGGCGCTGAGTACGCTGGCTTGTAAGCGGGGGCAGAGTATTGGGCGAGTGCGGTAGCCACGCAAGCGGCGAGGATGATGAACTGTAAGACAAAGTTTAAACATTACATTAAAAAATACATTTTTCCAATCACTTTGATGGTTTTTAAATTAAGAATTGTTACGTGTAAAAAAGCAAAATATGTTTTAAAAAATCAAATACGATAATCTTAACTTACCTTAGCGGCCATTTTAGATATTTTTTTGTTGTTGTTTGGTCAAAGTATTCTATGACTGTGTACAGAAATGAACTGGTGATTATGGAGACTTGAGACATGGTATTTAAGCTAAAAATTAGTCGCTGCATCCCTTCCAGACGTACACGGTGAACAATGAATTGTTGGGCAGTTACTGTATCACGTTGAACAAGAACCGGTTGAGGCGGAGACGCCCGTGCAGTATACATTTTTTTAACACATTTTATTTAAATAGTGTAAATATGGTTCAAGTTCGTTAAAAAAAATTCATTTTTTCACATTCACGATCTGTTTAAAATAAATTAATTGATACGCCTCATCGTCAGAGTGGAACGTGTTTATAATGTGATCTCAAACAGTGTGAACTAAAACGCGAACGTATACTATTCACGACTGCGAAACAGGCCTTTTATTGTATCGTTCAAACTGACACGTGTTACGTACCCGATCGTTTAGCACTTCGTACGCTTTTTACAATTTTATAATATAAATTGTGTTCCGATTTAGAAAAAAATAAATCGGTATCATATTTTTAATGTCATCGTAAACCGTTTTGGCAGTATTCACGAATCGCAGATAAGCGTTACGATTGGTATATTATATTGTGCCACTGCAACGATCGTCAGAGATCCGAAAACAACATTTTCACTTTTTAATTCATTAGTGATTTTTATAAACGAATTCAACGATCATCAATCACGCGATTCGAGTAGGTGTAAAAACTAGCTCTGTGGTGCGCGCCGCTCGTACACTGGTTTAGCAGCAGCGGCGTACAAGAGGTTGTTTTCCTCCACGAAGACGGCGCGCGGCGTCGAGTCAATATTTGACGTAGTTTTCTACGAATTACTTACGTTTCGTCGGTGTTTTACGTGAGCATAAACCATCGATATATCAGAAATGACACTTTTGCGTCGTACGTTTACTCCTCGACGTACGTAATCGGTGTGAATATATTTTATAGTAATTTATTTTACAATAATTATTATAACACTTTACCTACTTAATTTATTATAAAATCCATGGTGTAATTGAAACACCGCAATGTAAGTGAGTGTTCTATTCGCTATCTAGGTACGTAACAAACGTTTTGCAATACAAACACTTGTAGGATTTGAATATGTAATTCGTAAATGTTAATAGCTGATTAATTTATGTGATACATTTGCCGATATTTCTGATTTGACACGTTAAAAACGCCGTGTCTTCATAAGATTTGAACGCCAGGGATTAGCTTAACCAGTTTGCAGTATTTACATCAAAATCCGATGATCTGTATATCTTTTGCCAACCTGTTATATTATGTTACATCATAGACATGCACACATACGTTACCCGTTACGCCATAAAAATATAGTATTCCTTTAACGATCTTGCATCGATTTACTGAAATTGGAGATAATTATGAATACAATAAAATATATGAGTAACGATAATATTCATATTATTTAATAACTATGTAATCGGCTGTGTCTGATTTTAAATTAGTAACTTCAACAAAATTTGTATAACGCACAAATACTTCTAAATTTCATCAATATACAAAACGCACAACTCACGAACTTGGAAAACTCTAGTATAAATACTATTATTTATTGTCAATGATAATAGGTACAACAGACGTATTTTCGTATATTTGTGAAATAGTAATAGAAAATAGCATTTATTGAATATGAAAAAAAAATTTTTATTTTATAACCACTGAACAATATTTTGTCATACCTTTGGGGTCTAGAGCAAAAAAATAAAGAGAAACAATAATTATGTGTGTGTGTAGGCCAGTATATAAATAGTATTGAAAACGATTGCATAACAAATATTTTTGAACGAGCGGCCACAAAGCATAATATGAACTAACTTATTATACGATGCTTATATTTAGTGTGGCAAATGAAAGAAAGAACATTCTTTGCACGTTGTTAAGACACTATTTTGGGTGTATGCAATGGTGGGTGTTCACACATGTAATATTATTATGAAGTGTTACTAAACTGTTATTGAATTCTAAAAAACTGTTCCATCACTTGTTTCATCATTCAACTACAATTAAATTAATTAATACTATTTAATTTAATTTAATTTATACAAATTGTAATATATAATAAATCATAATAACAAATAGACAATAGTTAAAATCTAATAGTTAATAGTTAATATTTAATAGTTAATTTTATAGTTTAACTATAACTGATACAGTTTTAAGTTCTCAAGTGTTCATAAATAGGTATAATATAATGCATGATTGTTTCATAATTCTTAACAAGTTCATAATAATGTTGTTTTCCATTCTGTTTCTCAGCATATTATTACAAAAATATAGCTTTTTTGAATCAATACCTAATCGATACTTATATACGATTTAACGTCCATTCCAACTAAAATAGTTTTTTTGTAATATTTTATTACATACTTTATTTTTATTTTTTCATTTATTTCCATACTAAAGCTGCGTTGATATTACATGATAATATTATAACATAATTTTTTATACAATGATAAACATATCATAAATTAAAAATGTTCAATACTAAATGTAATAAAATTATTATAATTAATAAAATATGCAAAACTATTTCATGGCGAAATACCTCCACTGGGAGGCCTCTTCACACTGTAGATATTCTTGACATTATTGTATCCAATATTATTCATACATTTATTTTATAGTTTAATGCGAGTACTGATATGAACAAAAATTATGTTAAATAATATATAATATACAATTACCCATTGGTACTTACTTTTTTCGTACTTGAAATTGTATTGTAATTCAAAAACTAATAAACGTAGATACGTGTAATTTTCATCAAATATTTTTATCATAATTACATAAAATATTTTAACTCCTGTTGAGCTATTTATTGAGACATTTGACAGTTTAATTTTTATTTAGGTTTTTTTTCCATAAATATTGATGGAACAGTTATTGCTTTGCCAAAAGGCTTGAAAATCAAATACAAGGTTCTATATTAAGTAGTTTATACTGAAACCACTCGTAAGTCACAGTGGCAGCAAAGTAAGCGTGGCGGTTAACTGTTGCTGTAGGGCTATTGTTTGGGATTATAGAAGTTACGTTTTATTTACTCTAGCATTATAACAACAGTGACCGAAGTTGGCAGTCATAGGCACAAAATATAGCTTTTGACATTTGGTTGGGAAGGGGAGGGCTGAATCACCACTATAATAATATAAGGGGAGGGGCTTAGACCCTTACCCCCCTTATTTGTGTCTATACTGGCAATATATTTGAAAATTAGTGTAAAACCAAAAACTAGGATTCTAAATAATTATGTGTGCTATTGGTATAGTGTGTACATAATTGTTTAAAACAAAGTCTGAATAATAAATAAATAAACACAACGATGTACAATAAATACATATTTTTATGCATATATTTACACAGTAAATACATGAGTCATAATTATCATACATAATGTTATTATGAAAATATGGTTACAGTTAAGTTTGCGACCAAGGTTCAATGTGAACACTGTATAGTTTAAAGTCAAACGAAGAAATATGAAAAAGACTGAGCAAAGTGGCATGCACGACTAAGAAAATTAGTATGCTGGCTTATAGACTGGAGCGGAGTAAGATGGCGCAGGGTATGCTGGTACAGAGTAAGCTGGCTTGTAAGCTGGAGCAGGTGCGCTGTAAGGTGCCTTGTATCCTTGGTTGTGTCCTTCGATTTTCTTGACTTCAGCGTTGAAACCACTGTGGTCATCGGCCGTGTATTCGACGACGCGAGTGGAACCGTCGGCTTCCAAGAGGCTGTAGGATCCCTTGACGTATCCGTTTCCGTCGCTGTATTCGGATTGGCTCTTGACATCGTAGGTGTGTGGGTCGTTTACGCTGTATTCGAAGTTGTACGGGGTTGGGGCGTACGCGTGTTCAGATGGAGCATAAGCGTGTGGCGCTGGGTATGCTGGGGCGGCGTATTGGCTGAGTGTAGTGGCCACGCAGGCGGCGAAAATGATCATCTGAAATAAAATAATTGAGGTTAAAATAATGGCTTTGAATTAATGAGACTACGTTATTTAATAATTTATATAAAATAATGTAAGTACCTTAACGGCCATTTTTACTATTTAGTTTTGATATATTATGTGTTATGTGTGCTTGTTATTTGATCTGCTGTTTGAAACTGATAGATGTTTACTATTGATTCTCCATATTTATGGTGACTGCTGTAGTGCTGTATGATGAAAATGCATCTCTTCCAAATAATTGTGTTTGTTCATCATATTATGTGCTAAATTGTATTGGAACAGGTTATGTTCTTACAATATTATAATCTTTTTTTTCTCTTCATGTGTTGAAGCCCAATGTGGTTACCGCCCTTAACTAGCTAAATAATCCTTTCTATTTAGTAATTTTTCATATGGCTATTTAGGAATACTTTTACTGCTCTATAAAAATTAAATACGTAATGAGTGTCTAATTTACCAAAAAGTTGCTATTTCCCCATGTAGTTATATTAAATACAAGCCATTGTTATCATAGAACAAAACTTTACTATTTTAAGTTTTTCTGTAATATAATTAAACATTTTTATATTCAGAGCAGAGCGATCAATGTATTGATTTTACAATGACGTGTGTTGTTAATTTTTTTTTTTTTCATCATTACGTTTTGGAGCTGCGAAAGTGCTTACATTTTTAACTTAAATATTTTTTCTGGTAGGAAAATTAATTTAGTTGTTACATGAGATGGTCAAAAATAAAAATTCTCAGTATTTTTATATTGATTAGGAAAAAAACATGTCAACAATTAGGGAAAAATGAATTTTTTTTATTTTGGTGTAATTAACCAAGTAAATAATTGAAATTGATTTATTTATTTAATTTTTATATCATCGTTTTCTACAAAATATCATATAATATTAAAATTATTTGTTTTCTTTTTGAGATATTAATATATATTTAACATTTTCTTTATAATATAACGACAAAAAAAAATTTGCTGGCCAAAAAGCTTGAACATTCTCACAAGGGTTTCCATAATAACCTATTTCAACTGTAAACCAAAAACTTTAAATTTGGACGAAATTTGATATTTAAATGGATGACGGCACTTGAAACGTACAAGTATTTTAAAATATACACAGTGACAATTTCATAACATTTAGATTAATTGTATTGCTATCTAAACCTAATAAGCAATTTATACCACGGACTTATTCACACCATTATAGGTATCGTTTCAACAATGAATAACAAATATTTATCATGTTGAATATACAATATACATGTAATAGGTAGGTACTATTAAAATAATTACAAATTAATAATGAAGTAAATGCAATGTTTTTGGAAAAATGTATTTCAAATGACCGTATTATTACTAATAGTTACTAAAATAAATTTTTATAATAACAATATTTATATATGATAAAATATACTTAGTTTATTATAGGATAACTGACCGTCTTTGCTAAGAACCGTTTTTAATTTACAATAACCTATCAATAAATTAAAACACCTTACAGTGCCTTATTCAATGACGAGGTACAATCGATTCCTACTCTACTATAGTAGAGTAGTTATCTATTTTTTCTTTATTTTCAAATTATAACCAGAAGTTATATTTTTTTCTATAAAAAAATATAACCAGAAGTTATATTTTTTTTCTATAAAAAAAAATGTTCCATCTGTATTTTCGAGATTTTTAGGTTTCATATTTTTATTGACAGAACAATTTAAAAAATACAAAAAGTTGTAAAAAATATTGTGCCAGTTTATTTTTGATATTTGAAAACTTCTGTTGGGAAAAATCCTGTATTAATTTTTCAAACTTATTGGCCGAGCATAGTTTATCAATATAGGTAGCCATGTAGTTAGGTTATATGGAAAAAAATAATTATAAAAATCGAAATGTGAAATGTCCGTAAATAGCTTTAATCTATTTGAAATATTTTGAAAATTTCAATCAGTATTGAAAATATTGATTTATGTAACAGTGGCATGGTTCTGTATTTAATATTATTTGGACTAAAGTATCTATCAAAAATCGTTTGATTAGAAATCATTATTCTATGTGTGAATATTCATTATTCAAAGTTTTAACGCTTATAAAACATAATTTTATGCAGTTATGTTGAACTTTTTTATTACCTTTTTTGTAATGAAAATTTATGAAGAATCTTGTATTAAATTCTCAAATCTTAAATAGGTATCTAATTTGTATATTAAAAAGGTTATGAATTTTCAACTACAAAATGTTTGAAAATTATCGTGTTTTAATGAATTACACGTAAAAATTTAAATTTTTAATATTTATTAAGTTATATAACAGTTGTGACTGTATTTTCGGTATTTTTTATTTTATGAAATAATAACTCATAAAGAACTATGTGTTTTAAAGATTTGTATACACAAACAATAAATCGAATAACACTGAAAGTACTATATCTAAAATATCTATATATATTACTTCAAGGGTCAAATATTTTTAAAATGATATGATGTCTACTTAATAATTATTCAATCTGATAAAAATGTCAAGTATTTATACTGTTATACAGTTTTGAACTACTTACACCAAAAACAAATTTTGACCTCCCAAATTAATCAACTAGATCCAATTTGTTATTAGATACCACCCTTAAAGTTGAATATTAAAGAATATATTCTACTACATATATACACTAGAAAAAATCACACATAATTGCAAAACCATTTCACACAGGCTGTCCAGAATATAATATAAACTATGAAAAACACATTTTAATTCACGCTCGGAAATTAAAAGTTAATTCAAATATCTGACCACAATAATACCTTTTAACCGCATTTTTTATTAATATCACTGTGACGAAAATGGGATAATACTGCTATAAACTGAAACGATATTTTAAAAACAATTAATTTACTTATATAAGTTGAGAACATTGTGTAAATATAATTATTTACTGTATTTATAAAATATGAGGCTTCAGGTTTATTTATAGGTAAGGTGTTGTTACAGTACGTAAGGAAACACTTGTATGCGTGGCAAGGTTTTTACTACTTCGAACCCGGGTGGTCACCCATCTTGGAACTCGTAGCAGCACGCGTTACTTACTCTCAGTCGCATTGAGCAACTGGTAGGTAGAAGCCAACGCGCCGTGCCAAGCCACCGATTTATTTTTAAACTGTATTTATAATTTTTGTTTAGACAACCCTCATAAATCTTAATTGCTGTAATCAGAAGTTAGTTCTATTATTAATTTTATCAGTGGAGTCTTGACTTTGATCGTGTGATTGTATTTTACAACAATAGGATATTGTGTAGGCATTCAAATACACAACATTTTTTTAACTCTTTTATAGCCTGCCTCGTAATATATTATAATGTTTGAAGTAAACAATATAATAATATATACCAGTGAAAAAAAATATACATTTATTATATCCAAAAGCAATATGATGCAGTAAAGGAACACCTACAAAGAAATAAAAAAATATATGCACAGTTTATGGTATTTTTTAATTCACTATTTTTATTTACAAAATAAACACATCGATGAAATGATAGTATGATACATAATATAATATGGTCAGCGAACAGTGATGATGAATATTCATGTGACGACTAAACGACCGTCACGATCGACGACGAGACCGTCGACGGGTGTGGGTGTGGATGCGAGAAAGTGGTTAGTACGCCTTGTACGGTGCTGGCTTGTAAGCCGGAGCTGAGTATGCTGGTGCTGGGTAAGCCGGTGCAGGGTAAGCCGGTGCAGCGTAAGCGGGTGCAGAGTAAGCCGGCTTGTAAGCAGGCGCGGAGTTCTTGACTTCGGCGTTGAAACCGTTGTAGTCGTCGGCGGTGTATTCAACGGTGCGGGTGGAACCGTCGGCTTCCAACAGGCTGTAGGATCCCTTGACGTAACCGTTGCCGTCGCTGTACTCGGATTGGCTCTTGACATCGTAGGTGTGTGGGTCGTTTACGCTGTACTCGAAGTTGTACGGTGTGGGTGCGTAGGCGGGTTCCGGGGCGTAAGCCTTTGGTGCCGAGTAAGCGGGCGCTGAGTACGCTGGCTTGTAAGCGGGTGCGGCGTATTGGGCGAAAGCGGTGGCCACGCAGGCGGCGAAAATGATCATCTGAAAATAAAAACGTATTCTTAGTCGAAAGCATAAAAACGTAACTCTATATTTTACTCTTAAAACGCAGTAATATTAAATCATTATTATTATTATTAAATTGGATTTTTCAAATGTATTATGCTCGATCTGTAAAAATAAAGTTTCTGAACGAAGTGCATACCTTGACGGCCATTTTATATATTTTTATTTGATGGTTTTGAACTGTGCTGAGTGTGTGCTATTGGCAGGTACGTATTTGCGCTGTGTACGACTGATACTGTTCACTCTAGATTCTCCGTATTTATGTTGAATGATTATTGTGATTTCATCCCTTCCAATCTCCTTATTTGCTGAACATTGTATATTACATTATGTTTTTACTATAATATATAGAACCGGTTATATAATATGTAATATATATTTTTTTTCGTACATTCAGCATGGATGGTTACCGCGCCCTTATGCTAAAAAAAACCTTTCCAATCAAGCGATATGGCACATGACATTTTTGGAGCACTTTTACCGTTCCGAAAAATATTCAATATCTTGATTTAAACATCGGTGGAGATATTTACTTACTTTTTTTAACAAACTCTTGTGTTTCGTATATTATAATATTTAGTTATAATAATATTGCAGTAATGTGTAACAATTATTTAATATTATGTATTGAAGTCAACATACAAGTATTCTTGTTTTCTTTTTTACATTTATGTCATAAACTTGGAATTCTAGTACACATTATGCTGGTAAAATAAAATATGAATAATTTTTAATTAATTATGTTTTTATTATACATTATTTCTCCAAGTGCCTAACTGTATATCAAACACAAATTAAATAAAAAATAAAAGTTTTAATAGCGTAATTTGTTATTTTAATAACGTCTCGTAGGTATATGGTATATGTATAGATGCTTGAACATAATTGTTTGTTATTTGTTCAACTCTTGTACTTATTAATTAGGTTGTTATTGCATAAATATGTATCTTCGTAGCTATATGCAATTAATTGTTTACGCTCGTCGTCTACATCAATATGTATTTAATGTTGGGCTCACGTAGGATCGGATCCTGAATTAAAAATTTATTATTTTACCTAAAAGAGATAGAGAAGACCTAGCATGATTAATTACCAATACATTTTGAACCTAAATCTATAACTCACATGGATTAAATATAATGTAAATGCTTGATTGTACGTACTATACGTATACTATGTATAATAAAACAACAATGTTTTTAATAACTAAAGGTGTGGATCAAATATGATAGAAAATTAGCATTTATTGACGAAAAATATTTTCTTCCCTTACTATTTTTTTTATTAAATTGTAAGTTTTAAAATGTTTTCATCTACGAAGTAATGCAAGTTTATTTGAGCAATTAAATTTTTTATATATCCACTTAATTTTCTTTGTTTTACCATTTCTGTAAGTCTAAATTCCTTAAAAGTATCAATTTAACAAATATAAAAATATATCATTAGGTCGATTACTTTATGAAAGTTTAGCAACATTATAGTTTGTTATTTATATAATAATAAAAAAAGGCACGTTTTATAAACAATGCAGATGATGCAGCCTAATATACTATGTAACTATCTATTAAATAATTATTTATACCTATATCTATAATTTAGTTTTTGAATACGTAATTAGTGAATATGATATATTATAACCAGAATTCACTATAATACAACAGTAAAACTAGTACCTATATATAGGTACCAATAGTTATTGCTTTGAGGAATCTATTTTTCGCTCAAATAAACGTTTATGTATACATCTCAAGCAAATTAAAATAATAAATAATATTATGTAAGTAATAATATAAGACCATAATATAGCTACCCATATTATTGGTAATAAATATCAGCCTAAATGATGAAAAATTAAGATCACTGGTACACGACACTTGTAGTATTTAATGGATAATATAGAATATAAAATATGCATTTGAATACATTACAAAATGTGAATGCATAATCTGTAATTATATTTGCTATGGAATTGATATATAGGTAATAACACCGACCACTGATATTATTAATTTTGACATATTAACTCGATTAACACGCACGCTAATTAATACAATATGATGTATGGATATTATGAACAAGTTGGTCAATGGTCATGTTATATACATAATACAAGTATAATGTTATTATGTGCAATAATTCATACGAGAATTATTTAAAATTTATATGTACCACACAAAACTACAGGTAAACAACACGAAGTTCATGAGTTATTCGTTGGAGTGGTGTATAACAAGACTATTTTCAAGTTGAGAGAGATATAATGTTATTTGAGTGCAGTGAAAACATACAGTAATAAGTAGGTCTATAAAGAATCATTATATAATGTTCACATTGTTTAGTATTTTACCAAAATATCCATTCAAATTATTGATCTCGTATTTTCATTTTAATGTATACTAGATATCTGCAATAAGAGGATACATTTTATACTACTTCCGTGAAGTAGTTATATTATAATAAATATCCCGATATCTGTAAATGAAAACTAAATCAGCCGTACAAAAGTATATTATGAACAACAAAATAAAACTCATAAATAAGTCTCTGTGTTTGTCTGGGTTCGTGAAACTTTGAACACCGAAACCTTTGAACCCTTTGTCGTTTTAGTTAAGTAAGGCAGCATTGCAATGGAATAGGTATAAAATGCCTAGACAAATTTCCTCGCACAGTCGTACCGCTTTTGAGGGATTAACGTCCATTCATAGTATTATTACTTCATAACTAGACTTACAAATTGTTCATGTAATCTAAATATCACATTGATATTTATTTCGTTTGTAAACTTTAAGGGATTTTTTCGTTTAAACTAAACTAAAATAAATATTAATTTGAATTAAACAACAATATTGTTAATACATTGAGCCATGTTTGCAGTTTTTAAAAAACTTATCTTTAATTAATCACCTCACCTATACTTGCACTTTTTAACACGGACAACTGACCAATATCCCAATGGACCATAGTTCGCATAATTGAATAACATTTTTGGTTTCATTACGCAATATAACGTAAATAGAGTTTATCCGATACAAAATTCGTATTTCAGATTATTACTTTATACTCCATATAGTATTACGAAATGTAAATATTTATAATGTGCATGTTGTCATCTATGCTTGTGCCTATCTCCACATACGCCCGTCAAGTACCCATATATTTACTTCTCAGCTACCAGATGCCTAAAGTTTAAAATTGGTAAATAGTAATTCAAGTTTTAAAATATTATTTAATAACATCTCTGAATTGGCTATTACATTTCCGAGGAATTCGAAAACTATTGTTCTAATTTTTTTTATCTCAATCTATATAAACCAAGAAATATGTTTCATGCGAATTATATAATTTAACTATGTCAACAATATAAATAATTAAAGACATATATATTACAAGTACAAAAGTGGTGGAAGGCGTGGAACCATCTGTGTAATACACAAAGTTTAACAGGAATAACTGATCTATTAACTAACTAACTGTGCACTAACTTTTGTTTTTATTTAAGTGTTTTTTTATATAATATAATATATAACCGACCACAACGAAAATGATAATAATTATATTAAATAAATTGATAAACATAACATTTATTACATGGTGTTATAGTTACTACATCAGTAGTTATCAGTTGTTTTTGTAAAACTCTGTAGTCTGGGTACATCATGCTATTAATTAATTATAATTCTATATAATAAGAAAATTGTGTGATAATTATTATTTGTAAAATGAACTAGAATAATATTATAGTGTAGGTACACATTTATAATATAAAATGTACAGCAGCAACTATATGTGTATGCTTATTATTTCTTAATAATAATTGCTCGTTATAATATATAGAACGTATTATACAACATAGTATTTTAAAAAGTAGATTGAATATTTAATGATACATAATATAATTCTGAACCTATGGTCGTATGGAGCCATAATATTATACATTTTCAAGATTACTAAACATTTATCCAAGCTGTCCATCTTTATAAATAGTTACATAATTATTAGTATAGGTACATTTTAACGGGCTCTCATCAATTATGCATTTGAAATAAGAAAATATAAAAGTTACACCTCAGGTCGATGGCATTTCAACCTACTGAGTTGGGTGTGTTTATACATGTACGCATTTTTGTTCATTTTGCGTAAGAATGTTGCTCGGCGTACACTTAAATATTGCTTCGACGCGATCTTCTATGCATACCTATATAATGTATTGATTTATGAACGTTATATATGCGTTTATCAACCTATTTCTATTGCGTGAAATCGTTTTGATTTACATTTAATTTTGTCTCTCTAGTTAAAATCCGGCATCACCACGACGATATTATCTATTCCGTTCGATCGACCCGAATCACAGGCGCTCACACATACTATACATATACACATTATGTATACTACGTTAATATTTAATTAACAGATCTACATATTTTTATTATTATTATTATCATCATCATCGTCTCGTCAATACGTCATTCCCCGCAGTAGATTAATACTGACACATGTCTGTATGCTGTAATGCAATAGTGTTACGATGATACTTTACTATTCGTAAAGTTCATAATAATAACGTTCGCGTGTAATTGTTTCTTTTTATTCGATCCTCACACAACAATTAGACAATATGGGTATACCTATAATAATACGAATATGCGATGTGTACACGTATCATATATTATTATATGGAGTGGTTTTAGGCTATTACCGCAGTCTGTCTAGAGAGCCGTCGTCTATCCCATAACCGTAACCTTTCTAAAACAAATGGCTGTCACACAATGACGACAGATTTCGTAAACTTTATTGTCTCGGTTTTCTTTTCCGACCGCCTACGCTGATGGGTACACCTCTATAAAGTAATTATTACCATTATTGTATTATACGCATATGTATGTGTATCACAACGGGCGGCCGTTGCACGTGGTATTTTTCTCCAACCGGCCGATGCAAATCGTCAATAACTCTGCATGACGTGTGTACCAAGATAAAAAAAACATACTGCAGCATAATTTTGCGGTATAGAAAAAAATGCTAAACAGTTTATTTTTCTATAATATTTATTAGAGTAGAAAAAAAAACAGAAGTAACAAATAAAATATAGTTTGTAAACCATAAAAAAAAAAAAAAAAATAAGGAAGACTTATACAATAAATAAATGATAATAATAATAATTGTTTTGTCACTAGCTCGTAAAACAGTTGTATTTACGTGCTGTACATAACTATGTAACAACGATGGTACGAGTCCATACCATTAAAGTCGTACATATTAATATTATGTATTATTATTATTATTGTTATTCGATCGTTTGCCATTTACTTTAGGCGACGTATACATAGTTATAGGGGAACAGTCATAGTGAGGGACTCTTTAGTAGGCGGGGGTTGGGTATGCGGGGGCCGCTGGGTAAGCCGGGGCCGCTGAGTAAGCCGGGGCCGCTGGGTAAGCCGGTGCCGCTGGATAAGCTGGGGCCTTGTAAGCCGGTGCGGCGGGGGCGTACGATGGAGTTCCTTCCTTCTTGACGACAGCGTTGAAACCATATTCGTCAGCGGTGTATTCGACGATTCTTTTGGTTCCGTCGGCCTCGATTAGGCTGTAGTAGCCTTTCACGTTCTTGCCGTCACTGTACTCGGCTTGGCTTTTGACATCGCCGGTTTGGTAGTCGTTGACAGAGTAGTCAAAGCTGTATGGCTTGGCTGGGTACTCGGGTTCTTGCGATTTGTACGGTGCCGGGGCAGAGTAAGACGGCGCGGAGTAAGACGGGGCAGAGTAAGATGGGCCAGAGTAAGACGGTGCTGAGTATGATGGAGCTGAGTAAGACGGAGCAGAGTAAGATGGTGCTGGTTTGTATGCTGGGGCTGGCTTGTATGCTGGAGCTGGCTTATATGCTGGGGCTGGTTTGTACGCTGGGGCTGGTTTGTAGGCCGGAGCGGGGCTGTATGATGGAGCTGGGCTGTATGATGGAGCTGGGCTGTATGATGGAGCTGGGCTGTAGGACGGAGCTGGGCTGTATGATGGAGCTGGGCTGTATGATGGTGCTGGACTGTATGATGGAGCTGGCGAGTATGATGGAGCCGATGGGGACGATGGAGCTGACGGATACGATGGCGATGGATACGATGGTACTGAGATAGGAGTGACATTGGCGACCACCAATAATAGACATGCCGAAACTGCAAAAATCTAAAACACACAAATCATATAACAATAAGTAATTTTAATTTATTACGTTTAAAATACAATTTCGTGCAATAACCAATTACAATTAAGTTAAAAATACACTGTAAAAAAATGGATTTTTTTGTACTATTATGAGTGAAAAAGTAACTGTGTTGACAAAAGACTTAAAAAATAATCATTGAGGTCGGATCTGTCATGCACATTAAATTATGTACGCACTATGCACACATTGTAGTCTAGTTTAAACACCAATAATGAATTGCCATCATTGTCGTCATGGTCTAATCTTGTGCACGTTTAATAAATACAACTATTGAACATTAATTTAAAAAAACATTAATACAGTGTTGTATACACCTCACGTTTTAGATAACTCTAGACAAGCCTACCGGACGAGGGTTCAATGCAAAACTTTTGAAGTTCGTAAACACGTTGTTAGGTATATTGTTTCATTGGTAAATAAATCAAAATAGATATAAAATCAATAAAATATCATACTTCATACCACGGCGTGTTATTTAAACGGTCGATATGATGTTATAGCGTCAAAGGTATTGGAATTTGTCTGTGTCTATGTGGTTTGATCATTTCTGGATCGAGAGCGAAAATTCCTTTATTGGAAACCAAACGCAGATACACTATTAAATCGCGTAATACTGAGTATTTGTGTCACTTAGATTATTTCTCTATGCAATCGCTTGCACAATTCAATGTTCGCTTAGTAAGATATTGAACGTAGGTTCTATATTTTTTTCGAGAATTTTCTAATATTTGGCTCAATATTGTCTGACTTGCTAAGTGTTCATATAGCTAGTACCTACACGTCTTTCAAAATATATTAATATAGAACCAACTGTAGATATAATATTTTATTGGAAAGCTCGTTAGTACCGTTTTGTTTTTAAAAAATATCATTAAACATCCGTAATTTCCATTTCCTATAACCTTTACATGACATCATAGCAGCAGAGAGGTTAAAAATTAAAAAAAAACTTGAGTACCTTTTACATTTACTAGTAATCTAAAAGAAATAATTATGTGGTATAGGATTTTTAATAAATTAGCTTGTTTAAACATAAATAAGTTAGTTAATTACATTATGAGTTATGAGTTATGAAACATAGGAACTAGGTCTATTGTACCTATTTGACACTCATAATATAATATAAAGTAAATACAAATAATTAATTAAAACACGCGTACGTATTATCAAGACTGAATAATTTAAATTGATTGAAATTTAAAAGCAAAAATAATATATTATATTTGTACCTATATAGAATAAATTACATGCTACTATGATGATTATTATGCTAAGAGTCACATGATTTTGCAATTATGTCCATAATGATTTAACTGTACATATTTAATACTTTTTTCTTGAAAAGAAATAATGTTCATAACAATATCTTTACTTTAAATGTAAGCTAATATAGGGTATTTTTCATCACGTTTTTGCAATAGATTTTTATGTTTACAAATATAAACTCGAATTCAACATGTTCAATTATGATTGCATAAGACATTTTGCTTTTGAATAATACAATAATTAATGAAAATTGTGATATAAATCGAACTGCGCGCAAATAATCTTAAGATATCAAAAAGAGTACGGTACAACACACGAGTTCGTACCAACATTGTAACGGAAACCGTAATCATTTGTAACCGTGTGGTGATAAAGATATAATGTAACCTATGTTTTATTTATCGAAATCCGCTTGGAAAAATTAATGAAAGACTCTGTTTTAACACAGTTTTAATATGTCGACACGACAAGTCTTTTAGATCGAACGCATTTGGAGCACATTGCGTTGGGCGATGATTTCGATCGAATTAAAATTAGCGACGTCCGTGTGCCGAAGTCGTCGTTAAAACCGGTCGAATATATTATGGACATTATTTATTTTTTTCGATACCTATATATTCGCTATGATAAACCGACGAATAATCAATATAATAACGAACAGACGCCAAACGCATCAGAAAGTCTACGGATAATATTATTATCGTTATATTATTTAATATAGTAAATATATTGTTATACTCACAGTGAACGCCATGGTTTGTTCGGTTTCTGTGTTCGGACCAGTTCACAGCACTTCGTCGGATGGGACAATATTACGTCGGCCACGCGGTTTTCGGTTTATATAGGTTTAAAGTTGGGGACCTGGCGTTCCGGATCGGGCGCGGCGTGGGGGTACCTCTGCATAATGGTCGACATGCACACGTCATATTATGGGTTCACATAATGTTATGTGCAACGCCGCCGCCACAGTCACCGCCACTGCCAGTGGCGACGCGCGGGCCGCCGACCGCAGCCACAGCCCTCGGGGGCTGCCTGCCAGAGGGGACGGTACGACGTCCGGGCCCGCAATAACGATTGTAAATAATACATAACAACGATAACATTATACCTGTACGATACGTTAGGAGTGTAGTAGGCAATAGTATTATTATTAAAGGTAACATAATAACGTATATTATATCGTATACAATATTATAGCATAATAGCAATAATAGCGGAGCCGATGACGTGTTGCGCGTATAGTGAGCGTGCGAAAAAAAAAAAAACGTACCCAATATCGTATACGTATATTATGTACAGGTAATGTAATTATTATTATTGTTATTACATATTATTATTCGTATTATTCTGTGACGAAAAAATGATATCATAAAGAACGCGTGCGATATCGTACGCGCCGCGCGACTTTTGACGAAACAAATGTCAGAGCGGTTGTATTGTCGGCGGCAATGGGGTCAAGACCGTTCGGGTTATGGGAACCGCATACCTGGTCGGAAAGCTTTGGGGCACCTGCGATGACGGCCACAGTACAACGGTATAACGCGTTATACCGGGTATATATAGGTATGAATAACTTGCGTTTTCCGTAATCACCTGCAGCCGAGCGCCTCGAGTCACCGGATTTCATTTCGTACCTCGACAACGCACCGTGGGCATTTTTCGTATAAATCAATTACGTCGCAAACATTCATACATCACGTAGGTTTGTGAGTAATATATATTGTCATGATATCAGACTCGACGAGTTCGAATAATATTTTATTCGTTCTCATTTCAAAACGATAAAATTTAATAAAACAAAAAAAAATGTTCATTGTTTTATATTATCCAAGAAGTGAGTAATTTTTACACAATGCTGACAGTGCGCGAGAGTGTTTCGTACACTAAAATGTTCAATGTGTACAAATTGCACGCACCTTGTTCGATGTTATATGTCTTGCTTTTAAAAACTAATAAGCGTCTATAAGCGCAATTTATTTTGAAATAAAGAAATTATCCTCGTCACAATAATTGTAAGACTAGTTCATTCTTTGCTCCGCTCAAAATTAAAAAATGAGCAATATATAAGTGCACCAAGGTTCCTCCTCGATTTTTAATTGGCAATTATATGATAATATTTGGATGTGTTAAAATGAATCAATGATTGCTTCTTGAACTTGGGATTTTTCGGTGATTTTAAAAGATTTTCAAGGAAGAAAATGGTTCGTATCTTCGGTACGTATGACGTATCCGATCAATTTTGAGCGTTCAAGAAGTTGCAATATATTAGCTATATGTACCAACCCATATCGGACTCAGACCTCGGTAAGAGTCGGTACTTATTTATTCCCTGTCGATATGTATTGAACTTTTCTTCTTGAAAATCTTGATAGTTAAATATGTGCTTAAAAATTCTAATAACAACTATTATTCTGAGATAAAAATATATTCAACCTCGTAAGACAATTTTATGATTGCACTTCAACCAGTGTAAATGTATAGATTCATTTTTTATTTTTAAAATTTAAAATTACAGTTGAAATTCTATGAATTTAGTAAGTTCTCACATATTTTTACCAGGCCCAAGACGAACTTTTATAAGTCATTTCACTCATAGACATAATATAATATAGTTGAAATGGTTCTAAATGGCATATGTTTCGGGTCTGTACCTAATAACTTAGATGATTTTGACTTCAATTTTAATAACTAATCTATAAACTTCGATATGTACACTTAAGTATTAAATACCTATACAAGTGATAGATGTAATTATAATTTAACATATGAATCGTAAGAAATAGTTAATTTTCAGTAAAAATAAAAAATAATGAAATAATGATTATATAATGTATAGAAAGACTTAGGTATTGTATTATATTACTAATCCTTAAGTTGGCCTTATAATAAATAACTATAGAGTCATTATGGTGCACTTTACCGACCCTAATGGGCGTTAAGAAGCATAATATTACTATACCATATAGGTCCTGAGCTGAGCGTGCGTGCTAAGTTTTCCGGGTTTTCAATGATATTTTAAAGTAGGAAGTAACTTAACTGTGCATTAGACATTTAACAGTGCTAATAATAGTGTATAAAATAATTATATATAAAATGTGTATCAGTAATCAGTATCATATATATTAGGTTATATCAGACTTTGGCCTATAGTGACATAATTTTTCAAATTTATCCGTGGTTCACGAACAAACCAGAAAAATCATAAAATATAAATGTTAAGAAACACAATCATGCATAGTTATAACGATAAATCTAGGTCGTTCTTGGGTGACCACTTTTCTATTCAGAATTGTTATTTGTATGCAATGATTTATCATTTCAATGGAAAACATTTAACAGAAAAACCCACTACTGCGGGTTGCGACTTCCAAAATCAGCAAATATTTTTTCTACATTAACATACAACGTATTATATTGAATAATATACAAATTTATAAACTACTACCTATATGTTTTATGGATTAAAAAATCAATCTAATGTTAAAAACTTTCTAGAAATTATAAAAAAATAAAAAAACCTCTGCTATTATATAAACAATAATTTTAAAAGTTTAATAATCCAATTACCCGCGTAGTTATTGATTATAAATAGATAAATTAAAATAATTTATGCAAATCATCTGTAGTTTTTCCTCAACTTGTATAGACAAGTTACACCAAAACACTATATATTACATTGTATTAAAGTAGTTTTAATACGAATAAAATGGGTTATTGGCCGGTAGTATCATAATACAACATGAGAATATATTATAATTATTTCTAAAAGTCGATGTATAGCTACGTTAGTTTGGATCTCGCCACAGCATCCAATTAAAGTACTAGAGAAAGAAACCCTGGAGCTTATACTTGAACGCACTTGACATTTTATTCAATTAAAACCGCTGTACACTATTCATTGTGTAATAAACTAATATTTTTATCCATCAATTCAGGATTTAAATGCACAATTCGTATTTCGTGTAGTACTTATAATATACATAGGTACTATAATAACAGAACAAAAAAAAAAAAACCATTAATTTGCTCTCGATATTTTATTGTTTGAATACCTATACTTTTGTGTCAGTTGATTTTTATTAATATAGCATATACCTATTCCTATATTGCGGATTTTTTCATCAACAATTATTAAAGTTAAAATAGATAATTGTTCACAGTTATCTGTAATATTTTCATTCATACATTATTTTATTAAAATTAAACATAAATAAAAGTTACATGAAAATATAAAATTGTATGTAATTTAATGTAATTTACAAATCGTATGAATCGGGGATCACTCATCATATTATATTCTAAATTTGAAAACAATGATAAATCATAATATGCCACACAAATATTTTGAAGCACTTTTGTCTTCGTAAAGTGTTTTTCAGATTATTTTTGTTTTGTATTTTTTTTTGACAACAAACTTGCAAAAAGATTCATATTTTCCGCAATATTTTATTATTTTTAAAACTAAGAATTTAGAAAAATAATCTGTTTGAAGTATCATCTGTGTTCACTTTTCAATATTAGAGAAGCTATATGAACGTTTTTGAGCACTTTTAGAACCCTTTTAAGTGTTTTATAGAGAAAAAAAATAAACCAAATACCTCTTGCTCATAATACAAAATCCACTTTGTGAATAACATACTTTTACAGTTATTAAAATCGATGAAATCAATAAACGACCAGTTATAACTAATAAAGTAAAGTTACTGAAAAAAACTTTACAAACTAAATTCTATATATTATGCATATTAATAATATATAAAATATAAAATATATTTTTTTGTTCACAGCAAAAACAATTTAATTTAATTAATATATCGGGAAACGAAAACATCATAATATTACAAAAGTTAAAGCTACTTATTGAAATATTAAAAATTGTGTTTTAATTAAATACATATGGGGTACTGGATTTTTAGGACAGTTTATCATAATATGGAACTAGGTACTCAAATAGTTTAATTTTATTAAACATTTGTTAGGTACAATTTGTTTAGATTTTCATAAAATTACATTGATTTAAAATTACACTTCATCTAAAATTGCACTTGGTAAACTTATAAGTTACACAAATATTGCAATGTAATAATACATTGGTATGTACACTATCCAGTTTTCAAATGACTAAGAGTTGGTAAATACTAAATATATAATTAACATAATAATATATACCTAGTAGGTACGCCTTATTCGGGATAGTCTGAGGAGCTTATTAACTCATGAGTGTGTTTTATTTTAAATTGTAGTTCAATGATCGATTTGTTCAATACTTCGATTTAGTATTAAATAATTGTTATTGCATACCACGAATAATAATGTTCAGTAATAATTAAAGTATGATTTTAAAGTATACATGTATAGGGAAAAATTGTATTGATATTAACCATTCAGTGATAGCTGATTGTTATTAATGTTTTTATTAAACAGATTTTTAATGCACGCCTCAGTCGTTTGTTTTTTAAAGTACAACGTCGTCAAACTGTGAACGTTCTAAATTTAGCATAATATTCGTCATAATATTATGTTAGGTACTACGTAAGTGATTCTGAAGATGAACTCTAAAGTATGTTCAGAAATGTTACGTACCTACCTACCTACCTATTATAATATAGTTTTATTATATAAAGATAACATGGATTCTGTTAAATAGTTATGCAATACAATTTAAATCCATTAATGCTTATCAATTAATTGTAATGGTTTTATAAAGTTATAGTTTACAATTTTTTTGAATGTTGGCGTTTAAATTATCAAGTTCATATTTTATATTTTGATGGCATAGGTAACATAGTACTTGAAAAAAATAATAATCTTAGAGATATCAAACAGCATCGATTGTTAAATATAATTAATTACAAAGTAGGTATCTCTAACCTAACCTACCTATATATTATCATATATGATCTACGTAAATCCAGTCTAAGAAAATGTTGACCCTTTTTGTGGCTCTTTTTTGAATTTCGAACGTTTGTCACACTTTATTGTTTTATTTTTTATAATACTGTTTGAAATTTCAATTATTAAAAGACTTAAAAGTTAAAAAAAAAATAAATAAAAAAGTAGGTTAATCATACCAACTACTCATACCAGTCATGCCTAACCAACTATGTTATAGCTCTATATAATATACATAATTCATAATAATATTTACATACCGGACCGGTATACATTTAACTTTATTTAATAATTTATAATATTGTATAGTTCATTGATACTCATATAGTTAATTGAATCTTATGTTATTTTATAAACCAAGAATGTATTTTGAATCACTCTTTTTTATGTAATTACACAATAAGTACCATAAACGCTATGCTAAAAGGGAATCGGTGGTGTCAAAAATCACATTATTATATATGTATATATAGAAATACAAAACCCAGTTTTCTCTGTCATTTGAATAACAAAGCCAGAGCTCAAGAGATTTGTGGGGGCGGCCAGATGAGTAGTAAAAAAAATCCATTTACGTTCATTATTTCATTTTTTTTTCTTGGTATCGGTACATACAGTCAGCAAATTTTCCTTTGTAAGAATTTTCGATAATATCTCATACAAAATGAACTGTTTTAATATTATGTCAAGAGCACACCGTTTTTTTAAAAAAAAAACTTATTTACGAACAAAAGTTTAAATATCTATACAATTTCCATAGAACCGTTTTTATTCTCCCTGTAAGTACATTAATTCTATTAATTAAGGATTAATCACAATTAATTCTTTACAATTGGTAATTTATACGTCAAATTGGAAGTGTGAATCAATAATCATGATATTAGAATTAACTTTCCTCATAAATATGTTCGACTCCAAATATTCATGAATTATATTATAATCTTATTTGGTAAAATAAATCGTTTAAATAAAAACTAATATTTTCTTATTTTGAAAAAAATACGAGAAACGTCGATTTGAGAAATAACATATATTTATTAAAATACAAATATGATAATTGATTATTAATTTACATAGGTAATTATTCAAAAATCAATAAAAATAATAATATTTTTGTACCCTTATTTAACTATTTAAAAGAGCAAAACCGTTAAGTTGCAACATTTATAATTTGGTATTTGAAGTTGAGTTGTAATATTGTTTCACTTTATATCGTAGTTGATATATAGTGAAATAATTAGTACGACGGAGCTTCGTATTCTTGAGATTGTTTGGCTGGGGCACCATACGACGATTCTTGTTTGTTGTACGCTGGCGCGTTATAAGAAGGTTGAGCACCGTAAGATGATTCTGGTTTGTTGTTGTATGATGGTGCGCTGTAAGCAGCTGGTGCAGACTTATATGCTTGGGAGTCCTTGTTGTACGCTGGAGCTGCTTTGTTGTAACCTTGAGCTTCTTCTTTTTTCACGTCCGCGTTGAAACCATTTTCATCTGCGGTATACTCGACAGTTCTACGGGAACCATCAGCCTCCAACAAAGTGTAGTATCCTTTTACCTGATATCCGTCACTTTCTTCCTTCTGGCTTTTGATATCATATGTTTGTTCGTCATTTACGCTGTATTCAAATTTGTACGGTTTTGGTGCGTAAGATTCTTCAGCATGAGCTTTTTGGCTTGGGTAAGATGGATAGGCCGATGCGGAGTGGGATGCTTCTTTGTTGTATGATGGAGTGGAAGCTGAATATGATTGTGGCTTGGCTTCGTATGAGGGAGCTGAATATTGGGATACTGGGTACTTGGGTTGTTCATAGGACGCAGACGGAGCAGAGTAAGATTGTTGCTTGCCGTAGGCTGGCGCAGAGTAAGATGGGGCAGAGTAAGATGGGGCAGAGTAAGAAGGAGCTGAGTAAGATTGTTGTTTACCATAAGCTGGGGTAGAATATGAAGGAGCAGAGTAAGATTGAGCATTATAAGAAGGAGCGGAATATGATTGGGGCTTGCCATAAGAAGGAGCGGAATATGATTGGGGCTTGCCATAAGCTTGAGACGCGGGAGAATATGAAGGTGCAGAGTGTGATGGTGCGGAGTATGATGGAGCAGAGTGTGATGGCGCCGAGTATGATGGTGCGGAGTGTGATGGTGCAGAGTATGACGGGGCAGAGTATGATGGTGCTGAGTATGATGGGGCAGAGTGTGATGGCGCCGAGTATGACGGGGCAGAGTGTGATGGTGCTGAGTATGATGGAGCAGAGTGTGATGGCGCTGAGTATGACGGAGCTGAGTACGAAGAAGGATAAGAGTAAGCTTGTGGTTTACCATAAGCTGGAGAAGAATATGAAGGAGCAGAGTAGGAAGCTGCCGAATATGACGGAGCTGAGTATGAAGAAGGAGAAGAGTATGATTGTGGAGCAGAATAGGACTGAGGCTTGGGACCATATGATGGAGCTGAGTGTGAAGAAGATGAATACGATGGTGAAGAATATTGCTTCTGTTCATATCCGGACGAATATGAAGGTGAGCAATCTAATCCAGCAATGATGTTGGCTTGAAGGGCCAAACAGGCAATGATTAAGGCCTGTAAACATTAAAAATATAATAAATGTCTTGTGGTTTAAATATATAATTTATAATCCATTGAAAATATCTAATATAAGTATTGTATGGTATACAATTGTAAAGCCTTAATATTTTTTCCTAACAATGTGTATATCTAGTAGTTATATTTAAAAGAATAAATTGAAAAATGTAAGTAGAAAATAAAATATTAACTACTTACAAAATTTAAAGTGTTAATTTTGTTTAAACATATTCGTATTTATCGTTTTATCTTTATATATATATATATTATTCAATATATGATACAAATCTAACAGTAACTACATAGGTCATAGATATTATATATCTACATAATATATTATATGCTGTATTTAATGCAATTCTGTGTCATACCAAACATCATGTATTTTCATAAACCATAGTTTATATCATTAGATAACATAACATTTTTAGTCATAATTAATCACTGCATTACAGTTATGCAATGTTTAGTAAAAATAAGAACGTGTCAGTGAAAGAAAAATAAACTAGTGGTTTTACTGTATTCGATATTTTAAACTAAAACACATATGATATGGGTATATAACTAAATACTAAGTTACTTAGTCTAAGTAGGTACTGATTCAATTTAACCTACACAAGTCATTACTATATTTACATACACCCAAAAAAAAAATATAAATAATTTTATGTCAATAGTAAATTTAGATCATCATTAAGTCTGGTAATTATTATTAAACGCAATGAAAATTAAAAAACTTAAACTTGTTTGCATTACTATAGAATTGCATAGTTTTCAATGTCCATGTGTATTTACAATATTATATTGTATTGATAGATAATAATATATAATATCGTTGGAACATAATATTAGCCACCTTATTAAGGCAAAACGTAATGATAAAAACGAAAGCGCACACCAACACACTTTGACAGATGTATATCAGTGGTACACGAAAACCGGTTCGGTGTCGACTTCTATATGTTACAGTCGGCATGAAATAAAAAGAAAAAAGCCGGCTGCCAATATGATATGTATGTAGGATACTATACCTATTACCTATACCTTCCTACCTACCTTCCCACCTACTTTGACTTCACCTACTATTATACAACACGGTACATTTACAAACATAATTATATCACTGATAAATGAATACAATGATCATAATAATTAAGTATGATCGAGTAGACTTAAGTGTTTTTTTTTACTTAAGTATTAAATAAAACTCAATATAGCAACTAGTTTTTGAGCCGATATTTTTAGATTATTTGAGCGGAATTAATTGCACTATTATTACCGTTATAGCCGTTCACAATACGTGATGTCTTACAACTTTAAACTGTTTATCTATCACGTTTTCGGCCTTAAGACGAATTCAGTAAATCGAATATTATTTATGTTTGAGCAAAATCGGTGACATATCAATATATAATGCACCATAATATGCTGCGTCTGTGTGTATATCAACCAGTTAGTTAACACTATTAGTTTTTAACCTGTTGCAATTTCTTTATGAGCGATCATTTTACGTACGCGTACCTACTAAAGCTAAATGCCATTATTTTTTATTGGTTAATAGCGTTATCAGTTCATGAGATTAGGGACGGCGGGAAAAAAATATCTTATTTTTCATTTAAAAGTTCAGCTGCTCATATTTTGTGCACACGATTGCATTTTTATCAACATGGAAAATCTGGTTTCTGAAAATTGTTACTATGAAGTAATTTTGTTTATAAATTTAAATGTTATAAATTAAACTCTTAATATAATATGCGCGGCTATTGTGAAAGTAAAATTTAAACCTGAAATCGATAATAATTATCGTTTTGGCCTTGTTACAGATTTATTTTGTTTGTGACGAATACTGTCCTCTAACTGAAGGGTTTATCATTTGGTCACGTATATTAAATACCTATGTTACATATAATATTATGTATACTTTAAAATATATTTCATTGTTAAAAAAAAAAATAGGGCGTGCCCTTAACATGTTTATTTTAACTTTATAAGAATATAATATTTTAATGAGAATTGAAAAAAAAACTCGATTTAAAGCATTGATCGTTTGGTCTTGGCACCGTTATAATATTATATAGTTACGAGTCTTATATTAATTGTATTGTGCTTATAATAATAACTATCCTAATACCTACAAAAACTGTCTATTCAAAAGAGTATTTAGATTAAACACCTAAACTAGTAAAATTTACTCAGTAAATGGATAATATTGAATAGAATATTTATACATCAAATTTCAATTACATTTTATTATACTTAATATTTTTCGATGTTTAATCTTTGTATGATTGTAAATAAACAAAATTCGTGAACGCACAGTTTTACAATTTTAAATGAGACGATTTAGCCAAGTAGATAAATCAACTATTATATTATTATGTACGTTCATATATTTCTGATGAAAGTTCATGAAAAACCACTTTTCGAAATTAAAATTAAAGATTATCTTTATCGCAATTTTGTGTTTATTAATTTTAATGCATGGCGAATATTATGTTATTTATGTACTATTCATTTAATCATTTTCTGTATGCCGTTAAAATCTCGATTTCATTACAGATAATAAAACATGTAAAATCTTTCAAAACCTCGAAATATTATTATTTTTTAACGTAATGTAATGTAATATAAGAAAAACTGCGTAGGTATATTTCATTAAAATAATCTCCACTCTGATAATTTTGATTTTGATGGTTTAACATTTCCTTAAATATGGTAATTGAAAGTAATTGAAAAAAACATTAGTTATACACCGTACAGATAGTGTTATACGTTTGTATAATATTATTTTACTAGCAATTCTATCATTAATAATTAATTTCAAATTATATTATATTGAGTAGGTACCTAGTAAAATATGTACCTAAATAAATTGTTCTGTAGATGTTTCCGACAAAAAAAAAATGAAATTAAAACAAGTCACGAAATACATTTATAACTATATTGATGTGCCAAAATATGTAGGTAGGTCGTAGGTACCTATCTTCCGTCCAGTAAAACGATAAATTAGAGCTGTTTGTTCATTTTGTCAGAAGTTATCTAATTAAACTATAATTTGTTTCACATCATTGCACGTTGCCACGAAGTCGTACACGAGCACTAAAACATTCATACAGTCTCACACGCCATTTTTAAATATTTATTTCTTCTTCTTCAAAAAAAAACGTTAAATTTAATTTTTCCGAACCGTCTATACGAGAATAGCCTATGTAGCTATACAAATATTATAATGTAATATAAAACTTACTTTGGCCGCCATTGTGTGGATATTATGTTGATTTGATACGATAATAATTTATTGTTTGATGATCACTGATCGAACTGACAGATTATAATAATACTAGTGACGATCGATCCGAAATTTATATACTATAAAAATATAATCGTCGGCCCTACTTCGGACACCCTTAGGATGGGCACGTAATGTATAATTACGTCCGTATAGGATAAACAACATCATTTTCGGAGAATATATCGTATATCGATCAAAGCCGTGGTGTGCAGTCAATCAGCGTAACTGTCGCCCAGGGCGAAGAATTGGCCAAACGGTTCATCCCCGCCGGTAATAATACGGTATTAATATCAATTATAATAACGAGTAATAATAATGAAAATTGCCAATCAAAACAAAATTGCCCTCGTAATTCGTCAAAAGAAATCGACGGACGCGATCGCTTTCGCCCCGTTTTATGGAGGTATCTGTTTATTTAGACGCCGTCTAATTGGATTGGCATACGTAATATTTGTGGAAAAGTGTTGGCCACCGTCGTATAATGAATGCTACACTCAATGCTGTGCCTGCGAATAATATTATTATGCGTGTTTATCATATACTTATGTTTTCAATTGAATACCTTCGATAGCGTATATTATAATATAGTCTGTTACGGCGTATCTATAACACCGGCTTGAGGCATCGGCGGCGGACGAGACTCGGTCGTTGTTGTGACCTAGTTTGAATTGTTTTCCACTATTATTGGCCCGGCGAAGGATATCACATCTATGTATTATAATACACCACCGCTTCAATGTCAACCTCGTGTTTTCATCTTAATTTTTTTTTTTTTTATCATTTTTTGAATTGTCCGGTTTGATATTCTATTTAGGTATAGTTCGCAATAATCGCTGGTTAGAACAGTTTTAAATGCATTTATGACACTATGCAGTGCCGTAAACTAATCATACTATAATTTATAATCTTATTGTTTGTATACATTATAAAACAGTAATAACCGCCAAAGGAAATTGTCTATTAACTTATCAAACATATAGTATGCTATTATATGTATGACAAACAATTATTGTTATAGTGTACTATACAAACACTGTACTAATGTACTATTATCATTTAAACAGTAAAACAAATAATTTTATTAACTAGAATTAATATATGTATAGTAGGTTAGGGACCTGCCTACCCTGCAGACTAACGCATAATCATAAAAAAAAAACCCAATAGTTCTATAATTAATATAAAATTAGTTTTTAGTGTTTATTAGTTATAAGTAATAACTAACACAATAAAGAATATATCATGGCATTCGTTTTTATTCAGTAAAGTTACATTTTTTTTTATTATTATCGTGGATGATTTATTTCAGAAATTGTAGTTCGAATAGGATTAATATTTCTTAATTACAAAATATATTCGATTAAACACTATGACATAACTTCATGATTTGTGGTGGGGACTTTTACTTTCAAACTTGAAAAAATAAACGTGTGTGGTATTATTCTAACCTATGCACTCGTTATTATATTGTAGTACTCGTAGGTAGGTACTACTAAATTACTTAGTGTCTCTGTCTCTGATTGAGTTCCTGAATATCATGACAATCGTATTTTATTAAACATTTAAGATCGATGATAGTTTATTGCTGACGATTAAATTATATTTGTGCGCACATTTCAAGGATATAATTATTTTAAAACAATTGTCAGGCATTTGACCTTGCTCCATATTTATTTGATTTTTTTAACACGTAATACATAATATATAATATATATTTAGCACCAGTTATATAATTATTTTAGTGTAAGTTAAATATTGTGGCCAGAGTGCTAGACTTAAGTATCTTTATTACATATCACATTATATTTGATAATTTATCAAATAAATTATCTGTAACAAACAAATGCATAGCAATATCAGTCTATTACAGATTTAACAATCCTATCAAACCTTAGTCACGTATTTTTATTTTTAGTGGAGATATTTCAGTTTTTATTGAATAAGTAAAGTAATTTAAATAAATTATGCATTTTTATAACAAATAGGTATAAATAAAATTACAGTATGCCATAATACAGACCATTATAATAATATTATGTTCGTGTATTTATACTAGGTTAAATTTAAATACCAGAAAGAGTTTATTTATAAAAATATATTAATACAATTTAATAAGACTTTAAAATGTTACCCATGTTCAATAAAATATTCATTCGCTGAATTTTAGATAAAATGTGATATAGCTTTTATAGCTTTTATAGCTTATAATAGTTAAATTTTTAAATAAATAAATAATAGATAATAATTTAATTTGGCAATAATATTACATACTTTAACTCGTGAGTCATGAACCTATCAAACATTCGTCACCCACATACACTCTATTACACCCACGCAAGTATACCTACATTCATAGGGTCTTCACTACTCGCAGTGATAGTAAATTTGAAGATGTTGAGAAATTTAGTTTCATAATATTGTTATGTTTCTATCAATTTATGACATAATAAATTATTGTTGGTATCCAATATGTAAAACAATTTAATTTCTAATGATGAAGTAATTATTTGCTATATTATTATCATTGTATATTTGATAGTTGATAAGCAAACAATTATAGTTAATTTTATAATTTTATATTTATAGATTTCAATTTTAATAGAGGACTAACTGTGTACCTATAGTTATTTATTATCAATATAAAAAACATAAATATGATCAAGATATATATTAAAACAATAAATTCGTTTTAATGCAATAAATACAAAACAATTTGATTGAAAAATGACTACATTTCCATCAAATTAAATTAAGGTATTCCGGTGTCGTTAAAGTAAAATTTAATTTAGGGGAAAATTTAATTTTTGAAGGATGGTATTAACCACGGCACGCCACTCAGTATACGAATTCATATAAATATTTATGCGTACGGTTAAGTATGATCTTCGATTATAAATAGGTCGTGCTTATAATTTCAATAAATGCACATAAATTAAGTTAAATTATATATTTATGTTGAGGTCAATAAACTAACGATTATGTATTGTTGAAATAAATAATTGTTTTTCTAGTACGATTGAAATGGTTTTACGTAATTGTAAATATGCGTTGTGGGGGTTCGAAGCGAATACTAACGTAGACGAAATTAAAATACGATTCTGTATGAATGAATATATTATTATAACATACTACATACCTATTACATATTATTATTATTATTATGATAAACCTACTGTGTTTTCTATTACACGATTTCATAAATAAAACATAGGTAGGTTAGGTACTAAGCTGTTTACTATAACGCGCAACATACGGTCGTGGTGGTGCCCATATAGACGAAGACAATCTATTTTTTTTTCTAATACCGTTTAAATAATAATAATATTTTATCATTATGAAACGTATTATCCCGCACAGCCGGCGAAGTCTATAGATAGAGACGTCTATGTAGAACCTACGATTTGCAATCGAATTCCCGGCAAACGCGAATAATTTACTGCATGGTAGTCGGTGTTAGGTACATAAGCCAAACCTACATACCACTACCTAAGCTCAAGTAACGGCTGCAGCATTAGCCACGCGTCCGTGACCTTCGTCCCGAAGACGTCTGTCACGCCGGTCATCATTACAATGTAAAGATTTTATAATAATACATCTATAGTCAAAATAATATGATAACCGACGATCCGCGAACGATAGCAGCAGTACCGCGGTCACCGTGGTTTAAAATATCATGACGATGTACAGGAACTGAGAAAGTAAAATAGGTACACTTATGCAGAGTCGCATGAAAAAAATCGATTATTTATTTTTAACGGTTCGCTAAAATCGTTCAGACCAATCGCGGGCAATTAAATCATGCGATGTGTAAGGTGGTCTCTAAGACGTAGGTATAGCTCACTGCAATAATAATCGATATTAATGTCTATCGTCTTCAATATCTATAAGTGCCTACCTATATGGTATGATATTATATTTTAAACCGCGATCGTGGTGCTATCGGCCGAACGATGACAATAATGCGACATTTTTGTGGGCGTATCGACATGATAACATTAATATCACCAAACAGACGCACAATCCGACTACGTACGGCGTATTATAATGACGTGATAAATCATAATATTGTAAATAGTGAAGACGGGGTACGATATTATACGATATTATGACGACCGACGGACCGGAAGAAACCCTCGCCGGCCGGTTACGGTTTTATTTCGACACCGAATAATAACAATATAATAACTGCGATAGTAACAATTATTATTGTTGTTATTATCATCGTTACTGGCCGCGCAGGTATGATGTCATTATTGCGGTAGTCCGCGCGCAGTGCCATCACCGGAAATCGCGGCTGCTGGCCAAACACGAGGCCGACATCCGATACGGAAAAGGATACTTTCGATCCGTATCGTAAGCATATCGTACGCATATATTATTTTATACGAGTGATATACCTAATATCGTGATACTACACCCTTTTACGAATAAAGCGCGAATATTACGCCCAAACGCTTTGGGAGAGTTCGTGAGATGTATGCATAGTAATAACATTATTATTATTATTATTATTATTATTATGTGGTGCGCGTTTAGCCGGCGAGAGCAATATCAGTGTAATGATCGTATCACGCGTGCGGTCGTGTGTGTTGTGTTGCCTGCGAGGTTCGTCGAGGAGGAGATAAAATAATGGATTTTATACATCGCGTTTTTTTTTTTACCCGACCGTCGAATATTCACACTGTTTGGAGGACCACGCGTAGTGTATGATAATAATAATATGTTCGGTTGACAACGCAATATCATTATAATACTAGAATATAATATTATAAAAATGACTAGAGATGGGGTTCCGAATTGAAATATTTTAAAATTGAAAATTTCACAACTCGTGATATTTTCCGAATGAAATTATGAAAAATATTTTTTTTTACATATTATTATCCGGTATAGATGATTACTCTTGATTGGTGATGGCAAATACACAAACATTGATGGGAAATGTATGCTTCGTCGACTGAGGTACTTGTTATTTGTATAAATTAATGTTATTATTAATAGTACTTATTTTGAAATTTTCCATTATTTTGTTAGTAATAATTTACTAACTATCCATATTAATAATAATACATCATAGCTTTTAGCCTCACCATATTTTGATAAATATAAACATATGATACATAATTTTAAATAATAAATTATCAA
Source organism: Nasonovia ribisnigri (assembly GCA_027563435.1). Classification (NCBI taxonomy): domain Eukaryota; kingdom Metazoa; phylum Arthropoda; class Insecta; order Hemiptera; family Aphididae; genus Nasonovia; species Nasonovia ribisnigri. The sequence continues at coordinate 384,168 of JANEHU010004804.1, forward strand.
ACAATTAATTGTATCTAACAAATACCATATCATACTATATACATCAAATATTTTTTATTTTTAGATTTAAATGTGTTTCAAATAATTATTAATATTCATTGAAAAAAGTGTCGTCAGTTAAAGTATACCTACAATTAGATATTATACAACAGTTTAAATAAATGTATAGGATTTGAATAATATTCATTTAAATATATAAATATATCTATTAAGTGCATATTTGTTCGATGGAAGGAATAACATTCGTTTTCACGAGATCGTTGGTGCTTACACAATGCTGATTATTATAATACAAATTTAATTATTATATTGACCTGTGCATTAACTGGCCATATAAATTCTGTTAAAATACAAATTCATAATAAATTATTATCTGTTCAAACAAACCGTACTAGACACCTTAAATATTCTTTTGGATATATCATAACTATTTTTTTGGCGATAAGTATAGCTAAATTGCAGAAAAAATAATATTATTGTCAGATTACTGATAAATGTTTCATAACATAACAGTTTTTCAATCGTATTTTTTATTACAAGTACACAATCAGAAAACACATCCATGTCATTGAACTACAATGATAACTATTATTATTATGTTATTTTTAAATATTTTTTGCAACGCATTTCACAGTCCGATCTGATTAGTAGAGATATAAACATGTGCCAACAGATGTATGTTTTGAGCTATTTATGCTAATCATCTAGATTGTTTGAAAACGTATTTAAATCGAACGCAGACATTGAGGGAGAGTGGTGGGTTAGCGGGTTACGCAGAGAAAAATTGAGGATGGAATGAATGAAATGAAGATAATAATAATTTATGAAATGTATATGATATTTTTCCAAATACATTTTCCCGACATTTTTGTTGTCACTAACTTCAGAAAATTCGAAGTAGGTAATAAACCTTAAAAAAATTTTGTAAATTCATACATACCACAAAAAAACATCATAATTTATAGATAAATGAAAAATGAAATTTATTTTTTCTAATATTGTAATTAGGTACGATGGGTAGATAGGTACGGTGTTTTATCCACAAAAAATATTCAAAATATATTATATTATTTTCAACACTGCGTGGAATTTATTGGGATGGTTTCGGAATAATGTTTTATTTTCAGAATATACTTTATAGAGTTTTGAAAAGTTTTAAACTTTATCACGAATAAACTGAAAATGTAGTATAATTTACTGTAAAATGCTGATAAATAATTTATTATTTGCAAATTTTGTTCGTGATTGAAACAAAACCTATATATGATTACAGGGACTCGAGATTCAATATTTTCTAGTGTGTATGTTGAATTTTGTTAACTATTCGAATTTACAAGCTTAATATAAAAATTACGAAGAAGGGGGTGGAAGTGATGATTCGTAGTATGATACTAATTGTTATTAATAAAATATAAAATGTATTATTGGCGTGTAAAACATAGATAATCGGTCGTGACTTGTCATAATTATTAATATACATATATTAAAATAGATTATTTTTTCGTTTCTTTGAATCACATTACATAAGTAGTACATATTGTATATTGAATAATGTAATACTGTTGGAGTTATAGTGTAATATTATTTCATTGCTTCTGCGTGCGTCACATTATTTTAATATTATATGAAGCTAGAAATTTCGCTCCACAACACAAACAACATTATTTTGCATTAAGAGAAGTCACGAGGTGTTTATAATGTTGTATGCACATATTCGGGTTACTGTGCTCGCGAGATTTAATAACATAATTAGTTTGCACAGCTGAATTTCAACAAAAAGCTTGTGATTAGAAGATCCACCAGGTCACTTAAACAACCTTCTCGGGTGTCACGAGCGACAGTGTGTCTACTTTTACCCATATCACGTCGACCTGACACGATATGGCACGTAGTACGGCAACATGTTGACCGGCACCCATTTAATTATTCAGTTTATGTAATTTTTGATACCTCTATACACCTATAAAAATGTCGGCAGGTACAAATTTACGATAAGCTAAATTGACTGCAAAAGGTAATAAGTAATAACGTACAGTCTAATATTTTGTAAAGTTTGGTTTCACTTTACCAATTTGTCGTATCTCAAGAACACCAGCATAACATTGTTATCTCCGTCTTAAAAACATACAACTTTTATGTTTGGCTGAACCAATTTCGTATTGTAAGCTTTAATATTATAGGGAATTAATTTCTTTAAAACAAACAGTCAACAACATTATCTGTGTTTCTATTTTCTATTATTTTTTATGATATTTTCACTTTTTAAGGGTATTTTAGTTTTTGGTCTTAGAAACAATAGTCCACACGGATAAAACTACGAAATCGTCTACCCACTTCTTATGAAGCGAAAAAAGTAATGATCTTAAGATTTGGTTGGTTATTAAAAAAAAATATATATATACTTATGTCGGTATTCCGAGAGAAAAATTTAAACCATAAACATTCTTGTGCGGAGAGTGATATATTCCATGGCATATTTATTTGACTGTCATATCTATATTATAGGTATATATATATATATAATATGCATGTGTTACCCATAGCATTTTTCACAATGTAAATAATAGGACTAAATCCATCAGTACGCGATTCGTTCCGAAGTCAACAATACACCGAGGGAGAATACTAACGTGAAATTGAATTTTTCTTGGCATATTTAGCCCAATACTCTTCCTGCGCCGTCGCCCTTTTTAAACTCATTTCCTGGGAAAAATAACATGATTAGATTCCGGAGATGACAGCTTACTTTCACTGTCAGAACTTTTCTACGTATTCATGATGTTCATATAAATCTATTACATCGATTATAATATAGTTACCTATAATACCTACGTTGCCGAATGACTAAATCCAAACCCCACGTATATTAACATTTCACGTATTTTTTTTTAGTATTAATTTCGAAATAATTTTATTAATTAAAAATCAGATTTCAATACACTACGGAGACACTCGCACGATGAAAATGTACTAAAATTGAAATAGAAATATAAAATATTTTTAAAAGTTTGCTCTTTAATATCGGTTATGTATAAAAAAAAAAGTTATCGATATAAACGTACGTGTTTTGAAAGATCCCGTTAGCGGAAATGTATAAAATTTAATCTGTTAAAAAAATAAACTACAGGTCATAATCCATGTGTGTGTGTGTGTGTGTGTGTATGTGTGTGTGTGTATTTGTTGTATTAAAAGGTAAGTCGATTGGGTTTATTTGCATACGACGTGTACGCGGCGCTATTTATATTTTTAATGGAATTGTCCATCAAAAGACTTCAACAAAATAATATTATATTCGACTAGGTATTAGATTCTTGTCTCATGATCCATATTTTTTTACAAACATACAATAGCAGTAGGTGACGGGATATTATGTGTACATTGTTAAATAGTTATCGACTATTGTGCGCGCTGTCGACGTGTGACACGTAGTTATGTAAATATATAACTACGATTTTAATTAACACATTATAGCAAGCGTGTATGTTATTGTTTTTAAAACCGTTGCACCAATATAACGTCTTAACGTTTCTACAGCGATTCGGATCTCATTCTCTGCGTGCAGTCATTTTTATTGTATATGAGTGTCGATAGTAGGTACCTATATGCACACGTTCACTGACGTTAAGACATTGTTCGGTCATGCGTTTATCTAACGAACATAATATAATATTACGATATTACATAATGTTGACGTTAAAGTTTCGATAAGTTAAATTGATATTTCAAAAACGCGAGATTCGAATAATGGAGATAAATAGATTTTATTGAGTCGAGTCTAATGTTTCGAAACGGCTACAGCATTCGTCCGACACTATAGAAATCTTAAATAACGGACACGCGTAATAATATTAATAATAATAGCATGTTATAAACTTGCAGGTAGATGGTACGGAGAATTAATTTTACTCGGGCAAGTGGGCTTTTGAGCTGTGTGCGGTTTTTACGGACAGCAAACTAAAGTGCATTTAACTTTCTCTAAATTTATTATTTCATGCGCCTGTGCTACGAAATTGTAATACTCTTTATTATGTATGCGATTACTACATGTTGCACGAATGGCCGATCTTGTTTTAATATCGTAATTATTTTATGAATAACATAATAATAATAATAATAATATGCAAGCGCTAAAACGCGGTTACTGTCCCTACGCTTGCAACAATAATTACATAAATGATACGGATACTGTTATTAGCTCTTTTTCGTTACCTACCCGCTGCGTATAGCGGTTCTAATATGATTTACATTATTTTTTTTTTTTTTTTAATCATTTTAATTACTAATTTTCTTACTGGATAATATTATAATATTCAACATATTATTTTTTTATATCCATTTTCTTAAATATATATAGTTAATTGTAATATTATAACATGTGTTATAATAAAATGTACCTACGTGAATAAAACATATAATTTTATTAACAGCCCAAGTTTCGTGTATCCATTTTTATTTATTTATATGTACCTATAAGTTATATTATTGGAAATATATTACATTTTTAACACGCCAGAAAATCGTCCAGAGAATAAAAACACATTTAATACTTAAAAAATAAAAAACTGATATCAAAATAAAATATATAAATCCAACATATTTTCTACGAAATTACTGTAGAGTAATTATTTACTGTTTTCATAAATTTTAAACAGGCGTACTATTATAATGACTATTACTATACAAAGCTATCCATTTAAGTGGCTACTCCCACTATAGAGTTTTAACTTTTATTCACATAATTTGGTGTCATTGAAAAATCACAATTTTGAAAAAAAAAATTGTATGTGTTACAATTCTTCAAGTTTTACTTTTTAATTGACAGCATACACTTACGTTATAGATTCTGAGTGGCATTATAAATGTATTGATTTTACAAGGATGGGTTGTGTTGATTTTTAGTTAATAACGGGGAAGAAAGTAAAATTAAATAAGAGAAAACTGCGCGAAATCAGTTTTTGACTTTGTAAGTCATTCAGTAATCTATTTTGACATTTTATAAAAATTCAAAAATACAACCGCAAATACATTCAAAATTGTTGTCATCAAATGATTTTAGTTTTTCTATGTAATTCAACGCAAATTAATTAAATACACTGGAAAAACTCTACTTAAATTATCATTCATATTTAGACTAATTTTAAGCATTTGAAATGTATACTACTTTTAATTTATAATTTTCACAAAATTCTTTATGATTGATTATTAAACTCTAATTTAACTTCTTTCTTTTTGATTTTGTACTCTGAACCAAATTATTTTTCTTCGATACATAAAAATCAAACTTTGAACGAGCAATTCATTAGTGTTATAAGTATTTAAAGTTTTGTTGAATAAACGCACTCTTCAATTATTTAAATACTTATAACTAATGAACTATGTAATGGCCAATATTTAGCGATTTACCCCTACTCCGTTCATCTATACTTTAAATACTTTTAACGAACTTACTCGTTCAGTATTCGATTTATAATAAGCATAAAAAAAACTTTGAATACTATTCTGATACAGCATATGAAATTGAAAATATATCTTGTCATTCACAAAAGTAAAAATTATACAAATTATGCCAATAACAATTTGTAAGATATTAATTTTTTTTTTTTTTTAATGTTGTGATTTGTAAGGTTTTTATGTTGTGTTTTAGTGCTATGACATAAAATTATGTAAAAAAAAAATATTTCATCAAACCAAAACTTCGACCTTAAATGGATCACCTTGCATATTATATCATATGATACGGAAATATCTATAATTATTTTTTTACAAACACCCTCTTTTTATTATGTTCGATTTTAAGCCGTTTCAAGTGTAGCCAACACCGTAATTTAATATGACCTTCAAACATAATAATATCAATATTAATTATAACTTAATACTAAAAAAAATAATTTCATACTTGAAATCATTGACCTATATATATATTATATACTTTTAGATAAAGAATGAAAACATTTACTATGAGTAAAGGTATATTACGATATAGTTTCGTAGCCATCGGTAAACAATTGTATAGGTATGATATAGGTACCGAGGTACCCTGGTACTTACGTACATTTTGAACAATTTTGAACAATACCTAACTGACATAGTTTTATAAGTACAAACTATTGCACCAATTTATTTTCTACATTATTGTAATTAGTATAAAATAAGAACTAGATATTATGATAATATTTTTCTCCAATAAAAATCTATATAATAAGATTATCACAAATGTGGCTTGTATTGGTTCTATAATATTTAAAAGTATTTTTCAAAAGAATGTATTATGAACCAGTTTTATTTTGGAGGCTTACCTATACATAATTAAAAGGACCATTAGTACTTTATTGACGTTGATGATTATACAATGACAAAAATATATAAGTACTTTAAAAATTAGAAATTAAAAATGTATCAACGAAAAAAGTAAAAAAAAGATAGAAATTTAAACCTTATGATCAATTAAAATAATTTAATCATTAAATATATACTTTTACAAAATATATATTATGTATTATAATAGTTTAAGGTTTTACATTGGTATTACATAATATTATGCTATGAATGTTAATTATTACATATTTTTAATACTAGATATTCTTAATATTACAGATTACGTCTACAAGAACTTACATGAAATAAACACACTCTTTAAAATTAAGGTAAGTAATATTTCATAATTTCAAAAGGATCATGGGTACGAACGTGGTTTTATATAACTATGAAAAAGTTTAAAATTAAAATATAAAATGTTTTTATGTATGAAGATATATTGTAAAGGTTGATCAAATAAAATTATTATGAGAAATGTTCTTAGCGAAGCAATGAGGAAGAATTTTCAATGATGTATACTTGTTTCAGAATAATTATATTTTTTCTGAGAACACGTCTTTTTAGATGGAAAATGTTCTCAAAGTGTTTCACATAGCACCTGTAAAGATGGAATATCCAGTCTGAGTGGTACTTTGAAAAAATTGCGTTTCAATTTTAGGGTAGATTCTTCAATATTTAGTTTGTAATTAGGAAATAAATCATCCCGTGTACACCGTCGCATACTCTCTGGTTTAGTTCACTCGCAGACATTAATTATTAAAAGAGCTGCAGAATAATATGAATTTAAAACGTACCGATGTTATAATATTATAATTACAATACGTATATTAAACACACGTCGTTATACTATTATATTATTATAATGATAGAGTAATTTTTCGAATTTCTCACACTAATATCGTCGATTTTGACAAGCGGTAAAAACGTGTCAAAAAACAAATAAAAAAATAATGATCATAATATTTGTTAACGCGTCGCTGCCGGCCACGGTGTATGTGTGTGTGTGGCACATTCGCTGCGCAACGGCGTTATCAATCCGGTGCGCCGTGGTCGCGTCCTTAAAGAACACTACGGTTGAAACGCTACCGTCCGGTCGAGGTCCGCAGCGCGTGATGGCGTGCACATAACCGCGGTATACTTATAACCGCGATTCGGGTAGTGTCGTGCCGCCTTCTCTGCGTCCGCCTATTGCAACATGCGCATACATTGTATCCGGCGGTTATTATTTTTACGTCCGGCTTGCAGAACCACGCCAAGAACTCGGCACCGGACGAACAAATGGCAAGGTTGTTGCGGCGAACTAATTATAATGATATACTCTACAATCGCAGGGTGATAGGCAAAACTGACGCACTGGATATTCTCACATCGGTGAGATTTTTTTTTAAATAAATATTATAGTATTTGGCGTGAATGACGGAATGTCCGTTGGTAATGGTGCGCCCTGCAGAGATGAATAAATTGGTGGTAAATAATGAGTATATTATACTCCATATTTTCCAAAAATGTTTGCACGAACATTAGTAAATGAACATTATTTTATTGGACTTCTCCTTAATTCTAAACCAACACTTATTCATTTCAAAAAAAAAAAAAAAAAAACAATGATAGCATACAATCCATTATAATGTACGTGGATAATATAAATCTATTTTTATCCACCGTACCCATACATTTTCTTCGGACGATCTATTTGCGCATCACCCATTTTGTATGATTATAATATTATATATTATGCGGTTCTCGAGTGGTATTGTATGGTGGTGTGGTGGTGGTTCAGTACTTGTAGATTATTACCGTTGAGAAAAAAATATAATAATTTAAAACTTTGCCCACCATATACTTGAAAGATTAATATTATTTTCACAATATATACACATTTCTATATAAATATTGTTATGACATAATGAGTATTTACCGTATCCTCTCCAATGTATCATTGGACTAACGATTGATGTTGACAAGTTGACGGAACAATTGATTGCGAACCTATTTACGATAGTATTGAAAAATCGTGTAACAAGGCGATTACACACGTCTAATAAGTGTAAAATAGGATCTCGTATCCATCACAGAAATCTGGTGGCATATGCGATGTCCCTACGTCGTCCGAATTTTATGGCGAGAATTAAAACCCAGTATGATTAACACGTGTCGTGTAACGCGATTACAGATTACGTTGGCCAACCAATAATATTATTATCATGCATATCAAATCATGATAACTGACAAACAATGAAACAAAACCACCCGATGGGGTATAAATGCATAATGTACCTATGCATAGTATTATTTGTACAATCTTATAAGAGTAACAACACATTGTATTAGATGAACTATTGTAAATCAATTATTAAATGTCAATAAAAAATGTTTTCATTGTTTGTCAAGAATGAAATACAACGCAGCATTAACGTATAAGACTACATTTGACATAAAAAAAAATAAAAACCTAATATGGTTAGTAAATGGTATATGAGCGTAGCTGTAATGCTTTATCCATAAATTGATTTTTCATTAACGTTTAATACAATGCTATACCTAATATAAATACAAAATAATCAATTTTATTGTTTGCCATTTGTGTCATGGGTATAAGTTCTTGTTTTAAATTCTGCAATACTCATCAACTATTTTCTGATGACATAATGTTATTTTCTAATGTCTTATCACATTGGTGTCATTAGAAAAAGATTAAAATTAAACGCATCTAAAACTTGAAATGTTGTCTTATCGTTTTATTAAAAAACTAAAAAATGAGTTAGTGCTTCATTCTTAATGCTTACCTTGAATACTTTAACTATGTTAGAGGTCTTAGGGTCATATTTAAGTATAACCTTATATTTTCCTCTCATGCTGAACAATCTTACTCAATTAAGTTTCACTTGTCAGGCTAATATTGAGTATTGTTAAATTCTATGAAATTCTTTTTCAACCAGTCTTATTGAATCGTTTGAGCATCTCCAGAGACAATTTATACCCTGTATATGAAAGACAGCAAAACACTGTATACCTCGCAAAATATTCAAGTTAGTCTCAATTTAGATTCTTTTAATATATGCTCCAATTTACAAAAATTTGAGGGAAATCATAATATCTTGTTTTGAGTTACTGTAACTAGTAAAGGTTCGTGTAGTTAATATCCTTAACATATGTCTCGCTCTTGTCCTAAATTATCAATACAAATTCACTGCACTTTATATGATTATAATAATCCTAAAGATTGTATCTCCCGAGCAAGTAAAGAATTAAACAACGTTGATCTATTAGATACAAAATATCTAAACTCTTTTAAGTGATTATGTATACTGTATTTATGACCTTATGTCTATACTATATTGTACTTTAATGTTTTTAAAATTGTATTAATTATGCATATAGTATAATATACATAATATTGTATGTATTACTATATGTACTTATCATAATTACTTAAATAGTATTTTATTATGTACCATAATTGAGGCCATATATTAATTTGTAATAAATAATTTTTTGTTAATCGTAAATAAATAATGTGTTTTAAAATATAATATACTTGCAACGTTGACGTTAAATCACCCAAGTATATTAATCATCACTAATCGTCACGAATAGAAATAAAAATGACTCATTATTACAATTGTATTGATATAATTTATTATATTTTTAACAATAAAATAAATTAGACAGTATTATGTTCGGATGGTATAACAAAAGAGCTAATTTCCATAGTTGGAAATTGAAGCTCGGTGAAAAAAAAAAATAAAAATTACTGACAATAAATTATTAGTAAGCCTTGTATGCAGCTGGTTTGTAAGCCGGGGCGGAGTAAGACGGTGCGTGGTAAGCGGCTGGGGCGGCGTAGGAGTGAGCTGGAGCGGCGTAAGAGTGTCCGGCGTATGCAGCTGGAGCGGCGTAAGAATGTCCGGCGTATGCAGCTGGAGCGGCGTAAGAGTGTCCAGCGTATGTAGCTGGAGCGGCATAAGAGTGTCCAGCGTATGCGGCTGGAGCGGCATAAGAGTGTCCAGCGTATGCTGCTGGAGCGGCATAAGAGTGTCCAGCGTATGCGGCTGGAGCGGCATAAGAGTGTCCAGCGTATGCAGCTGGAGCGGATTTGTAGGCCGGGGTGGATTTGTAAGCGGGTGCGCTGTATCCGTGTCCTTCGATCTTCTTGACCTCGGCGTTGAATCCGCTGTGGTCATCGGCGGTGTATTCGACGACGCGAGTGGAACCGTCGGCTTCCAAAAGGCTGTACGATCCTTTGACGTTTCCGTGTCCGTCGCTGTGTTCGGATTGGCTCTTGACGTCGTAGGTGTGTGGGTCGCTTACGCTGTACTCGAAGTTGTATGGGGTCGGTGCTGAGTGTTCAGCGGCGTAAGCGTGGTGGGCTGGGTAAGCCGGGGCGGCGTAGTCAGCGAGTGCGGCGGCCACGCAGGTTGCGAAAATGATCATCTGAAAACGTCAATAAAAAAGGTGGTTAGTTTTTAAAATCAAATTTCAAACAAAAACTTTGGAATAGACAGTTTAGTAAAAAAAAAATTGTATTATTATTAGCTTTATAAAGATATTGAACGGAATCTAAATACCTTAACGGCCATTTTTGTTGTTGGTTGTATTTTTGTTGTTTTTTTTAACTGTGGTGTTTTCACTTTGATCTGTATATTGAAACTGATAGCAACTCACTTGTGATTCTCCGTATTTATGTTGACGGAAAGTTGTAATTGCATCCCTACCAGAAACTTAATTTGTCGGGTTTATGTCATTATATTATTATGTTATAACCGGTTACACACAATGCATATTATTATTCTTTCATATTTTGTCTTATTTAAGACTAATTTTGTTACCGTATTTATACAAAATATTCCTTTCCAATAAATTGGTCTGACATAAATACATAACGTCGTATATATTCATTTCATTGAGATTTTGAAGGATTTTCATATTTTTATAAATTATTTTCAAACCTAAAATTAAAATGATAATCTCGGAAATGTACCACAAAAACTAATTATTTTACAAACATTTTGAAATTATCTCATTAATTACCTACTTCTTACTTCAACATACCAATGCCAATTCTTATCGATTGCTATAACATAATGATTTTTTAGTACATTTATGATTAGGTAAAATAAATGTAGTAGTCACGTATCAAAGTTGTACACTTAATTATTAAAGTTGTTCTGTTTAAATGATTCTGCTTAAAATTATATTACAATTATTAGAATTATTAAGTATTCAAAAATTAATGTAAAATAAATACATCCAATATATTGTTCTTAAGACATTTAACTAAGAAAATTGAAATTTACTAGGTAATGTTAGTTTTTAATTTTTAATGATTTTATTTTACATTGTGAGCGAATTAATGAATGAATTGGTTTTATACTATCATCTTGTATTTTTACTATAATTATTAAATTTATTATTTTTTTTGTATCTATCCATGGTTGTAACCATAAGTAGGAACAGTAAAAATGGTTCAATCTTTAATTTTTGAGGATATTTTTTGATATAAAGTTTTATCCAGATCAAATAAGGCCCATTTTCTATAGTTTGTATTTTAGTTTGTATTCTATGTGTATGTGCGAGGAGAGGGGGGGGGGGGGGTTGAGTCAAAAATAAAAAATTCCCAGTAATTTTTAAAATAATATAGCTGAAATCGATTTTGTTTCACTGTTTTATTCGAAAATAAATTATAGATTAATTTTAGATTTAAACAAAATAAAAACTGAAAATTATTGTATATTGTCCTTAGAAAAAATATAAAAATATAACATAAAAGTTCGTTAGAAATGAAGGTTGATATTCTGTCTTCACTTGGAATCGTTTTTTGCTTGCAGTAAACTATCATTGAATTCAAATTTTACACATCTATTGCAGTGACCTAGTACATGGTGATGTGCACTTGAAATCTACTATTAGCAGATCGACTTTAACGGTTAATTTAGATTCAGCTTTATTATAGGATATTATATTTATGATGACATGGAATTTAATAAAATGTAATATAGTCTAATGAATTAAGGTCTTATGTTTTCAAACAACATGGCAATTAATTAAATTCCAGTCAATAAAGTATTTTAATTGAATTTATGTGTAGCTTTCAAAACACAATACAATGTGGCTTGTACTGTGGCGAGCGAAGTGAATCAGGTTGTGTGGTCTATGTAGCCAGTCCGAACTTTTTGACACCCATTATTATAACGCAACTATACTGTAATTAAAAAAAACAGGAAGTCTAGAAGTGCAGTATAGTAGAATTGAAAGTACCTTGTCATTGAGTGTGTTGCTCTAATGGATCTGTTAAACTTGAATACAGTCATAAGCTATTGCGTACGAAAACGATTTTGTAGAGCGGAAACTTTAGTCAGTCTCTATGTCTGAGAACATTTTATAATTTATTAATTTGACTACAAGTAATCGTTATTTTTAATTAGGTAGTTGTGAGATGATGATGAAGTCATTCTCTAAAAACATCAAATATTATAGTATATTAATATTATATCATCCATTCATGAATTATTGTTATTAACTTATAAATTACGTCAAACGGTGGAAATATGTTTGTGGTATTAATGGCTTGAAATTAGTTTAAATATTTTTGAGATTCCTGAGAACAAAAAATGACAATTTCATTGATGGTGGAATGTGTCAAGATTAGAAATTTTTGAATGTACAGAAAATACCAAAAACCATTACAAATTGTTATTATACGTGTGAATAAATTATTACTTTAATATTTAGCAACTATCAAAATGTAAGTAATTTTAAATTATAACTTTAAGATTCTAAACGGAGCGATGAATATATTGATTTTGCAATGATGTGTGTGTGTGTTTTTTTTTATTTGTTTCAGTCATCACCTTTTAGTACATCGAAATGTTTAATTTTTCTTCAACAGTACCTTTTTTGAAACAAAAATAAATCTAGTTGGTACTTTGAGGGGTAAAAATTTCCCAGTAGTCAAGAGCGTAGGGAAAAATAAAAGAAAAATTAAGGAAAAAAGGGAACTTTTACGCAAAATCAATTTTGGTTTTGTTATAAATCTTAAACAAATGATACATGCAATTTTAACTGAACGTTTTTATTGGCGTTTTCTATACACCACAACATTTTTTAAATTTTTGACTTATTCAGTTTCTAATTTGTTTAGTTTTTTTTCTATAAATGTCATCACAATTTTATTCATAGGGCCGAATATAGAAAATTTAATACGAGGCACTTGATATATTGTTACAACAGCAGTTGAAAAATATTAATAACCAGCAGAGCGACACCCACCTGTCCAGTTTTTTTTTTTTTTTTTAATTAAATTAAAAATTCTTATGAAGAATGTTGCATTATATTTTCAATCTAATGTATAAACTTTACATTTTAGCTACAAAATTATAAACTTTGCACATTTTTATAATTTTATAATTTTGTCTCATTTTATTCACATTTAATTTATTTACTTCAAACGCAAAAATATTAAACAACATGTATTATTTTTTCATTGTTGTAAAAACAAATTTTGAGGTAAGTATCCAATTTTCAATCACTTTTACCTAATAACTATAATTTTACCATTTATCATTATAAAAAAATAAATGTTTAAAACTTTAAACCTCTAGATTTTACAAAAATAGCCTTCATATATTTTGAAAAATATATTATGTCTAGACATTTCTTGCATACATAATTATGGTTAGGTACCGATTATTAATTACAGCCAAAAACCAAATTGATCATGTTGACAACTGTTGAACTGATCAGCAAAATAAACGTACTTGTAAATTATTTGAACAATTTCCTATATTTAAATAAATAATATTTTTAATTTTTATATAATTAAGAATAAAACATTTAGAATGATTGTATTTTGTCCAAAAAACTGATTTTAGAGCTTTAAAATAATATTAAGGTTCGGTAGTATTAATCTACTGCAGTCCACACAATAGAAATTCACAATGAATAAAAGCTATTGAATATATAACGGCAAATAATTGTTAGATAGTATTCATTATTGTGTATTCTTCATTGATCTTATATTAATATAAATAAATACCTTCTATATTGATAATTCATAAAATAGTCTTCTCAATTATCTTTCCAAAAAAGTTACAACGACTACTCTTGTTGTGCATTTATAAACACATCACAGGATCAGATTCAGAAAGTATAAAGGAAATAAAGACTAGTTTTCTATTGAGTAAAGTAATAAGAACAAATATATATTATAATTCAAATGTTTTATTATATATTTAACAATTGAATAAATTATACATGATCAGATGTTCGAATAACAAAAAAGCTGATTTCCATGGTAATAAATGCAGCTCGATGTCAAAAATTTGATTTGTTGAGTTGTTGAAAAAATATTATTAGTATGCCTTGTATGCAACTGCTTTGTAAGCCGGGGCGGAGTAAGAGTGTGCGGCGTATGCGGCTGGGGCGGCGTAAGAGTGAGCTGGGGCGGCGTAAGAGTGAGCTGGGGCAGCGTAAGAGTGTGCAGCATATGCAGCTGGGGCAGCGTACGAGTGGCTAGCGTATGCAGCTGGGGCAGCGTACGAGTGGCTAGCGTATGCAGCTGGGGCAGCGTACGAGTGGCTAGCGTATGCAGCTGGGGCAGCGTAAGAGTGTGCAGCGTATGCAGCTGGGGCGGCGTAAGAGTGTGCAGCGTATGCAGCTGGTGCAGCGTATGCAGCTGGGCCGGCATATGAGTGGCTAGCGTATGCAGCCGGAGCGGCGTAAGAGTGTCCAGCGTATGCAGCCGGTGCAGCGTAGGAGTGTGCAGCGTATGCAGCCGGTGCAGCGTAAGAGTGAGCCGGTGCGGCGTATGAGTGTCCAGCGTATGCGGCCGGAGCGGATTTGTAGGCCGGGGCGGATTTGTAAGCGGGTGCGCTGTATCCGTGTCCTTCGATCTTCTTGACCTCGGCGTTGAATCCGCTGTGGTCATCGGCGGTGTATTCGACGACGCGAGTGGAACCGTCGGCTTCCAAAAGGCTGTACGATCCCTTGACGTTTCCGTGTCCGTCGCTGTGTTCGGATTGGCTCTTGACGTCGTAGGTGTGTGGGTCGTTTACGCTGTACTCGAAGTTGTATGGGGTCGGTGCTGAGTGTTCAGCGGCGTAAGCGTGGTGGGCTGGGTAAGCCGGTGCAGAGTATTCGGCGAGTGCTGCGGCCACGCAGGCTGCGAAAACGATCATCTGAAATATCCATTAAAAATATTATATTGCAGGATACAATTTAAAGCATAATTTCTAAATAAAAATTTAAAAAAAAATTATGATTTGTATTGAACTGTTCGAAATCAAACTGATATATTATTATTATTGAACAAAATCTAAATACCTTAGCTGCCATTTTGTCTGTGTTTTATTTTTGAACTGTGCTGTGTATGCTTGGTTCTGTGGATTGAAACTGATAGCAAATCACTACTGATTATCTGTATTTAAGCAAAATGAATGTCGTGATTACTTCCCTTCCAGTTATACATACCATAATTAGTAATTAGATAAACGCAGATTATGTCTGATTGTAACCGGTTGTACACAATATATTATTACTTTTTTCGTATTTTAACACTTTTGCAGCTACCGCCCTCTAAATAAATTATACTTTCCAGTCTAACACTTAATCATTTTGAGCTATTCTACTTCCCTGACAATTATTTTCAAACATTATATTTGCATTTAAACAGAAAATTTACCAAAATGGGTTTTCATTGCAATTTTCTTGGAAGATTTTCTTAAAGGGTACATTATGGTATGTATTTCTTACTTGTAGATGAAAATTAAAACATACTTATTTACATAAAACGTGTTGCAAAAAAATTTAATGACAGGTTGATTTTTTTCTAACGTAATATTAAACATAAAACACTTTATCAACACAATGCCAAACCAATCAAATAAAATTGTATCCTTATAACCAGTTTAAATTTTTTTTTCTTGATGTCAGTATTCGTTTATGTGTGAAATCTGAATATTTATTGCCAAACGCACTTCTAAAATAAAATTGGTTGTATTTAGTTTAAATATTATCCACGTTTATTTTTTTTTCTTCACCTTAGTTATGCAATTTAAGGAAAGATTTTGAATGTATTGTTATTAAAAAATAAATAAACTTTTGATTATTGATTGTAAATTTGTGGAGTTTGCTCAACTTATAAAATTATTTAACTGAATGAATCATTATTTATAATATTAATAATAATACACTTATTCTAATAATATAAATTTAGATCAAAACAACCATAATCACATATGTATCTCAAACTGAAATGTTAGGTATGCATCATGGTAAATGATTAAACAGAAATAAATTGAAGTACACTAAGAAGTTAGCACCACTAAAATGCGTTATTCATGTTTTTATTATCATTTTTATATTCTAGTAGCAAGAGAAATATAATGGCTCTTAAAGGATGAAAGTTTTTATTTTATATCTATTTGATATATCTTGGGTTGAAAAAGATAAGTTTTGTGCAATAAAGTTTGTATGGATTGTAAACTGAATGCAGAAATCTCAGAGGTCAGTGTCACATTTTTTTGAATGATTGTAGTGTATTAGAGAACCATAAGAGCTTAAGATGTATTACATATTTTATTTTCAAGGGAATATTAAAAATTATAGTACCTATAAGTTATACCTAGTAGGTAATCAGTTTGTTGTTTGATTGAATGGTTTCATATGTTGGTGTAAATAATATATATATCATATTATGTTATGTTTGTATAAAGTTCGTGCAAATAAAATAAATGTATTAAATGTATTCATTTAAAATAATTATGAACATAATATACAAGATATTATATTCGTAGATTTCATGAATATTTATGTTTGTTCAGTATATTTATTATACAGGAACCTACCACTTATCATTATACTTATACAGGGTGATTCTCTTAATAACACGAACCACATATTATTTCAAATTGTATTTAAAAGTATTTTTTTAATATTTTGTATCCTAATAATTTTTTAAGGTTTTTACTTTTTTGGATGACAGCACACTGTTTTTAATTTAATCTTTAAAAGCAAATTTTTTTGTGTGTATTTCGATACATAAAAATCGAATTTAGGACGGGTAGTTTATGAGTTATAAGTATTCAATGTTTACATGAGTGAAGTGGAGTGGTACGTAGTTACCCTGCAAAATGTTGGTCCCCTACTCCACTCATCTATACTTTAAATACTTACAAGTTACAACTCATAAGTCATAAACTACTAGTCATAAACTCATAAACTTGGTTTTTATGTATCAAAATTCTGAGAAAAGTATTCCGTATTCGTAGATTAAATTAAAATGTATTTTTTCATTGAAAAAAGAAAAAACTTTAAAAAATATTTAAATGATAAAAAATATTAAAAAATATAAATTTTTTTAAAAAACAAAATGTTTTAAAACGACATACCTACAACTATATGAAAAAAATATTTTCAAAAATATTCTTACTTTTTGAAATAATGAGTGATTCATAAATTATAATCAACTTGTGTATTATACCATGCATAGTACAATGTATGACATACTGATTTACACACACAATAGTGACATTGATAAACTTAAGAAGCTAGATAATACAATTTTCAAAAATAAATATAACTTATAAAATAAAAGAATGAGAGTGGTAGCCGGTAGGGTGCTTACTATGAACATATTGTGATTCATCGTAAATTAATGACTAATGGGTAATAGAAATAAGTATCTTATGAACAAAGATTTATACATATAAAAAAAAACCAATGTTACAATATATAAATATTGATGAAAAATAAATGCAATATATAATTATATTATATTATAAATACCTATATTATTACTCAAAAGTAAAAAGGTATAACTTATATTACGCCATCATTTACAGTGTACCTCTACCAGGGATGGCAAATCTATTGCACGCGTGCCCGAGGTGGAATGCGAAAACATTTTGAGGGCACTTGAAAAATTAAAATATTAATATTAAAATGAATATACTAATATGATAATATCTACAGATAAAATTGAATAATCGTTACGCTTATATTATTATGTACCTCAGTTTGTAGTTTGTACTTCCTTTCATAATTGAATAGCACGCTCGAAAAAAAAGGTCATTTTTGGCTCGTAGTGTCAAAATAATTTGCCATCTCTGACCTATATTATTTTTTTGAGTGCTAGTTTAGCAAATAACAGCTAATGCAGATAGCATGTACCAGAGGTACACCAGAGATTAGGCCACTAATCTTAATTTTGGGAGCCACAAATGTATGAAGCTAATTCGAAATACCATATGCCTAGCTATACGTCTATACTTCAAAATACAATTTTTAATCAATAATGTTACTAATAGTATACCTAATAATATAGGGAATATGCAAATTTTAAAATTATTTGATTTTATGGAATATTTGGTGTTATTGAGAAAGGAGGAACATAAAAAAATAAAAATAAACCGCTATGATCAAATTGAATAATTTAAATTAATGAAACCATTTTCCTTTATTGTAAATCATATTTTTAATGAACATACTATTTTGAAAAGTTACACACAACGACATAAATTGTTAGTAATCACTGATTACTAATCAGGGTTAAACTTTTAAAGTTTGAAACGCTACTATTGAATAATGAACCGTTTAAATATAGGCAAACTGTTTTGAGTAGGTAGGTTAATTATAATCCAAGGTTGGCTCAACTACCTTCTAACAGTTTCTCAAATAACATGTAAGTATTGACGAGTGACAACTTAATTGTTTTTCAATTAATAAAGTTTACTACTGAATTCTATTTAACTTATCATAGCTTACAAATAATTATATTTTGTAAACCATACACATAAAACGTTTTTTACGACGAATTTCTTAGTTTTGAATACAAATAATAAAATATTTATTTTAAGTTTCTCGTGTTGTATTTTACATATTTTATTATCTTTACATATTCGGTTGTTTTTATTCAAAATCCAAAAATCTATACTCCCATGAATAATGATAAAATTGTGATATTCAGTAAAATCTGATAAAAATATATTCATAGTAATAATATATTTATAATTTAATATTGTAGCTCGGTGTGGCGTGGTGTTTGCATTCAGTCACGAATGTGCTCTAAATTTGCGTACCGGCTGGTGTCACTAGTTTCCGGATGGATGACAAATCCTCCACCACAATAGCAGGCTAATGACCTCAGTTTTCGTTGCCTTCATTTTAAATTAAAAAAAAAAAATTAAGTATTATGGAGAAAAAAAACAATTGTTTTTTTTATTTTCTAAACAAAATGACAGTGACCAATATTATTTAATAGGATGCTACCCATAGCTTTTACATTAGTGTGAATTGACCTATAGTGAAATTTGAAAATAAAAATATGATATTATATTTAATTGGTTTTTATTTATAAGAGAATTATGTGCATTTTATATCTTTGTATTTTACATACTAATAACTTGTTTAAAAATCAAGATATCATAAAAAAATCTACTAGAATAAACAGATAATTTGCTAATCTTAAAATATAATTATAAATCAATTCACTCTAATATCAAAGCTAACTACACAAAATATGTTCTACTGAAATCAAATTTATGCTATTTTGTACGATTGTAAAATGGAGACAATACATACCGGTCCTTTTAAAAGAAAAGTATATAAGTAACTGTACGTAACGCAAAATACTTTTAAAACAGTACAAAAATAACATATACACTGAGTTATAACATTCGCTATTTATTTACAGAACAAATCATTTATAAATGTATAACATAGTTTAATTAACAAGTGGTCAAGTATTTATTTAAATTTGACCATTAATTTTCCTTATACGAGACTTGTCCGTAAGCCGTGGAGAAGTGTGACGGTGCTGCGTCAGTAGCTGGGGCGGAATAGGCAAATATATAGGCCGGAGCAGTACGGTGCCTTGAGGCGAAACGATTTACGGCAAATTAGAATGCATAAGTCACTGGGGCAGCTGAGTAAGTATGTCGGCGAAACACCAACTTATTATGAGACTTATTAGCAACGTTCGATTTTTTTATAACTACAGTGTCCGTGGTTAGCAGTACAGCTAGCAATAGAGCTATGATGAGTGCTATTGCTATATGTGTACATTATCAAATAATGATAGCTGGATAATAAATAACAAACACAGATGTATACAATAAATACATATTTGTAACATTTACACAATAAAAACAATAGCCATAGTATAGGTAAGTATTTTACATAAAAATATGGTAATGTTTAAGTTTGCGATCAATGTTCATTGTGAACATTGTAAAATTGAAAGTTGAACGAAGAAATATGGAGGAAAGTGACATAGTACACGACCTAGGAAATTAGAAAGCTGGCTGTAGGCCGTAGCGGAGTATGCGGGAGCAGAGTATGCTGGGGCAGGTGCGCTATATGGTGCCTCGTAACCTTGGCTATGTCCTTCGATTTTCTTGACTTCAGCATTGAAACCGCTGTGTATTCGACACAGTTGAACCGTTTGAGTTGGACCGTCGGCTTCCAGAAGGCTGTAGGTACGATCCCTTGACGTAACCGTTTCCGTCGCTGGATTCGGATTGGCTGTGCACGTCGTAAGTGTGTGGGTCGTTTACGCTGTATCCGGAGTTGTACGGGATTGCGGCGTACGCGTGTTCGGTTTGAGCATACGTGTGTTGTGCTGGGTAAGCGTGTTGTGCTGGGTAAGTCGGTGCGGCATATTGGGCGAAAGCGGAGGCCACGCAGGTTGCGAAAATTATCATTTGAAATAAAATATTGCCATCAAAATTTTTTTTATTTAAAACCAAATTTTCCAGTTAAAGTTGTAAAATAAACATGTCACGCTTAAAAAGTTTTTAGATAATTTATTAAACAAAAATCAAATTTACCTGAATGGCCATAATGTTAATATTTTTTTTTTTAATAGTGTTGTGTATGTACTATTTGGATGGATTTTTTAACTGATATCTATTCGCTATTAGATTTCGCATTTATATCAATTGAGTATTCATTATTGTAATTCCATCCCTTCTGAGTTCTGATAACATAATTTTAAACGTATAATTTGGTATAGTTTATATATAACTGGTTATATTTACCTACCTTCGATAAATTATCATATATTTTCGTGTTTCGAATAGTTATATATTATGTATATTTACCGCGCCACTTTGCTTCATAATCCTTTCCCATCAAGTGAAATGCTATACAATTTAAAATTAGAGCTCATTTACAGATTCTAATAAATACAGTTTTTTTTGTGTAAGTGCCAAGTGGAATTTCGCTTATACAAAAATGTAAACAATTATAGATATATTTTATATACATTTTAAAGTATCGTTTATATACCTAACTATATATTAGGACTTGTGATTGAATATATTAGAATATTTTAAATGCTTTAACGAATGACACCTAATTATTGCATACATCACTTTATTAGAAAGAACTAATTAGCAAATGGGCGTGATGAATGATAATTGTTCTAAGCACGAAAATAAATTATAATATTGTTCATACAACCGGTTGTAATACAACATAATATGCGTTAGGAGTATTAAGTTTTGGGAGATATGACATTTCATTGATCAGTGAACATAAATACGAAGAATCATCAGTGAATAGATATCAGTTACCTACATAATACCAAGCACACGGTCGAAAAAAAACACTTATACAAAATGGTTGTCAAGGTACAATTATGTCTTTGTTAAATATTATGTCTAAAAACATTAATCTTGAAACATGTTCATTTTGCATTTTTAATACACTTTTATTGCAGATGATAATTTTCGCCGCTTTTTCGGCCACCACACATACGCCCCTCCAGCATATCCAGCGCACCACGCTCAAGTTGAACACGAGTACGCCCCCGTACAACTTCGAATATAGCGTAAACGACCCACACACTTACGATGTCAAGAGCCAATACGAATACAGCAACGGAAACGGTTACGTCAAGGGAACATACAGCCTTTTGGAAGCCGACGGTTCCACTCGCTTCGTCGAATACACCGCCGATGACCACACCGGTTTCAACGCAGAAGTCAAGAAAGTCGAAGAACATAACCAAGGTTACAAGGCACTTGCCCCAGCTTACTCTGTACCCGCACACTCTGCACCCGCATACTCTGCCTAAGCTTACTCTGCACCCGCATACTCTTCCAAAACTCACTCTGCACCCGCATACTCTGCATCCGCATACTCCGCACCAGCATACTCTGTATCCGCACCCTCTGCCACAGCTTACTCTGCACCCACACACTCTGCACCCGCACACTCTGTACCCATACGCTCTGTACCCGCACACTCTGCCACAGCTTACTCTGCACCCACACACTCTGCACCCGCATACTCTGCACCCGCATACTCTGCACCCGCACACTCTGCACCCACACATTCTGCACCCGCACACTCTGTACCCATACGCTCTGTACCCGCACACTCTGCCACAGCTTACTCTGCACCCGCACACTCTGCACCAGCGTACTCTGTCCCAGCTTACTCAGCCATAGCTTACTCTGCACCCGCACACTTTGCACCAGCCTTTAGACCAAACCCATACAAGGCATATTAATTGTCTAACTTTCCATCCAAAACCTTGTTTAAATTGTTTTAAGTCACGTGGTTGATAATGAGAAACATCTCAATCAACACAAATACTTGTCTACTTGTTTATAAAATTATGTTGTAATTAATTGTTATTAAAATAAATACTAAATATAATAATTCTGTGCATTTATTATTTATGTGTTGTTTAATTGTTTGCAAATTATTTAAAATTGTCTATACGGGTACCTTATGTATATTATGACTGGGCACTGTGCTACAACAATTTTAAAGAAGTATAATGTTTCCTGTGAATTCAGTACGTATTGGTATTTTCATACTAACTATAGGGTGGTTATTTATTTTTCACAAATAAATGGTACAGAACCATGTTAATAAGTTAGATGAAACTTACTATTTTTTCTGTTTTTTTTTCAAATACGAAAATTGTTTTTAAATTGAGTGTATTATACTTAATAAATGGAAGAAACTGTTTGAGCGCTTCTCTCATTTCTTATTTTTCGTGTTTTTCTGAAGAACATATTAATCAATTTGTGCATTGTTGACTTGAATAAGAAGTATGGCACTCATGTCTACTTAATTTACAATATTATACTGTCCATTCAATTGAATAATGAAATAAAACATTTTGAATTTGTAAACTATACCTCTTAAAGTATACAAATAAATACCTTTTTTGTTTTACAAGATTCACTTAAAATATACTAATATTTTGATTAAGATAAGAGAATTGAGATTTTTTTTTTTAACATACAGTTATAATTTATTTGCTCTATTCGGCGTTTTCATTACTATCCGATACAAGATTTATAAAATATGTTAGTTTTTATTTTATTTTCATGACTGTATAATTTTTTATACTGAATAATATTTTAAAATGGATTATTGAGGCGTCTTGGCTGGTATTAGTCACGCAACGTGACTAAGAGTAAGTAATGGCCGCTGCCACTAGTTCCCGGATGGGAGACCACCGAGGTTCATAAAATTGGTGATACTGACGATCAACATATCTAACGTTTGAGAGTATACCCTTTTTTGATTATCTGCGATAAATAAATACATTTTGCTTAAGATAACGCAGAATACAATGCAGATCATATAATATGCACATAGTGTGCTGAGGTGAAATATTTGGTCTTATAAAAGACAGTTAATAAATTGCGCTATGTATAATGTATGAGCACTAAAGACCACCTTAGGTTTAGTCGACTTCAGCGTTAAAACCACATTGACCGAGACCAGTAGTATATTTGACGATACTACCAAAACCAAAATACATCTATTATCAGCTAAACCTAAAATCTAAAAATCAATATCTACACATTTAAAATTTGAAACGTTTCACTGATTACTTCAGTTGTAGTGGCATAATATTATGTGGTGTTGCTGTAGGTATTTTGTAAATTTATAATAAGTGAATAAATAAAAAAACACTCATAGGTACTTTTATTGATTTCTATCATGAAGTTAACTCATCATAAAAGTAAAAATAATGAATGGAAATTAATATGCTTAAGTTACTGAGGCAGCTCAGTAAATACCTGTCAGTTATAGGTATTGCTGCAAGATCACTATGATATGAGACTTATTGGCCACCGATCGAATGTTCTAGCGTTATATCTTAACAGTGTCCGTGGCTGGTAGTATATATATGGCGAAAGTGTTTGAACCAAAAACTATGACATGTGCTATTGCTATAGTGACGTGAATGTATCAATTAAGTAATGATAATTGGATAAAAATAAAAAAACACAGAGATATACGATAAATACATATTTGTATGCATTTATTTACACAATGAACACATTAGTCACACTAAGTGTTTTACATATGAATGTGGTGATGTTTAAATAAGTAACCATGGTTAAACACATTGGTGAACACCATAGTTGAGAGGTATATGAAAAAAATGAAAAAAAAATAAATGAAGGAAGGTAGCATACACGACTAAATAAATTAGTATGCTGGTTTATAGGCTGGAGCGGAGTAAGCGGGTGCAGAGTGTGCGGGCGCTGAGTAAGCTGGTGCTGAGTAAGCTGGTGCAGAGTATGCTGGTGCAGAGGACGCTGACTTGTAGGCTGGGGCAGAGTAAGCTGGTGCAGAGTAAGCTGGTGCAGAGTAAGCTGGTGCAGAGTAAGCTGGTGCAGAGTAAGCTGGTGCAGAGTATGGTGCAGAGTAAGCTGGTGCAGAGTATGCTGGTGCAGAAGAAGCTGGCTTGTAGGCTGGGGCAGAGTAGGCTGGAGCAGAGTAGGCTGGTGCAGAGTATGCTGGTGCAGAGTATGCTGGTGCAGAAGAAGCTGGCTTGTAGGCTGGGGCAGAGTAGGCTGGGGCAGAGTATGCTGGTGCAGAAGAAGCTGGCTTGTAGGCTGGGGCAGAGTAGGCTGGGGCAGAGTATGCTGGTGCGGAGTAAGCTGGCTTGTATGCTGGGGCAGGTGCGCTGTAACCTTGGCTTTGTCCTTCGATTTTCTTGACTTCGGCGTTGAAACCACTGTGGTCATCAGCGGAGTATTCGACGACGCGGGTTGAACCGTCGGCTTCCAAAAGGCTGTAAGTTCCCTTGACGTTACCGTTTCCGTCGCTGGATTCGGATTGGCTGTGCACGTCGTAGGTGTGTGGGTCGTTTACGCTATATTCGAAGTTGTACGGTGTCGGAGCGTATGCGTGTTCAGCTTCAGCGTGTTGTGCTGGGTATGCTGGGGCGGCGTATTGAGCGAGTGTGGTGGCCACGCAAGCGGCGAAAATGATCATCTGAAATAAAAAATTTTTTTTTACTAATATGACCCTTTTTTAAAAAATTAAAAAAAAAAATTTTAATTTAATAATGTAAATACCTTAACTGCCATTTTATGTTTTTATTTTTGAACTGTGCTGTGTGTGCTTGTTAGTTCTGTTGTTTGAAACTGATATCGATTCACCGTTGACACACCGTATTTATGTTGACTGATAATTTTGAATTTTACCCTTCCAATAAATATTGAATAATACATATCGCCATATTGATATTTTATAACTACTTGAACCGGTTGTTTTTAATTTACTGTTAGTATTATTATTTTCGACGATAAGCTGTTACCGCCTATATATTTTGCCAAAATAATATAACCCTATCCAATTATATATTTTTTTATTACGTATGGCATAATCCAATTATTAAGTGATGTGACATAATGTTATTACATAGTTTGTTAACGGCTTGATTATTTAGTTGGTATACTTATAGTATCTACATTCTACGGATAAGTATACTATGTTGATATTTCGACTTTTCTTATACAAGAAGGTTCTATAAATAAGTATTTTGACTTTATTAAATTGAAAAATATTAAAATTAATTTAGTTTTTTAATAATTTTAGTATCATAAGATCAAATATTGACTTTCAATTTTTACCCACGTTATATTATTAAAACATCGTGTGTTGGTTATTTATCAAACATCTCACCACCTAATTTGTCCTCGTTGTGGCCGTCCATAATTATTAGGAATTATAGATTTAAATGTTTTTAATAGATATTACAAAATCAAGTTTATGAAATAGTATATAGATCATGTGAAAATATAAATTACAACCTTCTTTCTATAATATGACTTACAAAATATATGTTATAGAAGTTTCAGTATTACATATTGATTTACTGAGATAAAAATGAACTCTAGGTTATTGCATTATACAATATGTGTTCATAATACATAAAATTGTGTTCATGGAAGTATCAAAAATCGTTTATGTTAACAGATTGATAAATTTACAGAATGTGCCGTACTCACAACTCAACAACGCATAATGATTTATGTAAATATTATTTTGATTTTGTCCGTTTTCAAAATCATGTTTCGTGTCATCAGCTAATATTCTATCGAGATACACCATACAGTTAGGCTAAAACGTAAAATCTTTTTTCAGTAATTTCATCAATATCATAACTCGCCAAATAGACGTATAAAAATATTTTACTGCTATTAGATTAATGATGTCCGCGAATTCAAATAGTTTTCTTTTATGATAATATGAAAATATGACCTTATTTACTAATAATAATTAAAAATATTATAGTTTTTTATTTTATTTTTGATTATCCATAATAGTAAGCAATACAACAAAACAATATAAACAACTATTAGAACCGTAACACTAACGTTTTCTTCTACAAACAAATGAAAATAATTAGTCTGCAGTTATTCCCAGATCCACAGCTGATGAAATTAAAACCAAACAATTGTTGGAATGCAATACTGAACGATTACCCAACGACCAAAAGTGGTTACGATAATATGTTTAGATTTATTTTAAAGATATTTAATATGTATTGAACTGTCTTATGACCTTTTAATTTTGTAATAATTTGTCTTATTCACGATTGATCATCGTATTCAATACCTATTTCTTGTAAATTGATTTAAGTTTTGTAACTTTTCAAATAATATTACAATAGAACATACCTAATCTACATGCATGAAGGCACACGAAGGTCGGGATAAACATGTAATGTTACCTATGTAATTATATTAATAAGTAATAACGTGAGATACTATTATATCACAGCAATGCCCAACCCGTGGCTTACAGCCTGCAGCACATTCCTTATGTGCGACCCGCGACATTTTGGTTGATGTAAAAAACAAAAAGTACAAATAATCTCAACTATATTCAAATATTTTTTAAATTAATATCGTAATTCATGCCCATTATATTATGAGCTATTATTATGATTTTTTTTTATGACTGATGGAAAAATGTAATCATTATTTTACATAATAATATGATGGACGTAAAATAAGGTTTGAAATATATTCACCGTTTTCAAATAGTAAAAGTTTGAAAATATAGTTTTCATCCACTCAATTTTTCAATTTTATTCTTCTAAAATTGACTAGTTTTACTGATAATTAAACTAACTTTGCTTTTTCAAATTCAACTACAAGTTGAACTCAATTTAACTACAAAATGTATTATAACGTTTTTTTTATGAGCATAATGAGTGAATAATGACTAATTTATGTTTTATAAACTATTTGAAAATCATATTTTTTGGTTAGGTAACAAGGCTCCTGATATATTGTTACAATAGCAATTGAAAAATATTAAAAATATATAGGGACACATTTTTTTTATAAGCATTTAAAGTTCATCAAAATCTCGAAAATTATCAATCATTATAATTAAACAATTATAAAATGGTCAGTTTTTATAACTAAGGATTGAAAATTTTAAATAAAGATTCTAATAAATAGTAATGTAAATATAATCAAAAAATATAAAAATATAAAAACACACTTATTTTTTACAGACATTTTAAGTTCAAATTTTGACGAAATTACATATTAAAATCAATATTAACGAGTAAAAGTATATATTATGATATTTTTCCAGCATCACTGATAATGTTATGTTAATAATTAAATAATATGAATAATACTAACTAAACTTACCAGCTACCGTATAATAACAATACCAATATAATTTAAAATATCCTAGTAGACTGACATACCGTCTCCGCTCAAAATCGTTTTTCGTATACAATGATATTGTATTATTGAATTCAAATTTAATATCATTATTACACAGTGACCTACTTGTAACCTACTGTACAGCGGAGCGACATCCACTTACCGCCCTTTTTTGGTTTGGGTATAATGACTTTACATACAAGGTTAATCGTTTGATAATAATTATTCATTGCTATATAATAATATAACGAAATAATATAATATGACATTATATATTCCAATATATTATTTTATTGATCTTTGATATGTAATCTAAGTAGATTCAGTTTTAATAGTATATGTATATCTTCCAGAATCGTTTTCGATTGAATGCAAACGTGCTTTCAAATTCAAATTAATAATACACCTGCACTATTCTGCACCGAGGTGAGCAAATAGAGGAGTGACCAATACCCGGTTTCTGTATCCAGTATAATATCTGTCCGATTTTTTCACTAAAATCATTCTATACCATTTTAACTACCTATACTATTCACTTGCGGAAACGTGTTCTACTAAATTCTATCGACCGTATGTATACAAATTTTATCAACCATGTAATTATCGTTATTGATATTATTATTACGATATCGCATTATAATATAATAATTTAGAGTGAAACACAGTGTTTATTTCTGTCATTTTTTTTCATTACTATTAACGATTTTGAAATATATTATATAGGTTAATATTATATTTTATGATAACTACCTAATAAAAAATATTTATAAGTGTTATTAAATACGTTATAATAAGTCAAATAGTTGGATCAAAGTTAGTTTCAAAGTTGAGCTAGAGTTGTACTCTATAAGTAATGAATTGTGAATTTCACTGGCACCTCCCGCAACTTTATTCTTTTGATCAAAACTTTAAATGATTTATTTGATTAATATTAAATATTAATCAAAAAAAAAATTGGTTCAATATTCGATATTTAAACATTGGACTCTATACTTTAGATGATAAAACAAAAAATATACGTTTTCATTAAAACAAATTTACCATTTTATCATGTTATAAAAAAATATTCAAAATTCCTACCCTATAGGTAACTATAGTGTTACAATATGTATTTCAAACCATTTAAGACCATATTTTTGTAATAAAAATAACGAAGCCATTTAAATAATATGATATAACTCGTGTCTTTTATGTAATATAATTACTAAACATATTTTTTAAATATAAAATTATAAACTAATTAATATGCACATTACATGTTTTTAAAAACCTCCTAGGTAACCAAATAGTTAACAGAACTCCACTTGAAATTGTATTGATACATAATACATAATAATTATTGACTTCTACCTGAATGACCCACTGTAGCCTAATTAACTTGTCTGTATTTCACATAAATACTCAATACATATTATACATATTAAAATATTCTATATATTATGTACATTAGTCGTAATGGTAGTAAGTAGTATGCAACGACACGAAGCGTTCACAAAATGCAATTATAGAAGAATTTTTTTAAAAAACACATTTTTTCTGAATACTTTTCAATAAAAATAAAATAATAATATTTCTACTAGTTAATATTACTGACAAACATAAGTTATCATTCATGTTTATATTAACAGTTTATATTTATTTTTTTACATTTATGTATTATATTCTTTCAATCAAATAGAAAAACATATATTTTACACAAAAACAAAATTATTTTATTCAAACTGTGATAAAAAAATTGTTACTTTTATTGTATGCTGGAACACCAAAATGAGCAAAGGAATATAATACCAATTTGGGCAGGGTGAACAAATGGCAATGTCAAATGAAGAAAAACCTTTTATATTTTATTGTTTTTTTTTTTTTTTTTTTTTTATTGGGATTAGAAAGCTGTTCTAGACTATATACGTGCAGCTCCATAATAACGGCATTAAAACTACCGTAGTAATTATATTAGGTACAAAATGCGAACACATTAAGGAACTAAGAAATGTCTTACTGTGTTGCACAGAATAGAAATAAAAATAAATTATTGTAATTCAAATAAATTAATATATATTTGAAAATTGAATGAATTTACAAAAAAACACTCATAGTTACTTTTGCTGATTTGTACCACAAAAATTCAACGGTCCATGGAGATTAAGCACACTATAAAAGTTGAAAAGATTTAATAGATTGACGGCAAATTGAAATGCATATAATTAACTGGTTAGCTGGGTAAGTATGTCGGTTAGCTATTGCCACAGTCGCACTATTATAATATTATGAGACTCATTAGCAACGTTCGATTTGTTCTACCGTTATAACTACAATATCCGTGGCTGACCGTCTTTTCAGTGATATGTATTGAGCCAACATTAATGATGACTGATACTGCTATATTTATGTGTACGTTATCAATTAATGATAATTGAATAATCAATAAATAAAAACGATAGAGAAATACAATAAAATATACATATTTGTATGCATATATTTACACACAATAAATACAATAGTCATTATAGTCTTATTAAGTATTTTACATATTAATATGGTTATGTTTAAGTTCGCAACAAGGTTCAATGTGAACTCTGTAAAATGTAAAGTTGAACAAAGAATTATGAAAAATATGGAGGAAGGTGACATGCATGACTAAACGAATTAGTATGCTGGCTTGTAAGCCGGAGCGGAGTAGGCTGGTGCAGAGTATGCTGGTGCAGAGTATGCTGGTGCAGAGTAAGCTGGTGCAGAGTATGCTGGTGCAGAGTAAGCTGGTGCAGAGTATGCTGGTGCAGAAGAAGCTGGCTTGTAGGCTGGGGCAGAGTATGCTGGTGCTGAGCTGTATGCTGGGGCAGGTGCGCTGTAACTTTGGCTTTGTCCTTCGATTTTCTTGACTTCGGCGTTGAAACCACTGTGGTCATCAGCGGAGTATTCGACGACGCGGGTTGAACCGTCGGCTTCCAAAAGGCTGTAAGTTCCCTTGACGTTACCGTTTCCGTCGCTGGATTCGGATTGGCTGTGCACGTCGTAGGTGTGTGGGTCGTTTACGCTATATTCGAAGTTGTACGGTGTCGGAGCGTATGCGTGTTCAGCTTCAGCGTGTTGTGCTGGGTATGCTGGGGCGGCGTATTGAGCGAGTGTGGTGGCCACGCAAGCGGCGAAAATGATCATCTGAAATAAAATGATTGTGGTTAAAAAAAAAATGATTTTAATATGAGACTCTGTTTGTGTGGTAATTTGTTAAAAATATTGTAAGTATTACCTTAACGGCCATTGTATGTAATTGTTTTTGAACTGTGCTGTGTGTGCTTGTTATTAGTTCTGCTGTTTCAAACTGATAGATTTTCACTATTGATTATCTGTATTTATGGTGACTGCTGTTTGATCAAAATTCATCCCTTCCAAATAAATTAATTTGTTAAACACATGGTCTGAATTTTATTTGAACCGGTTATATACAATATTATATTATTTTTTATTTTCGTGTGTTGAAGCCCAATGTGGTTACCGCCCTTCTTAGTTAAATAATCCTTTCTAATAAGTAATTGTCACACAAAAATTTAGGAATAGTTTTACTGCTCTATAATATTTGCGATACGCAATCACAGTGTCAAATTTATTAGAAGTTCGCTATTTCATCTCAAATTTTGCAACTAAGTAATCTAATTTACGATTTTATACATAGATACAAAGTGATTACTGATTATACTTAATAAAAACCAACACTATACTATTTTAATGTACTTGGTTTTTCCTATAATATATATAATGAGACTTATTTACACTTTTATTGAGAAATTAGCTTATTTACATCATATTAAATATTATTATTTCATTATGAGTTATTTGTTTCAAAAAAGCTCTGATGTACAGTAGGGGGTCACTGTGTAATAATGATATTAAATTTGAATTCAATAATACAATATCATTGTATACGATAAACGATTCTGAGCTGAGACGGTTTGTCAGGGTGTGGATATTTTATATCATATTTATATTGTTATTTTTCATTATTAATACTATAAAGCCAGTAAGTTAAATTAATATTATTAAATTACAACAAAATAACTAAAATCGTTATTCTTGGTTATTTAATACATAATATGTAATTTCAACCAAATTTGACCATAAAATAACTATAAAAAATAACTGATTGTTTGAAATTTTGAGATTTTTTGGTAACAGAATACCATATTTACGTGGAAACTTGTTTTTAATTTTCAATCCTTACCTTTAAAAGTTGAACATTTATAAATTTTTACTACAACATAGTTTTAAATTTAAAATTTGATAAATGTTGTTAAAAATCGAACTTTAAATACTTATAAAAAAAAAAATTGTGAATATGGATTTTTAATATTTTTCAACTACTATTGTAACAACATATCAGCAGGAGCTTTGTATTGAATTTTCAAGCTTTTCGACCCAACGAATAAAATTTAGTGACATTTATAGGAAGAAATACTAAAAAAATTGTAAATAGAATATTTCCGTAAACAGATCAAAACATTTGCATATTTGCTATGTTACGTATTTGTAAAACGTGGGAGTGCATGAGAGAGTATAGCGTCCTCTTAGTTTAATTTATTTGTTGATGATTGTTCTCAATGTATTTTTGTTTTATGAAATGTTGTATACCCAGTTGGGTACATTAGTATATTTATTTTATATTATGGAGTACGTACAATTTAGCTAGCAAAAACTGTTAGCCAACAAATTTAAGAAAAATATCGTTCCTTTTTTTGGGGGGGGAGGGAGGTAATTCAAACCGTATCAGACATGGAGAACCTTTTTCGAATCACGTGCCAACATTTTGTAATTAAAGTTATAAAAAAATTCACATGCCAGTAATATGTTCATAGGTACCTATACACAACATTTTCTCGAGATAATGGGGGCTTAAAAAATATTCAGTGCACATTTTCTTTATATCAGTGTATTTTGTAAATCTTAAATGTTTTTATAAAATACAAGCAGCGTTAGCTTTGCATCCATCAAAGTATTAATGCTGTATTTTTAGTAGGAATAATTAATTATGAAAAATAAACTTTAAAAAATCCATGTTGATACGATTATAAAGTTTTTAAAAATATATAGAGTCTTTCTTAGTATCCGGTAGCAGTGAATTCCAAGCTTTTATATAATTGATATCTAATTTATTATTATTCAGAAATAATCAGTGTTGGGAATAGATAACTAAAATATTATCTAGATGAAAATAATAGATTATTTATAGACATTTATCTAGATATAGATAATAGATAAAAAGTACTAAAATATCCACTAGAATAAATATCTACCGCATTATATATACTATAAAGGTAGCATGGGTAGCGTCCTCTTAAGTTTTTAACATATTAAGATTTAAGAACACTTAACTACTTAAGCAGATTAGTTAAAATTGTTAAAATATCTTAAAATATTATTTAGTTATTAAAATGTATTATAAATTATGATAAACAAATTGGTTAGGTTTCAAGAACACAAGAGAACAATTATTATGACAGTTTCTGACGCGTAGTATTGCGTTTTGATAATCTGATTCTAAAATACTCTGATCTCTGAAGTACCTATTAAATATTTATATTAATTATGAATACTGTCTGTATAGAGGTAATATAATTAACATTGATAATGGTGCCTAATATATTATATTATAATTTATAATAGGTATATAATATATGTATAGGTGCAGTATTCGTCGTTTGTGGGCAGTGTACGAAACACCCGTATCTATGATATGTTTTCATGGGTAATTTCACGAAATACACAAAATATTATACATGCCCACATAAATACAATATAATTATTATATTATATTATTTGATTATTAGATTATGTATAATGTATTATGATTAATTCGTCTAAAACAGTATACGCAGAAACACTCTGTGACAAAATTTATATAACAGTAATATTATTATTGTATGAAACGTCGTGTTTTTTGCCGTCACAGCTGATCAGAAATAACCATGTATCTACATTAAATTAACGCAAAAGCTATCAATGAATTACGGAATTTTGATCACAGAATAAATTAAATTCGTGTATTGACTAGCCAAATAACTTATATTTTATACTTTATGAGTGTATGACTACTTGGAATTTGTTCAAATAATAAAAAAATACTGTAAACTTCTATTAAATTACATTAGTATAGTTTTCGAACACAAAATGTAAAAATGCATATTATTATACTATAACATCAAACAAATATCTATATATAAAAAATTATATAGATAAATTAATATAGATAACTGAAATTTTTATCTAGATAAGATAATAGAAAAGATAATGAAATTTTCATCTAGATAAGTCACAACTAGGGCTGGGCAGTATCTTAGATACTAGTATTTAAGATACGTATCTTAGATACAATTGTATCTTGTATTTGTATCGAGATACATAATTTTAATGTATCTTGTATCGCGTATTTAAGTACTTTATTGACTTGTATCTAGTATCTGTGGACTGTGACTCACAACACTGAACAAAATAAATAATATGGGTAAGTAATGTATTTACCAATAATATGAATTTTTTTTTAATTTTTGTTTGTAAATCACCTTCTCTTTTAGAGCAGTAAAAACTTCAATATTTATCAAGTAACAGAGAATTTTTAATAATAAATAGAACCAATTAAGGATAACTAAATTTTTATGTAAAATCAGTTTTTGGGAAATGTATTTTCTTATTCTGTTCCGTACTACAATTTGTATACATATTATCATTTTCTGAATGTGGTATAATTTTAAAATATTTTATTATCGGTTATTTATTTATCTTAAATACATTATTTAGGTACACAAAATATATACTGTGCAAATTTTTGTATAGACAAAGATCACTTTCAACTTTTATGTTTATTATTATTTTTTAATTATACCGTGACATTTTCAAAACGTTTAAATTAATTTTAACCTATTTCCTATTTATACAATGAATCTATTCACACCTTTATACGATAAGGTGGTATTGACTTAAAAGTTAATTACAATAAAACGTTAAAAACAATTTAATAGAATGTCTTCGGCCTTAATTAAATAAACGTACAACTATAATAGTAAAATAAATTACAGCAATATCAAAATACATAACATCATAAAATATACTTAGTGATATCATAGGGTGATGGACCACTTTCGTTCTGAACCGTTTTTCGTGTCCAATAATTTGTCATTGAATTCATATTTAACATATTACATTACAGCGACTTACACAACGACGAGTCGGACATTCGACACGTACAAATTACAATAAACCGTACAACAGGTTATCTACCTTTTTTTTTTAAATTTAATTTAATGAAAATTGAACAACGAAATAAATTTACCTATTATTTTCTAATGCCCCTTTAAAATGTGTGCCATAGGTTCTCTGTTATATACCATTTACTGTTGTACTGTACATAGTTTATCAACTGTATAGTTATAACCTACACGTAGGTGACGGAGCGATGATGCTGAATAGTAGAAAAATCGAAAGTCACCCGTACTAGGGTCCCATATTGAAATCGTGCAGTGGTTGGCCGCCGCGACCGCTCACAATATCCTCGAAAACATTACAAACACCGCGAGAAACGTTGTCGCTTATAAGGTCCTGATACTGAAATCGCCGTTTCCAAGCGAACTGTACTTGATGGACAATCCAAAACTACAGTGATTACGACATGACCGTCGTATAATATTATACCGGTATATTCGGTATGTTCGTTTCTAATTCTTAGATTGTTGTATTTTATAACTCCTCGACGACCACGATTATAACAATGGTACTTCGCTGTTTCTTTTTTTTTTCTTATAAATATCTATACTTATTCTAGGGCAGAGTACCACTTTTCTGCAAATTTTTCGAATTAAATAAAAACGATTGAAATATCGTTAATACCATAATAACTACTATTGTCCAGAGAAAACCCGTCATTTAATTTCTTTATGTAGGTACTATAAAAGTAATATTGTGTAAAGTTTAACTAAACGGTCTAAACGTCAATTATACAAGATGGGTTTATTTGTAGTTTATTTGTGTTCACCTACAATGATCAACAAAGTAATTATATATATTATATATTATTATTATATGAATTTTAATAAAACAATGACATTAAACTATTGTGAAAATATGTGACTGAGTAAAAAATCTAAAAATGTGTAGTCGGATTTTGACTGGAAGTGATAATATTATCAACATGCAAATCACCAAAAATATCGATGTACCTAATCATAATATTACAGACATATTGTGTAATATTATGCAATGGTTTATTTATCACACTAAATATTACCATTAATAGGTAGTATACATATTATATTAGTATTATACATATTATATATTATATAGTATTAAGTATAATTATAAAATATTAACCAATGCTATTACCTAGGTCCTATATCGTTTTAATAAAATGGTGTAATATTATACGAGTAACCTAACCTAAACACATAACGTCAATGCAATACATTTTATTATTCCCAATTATGTGCTTCATTGAAAAAAAAATTAAAACGTACATTATTGATACAATTACTTTTTAACTTTCTTTTTACTATTCATAATTTATGATAAATACCTAAATTGTCTATAATTGTAGTGTAGCACAGTAGTAAAAGAAAATAAAGTATTTAACGTATTAAAAAATCATTTAAAAAAACTTTAGCTAACTATAAATTATTGTTTTTTTTTTTATTATTATTATTTTTATTATTGTAAAAATTCAACACACACGATTTCTAAAAACAAATTATTTTGTTACAAAACGATAGGCTCTTTTAAAATTAAATGATGTAATATAAATTACGTTGAAATTCAAAAGAGTTAAAAAAATGATCATGTACTTAACAATAACGTATAATTTTATATTTTTTTTTATTTAAACTCTAATTATAAGTTTTACCTAACTGTTAACATATAATATTCCTGATTCCAGATCTTGTTTAATATTAGAACTATGCTGATTATTAGATATTTGTATATACAGTGGAACTTTGATCACTGTGTATATATATATATATATAATATAGATACTACATAATATATTGCTTGGTTAAAACGTAAAATGTGTCTCGACCTACTTGTATAATGAACGATAAACCATATTAAAATAAAACAAATAAAACAAATAAACAAACAGAAAGACAGTCACATCTAGCTGTTCGTGTTTCATGCAATATTATATCTAATTTTGTACGGTTATAAATCACAGTATATAATATATACTTGTTATATTATAACAACTGAACACTTTTCATTTTTGAAACGCAAGATGTATTACCTGACTCCACCCGGGTTAAAATTGATCTACCCGCTATCTATCTATCGTTTTCCATTTTTCCTTTACAACATAGTACAATATCTTTGATAACTCCGTCATAATCGGTTCATCCGTTTCGAAACCTTTCCTGAACAAACAGATTTAGGGAACCGCTATTCGAAATTTCCAGTTCATGCGTTTTATCGGTTATGTGAAATGGCGATGAATGACGCTTTTATATAATTCCTCTGTCGGGACATCTTTAAATTACAATTTTTTTAAATCCCTTCTTATTGCACGTTTAGAGAATTGGAGGAATTACTGTTCAACACGCCAAGTTCATAGGTTGCTACATTTTGTAGTTGTTGAGAAATAGCGATTAGTATTTGGAATTTGCATGTAATATAATATATATTATTAAGAATATTTATTCAAAATTATATTATTAAACATTTCATTACGTTTTAGAAATTTTGGCGTATAAATGCAACCAAGTGTTAAAGTATAGATAAATATTATTTCCATAGCACATTATGGTATGCCAACGTTAAATATTGAGTTATCAATGTAGTTGGATTGGAAAACAACAGCTTGGACTTATTCCAATTCGATAGCAGAGTTTTGCCATGTTTTGTGAATGATTTAAACTTTAAAGTCAGTTGTTAATTATTTTTGGCATAAATATTTTTTTTCTTAATATTTAAATTAGGTATACTTACACACAAATCATATTTCTATTCGGAGTTAAATAATAGAGATAATAATGGAACTTTAAAACTATTACTTCATAAACTTATGAAATATTAAAACATTTAACATTTAATTTCTAATACTATATAAACAGTAAGTTATAATATAAAGTTTGTTATATATTTTTATTGGCTATTTAAATTTTGTCAAAAATCAGTAGTTAACTTCAATAAAACATTTTTCAAAAACTTACTTACTATTTTGTTTAAAAGTAAATAATACAAACAAACTTTTCATATTTTTTTTTTTTACTAAAAATAATAACTTTCATTTTTCAGTGGTTAATATAATATTTAATACTTATATACAGTGTTTCTTAAAAGCATACCTATATATTATTTACAAAATAAATATGTACAAACAAATAACTACAAAAATAAATAATTGAACAGTAAAATTATTCAAATTGAGTAAAATATACAAAGATGACAGGTTTATTGGTATTGGTAAATTGTATAATGCATGAAAAATCAAAGGAAATCTTACATAATAGTGTTCAAATGTAATACATTTATTTTCTATTAATCAAGTGACATGGAATTTGAATTATGTGACTTATATAGTTATATAAACCAAATAGTAGCCATGTATTATTAAAGTTAATAATTAGAATAATTAATTAGATATATTCGTTGAAAAGCGAAATTGATAAAATTCGTTTTATAACAATATAAAATATTAATATTTTACAGTATTTCATTAGATATCAAGTTATTACATGGCGGCAAATTAAATAGGCAATTTTGACACTTTCTGGTTTTCTAGGGTATGTCATACCAAACTTATTTTAATCCTAAAAAATATTTAACTTGAAAGTACAATGTTTTGTATGTCTTAAAAATAACTTAAAGTATGATCGATATGTGTACAATAATACAATATAATATTGTATGCATATAATAAATTTAATCGAAAACAAGTAATATAGAGTTGGTGTTAAATCATCAGTTAAAAAATACTTCTGAGTAAAGAATAATATAAAATGAACTCTAAACAATCTAAATTTACCACTTAAATTATAAAACAATTAAAAATAACAAAAAGTACCGTAAGTTAACGAATAAATTTAAACTAATAATAACAACACTAAGTCAACATTGCATTTTATGTGAAATTATATTTTCAAAACTTAACCAATTATAATTAATTATTCACAATTTTGTTAAACATACATAAGTATAAACGAAAAAAAAATATACTTTGCAAAGAAAATTTAAAATTTAACAATCGTAAAATTAAAATGGTTAATTATTACAGTTTTTGAAATATGTTGTAACATAAATCAGTTACGTTTTCGTCATAATATTAGATTATATTTATATAATATAGGTTGATCATCGTCAGCGTAATACACATTATATTATTTTATAATAAATGAAAATTAATTAATAATATAATTGGTGGACATATTATACTTGTGAGGATATTAAACATCTGGATTTGATATAGATAATTTTAATTAAGGTTGAAGAAAATTGCACTTTTAAATCTTAAATAATATGTTTATATAATAATTCAAAGTAACTTAAAAGTGTATCATGTCTGATGGTAATTTTCGTAATTACCTATACGATGTTATATAGAAAAACAGTTTCACACGAAGAATAATCACTTCAGCCATAATTAGTTAAGAAACCAAATAATATAGTATACAGAAGATAAAGAAGATAATATAATATTATTTTTAAGTGTATTAATTAAATTGATTATTTTAATACAAAAAATAAATAGTTTTTAGATGTTTTAAAATTAAAATGACTAGTTTATATTAGTTGTATCGAAAACAATAAATGACTTCCTACACTACATCACAGCAAATATTTTCTTTATCAAGTATACATTTGATTCCTCAACTACGAGACTTTTTCCATATCAACACAAACGGTTTCGTACGAAACGGTTTTCACAAACATTGTATGGGTGTTGGACGGCTTTATAATAGTGAACATCAGTGGGTAATAAATTAGTTGAGTCTGGGTACAGTCAAAGTTTAATCGGAAGATTATTTTTTACAAACTCGTAAATTGGTTACATTCGATTTACACGTATACCACATTTTCACGAAAAAATAATTAGGTAATGTTTCTTAAGAGATTAATTTTATATACAAGCACTCGGCTATAAAACTATGAACTATTTTGGCCGTATTTGTAGTCAAAACTAAAATAAAATATAAGCTAAATAGAACTAAAAATAAAAGATATTTCATAAAACATTTTCTCAATGGTTATTTTTTATAGCTATAATTAGGTTGAAGTGGTGCTCCAAAACGTTCGTGCATTTCTATTTTGACAAACAACTCCTAAAAATAATGAAAAAAAAATCATATATTAAACAATATTATAAGGTATATGTATCTGATATATAAAATATTCAATATCACTTTATACAAATACATAATATATTATATTATAATATAATTTAATATATGATATACCTATAATACTATAGGTACATAATATACATTTTATTTAGTTTTAATTCTGTAAAAAAATAAAATCGATAGTGTAAATATACGACCAGGATGCAAATACTGCGAGGAAAAGTATTAGATTGAAACGCTTCTCAATTTTATCACTTCGGCACGAGATAGAAACCTCAGCTAAAATTGCTCTGCTTTGTTTTTTCGTTTTTATTATCGCATCGACTCACAAAATAGAAAAAAAAATCAAACTAAATAATCAAAAGTTACCTCTTCGATGTATCGTCTGGAATATATTTATCTCTAGCAGTAGACTGTAGGACTGCATGAGACTTTTGACACTTTTGATAATCTGCTCAAAAAATATATAAATATGTTTTTATTGTTTTTTGAAATTTAAATTAGTGTTATTATAAATTGTATAACTGTAAGTATGTAAAAATAATAATACGTCATGTCAAACAATATGGATATTATGCATAACTCAAATTATTTATGTAATTTCTATAAACTATAAATATTGCACCTAATCACTCACAGATTAAAATTAGATTTATGTTAATCCAGTTGAACACTATTTTGAAATATTTTAATTACAATACACAGAAAAGAGTATCATTTTATTTTTAAGGGGAAGCCACATAGTATATGCTTTTAAGGAAGTTTAATATAGGCAATTTTAATAGCATTTAAAATTAAAAATATTAATTCAGGGAAACTTGTAAGTGGTATCAGTACTATTGAGTTATTGTAAAACTACGAAGCAGTATAGGTACACGGTTCCGCTCGATAAAGAAACGAGAAAGTTAAAATTATAGATAAGAAATCAAATATTCACAATAATACATTTTTTTCGTTTTTCATGATATCAAACAAATCAAAAAAATATTAGGAGGGTACAAATGTTTTATTCTCATATCATGGTAAAAACGTTGTTTTTTTTTTACTAGTACTATTTTTAGGACTAAATGTAGGCTGTGTACTTCTCGAAACAGCTTTCAACACACAATATTTATGAATGTCCAATGTGTAGTATACTGTTAAGCGCATTGCATGCCGCGATTGCCTGTCTTTGTCTAACACACGTGGAACATAGAAATAACGACCTAAACGCCTGACAAAAGTACTTCTAGTTATTCGATTTAAAATATGTAAAGATATTTGAATTGGTGTACAAGTTTACTTTGCATCGGTCGAAGTACTTTTTCGATTGTAGCAATATTTTGATGAGAGTAAATATTTTACGTTTTATAAATATGTTAATTTTTATTGTTAAATGAACTAAAAATATGCTTCGACCGGTGCAAAGTAAAGTTGTATACCAATTCAAACATCTTTATATATTTTAAATCAAACAACTAGAAGTACTTTAATTTTTGTCAGGGTTTAGGTCGTTATTCCTATGTTCCACGTGTGTTAGACTAAGACAGACAATCACAGCATGCAATGCCCTTAAAATACTACAAATCTCATAATAATGTAGACTTTAAGCATATTATATCTTATGCTTAGCTCAAGGTATTGATTAATATATCATACAAATGTATGTTATTTAATAATTATGTTTTGATGATAAACTAAATAAAAAGCGTTGCATTTTCTGAATTGATGAACACATTCCCTGTCCATAGGTAATAAATAAAACGAATACGACGTATGCGTATGCAATCGTGTATAATATAGGTATCCACTACTCAAAAAATACGATAAGCATTTTATGTTTGGTGTTAGAACACGAAAAATATTTTATTTACAAAAAACTAAGATGATATTGATGACAATAGTATACATAATGAAAAAATACACACATGCCACGCATACGATTGCGTGTAGGCGTATATAGTTACGAAAATGTGTTAAGACTTAAAACAGTCTCTGAACTCTGGATGATGATGTTGGCGTTTCATGCGCTGCAACGTTCAGTGATTTGGGACGTTGATTTAGTATGCGGGCTTGTATGGTGCTGGGGCTGGCTTGTAGGCCGGGGCAGGTGCGGAGTAGGCGGGTGCGGGGTATCCACCTTCCTTCTTGACCTCAGCGTTGAAACCGTTGTAGTCGTCGGCGGTGTATTCCACGGTGCGCTTGCTGCCGTCAGGTTCGACCAGGCTGTAGGAGCCCTTGACGTAACCGTTGGCGTCAGCGTATTCGTTTTGGCTCTTGATGTCACCGGTGTAGGTGTCGTGCACGCTGTAGTCGAAGTTGTACGGAGACGGGGCAGAGTAGGCTGGCTCTGGGGCATAGGGTTTCGGGGCGGCGTAGGAAGCTGGCTTGTAGGCCGGTGCTGCTGGGTAGGCTGGTGCTGCTGGGTATGCTGGTGCAGCTGGGTATGCTGGTGCAGCTGGGTATGCTGGTGCAGCTGGGTAGGCTGGGGCAGACGGGTAGGCGGGGGCTGATGGGTAGGCTGGTGCTGGGTAAGCCGGGGCGGCCGGGTAGGCTGGGGCTGGGTAAGCCGGGGCGGCTGGGTAAGATGGGTAGGAAGGTTCCTTGTAGACGGCCAGGGCGGTGGCGACGGCGCAAGCCGCGAAAATGATCAGCTGAAAACAAAAATTAAAAACTTATGTTAGTAACGGTCAATCTTCACCGTAAACGA
Organism: Nasonovia ribisnigri; assembly: GCA_027563435.1. Lineage (NCBI taxonomy): Eukaryota > Metazoa > Arthropoda > Insecta > Hemiptera > Aphididae > Nasonovia > Nasonovia ribisnigri. Next base: position 427,430 of record JANEHU010004804.1, read on the forward strand.
TCGACCTGCGTATGGGACGGCGTAGGTAGTATTATCGCGCCAAAGTCGTGGAGTGCAAGAGAGAGTGAGAGAGAGAGAGAGAGAGAGAGAGAGAGAGAGAAAGGGTTAACCGTCGGCGGCCCGTATAAGGACTGCAGTGGCTACCGCCAGAGGATATATTTTATCGGAGTTTAAGAGTGTGACCTTGTTAGAAGCGCGTCTGTCGATCGTCGGCAAGTAAAAGTTATGAAAACCGGTCGGCACCGCGGCAATCACGGTGCGCCCAAGTGTTGTTGTTACGTGTGCACGTGATTACGCAAATCGAGCGATGTTGACCGGCAACAGGTGTAGTTGCACGCACACTTTCTGCTGTTTTTCTTATTAGATCGAATAACGGTAATACGATCGTTTGCAAAATAGTTAGCTGCGAGTAGAGTGATCGTAACAATGAAAATATCGGTTTTCATGGAATGACACCGAAGTGTTTGTACATAGAGTACCAGCCTAGGGAAACACAGGACTGCGTCGAGGATAATACTATGTAAAACCGTTGAACTTCGACGGTTGTTACTAATAATAAAAATAATGAAAATAATACAAATATCCACTTACTTTGGCGGACATTTTGTAGGTGTGTTGTCGATAGTGATTGTTACTGCAGCACTGTTAGTTGTGTTGGTCGTCGATGACTGTGGTTGATCAGTTGGTCCAGGCTGGTATATATACTCACGATCGATTGTACAGTTGCCGGGATTGCCCTGACTTGGGGGGGCGACGCCACTCGGCACTGAAGCGTGGTGGGTCAACGCGTCTGTAGACACAACAGGCATGCTATGTATGCGAGGGCGTATGCACCCAAGGGGGTCACCGGGTTGACCGATTTCCCCTCAGACAAAAGGGGCCCGGCATGTTGTTACGCCATATCTCCGCGTAACACTGCGTGATAATGTTATAATCTGCATACTGTTTTAATTTTTTTTCTGTTCGAAATTAATCCAAACGAAAACCACGAAGAGTTATAGCGACCGTCTCTATGTGCTGGTACTTATTGAACTAGGTCATTCTTATAATATTGTCCTGAACTTCATTGACAAACTCTGAACATTTTTAAATTGATGTCACAAAATGTTTGTAATTAAATCAATATCTCATTCATTTATGACGTACTTAAATATTTACCACTTAACTTCAACAAATTTCAAGGGGAACTTATAATGTGATGTAATGACCACCATGTAATAACTAAAAATATTGATAAAAAAAAATAGTTTTAAATTTAGAAAAGTATACCCACTATATTTTACGCCCATATAATTATACAATTAATAATTCATGAAAGGAAATTGTAAGCCTTTATATTTAAAGTATTTGGGATGAATACAAAATTTAATCAAATTTATTTTGCTATAAAAAACATTTAGGTTTCCACTATCCTGCATAAAACAAACATCCTACTTTTCAAGTTGTCAAAAAGCTACATAGGTTTGAAAAAAATTTTATTTTGTACCCAAGATGAAATGGCCTGACTTATTCATGACTTACTACGTTTAATTTGTTCTGTAGGACGGTGTTTTGATTTTTCAAGTACAAAAATAAGATTTATCCCAGTTTTTAGTTTTGTAAATGACTAAATAAATTGAAAGATTTGTAATAACAAAGTGTTATACGTAAGCTTACATTTATAGATTTATAACCACCATCATTTTTTACATGGAGTTAAAATTATGTGCCACCGACTTACTTGCAATACCTACTAAGTTATAAAACCAGATAATACAATGATCTTACTATGACGAAAGGTTATGATAAATAATACAAAAATGTAAGGCCAATATCATAGGTGATTGAGAAAGATAGTAAAAATAAAACAAAATGTCTGATAAACAACGACAATACGTCACAGCAGGAATGCAACGAGCCTATATAGTGAACAAGACACTTGCAACGTCATCCTTTTTAGCTGTAAATAAAAAGGCACTTATAACGTTATTCTACGGTCCAGCAATAACAGAAAATTGATTGTTGGCTGATCATTTTCAATAATTTCGAGACGTTTAACAACAAAGCAATCAAATTTTGATTTGACACTAAAACTGCTATTCTAAAAAGATGTCAACGCACTAACTATTTGTTTCTTTTTTCTGACCCACATGAAACATGGAAGATTTGCGTTCAGCAGAAATAACGTAGTGAGCTTTTAATTTTGGAATTAATTAATCTATTGGCTATAATCAAACCATCTGTCGTTTAACTAAGAGTTATGAAAATTATCTGTTTTTATATGTTGGCGTTTTCCTGGTATTTCCATTTTTAAAGTGAAATATAAGCATTTTTAATTTGTAATATTTTAGTTGTAATTTGCATAAAACTTTAAATATGGTAAAAAAAACCAACGCACAAACTCGGATAATATTTTTAATATTCAATTTGATAATAATTCAATTCACTCTAAAACTAAAGCTATTAACACAAAGTTGATTTTTTTAAACATACATTTAATATGCTGCAAGTTGGTCAGTGAGAGAAACCAAATAGCATATACTGAAATCTTTTTAGATCTGGTCCACTTGTACAAAACGTATTTTGAGAAATATTTTTAGATGCTCTTCATATCACCTGTATTATACATTAGTACTTTGTAGGGATAGACATTAAAGCTTACGCTTCTCTAACCATTTTCTTTCTATTGTTTAAAATTGTTTTTATTTACTGTTTACATATTATAATTTAAAATAATATGCGTGTACAGTGTACACCTTAATATAATAAATGTGTTAAATTCAACTTAATTCTTGAATAAATAGTTGCGTACTGTATAGACGTATAGTGTATTACAATTATTAGAAAAATATTAACCACGTGTTTTTACATCATAATTATTATAACAAGTATGATGTACATTTGGTACAATATAATAAAATACAATGTATGAGTTTACAAGAGTCAAGTTCAAAATTTGAAATTGCTGTGTTATATTGTATCGTCCATTGATTTCAAGTGGTTATAAGTATCATATAAAATAAAGCTTAAAAAATATACAATTTAAGGATAAAAATAGAATAAGGTATACAAATGCATATTATCAGTATCGACAGTCAAATATATCATAAACGTTAATTTTTACGTACTTTGTCATAATTGAAAATTAAAAACAAATTAATTGAAAAATAATCTGTTATTACTTATTATCAGATTTATTTCAATAATTAATAGGTATAAATTACCCATCTACCTAGGAAGTAAATAATTTGAATGTATTTGTAATGAATTAAATTTTTAATAGGTAGGTATATAATAAAAATTAATCACTAATTAAATCAGACTATCAGTGGTTCTCAACTGATGTGCCAATGATATTTATCATAGTTAAATCATTATTAGATAATAATCCTATATAATAATAAATGTTCAACAATTATTATTTTATTATTTTAATATTTAAATTAAATATATTAGTTATAAATGAACGCGACGTATCCATATAAAAAATTGACCCTTTCCGCTCACCCAAAGTCACTCACATTTATATATTTGATAAACTCACTTTTTACTTTATAAGGGTGGTTACTAGTTGAATAATATTATGCATAATTTATTATTATCAATCCCTTTTAAACGAACGGCAAATAAAATAGGCAATTTTACTACTTTCCTGTGTTGTTGGTTAGACAAAATATATTAATTTTAGCCATCGGAAGATTATTAATTATAATGTTCAAAATATTTAAAAGCATCTAATACATAATGTAATTTAATTTAGTTATCAAAAAAAAATGAAAATAATATTACTAAAAAATTAAGTTCTATAAAATATGCAAATTTATGTAACTACTAAGATAGGTAGTAAATATGTTAAGAATAAAAAATATAATCTCAAATTAAAGATTTAATGGAAACTAATATTGAATTAATTTTCAACTAATTGAAATTTAAACTATAACACATTATAAGATATATTTTTCATATTTTCTAAAATAATCAATGACATTCAAATACAATTTATTAATTAAAATTTCAATAATAAACTACACCCATATTTTTTTTGTAAAATATATTATAAGAAATATACTAATTATAACAGCATACATTTTTTAATAATATACAAATATCAAAAGCCGTTTAAATCCGAATTGTTTTAAGTTAAACAATAAATTATTGTTTTAAGTTAACCAATTTGATTAACTTTAATTTGTAATTGAAAGGTCCTATTGAAAGGTCCTATTTACATGGCAATAATTTTTTAATTAATTTTTTTTTTTGTCGTTCCGAAATGAAGTCATGCAATTTTCATGCAAGAAAAATCTCACCCAATTCCAATATTAATTCTCTAAATTGTACAAATTTAACATGACTATACGTGATTATTTAAATATAATATTATTATTATATAGTGGTAAAACAAAAAAATAATAAAAACTTAATTTGAAGCAATATATTATGTTGTGTAGATAGCAAATATTTTTTTTATTTCTGTAAAAATTGTTTTAGGAAAACAAAAGTAAACACATATATTATTTGAACACCGATATCGTTTCCCTCTTACTACTTAGAATACTGTATTATATGTAGATCATAAGCGCGATGCAAAAATGTATGTTAAACAATATTATATAAATGTAATGATTTACTTTGAATGAACTTTCATAACAACTCGAAACATGCGTGAAGAATGATTTTATCATAAAACATATAAGTCTTATGTATGTGCTATTAATAAATATACATTTACTTTTGAGTATAGTTTTGTTTTGCCTGCATCACATGTTTAACGTTCATTATTGTGTTTTATATACATGATATATTCATAATATTATATTATATTAATAACTCGTGTATGAACAAATACAAAATCCATTCACTTTTCCCTATTTTATTTACCATGGTGCATATGTATATATATATTATATCATATACACACAGTGTTTGCACGTACCTACCTACATACTTTTTCAATTTTAACAACGCGCATTGTATTTTCTTTATTATTAAGAACTCTACAACGTTCATGTTTTTTTATTATGAAAATGAAAAACGAAATCATACATTGCGTTGCTATTTTTTTTTCTTACAAAAATACAACGAATAACAGTAAATCCCATTATTTTAACTTGATAAATTGTTGAATATAACTACATAAAATACGATTTAAATTTTTATTTGGTGTAAAGTACTAAAGTGAGTGTAGGTACTACCCGGAACGTAAGTCTCAAAATTTAACTAAATATTAATATATAGAATATAATCATTTACCCGTATACGGTATACATACATTTGATAAAATGACTGTGTCGCGGTTAATATCATTTGATTAACACTTATTAAAATCTAAAACAATAATCTTATTTATGATTTATCATGATCAAAATAAAATGCTATAAATCAAATGAGTACAAACAATCGATACTATCCCTGAGAAACATATAGTCCAGCAATTGTAGGTCATATTATATCATAATTAATTACTTGTAAAGAATACATTTTTGTTTTTTAATCATGTTTGTTCACCATGAATTGTGCATGAACTTAACTATAAACCATATTAGTACTGCGATGTAATACAATATACTATTTAGTACTCGTATGGCCTTATGGGCGGGTTGCCTTGAGGAACAAAACACATTTGCTCATCAATGTAGGTACGGCGTAGAAAACGGAAAGCCGTAATGAATTTCTCGTTATAAAATGTATCAAAACAATTTATATAGTAACATAAAAAATAGTGAACGATTCGTTATCTGTTATGACATGGATGACGTTTATTTACAAGAAAACAAGATGAAACCAATGACAATAGTAAATATACAAATATATTATATATATAACACACGCATGAGATAACGTGTATTACACAGCTACGGACGTGTACTGAGACTTAAAACAGTCTTCAAAGTCGTCAACGATGATGTCGGTGTTTGAGATGCAACGTTCAGTGGTGAATTGGGAAGGTGGTGTTATTAGTATGCTGGCTTGTATGGTGCTGGGGCTGGCTTGTAGGCCGGGGCAGGTGCGGAGTAGGCGGGTGCGGGGTATCCACCTTCCTTCTTGACCTCAGCGTTGAAACCGTTGTAGTCGTCGGCGGTGTATTCCACGGTGCGCTTGCTGCCGTCAGGTTCGACCAGGCTGTAGGAGCCCTTGACGTAACCGTTGGCGTCAGCGTATTCGTTTTGGCTCTTGATGTCACCGGTGTAGGTGTCGTGCACGCTGTAGTCGAAGTTGTACGGAGACGGGGCAGAGTAGGCTGGCTCTGGGGCATAGGGTTTCGGGGCGGCGTAGGAAGCTGGCTTGTAGGCCGGTGCTGCTGGGTAGGCTGGTGCTGCTGGGTATGCTGGTGCAGCTGGGTATGCTGGTGCAGCTGGGTATGCTGGTGCAGCTGGGTAGGCTGGGGCAGACGGGTAGGCGGGGGCTGATGGGTAGGCTGGTGCTGGGTAAGCCGGGGCGGCCGGGTAGGCTGGGGCTGGGTAAGCCGGGGCGGCTGGGTAAGATGGGTAGGAAGGTTCCTTGTAGACGGCCAGGGCGGTGGCGACGGCGCAAGCCGCGAAAATGATCAGCTGAAAACAAAAATTAAAAACGTTTATTAGTATACCGTTCGACCCGTCTATGGGATCGGTGTACAGCGTTTTCGCACCGATATCGGAGTGTGCGTTAGTGTGAGAGAGAAAGGGTTAACCGTCGGCCGCGTTGGTCCGTATAAGGATTGTATTGACGGTCGGAGGAGGATCTATCGGAGTTTGCGCTTACGACCTTGTTCGAAGAGGCAGTCGTGACGACGATGACTATTATTAATATGTGCGGTCCGTCGGCCGGTCTGAGAGTAAAAGTTATGGAAACCGGTCGATAACGGTGCGCCCAAGTGTTGTATTGTTACGTTTGCGCACGATCGCACTGGTTGAGCAACGTTGACCGGCCGCCGAGCCACACTTCCTTTAATCCACGTCTTTCGTCAATCCTAACGAGGTCCTTGCGTGTTCCCGCGCCTCCCACCAATGGTCGCCGATCACCCGTTATGAATCGCCATTGACCTAACCGTTTGAGTTCCGAGTGATTTTAAAACTTTAAAAGGTTTCGGTGATCGTTTAACGCGACTTTTGATGGGGTTTTTATGTTGTATGGAATTTATTCCTAATAGAATTTGACGCACGCGACATCGCATAGTAAAAACGAATTGGAAAACTTATGTCGGTGGAAACATAGCGAGAATAAATTTTAAAATAAATATAATGATCGCGACGATGGAATTTCGAATTTTATTGATATTCTATGTTATTGTTTTCGAGTAGAAGGTTTATATCCGAACGATCGTGTGTGCACGAGCAGTACTGCAATAATAATATGAAATTACACTTACTTTGGCGGACATTTTGTATTGGAGTTGTCGAGCTGCCGTTATTGTAGTACTCGTTGTGTGGACTGTTGGTGACTGTGGTTGATCGGATGGTCCTGACTGGTATATATACTTACGGCCGAGTATTGCGAGACTTGCCCTGTCCTGGGGGGGCAACGGCGTTCGCCCGCGCGAGTGGACAGACACGCGAGGGCGTGCGCGCCCAAGGGGGTCACCGGGTCGTCCGGTTTCCCCCTCAGGTAATGGGCACCAACATGTTGCTCCACCGAGATAGGTAATGTACGCGCAACACAATCATTTTATCCTCCCAGTGCCGACGTAATAGACGAAAAGAAGAAGAAAACTATATAATAATAATAAGAATAAGAATAAGAATAAAATTAATGAAGACGCAGTGTGTTCGCTATAATTAAACTGTCTATTATAATTTCGGCAACCCGAATAAACGCGGTGAAGGTCTCCACGCTATATTTAATCGATCAAAATATACGGTCGAATCGGTCGAAATATGCTCTGATATAAAATTCAGAATAATATAGTTGTAGAACTCCATAAGTCATAACTAATGCATTTTTCACGTTTTTAATATGCCAGGATAACATAATATCTTGCACATATTTGTCCCTAAAACCGTTAAGGGACACCACGGAAATTCCAGAATTTTTAAAGTGATTTTTAACTAGTATTTTAATCTACGTTTAAACTTTCCTGATTATCGGTTCAGTTCATACTTTTAAAAAATATTTCAAAAATGTCTGATTTGAATATTTATATACTGCTTTTGTCAACCAAGCTTATTAACTCTCAACGGTCAACTACAAATCATAATAATCAAATAAAATATTATTTTGGCTAGCATAAAATATTAATCATAATATTGTTATATAAAATACTAAAGCGATAACATCTAAATATCAAAGAACTAATTAATTCCTACTTTTTAAGAATTAATGAGGTGGTTCTGATAATAGAAAACGGACAAAAGATGTTCTGTTATAAACATCATTCTGGTTTTCTTTATGAAAAGAGATTGAATTTTTGTTTTTTGTACACTAAACACAAGTAGGTATATTATGAGTTTGTCATGAGTCTATGACTTATAAATAATATTTATTTAATACTTAAATCAACATTTACCAATAAATCACTATAAAATAATATATATAGGTATAATAATTACAAATCATACATTTTATAGTAGAATATTACGAATTAATATAAATTACGATTAGGTATTATTTGATAACTTTTAAATTGAATTTTTGATAATTTTCTACAAATTTAAAAACTAATGACCATATTTTTTTATGTATTATTTACAATGTATTTCTTATCGAAGTACAATATTGACCTATAGTTATTTATATTTTTCATATTTATTACGTCGGTACCTACAGTTACCTACAGTTATTACGAAGTACATAACTATTAATTATTTATTGTAAATTAGATAATCTTATCAGTGTCGTTATAAGATTATTCATTTTTAAATGTCGATGTGTGCGAAATTAATAAGATCATGTTTTATAATATTACGTACGTACATAATATTTCACTCACTCTCGAAATATAAACCGTTTCTAGAATTAGTATTTAATAGTTATATAACTTTGTGACACACCCAGATTTAAGGTTTTTTAGATTGCACTATACGTCTATACTAAATATAAACCAAATTTTCAATCTTATTTTACATAAGAAAATTAAACTGTTCACATAATTGATAATACCTATATATTGCAAATAGTAAATACATATTTTAATACAATATTTATGGTATCATTGTTATTATAGAAAAATTTTAAAAGAATTTTAGTAGCTCTAAAGTCAACTATAACATATTAACATTCAATAAAGATTTTCATGTTTATATACGACCACATTTCATATAAATAAAAGTATAATTAATTTTAACTATACAACAAATCATATAGAACACACAAGTTAGAAATAAATAACTACTATTTTATCATTAAAATTGCATAACAAAGATGGTACCTATATTGTTCATAGTTTTAATGTGCATACAATTATAGTTGTGCGACTGTACAAAATATAACTGTGAGTATATTTCGACCAAAATTCACAATAAAACTGGAGCATCTCTTATTCCGAGGCACACTATAAAATAAATTAAATTGTAATTGATCGCTTTAACACACTTAGATATTATATTATTTATTTAGTATTTAAGTGTACGAACACAATCGTATTTTACGACGATGTGGTGTAACCGTTTTTTTGTTTACCAAGAAAATAATGGTTAATTAGTATTTAATTAACCATATATTCGTAATAATATATCATTATCGTGTGGCTACAACAATCGAGAGTTATTACTTATTGCTTATTAGATATTATTTTATTATAACGTGTATAAAGTACTCAACTTTTTATTCATTTTATCATGCATAATGCATATTATAACGAGTCTTATACACAACACGACACGTAAAATATCGAATTAAAATTTAAATACACCGATTGGTACCCGATGAATCTCAACGTTACATGCTTTTGTGAAGTACAAGGTGTACACGATGAGTTTGAGAGTAAAGGGGTCAAGAGATCAATGATATTGTGGGACGATGTAGACAAGGCCAAATTTAATGAACTCATACAATGTACGTTTAATCGACGGGAGTATGAAAACTGTTCGGAACTCATATACCAATTATATATTATGCGGAGAATATTGTAAAAGAACGATGCCGACGCCAATCCGTCTATTATTGAGATTGATTTCTTCATTAATATGAAATTATTATTTCGATTTCATAACTGGCGTATTAATATTTTAATTTACTTAACTATAATGTTACAAGATATAGGTTCACAATAATACACTGCGTAGTCCTCATATACTACACTTAGAAATATTGCGTGCGCTATAACATCTTGTACGACTCATTTTCAAGTGAATTTATTCAACGTCAATTGACAGAGGCGTAAATGTTATCAATCTATTGTTGTGGTGCTATACTTATAATAATATAGATACCTATGCCAGTTATCGATAATTAATTTTATGACAAAAAAGAAAAAAAAAAGTTCAAAAAAAAAAAAAAAAAGTAATAAGTATTATCTAAATTCTAATGAGCGATGCCGTTCAATACACATTGGATTTTAATAAGGGCCAAAAGTGCCACTCAGAGTATAATCATCCTCCACTTCTCTATTCCTATGATAGATCAATAAATTAATGAAATGATAACAGAGGAGGTCCGGGGGGCATTGTTGTATAAATATTGTATACAATTCAGACCGCATCTATATAATAGTATAACCTAGCCAATTAATAACGAGAGAGAGAAAGAAGTTCAAAAACAATGGTAACAAAATATTTTATAGAAGTTAGAAGATAGCATACACTTTAGGCCCCATCATAATATTATGCAGAGCCGCACGCCTTTTTCCAACGTGTTGGCACTTGCCAACCTATATTAGGGGATGTCTAGTCTATATATATTAATATGTCTATGGTACCTACTATCTATATAGCCCCATTATCACTGTTGTAATTGTTATTGTTTTTATTTGTACCAACAATTCAGAGAAACACGAAAATCGAAAAATATTATTAAATGGCGTATTAATGTATTCACCTCCTTGAAGCCTGACCATGATGATATGATAATTCAAGGGTCCAATGCAACAACCAGTTTACTACATTTTCATGCATTTTTGAGGACAGTCAAAAAAAAATTATTTTTCTCATTTACCACTATTGTAATTGTTATTGCTATTGATTTGGCGGAGAACAAGATTTTTCGCAATGATCAGGATTTAATAATACTTAGGTTTCAAGTCAAACGCATAGATTTTTCGATTTCATTTGAAAATGAGTGGACCCACAGTGACGTATTTGCTAATTTTTTTGGGAGGGTCACCGAGTGATGTACCTATACTATTACTGAACATTAATTTGTCACAACACGTCTTAACATACTATTCGTTACAGTCAAAGTATTTTAACTTTGTATATAAAATAATATTTTTTATATTATTATTTATTAATTTTATGTTATTGATGATATACGCCATTGATTAATATTGCATGCCTCGAGATCCCGTAAATAGGTCGCAGAAATTAATTGCATTTTCATTTTTGTATGGAGTGTAAATTAAATATTTATATTATTATACAATTTGCTTTTATCTGCAACAATCGTTTTTGTGCATACGTCTTTTTTATTTTATAATTGGCCATTTCAAATTACCCATACCAATAATATCAATAATTGATCGATATAACTATCCACATAATTATTATACCATTTGAAATAATATTTATTTCAGTTAAATTTCATTCAACTTCTAAAAACTCATTATGAATCAATAATTTATGTAAAGTATCTATTAAAATAAATATAGGTATCTATTCAATTTTAATTATTAAATGTTTACTTTTATTTTCATTGAAATTTATAAAGCTTTCAAAAATCGTTGTGAAACCAATGTACATCTTATTCCATAATCTTAAATATTATTAAATTATAATCATGATTTAATCATGATTGACCGGCTGCTTTTTGATGAGTCTACCATAATGGTTCAAACAACGTACACAAAGATTCGCCGGGTCCGTCCAACAACCAACAGACGGTCTACGTTTTTTATTTACAATATCGATGAATCGTCTTTGATGGATGGAGGTGCATTACGGTGGTGCTCTTTGTGCAAACATCTTTTTAAGACCTTCGACTTAGGCCGAAGCTGTACAGTATACACGGGAACAATGACCTTTTGTACCTTTATATTTATTTACGTATCTATAGTGCATAAAAGATGCACTCGAAAGAGTTCTACATTAATTAATAAAAGCCCATGCAATTTAATTTGATTTTAGTCTGTAGAAAATAAAAGCTTACTTTTAAAAAAAATACTTAGTTCTTAAAAATGTTTATTTTTAATAATTTTGATAATGCAACTTTATTAAAATATATAATGTAGACTTATCAAAACTCTAAAATGTGTTAACCAAGTTAAGGCTTAGGTATTGCAATTATATTATTTTACGAAATAGTTTTTAATAACATCAATTTATAAATGTTCATAAGTACAATGTCAAGTTGGCCTAGTTAAAAAAAAATGATTCATTGAGATACAGTTTCTGACCAACAAGTCCTAAGATATTCACATAAACGGCGTGTATAGTTTACCTTGGCAAAGTAACGTTATGACGTAGGCATATTATTAGGTTTCACGAAGTCCACATAGCTGTATACTTGTATGTACAAGGAATACATTTTTGGTTTTACTATAATTTTTATTGACAAGTAATTTGAAAGTTGCTTTTATAAATTGAAAATCTGAAAATATATATAAAAAAAAAATTAACACTGAGTCTACTTTTAATTTAATTCATGAATTCAAACTATGTATTTAAATTATAGTGCACACGTTGTTTATAACAGCTTGGCAAATTTAAAAAACGAATTATTGTCTGCGTTTAAAGCAGTTTATTTGAACTAAGAGTTTTGAAATGCTGTAATATTTTAATTTGTAAAAACTATAGGAACATATTTAGGTTACACAATAATATTTATGTACCTACTTATGATAACATATTGGATATTATCTAATAAAGTGATTTTTGTTTTATAAATATTAAAACGTAAGTTATGGATGGTATGGTATTATTTAGTGTCTAAAATCTAAATAATGGTCGCGGATTACTTATTATACAATAAAACCTTTCATTAATTTGTATTATCAAGCAACTATTATTAACACTATTGTACATACAATTATAACTATGCTATAAGAATATTATTATAGTATTATTTTATATCAGTTATGGACTATTATAAACAAATTTTAATAACAAATATATTATATATTGAATGAATTAAAAATAAAAAAATAATTTAAATATCAAAAATGTAATAGTAAATTACTTACTATGTTAATCATATTATGAGTTTTAAATTTAATTAAACGTCTCAATTTCGCTTAATATTCAGTAGCTGTTCATACACTCGAAAACTCAGATAATAAGCTTGATAATTTTATATTTTTGTTTTAACTTTGTAGGCATTAATTAGACTTATTTTAAGTATCCAAAACGTTAATTATTTATATTTTATTTCCTATATAATATGAATAGATTTCGAATATTATAATTCTTGTATATTATATACTAAAATATATTATATTTCAAAGATCAATTACAAAAACCACATAGTGTTTCATCTTGGTTCTTGAAGTAAAAGCAATAAATCGCACACAGTCCATTAGTCACAATGAAATTCGAATATGTTAACCGTCGAACAAACCATAAGTGCTGTCGTCTATTATACCGTAATTTATTTGAACGGTTTTCAACAAAGTAAACTGAAAACGATACTTTGTATCCATCAAATATATAATAATTGACCACGCGCTACAATTTATACGTGTTATATTTGAAAGGCAATAACCGACAATTAACCAAATGCTAATCGCCGTAATAACAACAAACTGCAGTTTGAAGTTTTAAAGAAAATAATTAGTGTAGGTACCTATCTATTGTTTAAAAAATATTAGGTATTACATTTCTATTTTTTTCAAATGCCCATATTATAATATTTGCCAACACAATTAACACGATGCTGAGTAATTTACTAATATTTTTCGATTTACGTTAAAGAGTGTTCTCCATAATAAAAATATGTATTTTTTATGATACATTACCATAATTTATATAGTTTAAAATGTATCGGTTTAAGTTTTATTTTTTCTGTACACTAACTTGAAACACCCTATTCAAAAATATTATGTAATATATAAAAGTTGTACTTAAAAAATATCTAACAAAAGTATGCATTTTGATTGTAAACTAGATAAAGGTATATATATAACTATATTTTTAGCAATTTGAATAAAATATTTCGTAATAAAAATAAAATAAAAACAAAAAATGTAAGCATACCAATTTAGAAATACATTTTGTGATAAATTTTAATGGATAGTCTTACTAAAGTCATTCTAAAATTGCATTACTTGAATTATGAATATCCGTATGACTAGATAAGACTTAATATACTGTATTACTGACGTTGTTAATACGGTGTCACAATTCTTAATTCCAACGATATTTGGAATAAAAATGAAATGTTATGTTTTATTTTACGCAGAGTTATCAGGATGATTAGGAAATGAAAAACAATGAGTTATAGACAAATTGAAATTTTATTTACATAAAAATACAATAAATTATAATAATCGTTTCTTACGAGTTAAAAAGGAATTAGTACTGTTTGTACGGGGAAGGTTTGTATGCTGGGGCGGCGTACGATGGCTTGTAAGCTGGGGCAGGGGTAGAGTATCCGTAAGCCGGAGCTGGGGTGGAGTATCCGTAAGCTGGAGCTGGGGTGGAGTATCCGTAAGCTGGAGCGGGTGTGGAGTATCCGTATGCTGGGGCAGCCGGGTAGGACTCAGTTGGGTAGGCTGGGGCAGCTGGGTATGCTGGTGCAGCTGGGTAGGCTGGTGCAGAGTATGCTGGTGCGGAGTAAGCCGGTGCGGAGTAAGCTGGCTTGTAGGCTGGGGCAGAGTAAGCCGGGGCGGAGTAAGCTGGCTTGTAGGCTGGAGCAGCAGAGTATGCTGGGGCAGCTGGGTAAGCTGGGGCGGCAGAGTATGCTGGGGCAGCTGGGTAAGCCGGGGCAGCTGGGTAAGCTGGGGCTGATGGGTAAGCCGGGGCAGCTGGGTAAGCCGGAGCCTTGTAGGCTGGTTTGTAGGCTGGGGCAGAGCTGTAAGATGGGGTTCCTTCTTTCTTCACTTCAGCGTTGAAACCGTTGACATCATCAGCGGTGTATTCGACGATTCTCTTGGTGCCGTCAGCTTCGACCAGGCTGTAGGATCCCTTGACGTAACCGTTTCCGTCGCTGTATTCGGATTGGCTCTTGATGTCGTAGGTGGAGTCATCGTGCACGCTGTAGTCGAAGTTGTATGGGGCTGGGGCGTATGCAGCTTCTGGGGCGTATGACTTGGGTGCTGAGTATGAGGCAGGCTTGTAGGCAGGTGCTGGGTAAGATGATGGTGCTGGGTAAGATGATGGTGCTGGGTAAGCTGACGGTGCTGGGTAAGCTGATGGTGCTGGGTAGGCAGACGGTGCCGGGTAGGCTGGGGCTACTGGACCGGCAAGTGCGGAAACCAGCACGCAGGCGAAGACGGCGATAGTCTGTAAAAAAAATGAAACAAATTATTTAGAGTAGTTCTAATGAATGTGTCTCCGGTAATCTCGAACACTATCAACTATTATATTGGTGTTAATATCATAAGAGCTATGATTGCTACGTCTATACTATCTCAGAACAATTGATATTATAATATCTTAAATAATTGGTTTTAATCTCTATAGCTTTTAATGCTGTTAAATAATTGTTTATTAGGTAACAATAGTAACGTTTAATGATGAGTGAACGGGACACAACTAAAAAATCATGAATTATTCAAACAAAGAAGCTGGAAAATAGAATATGTTTTTCTCAGTTATGTATAGCTGATGTAGACAATGCATTCTGGTTCAAATAAAAAATTCACACTCCGATTTTTTTCACTTAAATGAAATAAAAATAAAAAAAATAACAAAATATATTTCATCATTGATTGCTACGGTATAAGTTAATATTTTATACAAACTAAATAGTTATTAACTTTGGTTGTTTTAGAACATTTAATATTATAAAAGAACGGAAATACAATTCACAACTCAAATTTTACTGTATAACGATAAGTGTAAATAAATAATGAAAACGCATTTTTGCATTAAAAACAAAGCACGAGAAACACCAATTCACATTTTTTTTATAAGAAAACTTGATTCTTTAAGTATTGCAAAGTAATATTAAATTTCTTTAGAAGTAAACTCGCAATTTAGTTAGCCACTATGAACTTGTCGGAATAACATGTCCGAAGTTATTTCCGATGAACATAATATGATACCGAAGACTTAAATAAATATTAAACTTATCACTGTAACACTATTTTCAACGCACGGCGAAATTAAACGTATTTAATATGGTACTATGGTAGGTACTTACTTTGAATGCCATTGCGAATAAATATAAGTTTTTTTTTTTTGGTTGTTGTTAAGTGTGTTAATACTGAACGTTGACTGAGTAATGTTGATTGACAACGATCTGCTTTATATATTAATCCGAGAGCCGAGTATGCTCCCTCCGGGGGGCACTGTAGCAGTATGCGGCGGCTGTAGCGAGGGCGTACCCAGCATCGTGAACAGCCGGATTGCGTGACCCCGGCGGGGGGTTTGGGGGTTCCCCCGAGCGAAATTTTACCGAAATAGCTCCAGCTATAGGCGGGTTATTACATATTATTGTTATGCGTACGTTACGGTTCTATTTTTATTTATTCGTTTTCGCGATTGGGCTGAATCACCAACTGGTTAGCCAACGACCACGTTACAATATTTCACTTTTCCTATGCTTAAACACTTTCTAAGTTCAAATGAAACAAAAATTTTAACCGACGAACGTAAATTAAAAAATCATATTGCACTTTTTCTGTTGATGTTTAGGATACGGCACCGCATCAGACGAATAGTGTTCTAAATCCTATGAGGTGGGAGTCAGGTTCGGTGAAGCTGCAATGTCGAAAAGTAAAATCGCAACAGACGTCTATCGTACGCTGGCTAGTCACAACCATTTCGTTATTTTAGAAAATAATTTTAAAATGCCATTGGTCATAAATCATGTATCATATTAATGTATTTATAATCAGTGAAAATACATAGTGCAATATTTTTACTAGTCGCCGTTGTCAGTTTTGTGTTTTATTTTGAATTTTTTCAATTTGTATGATAACTTGTTTCGTGTCGTCCAATTAAGAATTCACTACGTTTATGCTAATCAGGCTGGTTATAATGTGGAGAGTATTTTTAAACTTGTTTACACTTTAGGAAATAAATTATTTTTCGAATTTTTAAAATGGTATCGTGTATTAATGCATTAATTTCATCACCTTACGTAAAGTTAATACTTCTAATCCAACCGCTAATCAGGACTTATGAGTTTATTTTTATAATAATTATAAAATATACTGTTTATTCTAATACGCAAGGCCTTGTACCAGTCGTCAATGGACTCAACTAGGATATACCGGCTGTAGTTTAAGTTATTTTCTCAATATGTGTCTCATAAAAAAATATTCCGGTCACGTATGATGTAGTACAAGCCTAACATTATCGACCTTGACTCTCGATAAGTGCATAAGTAATAAAAACGTGTAGTGGATGAAATTGCCGCAAAATTACTTCGATATCATATATCATCTTAATATTCACATACTTTAAAAAATGAGATAAATATGTGATCGAGGATGCAATTTATTGTAAATCAGGTGACATCGAGCTAATTTAATTTATGTTCACATCGTAAGCCATCGCGTCACTGACAAATATCGCAATTAGATAATAATATTATACAGATCCGGGCGATGTCAATTTATCATTTTTTTTCTGCTGTCATCTCATTTCTAATAAAATAATTAAAAAGGGTATTGACAACCGTAGCACGCTCTCCATATTTTCCACTGCAAATCATAAATATGTATTTATAAGTAACCATTAATTGTATATTATATACCTAGTGGGAATTAGGTAATAATTTGAATATGTTATTTATTTCTGATAAACAAAGCGTTACGCAGATAAATACGTTACGTTCGAAAACAAAAATATCCGTACCCAGTCCAAAAACATATTGATGTTAAAATCCGCTTAATCGTTTTGAAATTATTTATTATGATAAAAATGTCTTAAAATGTGATCATACAAATAAATAGATATATGTGTGTTTAATTTTATAAAGCAAATTTACAGAAAAGGATTTAAAATTATTTTTTTTTTCTTGTGATTAAATATGTAGTCTCGTCTTGTATGGAACAATAAATTGGATTATTTTATAATAAATTAAATTGTTATTACGTTATAAAAAAGAAGTTTTGCTTTTATGTTGAGTAATTAGATACAATTAATTATGTATTTTCCAAAATAATTAAATAATTGTTTACCACGTAACGCCTATTATACTATTATCACGATCATTATTATCAAAATTATTAATTAGACGTTTCTAAACTTCGTTTACATTCCAGTTTCTGGTTACATAGTTTATTTTGTGATTAAACAGATCTCACGATTTTTACGTACAAAAAATAGTTATATAACCTAATATCCACTTAATGTCCGTGAATTTTATTTTTATATTACAATTTTGGTCTTATTAGTTATTACATATATTACGTAATAATAATATATTCCCTCAAGTCAGACGGATGCATACACTTTTCCGGTAGTGACAAGTGGTTACAAGTTGTATAGACACTTATCAAGCGACACGCCTTTATATAATATTATGTTAAATAATTTGTAACATAATGTAACTAAAACATTTTATACACGTATTTATAGGCCAGGTGTTAAACGACTTTCGAGAATTTTTGAATTCCAATGATTCACTATTAGTATTAATAATAAAGATATAATATTATTATGAACTATAACACATTTTGGTTTTTTGTGAACTTTTAATTTCTGTAGATGGTACCTATAATACTATAACAATTAATTTACCCATACCATATATATATATATATATATTATGTACATATTTTTTTTGAAAACGCCGACATCGCTATTATTTTTACAATCAATTTTCGGTATTATTATCTAAAACATTATACCTAGCTAATTTATAAATCGAAGCAATTAATTTTAAATGCGAATTCATACCTACTACCATAAGCGGTTATTTGGTTACGTAAATCATAATAAATAATAACATATCATTATAATTTATTAATAGATTTTTTATGTTGAAATTTTAGTAAGATTTTTTAAAGATTTTATTTTTTACTGAAATTTAAAAAATATACATAAAATACCTATATAGTACACTTAACTATAGTAAAAATTGTTTTCAATACAATGCAATTTAAAAACTTTATTTAACACACTATAGTCTATATAGTTACCTACCGCTCTAAGTTATTTTTCATAAGGGAATCTGTATAAAAAGAAATATCTACTAATAATAATTAATTTAATAATAATAACATTTTAGTACAGTTTATCTATAAAATAAAATGTTGACATATTTTCACTATAGGTACTTTATTAAACTATTGACATTTTACTAATTAATGTTTACTATATAAGTGCATAGTGTTAATATTTTACATTTCCTTATTTCACAAAAATTAATGATTATGACGTGGACAGGACACTGCTTGAACTTCAGTGTTCAATTTAAAATGGATGCAACATTTATTGTACCTTAACCCATTCCAAATGTACTGAAATACTAATAAATGTCAAGCAAAGCCATTTACCTACTGGAACATTTAAAAGAATGATGCTAGGTTGCTATAATTTTATTCGGCCAACCCGTTAATATTGCAGAAGAGTAATCGGATCTATACAATTTATTGGAAGTAGTTCACTGCACGATGTAAAAAAACAAAAACAAATTGGTTCGAATTTGCAATTGTAAATTTAAGCATTGCAATAACATTGTTTTATTTAAAACCAAATGTACTTTAGCTCATATCGTATAAAAATGTTTTATGCATTACCGCATCAGTATTACGCATTGGTTTCATTATTCGAGCAATAAACAGGCGTATATATCCGACAATAAAATCATTAAAATCTTTTGACGGTTATTGTTAGCTACCTACCGTTTTCCAGAATACTGTAACAGAAACGTCTGAACAGAATAAATTAATAACAGTAAGCCAAAATGTCCTAATATAATATTATTATAGATATTATTTTTAGCTACATACAAAAATAAACATGAAAATAATAAGAAAAATTTTAAAAACAAGAAAATAGGAACGGTAGACTTATCACATTTGTTGGTACAATTTTTAGGTTTAGTGTTTAAAGTTTTAAGTGTGTTTGTGTGTGTGTGTGTGTGTGTGTGTGTGTGTGTGTGTGTGTGTGTGTGTGTGTGTGTGTGTGTGTGTGTGTGTGTGTGTGTGTGTGTGGGTGTGGGTGTGTGTGTGCGAGTGTGTGTGTGTTTAACGTATAAAAGTCATGTATGCATGTTTGGATAAACGTTAAGTCGTTATGCAAACTTCCATTTTGAAACTCTAGACGAAGAGCAGCGTTGTGGACCAACATACATCAGTAAGTAGTAGGTAATTCGATGTTGTTCGAATCGCTCGAAATCGCATACACAGTCGTGTACCACCACTCGAAATCGTCTATCGATCTAATCGCATTTCCCGAACAGAAACTATATTATATATTATATAATTGTAATATTATTCACCGGGTCGGCCAAACGAATTGAAATCATTCACCGCCGCGTAGCTATAGACGCGATGGCGTAGCTTGGAGATCCATCAAACCGTGGTGTCTATACAACACGTCTATTCCTATATAATTTGGCGGAGGCTATCTTAATGCTGGGGGCAAAATTATCACTTATCAGATATTATGTTCGTCTCATTAATATAAATATATATTATCTCATATAGGTACACACTTTAATAATAACAATATTACATAATTGTCGGCCGTGTCCTTTATGTGTATCGATAATAACCCGACCGCAGCTACCTACTATATACTATACATTTTATGATAATATTGTATATTAGTATGTAATAGACAATATAACGTGTGTTATATTTCGAAATTAAATTATTGTATCGAAGCACTTCTATGATATGCTAATACGTGACTGTAACGAAGACTAAGGCTACAAAAGCTATCGGTGCTTCAAAATGCGCACACCACATTGTTCGGAAATATGTTACGCGTTTATTTAACGAATTTATATTATTTTCACTTGATTATTAATACTGTCGAGCTTGTACAGTCTTAAATATTACACTTTTGAGTTATTATTATTATGCACTTCAATCCGTATTAAATATCGTTACGTACTCGACTTGAGCGTACTGTGTTATAAAATAATAATAATAATAATAATAATAGGATATGGAGGTATACCTACCTCCGAATAAGCGATGTTTGATACGAATTCACATCAATCATAATAATATATAATAGGTAATAAGTAACATTATTGTGTTGATATCTCATTCACTGCGACCATTGAAACGATATAGGAGGTGTATACCGTACACGGCCGTTTGACGAAAAGCACTTGATGAAATATCTCTGCCAATTATTATTATTATTATTATTTCCAGGGTACACCTGCTTGTTAGTTATAATTAATGTTTTATACGAAACGCGTTTTACCATAGGCCAATAGGTCACACAAACCGTACCATATCAAATGGGTGCACGCGCATATATACCTACACACAACCAATAGTTAGCAATATCCTCGACGTTGAAATATCTTACAAACGGTTTGTATTTTCCATTGCTATTTGCTCGTGTACGGGTCCCGTGCGACTTCCAAGTCCTTGACCCTTTACAACACAATGATTATTATACTCTGGCCAAGTCGATCCTTTTTAGGTAACGATCGGTCACATATCCGATATAAGAATGGCGGACAAACCAGAGCGGCGTGTTTCTTAGGATCGCAAGCGACTCCCTTCGGGATTTTTTTTTTTCTATCCATTGCGAATCGGGAGCAAAATACTTAAACGGCCGTCTCATTGCGCCAACATTCGTAGAAAAAAAGAAGAAAAAACAATCCATCAAACGAATGAAGTAATAATAATATAATGACTCTCTTACAAATGCATTTCACCACGATACTTTGTTATACATTGTATGCTGGTTCGTATATTCTCTTTTGACATTCTTAGTGAAACGAGGAATCTGCTAACGTTCGATGTGCGATATATTTTATGTTATGTTCGTTTTTTCTTTATGCGATCCAGTTTTTTTAGTAGAAAATTTGATAGTTTCTTAATTTCCATTGAAAAAAAAATACAAAAATTAGAAATTAAATGCAGAAATAGCCGTATTTTAAAGAGATTATTGTTGAAATGACTTTTGAGAAAAATATAAAGCGAAAACCCAGTTAGAGACACAGACAACTAAGCAGTTAATTATACAAAAATATATATTTTGTCTGAATTATTGCGCAGTTGAAATAAATAAATGTATTTAGATATTTGATAATTTCTGAATAAAGTGATGTTAAAAATTAAAATTAAATATTTTCCTATTTTTATTTATTTAAATGTATATTTAATGTGTAAAACGTACGCTACTCCTTAATTTCTAGAGCTTAGAACAAGAGTAATTGTAAACATTTTAAGGTATTATCACATTGAAAAATTATTTCATATATTATAATTTTAAGTAAAACTATGGAGAAATTAGTTCAATTTATACGAACCACGACAACGCGTTATAAGATTTTTTAAAGTTGGATATTTTAAAACAACATTTTGATTTTTTTTGTATTTTTTTTTAATCTTTGTTTGAAAATTAGTTTCAATGGTTAAAATAATGGGTTAAAAGTAATTTAATTTAGGTATTAGAAGTTGAAATTTTAATACGAGGTTAAGCATAATACCATATTACAACAGCTTTTCAAATGCGATGATTGATCATTGCTCACATATTTATAATAATATATTACAACACTGTTTTATGTAGATTTAGGACAAAGTAAAACCTAGTTTCTCAATCGAATATACTATTTATTTGTATGAATATATTTTCAACTGTAGCAAAATATTCTTATGTTACTTTTGTTTCAATTTTGATTCGCTTTTCTTTGCGAAGGACAGCTGCAGTGCAGGTCCGTCAATACATCGTCATTATAAATTTGAAAGCTACACTTGCTCAAATTGCTTAGTATATATTTTTGATTGAGAAATATAAATGTTTTTTTTTAAATTTTTTCACACCATCCTATGCAAGTATAATATAAAAAATCATGATTCATCTGAGTAACGGCTGAATAAGACATAATATTATTAACATATTGTTATTATTTTTGTATCTTTAAATCTTTTAGATTTCGTTTTTTCATTGATTATATATTACAACAGTGGTAGCTGTATAATACGACGATAAAAGAATTAGCGTTCTTTAATTAATTTTGCTACACAAAACATAATAATAATAATATAGATAATAATCTAATGACTGAGGTTACGGCATTTCCGGTATCGTGCGCGGACCTTGAACCTCTACCGCCATTTAACCGACAATTGAAAACAAATAAATATCGCGCATTCGCCCATTGTGCGTAAAATACGACGCTTGTCCTCGAACCGGATTTTAAATAATTTCCACTGTCACCCCATTGTGTCGTAACCCTGCAGTATTAACCCATATTATTATTATTAATAAAGCCGAAGGAAAGTCGAAAAAAAATTAAAAATCCATATCACGCCTCACTGTGTTGTTATGCGATATGGTTGTTGTATTGTGCCGATCATATATAACATAACCTAATATCACGTTATAAATTAATAAAAATAATAGCTAAATCGTATGCTTATAACAATGATCGAACAATACGATGTTTTTTTGTCGTAATAATAATATTATTATACGTTTTCCAATAGTTTTGTCGGATTGGACCGTCCGACTCGAACGGGCGTTTGCACTGCACGCGGCCTGCAGTACCTAAGTATATTGTAATGGGTATTATAAGTCTATAGTGTTCATTTACGGGTACGTCACAACGCCGACGACAACGGCGAAGGACATTGACATTCTATAACATATTATAATAACGTTATTATATTACGATACACGCGTGTACTTGCTTTTCGACGTGGTTCGGGGCTAAAGTCCTTATCCTCGTTTCGGTAATCGCTAATTAATCGTAAATTGATTGTATTGCGGCCCGACAATAATGTAGGTACGCACGGTCGATAAAACACATCCTCTTTATTATGTTATATAATAAATATAATAGCGCATTATTAATTTTCGTGTACGTGGGATTACGAATCATAATTTTTTTCCACTTTAAACCATTATTTACGACGGTTGCTGTCATTTCGGTTTACTCCCTCCCATCCACCCACGACCCGCCGTAATCCATCACCCAGCACGGGCGGCACCTCAACCTTGACATTAGCACTTTTACCGCATTCGACGCCGCCCCGGCCACAACTGCAATACTGTTGTGGTGGCCGCGGGAACTTTTCACAATATTTGGCTGTAGTGAACGAGATATAATATCATTTAAACGCTACAACTGCACATGATGTGTTATGCTAATATTATAATAATAAAGTAAAGACAATAAATCCACACAATGGATAGCCGTTCGTATTGCAATTACGGTTTTTAAAATTCACTCGGTTCACTATATCGTACACGCCGATAAACTGGCTCGACACGTGTGTATTTCTCTATTTTACTTTAGGCTATCGCAGAACAAGGTCTGGCGTGATTTATTGATGATCACGACGATTCGTTTTAAAGATATGGTAATCGATTATTATATTTTATACGCAAAACATTTTGTATTTATTTCGTTCTGTCGAAATGATTTTATTTAGATTATTGTTTATGCTCACACGCAATAGACTAATGATAATATAGTAACATAAAATAATTTTATAAAGAACAAAAGATAAATGTTAAAATAAAATAAAATATATTTTAGTAATATGAATAACTGTGAATGGGGCAACAAATCGATATGGTTGGTGTTAAAGTTTGAGTTCTAGATAATTTGGCTATTGAATGGGCGATGGAGGAGTAGTTGTGAGACAATCGATTATGGGTCCTCGTTAGTAGCAGATTGGGCATTTAAAAACAATGGTCTGCCTCTCAGCTCCACAATCGCATTCTGGTGAATTCCCTAGGCCCCATTTGTGCAAGGGAATCTGCACATTTGTCATGTTAGGAACGGACTCTATAATAAGTATGAACCACAGGTTGCGTGGTAAATCAAATCCTGTGGGTGTAATGCTGTATGTTCTGGTGATATCTTGGACAGTAGGTCACCGTACTTTACCACGGTTGTCCATGTTCGTGTCCAGCTTGCCATCATTTAGAAGTTTGTGTTGATTAAATATTTATATCCTTAGCTGTTTTTATTGGGTCATTTTTAGATGTCAATCGTCTTTTGACCGCATCTTCAGTAAAATTATTGTTTAAAACACTCTTTAATGAAGACATTCGCTCTTCGGAGAGTTAGGGAGGAGGTAAACGATTTTGTATCATAATTAAATTCCGCTAAAATAATGTTTCATCTTTTTATAAATATACGGCCAAGACGTAGAAGTATAACACTAATATTTAATATTATACTATTTCATTTTATTAGACATATGTATGAAAAAATAAATTCAACAATACAATATTGTAAAAAAAAGGAAAATAATATGTTTAATAATGTACTTTTAAGATCGATGTACTGCCATATATCATATATTATTTATGTATATTTTATGGTACAACATTTAAGATAATATATAATCAATTAGCATTATTTTCTTTTAGTGTTTAACAAAATTCAAAGTAATTTAAATGCATATAATATATATGTAGGTATAGAAACAGTCTTTTTTTTGTATGATGAAAATAAATATATAGGTATGTATTTTATTTTTGAGAGAAGAAATAAATTCTACAAAGTATAACAATGTTCAATGTTGAAAAAATGTCTCTATGCTATACATATAGTAGGTATCGAGTGTACATTGCGTCGTTGTTCATTAAATCACTGTAATTTAGTGTTAAATTTGAATTAAATGATAAATCATTACGATTATAATAGGAAATAGTGTATTAGCATTTACCTATTATTTCTAAAAATATATTTTTATTTTTTACCATTTTATACATTATACATATTTTATATGGTATAATTGTAAATTTTATAAAAATGTATTTATATATATATATATATATTTTTAGTCATATAAAAATAAATATATGATTTTTACTTTTAGACCAATATTAAATCTCTGTAACCCAAATAATAGCAAGAATTTTGCTCTTCATAACAATCATAACATGTATTATAAGGAAAATCTCTTTCAAATATCCCCAGCATATCATTAATAAGTTAATATTATAATTTATAATAAAATAATATAGGTAGTCTTGATTTAGTGATTGTTTACAGGTATTTTATATGAACTAAATAAGTAATTAATTATTAAAATATGAATGGTTAATATTGTTAGGGTACTTTTTTGTTTTCAACACTTTATCTTTATAATAGGTACTATAAGCTAACAAACGTGAAAATAAAGATGACTTAAAATTAATATTTTATATTCTCGTTATAAAATTAATTGCCATTTCATGTTGAAATTAACATAAAAGTATGTAATTTTAAAAAGGTACTTTCAGGTCTTAGGTAAAAAAAAATTATCCTAAAATATTATCCTAGTAAATATTTTTTGTTATTAAAAAGGGATATTTTAAATTACTTTTGAATTAAACGTTAGAAAAATATTATTTTAAAATTAAATGTTCCTCAATAAATTAAAATGTATTTTCAGGTTATTATTTTATATATTTTTGTGTATACCAAGTGAAGTGGTGAAACAGTGTTATTTCTTTAATTAATAACAGAACTGAGTGTATTTAATTTGTGTTGTGATATTATTTTAATGTACTGGACTACATTTTCTACAATATATTTCTTTTAGTTTTAAGAAGCTGTACTTAACACGTATGTAACATAATGCTGAAAACATCAATTAACTACCTATTGATTTAACTTCTGAAAATAAAGAAAATGTTTCAAAGCACTGTACATAATAGCTTTTATAAAATTAACTTGCAACACATTTTTTTTCATTTTGAAATGTTTTGTTTTTAACTTTAATGACTAAACTCCGTTTATACATTAAATAAGTACCTAGTATATAATAGTAGTATAGTAAATTTTAAAAACAGTAAACAAATTAATACTTGACTCCAGTGTAGCGTTTTTGAAGTAATTTGAGTAGTTTCAGCCGTTTGAGGAGCTATCTGGCTTATCAAATATGAAGCGTGCTGACCAAGAGAATGGAAGTCAAAGGTTAGTTTACAAGACACTATTTTAATTATGCTATTTTGACAAAACGGTGCTCAAGTAGAGTCTTTGGACTTACGAACCAACGGGATAAGTACGCAGAACGAAACGCTTGAACTACGGTAAAATATTAGATATTTCAACAGTGACCTACTGTATCATAAGGAAAACATAGTTTTTGACACATATTATCCAAAATATTGATATCGCAATGAATATTTTTATTAAAATTGTACAGGAAAGCCTTTTCAATACAGAAACATGCAATAACAATCTAGTTGACCAAAAAATACACATATAATAATTAAATATTTGTCTGAAAATAGATAGTATAAAGCTTTCATTCTCAAAAATGTATGGGAGATAAAAAAAATCGAAATATTTACAAGTTAAATTACACAGCAAAAATGCTCTTGAGAAAAATAAATTGGTACAAATTGTTTTTGTTTTTTTTATGCAGGTACAAAAAAAAAATTTGTGTTTTTAATCGAATAATTATATGCATACAAATAGCGATCTTACGTCTTAATAAATCAAAATAGTAATTATTATTATTAAAAAAATCATAAATAAACAATATGTCTTAACTCACATATTGATGTATATAAATAAAATCTTGTACAGAGTAAAATTAGTCTCTAGAAATAGGTAAATTTAAACGAAATACAATTTAATTTAGGAATTTATTCAAAACTTGTTCTAAAGATGTATTTTACATGATGCAATACCTTTGATAGATTTTTTTGCTTAAATAGGTACATATTATCAACTTTAATTTGTATAAAGTTTTAAGTTCGTGCAATACCATTGCAGGAACAGAATACATATATTGTACTATTATGTACAAGTAAAAACAAAAAATTAAAAATGCATTTTTTGTTTATGTATAAATATAAAACTACTGTCGTTAACTACTACGTATAGGATAAAATATAAATTATATAAAAATATATAAAATTGGATCCTCATCAGTGGTGTACCTAAATAGCCTATCTAGGACGCCGTGTGATCAAAATGTTATTTTTGAAAAGAAAAAACTTAGATATTACGAGAAACTACTGAATGCAAATTAAGAACTATAAATTAAAATAATTGAACCATCAGACACACTTAATTACGAGAGTATCGTGATTAAAGCCCTAAAAGTTCGACTCGATAAATGGATTTAAATAAAAATATTAAGATATTCGATTTGTAAAAGATGGCCTTATGTCTGAAACAGATTTACATGATAGTTGTACATAAATATAAATAAAAATTACACTTAATTTTTAAATCAATGTCAATATTATTAATACTAAAAATCACGCAGTGCCATGTCGTCGTACCTATAACACTACACGTCGTATAAACTTGTAAACTCTGTGCATAAAACATAGTGCATTATTGCATTAACTTAAAATTATAAAATATAATAATATTAAGTATTGCAGGTAGTAAATGTATAATATATTCATGTATTCTGCAGAAGCAATAATTACATCTTTACATCGGAGATGGACGTTTAAGGACGATATAAGCTTTGACAGTTTAAAATTTAAATGATATTAAAATTGTATGTTTTTAAATTTTAATCTTTGTATAAAAAAATACACATGTAATATAGAGTTAAAGCTCTTTTGGTTTTGATTTTTTTGGTAAAGATAATACATATGACAATATGTAAATTCTAAGTGTAGGTAGGTATTTACTAATTCACTATTTTTCCTGTTGTTTAGCAAAACAAACGATTTTCTTTTCAGCTCTTATATCAGTTTCGTATCGATAATCATGATCCAGCCATAACTGGACACCACCACTTCTACCACAAACACTACCGTCATGGTTGCGGATGTACACTAGCTGAGATTGGTAGTCAAAAATAATAACACTTAGAGAAATTCTTATGAATCATGTATGTACATTACACACATATAAAAACATAATCACAATAGCCATTATGAAAAATGCATAAAACGACACCCGAAAAACAAATGAATAATACTGTCGAGGGGTTTAGAGAAACGGTTTTTGCAGAAAATTATTCATATCGTGCACCTCAGGTTAGCTTCATATATTTTTAATCGATTATTATGTGTTGTATCGATTCATTACATTTATTACTTTATGTTATCACTTATCACTCTCAATTAATGTAATAGCTCCTATTCGGCGTTGGTGGAGGTAGATTTGTTTTTTTTTAGTCTTACGGCCGACGTTTGTGTAATACATAATAATACTATTCAGAGTGATAGGTACACAATGGTTTTTGAGATTGCGCGATACACAATATTATTAATATATGTCGGTGCGATAAACATTATAAAGGTTTTGTGTGCGATTAGTTCCTGTAAAACGCGCCCTAACGATTGCACAAAAACAATGATGAGATGTCGGCCACGTAATCAAGACCTTTATAATATATTATATTAAGTAATATTACGCGAATAATTTTGTTTAACTTTATCCGTCACACGCGCAGACGATTTCTTATTTATTTTCACCGTTATTATATTGCAATGTACCTAATATCAACCAAGCAATCGAGCATACCGGCCAGATTACTCGCAATTTTTTTAATTCGAATTTAATTTCGATATTTTAAAAACCTTTAATGATTAAAAAAAAAAAAAATCGAATCCACGCGATCGAAAAAAAGGCGCTGACCTGACGTTTCACGTGCTCTCGCATAATACTCGTACGCCATATTATAACGCTCGTCCGCCTCTGCGTCAGACTATCGATGACGGTCGGGCACCCTTTTGCGCCCTCGTAATGGGTACCTACATACAAGCAACCCTTTTCTTCGAAAATCGGTTAGATCTAATGTACTCTTCCGAAAACGACAACAATAATCCAAACATACAATACAATATATTTAAGGCATACCACGTTTTAATGGCTCCAAATGTTCCCGGCAGACACGAGACGTACCCATACAACGTAGATAGGTACATCCGAACGTAAGACATTGCAAAAACTCCGCACGTCTGTCTGCGTGTAGGTGTGCATTACGGTTAAGTCGTTGCCATTAATCGCGGGCCCAACAAGGTCATATAATTGTTATATTATCGGTGGCGACCTCTATTTGTCTTGAAATGATAATGATTTGCACTCGAAATGGCATAAGCCCGCGCGCATACCACCAATGTATATAATGTGTAATTAATAAAATCGTATCATTCGAAAATTTCGGCCGATGACGAAACGAGAACGAAAAAATAATAAAACGGTCTGACCTAATGGACTCGAATGTCATTCGCTGTACGCGGTTTTCGAAGCTCTGATTTTCATCTCACTCCAGTGAATTAAAAACGAAACAATAACATTTGAAGGTCAGAGTCTCATAATGAGCAATGATAAATACATGCCTACCGCTGCGTAATGAGTAATAATATATTACACGGGAACCGTATAATAGTAGTCCACATCATTGTACTATTCATAACCATTAACTGTGGACCGATTTTTTTTCCCTCCACCGACGATACTTATTATTACAGTTCTTCAGCAGTTGTATAATATTATATTTTAGGTCATAATATCGTTATTTATTATGAATTCTATTGCATGAAAAAATGTGAGATATTGTAACAATATGTATCTCTTCGTTGTTACAAATTGAAGACTCGATAAGAAAAAAATATCTGTTCGTTCATAATATTTTATTTTTTTTATGTTTAATCTCAATAGGTACAATTTGTTCGATAAATTCATTGTACATATTTTTCTTGAACCATTTCACTGTATACATTTTATAATCAAACCGATCGTATCACACGTCCCATTGTGATTCTTGTGTAAGATATATATACGAAATAATTTACATAATGTTCCAACGTTTCAGCAAATGGTTCAAATTTCAAAACTCCTATACGAAGAGTGACTATTTCTTTTGTTATGTCACTGAATATTATAAGTAAGCTGAAAATTAATTTAATGAAGTATCGAATTAATGCAAATAAATTATATGTGAAAAATCGACTTAAAAGTTAAAATATAAAATGATAGTGATCAATATAATACCGTACATTTTAATCATAAATAAAATATATATTTATATTTTTAAGCATATAAATAAATAGGTATTATTGAAAACTAAGGTTATCGATCATAAATAGATAAAATAGTGTAAAAAAATACATCAATAATACCATTGATTAATAAACTAATAAGTACGTCGTATAAATAATATGTATATGGTAAAAAGTAGATCAAGGCAGTACAATTATTTTAGTACAACTCTATTGAAAACGTAATTATTTGTTAGTCAAATTTAATTAAATTAACTATCCATGTATACAGCGTGATTCACTAAACATGCCCTTCCTCATTTTCCTTCAAAAAAGCAATTCTTGAAAATGTAATTTACAATTAGTAATTAATAATTTATGTAGTATGGTAGAAAAGGACTAAGGAGGTTTCTCATATGAAAAATAAAAGCTTAGCCTCCATGGGAACTCAACTCCTTAAGTACAAAAGTCATAAAAAAAAATTCAAGAATTTGAAAATATGGTATATACTCAATGAATATATTTAAAAATTCAAAAAATCAGATTTAAAATAACTGCATTATTGAAGAAAAAGAGAGTTACATGATTGGTGAATCACCTTATATATGTTGCAAAAATGTCAGTATATATTACGATTGTATTTTTATCTTTCGAATCTATACAAATGAAAATGAGATATATAAAATAAAGAATAAAGCAATATTATTTTTTAAAATCTATATTATATAGTTTCAAATAATATTTTCCTTTTTCTATCACTTGACTGCTACGTCTTATTCGGTTCATCGAGTTTTAATACGTTTTTGAACTTTTTGACTGGTATGGCGTTATACCGATTGCAAATCGCAATTGACTTGTAGTTCAAGTTAATCGTACTGGAAATATTACGATTTCATGTCCGTTGACATCGTTGGATCTGAAAATTATTAAATTGTACCTTAACAAAAGATAAAACTCATGCTTATTAGGTAATTGTTATGATGTACAATAATGTAAAATACGAAATACGAATAACAAATATAAAACATGTTAACAAATCCGTTGATAATACAACACTAATAACATGTTAATAAAATAACAGGCAAACTACCTATCAAAACATTTTTATAAAATATACTCTTTTATCATGTTCTAGTATTCTGCACCATGGCGTGGAAATAAATATTACGAATTCCATCTCCTTAATTTTGTATCACCCAAAGTATAGTTTATAAATATCCCTTTATCGTCGTAATTATATTACCATAGACTTTTTTAGTCAGGAATTCGATTAGAAATGTAGTCCTTTAAAGACGCAAAGCGACCAGATTCCACAAAATCACACCAATATTAATGTCAACACACATACCAAGATATCAACGGTGATGAAATTACAAAAGTTAAAAAAAAAAAACCTAAAAACCAATAAAATAATAACTCATGTTCAAACGTTATGAAATAAGATTTACAGTACCTACATAACGAGATGATGTTTAATTTTTATAACGTCGTCCAGTGTTAATAATTATAGTGGAACCTACCAATGTCATATTTTCACGCCGGTGAAAAATAATGCACGTCGAGTTATCTGTGGGAACGCATATTATGTTAAGAAGAATAATAATTATAAAGTAGCGCGTAGGAGTAACTCTAAGAGATGCGAACGGATGACAACCTGATTTTCAATGGGATTTCGTACAGAGTCGTTTAACGCAATTGAATAAATCGCGATTTATAACAATATATGGCATATTATATGGCACACACGAGCACACACACATACACAGCAAAGTTGACATAGGATGTATATACATTGTATCTGCGTATATAGTTACGTCATACATTGTCAACCGTTACATATCTTTATGTATATCTTGGCCTGATTGTAGGGACTACTTTACGTCACGAGAATTTCATGAAAAAAAAAATTTGTTCTATTTTTAATCGTTATTGCATGAGTAATGAATGAACTGGTATAATTTCATGAAATGTAAATCGTGAGAACGCTGTAAAGTTTTATTTTTTGTCGTAGCAGTGTATGTTTTTTTTTTTATATATAATTTTATCATGCCTACGTAATATAACGTATAGGACCTATACTACCTATACTATAGGTACATTGCGTATTGTACTGTAGCTAGTTTAATATATTATAATATTATTATGGATTTATGTATGTTATGTTCCGCTGACGATTTAATGGATTACAAATCCGTTGATAATTCGGTATTAAAATAATAATCGTCTATAGATTTAACTGACTTATTGATTGTTGAACTAATATAATAACTCGTTATAGGAACGTATAAAACGCCGTTGTACGATATTTTATATAAAAATAAGGATATTATTATCCCGAAAATGTTCGCCCTCTTAAAATATGCTAATACGAGTGTTCAAAATTAGTCCAACTGTAATAATGACCTAAACGTCTCAATTTCGAATTACCATAGTGGAACGTTTCGCCTTGAATAATTGCTCATTAGACAGACTGTGGACGTACCTATATACATATATATAATACGCACATCACGTCCTCTTATAAGTGAATAGCGAAAATACTTGAAATACCTATAAAATGTGTATAATAAAACTGTTATCATACATTGGTACCATGTAAAATATATAATACACGCCTAGCTATAATATGCGTGGCTGTATAATATTCGTTAGGTTACGGTCACGATGTGCGTTTATGATATATTATTACGGTATAGCTGAGTAGATATACGTGTAATAAAATTATTATATGTTTCGTACGCGGACATATTTTTTTTGTATTTTATTTCCTGGACGGCGACCGCGACGCGCGACGACGTGGCGATCAATCATTTATTAACGGCCAAGCGGACCCGCGGCGGCGGTGGGGTTGTCGCAGTAATTAATATTGCGCCGTCACCGGTGGTAGTTTTAGTACATATGGCAGTGGCGTGCGGACGACATAATACTTTACGCAGTGGTTGCAGTGGCGGCAGTGGCAGTAAGTTTGACTTCGCTGGACTATAGCGGCGATCCTATACACGGGACGCGGGTAATTGTGTTCACGCCACACCGGTCACGACCGAATTTCAAAAACTCTATTATAATTTATATACCACTGGTGAGGTATACACATACCAGCGCGGAAAGCGATGGACCAATGTTTCTTAATTTTTTCGTGTTCGCTTTCTACGGAAAATTTAATTTTACATTTCAATCACACGATATCACTAATGATGTGCACAAGTTAACCTATTATTGTCATTATTTTTATTATTACTATTTATTAAATATCGATAATAACGATTCGATTTGAACGACTATAATGAGATTATTTTGAAAAATACATATACGTACAATAACAGGACAACAATTTCCGCACACCTAGACTTTAATTTTGTAACTTTTATATTATTCAAAAATAACATTTGCGTCGATACGTTGTTTAACATTTTCATTTTACCTAGTAATTTCCAACTGACCCCGTAAGTCTGTGACATTACTATTTTCACACAAACCTCCGAAATTCGGCCAATACTGAGATATTATACTCAATAATTTATTAAATTTTACTGAAAAATCGAGTACGGTCTATAAGCGACCTTAAGACGTCGTTTGCTGTACATGTCACGTTGCAGTGGTCTGCTTCTCGAATACAATTCTACTGATAGGAAGTTGTCTTTAATTTATCATACTTACAAGCTATCAAGTTGTGTACTTAATCCCATATCATAGTCGGGAATACTGTTTAATATTAAACTCACGAGAAATATTCAATATCGAACTGTAATCATCATGGAGTATTTTAAAAACTGAAAATAACCTATTTATCATCCATAAGATGAAAGTTTGATTATTTCTTAGTAATTGTATTGTGTATGTACAATATATCCAAATTAAGTACTGACATAATTAATTTGTGATTATTAAACTTTTATAAGTTCTACAAAATTAAATATTAATATTTAAAAACTATAATATCAGCTAATATTTTTTGAAGATTTTGGACAATTCTTTAAATATGGATAAATTTATCGTAATTAACCTATTAAAGATGAAATATATAAAAAATAATTGTGAGCATAAATTATTATTGTATAGCAACAAATCTTGAAAAAAAATTTTAACACTTTTGGTGCACTGAAAATAATGAATAATTTCAAAATTAGTATGATTATTATCCACGTGTGTGGACTAAATCTGGCTAATTTAGCTAGCTAATACAAGATTGTATTACATATTATTAATATTATTGGTTTGTAACAAATCAGTCGTACAAATAACCAGATTTTAATGTGAGCAAAAGTCATACCTATACGTTATAATTTAAGGATGATTTATACACATCATTAGGCAACAACATGAAATAACCATTGCTCCAAGGCATTATCAATTTATTCATTTTGTTTAAAATGTATTTCTGTTAGCGTTTTAGATTTACCGGGTTATAAGAATATAAATATATTATCATAATTTTATGGGCTATTTAGATCTAGATGCATATTCAGTTCAAAACACACTAAGGCCTTATTTCATAAGATATTATTTCATTTTTGAAAAATAATATTGAAAAGATTTTCATCGGTTGATAAGAAAGTGTATAATTCTTTTTAAATAATAAAATGAACAATAGAATGTTCGGTTTTATAACGTGTCACTGCAGAGTAATATTTTTTTGTAACATAAAACTCGCATGTAGGTAAGTAGGTACCTACTGAATGCACAAGTACTCGTGTTTTTAACGGAGTTCTCACGGATCATTCAGAATCATTTTCCTAACGGTGTTTTAATAATCACTAGAGGTCTGCGCCTCCGGGAAGTCCCGAGACCACGCATCGCTGTCACGCTAAGTGCACTGCTGAATGTCAGTTATTACACAGTTATTATGCAACTGCAATAGATGTGACTAAGCCGCCGACCCGAATTTGAATCAGAGCGACGAGCTCAGTATGCCGGACGATCGTCCCGTGACCCTTCAGCCCGACTTAAAAAGTTCTCGGCGGCGGTGACAAAAGGATTTTTCAAACCACCGTGGCCGTGAAACCTGCATGCACATCGCTCTGTAATGGAGGTGAACAGTAAAAAATAAAAATGCCATTTTCCTAACGGGCGCATAGTTTTTTTTTAATCTACCGCCGCAAATAAATACAAACGATGAGAAATAAATTAGAGAAGGAGACAGGACGTATCACGCAGGACGACGACACGCAAAATCGACTGGTGTGTCGTCATCAGTAAGCTGGTTTGTACGCTGGGGCGCTGTGCGGAGCGTTGTAGGCGGGTGCCGAGTAAGCCGGTGCCGAGTACGACGGGGCCTTGTATCCACCCTCGTTCTTGACGACGGCGTTGAAACCGTTGTAGTCGTCGGCGGTGTATTCGACGGTGCGGGTGGAACCGTCGGCTTCCAGAAGGCTGTAGGTTCCCTTGACGTATCCGTTTCCGTCACTGTATTCGGATTGGCTGTGCACGTCGTAGGTGTGTGGGTCGTTTACGCTGTACTCGAAGCTGTACGGGGCGGGTGCCGGGTAGTCGGCGGGCGCGTGGTAAGCGGGTGCCGGGTAGGCGGCTGGCGCGTGGTAAGCGGGTGCCGAGTAAGAGGGTGACGGGTACACCGGAGATCCGGCGACGGCGGCCAACATGGCTGAAGCCAAAATCACGACCTGCGATCGAGACATACGATTATTATTATTTTCGGTACGAATCTGTGACGTATGTACCGCGTGCTCGAAACAATCGCGAATTTCCGATCTCTGCACACGTTTTTCGTATAATAATAATATAACCTTTTATAATAGATTAAAACTCTCGAACGAGTTATTTTTCGACTGGATACCCAAAGATTAAATAATGCCTGTTCAGTGTATGTATCAAAATATGATGTTTTTTAGTATAACCTATAATCTATACATAGGTACTTCATAATATCGTGAGTTGTTCCTTATTCAACAACAATTATTATCCCAATCGAATGACCGAAACAAGACGACGTGATAGAAAATGTGAAAAACTGAACATTTCAACGAGAATCTATAAAAACAACAAACGCGCGACTACTATATAAACACAAAAACAAAATAGAATCTGATTGGATAATTAAACTGAACAAAAATCAATATTTATATAAACGCTATTGATGGTCCAACAACGGTCCGTTGTTCTTTCATATTTTTTGGAACTCGGTTGTTTATTCAACGGCTGTTGAACTATAAAATCATCAGAGACTATTGGCTTTAAAGCGCCAACAACAATATCGTTCGTTAACAATCGAGAAATTAAAATTTGTAAAAGTATTAAACCATTGAGTTTCATAATACTGTTAAGCATTTAATTTCAAAACATTATAATTACTACCTAGTGGCCGTTTCAAATTAAACGAAATAAAAATATAAACATCGGTTACGTGATATCAACGAAGAACGATTTGATTAAAAAAATTAATACTTTCTATGAAAATAATTCACAACAAATTCACAGAAAATAAAAACATAAAACCATCATACCTTAGAAACCATGTTGTTGGATTTGAGCTGTGTGTGATCTGAGTTGTACGTGATCTGTTTCGGACAGAATATTGATCAAAACCTTGCTGCTACTGTTGTATTTATGCCGCGCGTGATCTACTTATTACAATATAATAATATATTATGTCCAAGCACTTTTCCATGTGTTTTTTTTTCTGCTCAGCCCAACGACATAAAAAACATTGTGAGTCTCATACGATGGCCTACCCCGAGGTGTATGTAATATTGTAATATTTTATAAGAAATTTAAAAACGGCCACTCCCCACGGAGACAGCCGATTGTGCCCAGCAGCCGCGAGCCGGTCATATAGCGTGTGACCGACCAACGCTTTTATGTAAAATAAATAACAATAATCCAGCACCAAGGCTGTGTGTTTACCTCTGGCATAGTGTGTTTTTAATTTTTGTAGAATTACGCGTGCCCTAAATTTGTCACTATTAAAAAGATAAATGCGTTACACAATTTTTGTCGATCTATGAGTTATGGTATGTACATATGGTATGTAACAACACATTGAAACTCCCCACCCTAAAAAAATAAATTTCAAAACTCACATACATGTACACTAGTGTGACGAGACGTTCCACGTTAGGGGGAGGGGGGGCGCTTTTGTCCCACATTCATGAAAATTAAATATTCAAATTTTTTTGTTTAACAATTTGTATGTAAATAATTTTTTAACAATGTATATATTCTATGGTTTTAGTTATACAATTCAGGTAGTGACCACTATCATAATTCAATCATCAATTATTATAATTATATTCCAATAACTAATAAGTCTTATAAAAAGTAGTATTCAAATGATGTTTACTATTTATCCATATTAGTTTTATATACAAACAAAATTAATTAGCATGATAATCACGCGGGAAGGGTTTTATAATTAATTGTATGCAGTATCAGTAGTTCTCAAAAACTTTTAGAAAGTTTCCCCGTTTTGGACAAGAAAATTATGGCCACACGTACACGCAAATATAATATATAACATTATGTGATTAAATTATTAAAACAACCGAATATTTTCGAGTTTATAAAAAAGTTTAATGTCAAGTGTGATACTTACAATATTATGTTTGCGAGTCTGGAAGGGACAAGTCGTCTGGCGGTTTTACCTTAAGGTAACTGAAAAACCCATTGATTACTTTTTTAAAGTTACGTCACATCGTTTTAAAATAGTAGACCCTTAAAAGATTACCCTAAGCATTAGGTCAAGTACCAAACATTAAATAACACTCAAATTAGCAAGTCTGTACTGGAGGTTGTTGATATATTTTCACAATGCTTGAATACGTGACGTATATTAAAATTTAATTAGGTAATGAGTTATTCATACGTGTCTTGTTGTACTCATTTAATTATTAACTTGCAATTATACGCGTTTATTAACTTTTTTTTGAAATGTTATTTATATTCACTACATGCTACAACCCACTAAAGACATGACGATACAAATAAGTCGTTGAATATGTGCTAAATATCCGAAAAAAAAAATAAAACAAAAGGTGCATAGATTTATTTATGAAATATTATATGGGTAGGTGAACAAAATAACGTACCAATAATCTTTGGAATGTCATTTTCTGTTACTTTGATGTTAGCGTTACTCGTTTTTAATAATGTACACTGACTGGGTAATAATTATTATGACGTTTCAATTACATGAAAATTTGGTCAATATGTTCGATACGTATTATTTTACACAATAATATTGGTTTGTGCAATTACATCACTTGATAAACAAAACAATGTTTGTTAAACATATTATTGTGTATAATATATTAGTATAAATATTATAAAATATACAATATCAAGTGGTGACTGGGTATTTGCTTATGATATTCACTAAACATTTAACACCATAATAATATAATATACCTACGATTCTTATCGAAGACGAGAACGTAATGATTTTATAATGTCGTATTCGTTCATCGTTGTCTGCGAAACAACTATAAAGATACCTATAGTAATAACGTTATCTAAAATGTTTCAGGTTGACGACGTATTTCATGTTTCGTATATAATTTCAAAATGTTTTTATGATTTTATCAAAACTAAACTGTGTACGAAAAGGGCACGACGAGAAATATTGTATATAAAAATTGAATGTATCTTTTATAAAATAATTTAATATTTTAACGGTAAAGTTAGAATGAAACAAAAATAAAATAAAAATCATTCAGTCAGTTAAAAATATTTTTGGAAATATAATCATAACAGTCAAAATTCAAAAAAAAAATTGATACAAACATATTGAATATGAAAGACATTGGAACCCGGACATGACGTTTTAATTGTAAGGAACGAATTTCGTTTTGCATAGGTATGTATAATTTACGCGTTCATCATATCATAGTAACAAATGATGTCACCATAGCAACTGACTGTGTAACATAAAAAATCTTTATATATTTTTTAATTAATTTCATATAGACCCCCGGCCAAAAGAAACCTTCATGTATTAAAAATATAATCAACCAACATTGTAACAAAATAATTAATTTATATATTTAATCAATTCAACATTATTAAGAATTTATCAAAGAGAATTTTGATTTTTTTGATACATTTTAAGTATAAAATTTGATATTATCTGAAACAAAATATTTATTAGTATTTGTCTTACGAAATTCTTCGATAAAATAGATATTACAACTAATACACAATAAGTGTAATCATTATTCGAAAATTCTGTTTGAATTAATTGAATCATAAGAGTTATACCTTAGTTGCTTCAAAATAATAAACATATTAGGTATTTACATCTAGCATTGATATCGAGTAAAATACATAAATCGTTTTTTTTTCATTACAACCTGGTATAAGATTAAACTTTTGAAGATGAATTATTTATTAATTATTATTATTTTATTAAAAATAAAATTGTATATGAAAGTTAAATCTACTAATTTAGAATATTTTCAATTATTATAGTTACTATATGTTTTAATATTGATAGTACTCCAAACTTTTGTATTTCATTGGAAATAATATAATACATTAAATAAACAAATTTAAGAAAATTTAACAAATTTAACAAATTTAATTTAAGCAACTGCAATACATTGACGTATAATATAAGACAAACAGCTAATTCATTCATCATTGAATAGTTTAGCATTTTATTATTATTGCTTTGGTTTGTATTGTGTTAGTGTTGTACTCTTGGCGTTTTTTAAACAAAATTATAACGCAGTTAACGATACTCAGTTCTAAACTTTTTTTTTTTAGTAGTAGGCAACAAATAAATTATTCCCGAGACAAAGTTAACTGTTATAGGTTATAGGTAATAAAACAAAGCAAAGAAATTGAATTCCTTGATGGGAGTTCTTAAATAAACTTCATTGAACTGGATAATAATTATTTAGCGTTCTATTATTACTTAGCCATGAACAATTTGTTCAATTATTGTATTAAATATTTTGTAGTCATATTTTATGGTAGTTTTATATTTTGTTTAGTATCTATTAATGCGATTTAATTTCATTATTATAAGTGTTTGAGGATAAAAAAACTAATTTATATTTTATTATTCATTTTATGATACAATTTGTCATAAATTGTTATTTCATGATGCATTCATTTTAGGAGTACAATAATTTCATGTGCATTTTTCCATTATATGTATTGTATTCTTGTTGCATTAGGTCAGTCGATGTTGGTTTATAATACATATTATAGTTATTGTTATAACTTATAATAGAATCTATACGTATTACATATACACATAAATGCACATATTTACACATAGATAATATTGTGTATACAATATGTACCTACGTATACCATTAGAGGTTACGTACGTAACAAAACGGTAACACGATCAACATATTTTGGAACATGCGTATTAATAATTGATGCACCTAGTCAGCATATTGTCCTCAGGGATAAGGTAATTTCAGAACTAACTAGTCACTTGTGTGTAATAAATTGGTCTGAAATACAATATGGTAATAGTATAGGTGCAACAAAATATCAAACAATTGATTGATTAATGGTTAGTCGTTTCGGACATTATTAAATCTTGGTACTTAACATATTCCTTTGTAACCATTCGAATGTGCAATATTTATGACACTGCCATTTGTTACAGTGATGATGGAATCATTAGTGACATTATGATTCTTAGAGCATTTGAGTGCGTAAAATATGATTGTTCATTACCTATATAATATATTAAGATAAGTGCTACATTATAATATAGATAGATAAATTAAGGCAACCGAGTCAAGATGAACCACATAATTCGATACTGTTTAAAATATCATGGATTATATCGTTATGATTAAATATTCAGCTAAAACAAAGACGTACAAAGATTAAGTTTATCAACATTTTTTTATATTATACATAATACCAACAATTTTGTTGAAAAAATAATGTTAGTTCAAATTTATTGTATAACTGTATTTGAATCAGATATTATAGTATAGTAACTAATATTTAAATAGGTAGTTATGTTTATATTTAACTTTTGGATATATAAATACTATTTAGTAATTTTATTAATAGAAAATATATATAAGTAGTCATCAAAAATAGATACTATACATTTTACAATAAAAAATAAATAAATAATACTGGCCATAAAAATGCATGCCCATAATTTATTAATATTTTTTTTTTGGCCAAAAATAGTTTTTACTTCTTGTTTAAGCGTGAATAATAATTTAAACCAATTTTAACACGTTTGCTTTTATACAGATAATTATAGACATAGAAATGTAGTAAAATATATTTTACAAGTAGCTTTAAAAGTTATCAATGTATATAGTTTTGCCGGCTGCCACTCTACAAAGCTTAATATATACAATGACTTTATGGAAATGATTAAATACTAGCTTAATAAGCTTATTCACAGTATAAATTATCTGTGTAAAAAGATACCCTCCTACCCTCCTAAATTATCATACAATATGATAAGTGATAACAAACAGTTGTTATGAATGTCAAATTATAAACATTTTCTTATAAT
Source organism: Nasonovia ribisnigri (assembly GCA_027563435.1). NCBI lineage: Eukaryota > Metazoa > Arthropoda > Insecta > Hemiptera > Aphididae > Nasonovia > Nasonovia ribisnigri. The sequence goes on from JANEHU010004804.1 coordinate 470,087, forward strand.
TTTACTTTGAAAGTAGGTTACTCTATAGTTATAATTATAACTTATTTTTATATCGACAAAATTGTAGTTAATGTTTGTTACAATTATATGTTATTAGATATTTCACAGGTTTTCTCCTAGCCTTACCTAATCCAACTCATTCATAGTCATCCATTCATACTTAACAGTTGATAATCTCATATTGAGGGCATCTTATAGGTGTACAATATATTTGACGTGGATTTATGTAGAAAGCATAGTTAGCAAGTTGCTCGCTTAAATCCGTTGGATCAAGGACAAATGCATTACTCAATTGTTAATAAACTCTTTTAGTTCCACATTTGAGCAAGGCTCGGTAGTCGTAATTCACTAATAATTATATTTATCCTCGCTCCGTGGCTTTTGCTCTTTTATTTACTGAAAATTGTGCAATGTGCTATCCAGTCTTAAGTAGATCATAATGAGATCACTGTTATAGTACTCACATTAAATGTAAACCTTAATGATGACCACCTATGTTCAAACAAAATTTGTTGACTAATTTATTTAATGTTTGAAGTTCGATGTTTTAATTTGATAATATGAATGTTTTATTTATTTATTGTTCTGTATCATAGTTAATAGTCTGTGTATAGTATTTTGTATGATACGAAATGCTATTGTAGGATTTTAATAAAAAATTAATAAATAAATACACGTTGAGTTTTACGGTTTGCAAATATGAATTGTTTATTATATTTACATTTAAATAAATAAATAACAATAAATTAGAAGTGACATTTTTGTTTTAAAAAGTCAAATATTTAGCTTAGTAAGCTGGGGCGGAGTAAGCCGGTGCGGAGTAAGCCGGTGCGGAGTAAGCCGGGGCCTTGTAGGCTGGGGCGGAGTATGAGGGAGCAGAGTATGGGGCTTTGTAGGCCGGGGCGGAGTAAGATGGGGCCTTGTAGGCTGGTGCAGAGTAAGCTGGTGCAGCGTAAGCTGGGGCCTTGTAGGCCGGTGCAGAGTAGGCTGGGGCAGCGTAAGCTGGGGCCTTGTAGGCTGGTGCAGAGTAGGCTGGGGCCTTGTAGGCTGGTGCAGAGTATGCTGGTGCAGAGTAAGCTGGTGCAGCGTATCCACCTTCCTTCTTGACGACGGCGTTGAAACCGTTGTAGTCGTCAGCGGTGTATTCAACAGTGCGGGTGGAACCGTCGGGTTCGACCAGGCTGTAGGATCCCTTGACGTAACCGTTTCCGTCGGCGTATTCAGATTGGCTCTTGACGTCGTATGTGTGTGGGTCGTTTACGCTGTATTCGAAGTTGTATGGAGCTGGGGCATCGTAAGATTCTTGTCCGTATGCTGCTGGTTTGTAAGCGGGTTTGTAAGAAGGAGCAGAGTATGAAGATGGTGCAGCGTATGCCGGGGCAGCAGCGTATGCGGGTGCAGAGTAAGCTGGGCCAGCGGCGTAGATGGGTGCTGCTACGGGAGATCCGTAGGCGGTGGCCAAGATGGAGGCGGCGATGACTACGAACTATAACCAAAATATAATTACCATTATTGTTGTGTTATGACTTATAAGTTATAATTTATTATATTATATACATTATACGATATCTTATAACTTATTAACCGGCAAATATATTTTTAAATATAAATAAATATAGGTACCTAAATAACCACATTTCAATCAATTACTACCTACAAGTCACATTTTAGAATATATTATTTAAAAAAAATGTGTTAAATATATCGCTATGCTTCATTTACGTAAAATATATACTATTAAATATTTATATCAAATAATCCATCATAAATTCATAAAAAAATTATTTTTAAAATCGTTAATAATAATAACTTTGATTTATTTTATGTATTTTTAAAATTTTATTCTCATGTTTGATAAAAGTAAGTGACCAACTTTAAAGTATAATAGCCATTATCAACTATTACGATATTAAAATGATATAATATAATATTTTAACAAGAAAGTTCAAGGTATATTCTACAAACAATAATGATTATACTATCAGTCAAAACTCTATAAAAAATAATATATTCAACAGTTAAAAAAAAATCTTTAATTTTTTTACTTTAAAAAACTTATTTTAGCATGTATTTTATCACAGTTATGTGCTATAAATATAGTATATATTATATATACAGGTAGGTACTAAAAAATTTATTTTAGTAGATTTTTAAAGAACATGGCAGTATAACATAACGAATTGAAAGTGGCTTAATTTAATCAAGTTTTCCAGAACTACGTCTTACATAAGTTTCGCAATAAAAATATACGTAGAAATTATATTTATACACGTTGGTCTTAATATAGACTCTATTTTACTACGTAATTTTTTATTATAAACCTTAGCGGGCAAATATCTGACAGTTTATTAATACATTTAAGATTTAAACAAGTCGAAACGAAATAAGTTTAAGCGTTTAAGTATTTTTGAAACGTGACTAAAATGTGTATTTATTTTAACGACGGATAATAATGATAAATATTAACGATATCATAAAAATAAGCACAAATATCTTAAATTACTAGGCAGATAATTTGTACCGAATCACACTAAACTATTTTATGAGGGCGTGTTACACTGTTACAGTATAATAATAAGCACACGATGATAGCCAAAAGCTGTACATTTTTAAGTAACATTTTTTATATTCCAGAATATATATTTAAATATTAGAAATGTACCTCGTCTAATTGAAACAGAAGGTAACGATACATTTCACTGTGAATTAAATTATAAAATTATACTGAATTTATATAAGTGTACAGATTTAAACTAAACGAATTGCTCGAAATTAATACAACGCTCGATAAGGACCAACCATATACTGAAAATCATTAGTACGCCATTTCTATGCACCAGAATAAAACTTCACAAAGAATTTTTATACGGTATCGTCAGTTAGTAACTAGTAATAAGATTAATAATAAATAGAGTTATATACAGAGTCCAAGGTACTGGATTCACGTATAATACCAGAAAATAATACCATTCGTAAAACGGCGCAATGCGGAATATAACGAAAGACTTACGACTGCAGAGAGCGTAAATTCATGAAAGTTGCATTCCCTAAGAAGAATATATTCTATTTATTTATAATTTTTTTTTTTTTATCACAAAGTCAAAACAAAACCTACATATGATAAAACTTAGCTTACAAATTATATAATATTAACCATTATAGTCACTTACCATGTATGCCATTTTGATGGTTTTAGTGGCTGTATTTGTGTGCTTGAATTGCGACAGTTACAGATCAAACGTTGGTGATTGATAGTTGGCAAATGTGGGTGAACCGATTTATATAGTCTCGATGTGATGGTGGTTTACCGGGTATCCGACGGGGGAGAAGGGGGCTCTGGCGGTTTTTCGGTGAGGACGAAGGACAAACGCACCAAACACGCCCTACTTGTCCTCCGGCGTCGTTACCGGGTGTAAGAACCATTTCGGTTAATTTTTTTTTCGAGGTTTAGACGTAATACCACTGTTGTTCTCGTCAAACCCGGCCACCGTCGCCGTTGACCCCCTGGCCCCTCCTATCGTCATTGCCGCGGTTAAGGTTGAACCGGATGTACATTGATAATTTATCATTTTCCATGTAGTCATACAGATATTATGGTTTTTTTCACATTTTTTTTTTTTTTCACACACGCTAATTTTGTCTCCTCACGGTCACCGTGTAATATTATACTCATTTTACGGAGGGTAGACCACTGCTCCAATTCACTCGACCTCGTCGGTTCTTAAACACCAGATACGTCATGTACACGAGCTGTGCATGAAAAAAAAGTCATATTTCCGTTTTGTTTGATTTAGGTGAAGAATTTTTGATTGAAAAAAAACAATTTTTTGAGGGAAAGAAGAGTTAGGTTACGTTAAGTTATTTTGTTTTTACTTCAAACGCATTGTCCAAGAACAATCCACATCTGTCTTCAATCTGAGCTAACATTATTTTTCATTTTTAATACCATAATTCAACTGATGAAATAATTTACCACAAAATATTGAGAATTGTACTGTACTTGACTTTTCCCTATGAACCGTCATAATATAAAACACTTAACAATTTATATATAATATAATATTATCTTATCTTATCATTTAAAATTTAAGAAAAATTGTTTATAATAACAGTAGGTACCTATAGCTATGTATAATAATTAATAATTATTGCTTATTACCTACTTAGGTCTTTAAGTTATTACAAATTTGTTAATATTGATATATTTATAAACTGAATTGATATTGTTTCATAAAATACAAATATTAAAACAGAGAAAAAACAATATTTATTTTATCACAAATGTGACAATGGCTTTTGAACCATAACAAAATATTACATCAGAACCACTTGTTTTTAATCTCTACAGATGATGTTGGAGTAAAACTGTATTATTTAAATGGCTACATGAATTTAAATTTTAAAGACAAACATATCTAGCAATTTGTGAGTTTAATTAAGTTTATAAATTTAATCAATTAAGTGCCTAATTGTTTTTTATTATGGAAAGAATAGGTAATGTATATTATTATTTATTAGTCACAGAAAAAAATACTGATTGTTAATTAATTAATTTTTGTAAGACTAACTTCTATTACACATTTGATAAAAATAATTATAAAAACAAAATTTTACAATGTTATAATATCATTGTTTGAATATTGTAAACATTGATAATAAAATTAAATAATAATATTAAAGGTTTTTTACGTACACGCAATAAATCTTGTGTATATCTACTTAACACATTTTCTATCGTAAAAACTAGCAAAAAAAATGCTTTCAAAAATGTACGATAGTTATAAATATATTGAAAATTATTAAAATTTCAATATATATACTTTTAGTACAAATAAAAGATAATTATAAATTAATGCTTATGGTTTTTATCATTCTCATTAATGTAAAAAGTAGTATTATCCTCTGTCTACGAGAATAATATAATATAAACTATTATATTGACAACAAATGACAATTTTACCGTACATCTAAAAATAACTATGAGATAAGAGGCAAACTATATTTACTAGTGTTGTTACTTTTTCGCAATTTCCTAAATAACGTCTACTATATTGTGAAAATTTACATTTTTGTGCCTAATTTAGAAGTTTTTAATAATTATATAGGTAGCTCTACTCTACACACAGAGAGAAAACACTTGACATTAGAACCTTATAACTTATAGTTGGAAAGTATTTTATCATATATTTAAAATTAACTAATTGAAAGCAAGATTCTAAAAAATGTATGTAGGTACACTCAAAATTAAATTAATCTATAGTTTTGAAATGTATGAAATATTCGAAAATTATCTTAGTTGTATTTAATATTTACGACTTAAATATTTGATACCTACCCATTTATTATTATTATTTTTATTTATTTTTTGTTTGATGATAAATCAATACAAAAATCATGAACCTATAATAGTTAAAACTACTGGTAATATATATTTATTTATTTATATAATTTACTTCCTATATTGTTTTTTCACTAGTATGTTTTTTTTTTTTTTAAATATAAATTAGAGAAAAAAATTGTTTTCTTTTAACGATCATTAATATTATTTATTAATATACTTTGCGTACATTAATAGTAAAATAAGTAACTTAAATAATATTGATACAATTATATTTAAATTTAATCAAAATACTAATTCTACTATATGATATACAATATTATTATTATCTTATACTAAAATCGTAGACGATTCATAACTCAGAGCACTGTTAAACTCAGTAGGTATAGGTATTTTATCAATCACCACACACGCTCAAGTCAGAATCGTCGATATGAATCATGGACACGATGCTGATATTTTTCGAACACGTTATACTAAGTACGTAATAGTTGTTTTGAATAAAAAATATACGATGATAAAAATCCGTTCTAGTCGTGTGAGACTTTAATATACAAAAAACGAACGTATCGGCTGCGTATCGCAAACCTGCATGCGCTCGATTTCAACACCGGGTCGTTGATTATTTCATTTAAAATCCACCTGAAACCAGTGTGCTTTATCCACTGATAATTAATAACATAAAATAGCGCGCTATATTATTCAAATAGACAATATTTTGAACGCAACGTGTTCTTATCTGTCGTTATATTATAATCTCAAACAGCGAGCCACGGCCGTGGATATGTATAATATTGCTCTATAGTAGCCACAACGCCGTCCACGCGGTATTTATTTTTTAATACGATTCAGAGTGTCAAATAATCAATAGTGTAATGTCGATCGGCGAGACGTGCGAACAATATTATAATATTGCACTGGTATGATATTATTAATGACACCGTCGGTTGAATCTCTTTCGTCTTATACGATGTTACATAACGTCTAGCCGTGTAATATTGTAGAGGACGGTGATAATTGATCCGATTGTCGGGTACCCGATCCGAGCACAGGTCAAAAAACACAACGCCTCAGTGTAGAACCGCTTATAGGTACCTATACCTGTGTTCGCCTGCACAAAGATGCAGCGATGAAAGGCACCGCAGCAACCAGATACAACAATAATAATAATATATTACGCGGTATACGGTTACAGGTACACGACGCCCGCTAATCTTCAGCATTGCGACTATATCGATTCGCCGGACGACCGTTTGATATTATTACGCGTTGCCGATTTCGTTCCGTCGTAGAACTATATGATACATTATAATTTTATGGTAAACGACCGGTTTGATGCGATCAGGCAGACAGACGGATAATTAACCGCTGAACACCATAGATAATATATAATATTATGATAATATGTATATATATTAGCAATGCTGATTGATTGTTATATAATATTATCTATGCTGAACACAAATTCACGACCTATTATAATATTATATTATTATACTCCTGCTATAATTATAATACCGCGTATCACTTAGTCCAATATTATAATATTCATTCCCGTGTGATAAAATAATAAAACAATATTATTTAACGCGCCGGCGAGGGGTTTTTCGTCGATATTCGAATTACGTAGCTACATAATGATAATATTATACTATTGTGTAATTCAAGATCCAACTGATATCCATATCGTCATAACTACCTACCTATTATATCGTAAAACGTTAACAATTGTTCAAAACTAAATACGCATTGTCGTATTGTCTATGGATTTGTTTTTCATTCTCGTTTATAACGACGCAGTGCAAATACAACTCAAAACATCAACAGTTATTATTTATGCAACCACAATAACTATAATATTCGATTGATAGACATAGGCGAATAAAAGTTCCATGCATATTATAAATCGGTCGGTTCGATAGAAAACAATTTATCCTGGAAATAAGTGATACTGATCTGAGAAGGTTACCAAGTATGCATAGTATGCACATGGTGAAACGTTAGTAAAACGCTACTAAACAATTATAGAAATGCTTCCAAGATACAAACAGAGTATCAGTGCAGTGCTTTTATGTGGACATTGCATCGCACATAAATATCTATAAAAATTCTTCAACGTTCAAAATGTACAAATTGTACATTATTACCGAGTAGTAAACACAGAGTTTACATTAGAACAAAATATTATAATATATTTTATTGAATAACAGTAGTAAATATTTTGTTTTAAATTTATTAAATCTGTCGAGCGATTCCGCGTGTATACGTGCTAAAAATGTATTATGATACTGAATAAAAACCAAAGTTCACACTTTCTTACATTTCTTTGACGTTAAGTCTTTGTCACAGTTGTTCAATATTTTTTCTAAAAAACCTAGTATTATAATATTATAAGTACCAACATGAAAAAATGTCTAAACATGGTTGATTTGTCTATTTTTCATAGCGATTTTTACTGCCAGTTAAAAAAGTACAAAGAAAGTAAAACATAATTCTAAAACAAATCCATACATCACGTCTTATAATGCCGTAAAATCCAAAACTGTAAAATTAACTTTTGTTTAAATAAAACTATGAATTTCAATGGCAGACAACTCGTTTTTATTTCTACATGATTAACCTCATTTATACAAGTTTGATAAATTTTTCATTGAACAATAAAATATAATATTATTTTCAGGTCTATTTAATTTCGTTAATAGGAAAAAACTTTAATTGCGTATCTCAAGTTTTTCAAAACAATTGATCAAAAATGTTCCTAAAACTTGATGTTTTTATTCATAATAATTAACGATAATTTCTATTGTGATTTAATTCTACACTTTTTAACATTCGTTAAATTGACATAAACAATTATAATAGAAACATTTGTATTCGAAATTGAGGGCAGTGTAAACGCAACGCTGACCACCGTGAATAATTATGATAACTGACATTCAATATATAATATATATATATATTAATAAATATGTATAATATTATAATGTCTATCTATATTATAAGTATTAAGTATAGTAAGTACGTTATAATTTTCTACTCAAAAAGCTAATCTGGTCATAAACACCATTAATTTTTGTTTTGTTATTATTTTTTTTTTGTGTCCTTCTTTTTAGTAACATTAGACCTACAAGATTTATTTGATTTCCTTGTTAAAGACCGGCATTGATCAATGAAGGAAACATGTATTTTTTATAACTTTCGTTATAAATCCTATACGCATGATGTTTAACATAGAAGCATAATTAAAATTTGATTAAATATTTAAGTGTCTCAATGTCAATCCAATATGAATAGAATTTGACGGTGATTTCCTTACATATCTTTCCATGACATTTAAATATAATATAATGATGTATCATAGAGTTATATCCTAATTTACATTTAATGTTTTATACCTCCATTATTCACAAAGAATTACATTAGTGTGTTTATCGTAAAGCTGAATATATAATAAGAAAAATCACATCATCCAACTCAAATTTAATTTAATGATAACATGAAATGAATGTCTATTATGATACAAATTAAAAGCTGGTGTAATTAGCCAACTACAATTAATTTAAATAAATTAAACATTTGAAACTAACTTCATTACACAAATTTAAAAATACATACACATTTATTTAAGACTTGTTTTTTGTTTTTAAAAGAGCAGGAATGCAATTATATTAGAAATCAGACACAAATATATTAAAGTACTTAAGAAAGCTAGTTGTTCAACAATATTTTCAGTTTTTGATTTACTAAGTAAATATTTTTCTATGTTACCGAAAACAATGTGAACGAAACGAAAGTAGTGCCAAAAACAAAATATCTGGTATGATCTAGTTTTTGAAAAATATTTTTCGATAATAAAATAAAAAATTGTGGCGTGCATATAAAATGAATTATCAAAATATCTTTACCTAGAATACAACTGTTATTTTTACTTTGTCTTAAAATCTTAAATAACAACATTTCGTAAAAAAACTCATTTATTATTTCTACATTTAATCCTTAGTCTTCTAAAGACTTAAAATTGAATATAAATTGGCATATTATTGATTTAGTATAAAATATGTAAATAGGACAATTTATTGTGTTAATTTATATACTAGATTTATATTGAAACAGTTTTATTAAAGTCCAGGTAATTGGTTTTACGAAATTGTACTCTCTAAAAAAATATCATTAATCGTTTGATGAAACTACTGAGGTATACATTTAAATATTGAGGTATCGAGTTGAACATAATTAAAATATATAGTTTATATTTTATGTCAATATGTTTGAAAAAAATATATAGAAATGTAATATTTTGTTGATTTTGTAACATTTCTGTATTTTCTTCTTCTTCTTCTTATTATTATTATTATTATTACTAAATTTCATTATGAGTTATAAATTTATATATTATAATAAAAAACATTTTGTAATATAATATAGGAATGTTAATAAATGAAAAATCTAAATACTATAAGAAAAAAAAATCCATGTCAATTAACTGAGCAATTACGCTGGATTTTATTTTTATTACTTTAATAGTTAAATGTCAATGTTAATTTTGTTTTATTAAAATGAAATATGTCTATGTTTATTAAAATATTATAAGGCCTTCATTTTTAAAAAACACGTCTTATTTAAAACATTGGTGGACATTTGGATAAATTTTATTTAAAATTATTAAAATATATATATATAATATAATGCAATAACATTGTTTACTAACAATTGGTATTCATTTTTTATCAAAAGTTTCAATTTATTATATTTTATAACAGATTATTTTAAATTATCTTTTACACGGATAAATAATTTATTTACCAAAAAATGAGTAAAATAATTACAGAATAATAACAATTAAGAATTGTACTAGATTTAATAGGATAAATACGTAATGAAAAATATTTGGTTATAATAAATCGAATTTAAGTATTTTAAAATTGTTATGAAACAATTTAAGTAATTTATTTTATTATTATTTTAATGAAAAACTTATAAAATCTTTTTGTAACTAATTGTTTTTTGAAAACTAATTTAGTAAAAATATAAATACTGTTTAAATTCAGAAACAGAAAAAAAACAACAATTATTAAATTACTTTTAAAATAAAAGTTAAAATATTATTTAGGTACCTATATAGGTAAACCTTTATCAGTTGAATTTTTGTTGCTTAATAAAGTAATATATTATTTCAACAAACTATTTTAAATTGTATAATATAATTCATTTTGTGACTAAAATAGCTTCAAAAATTTTATATAAAATATTGATCGTCACTTGTCAGCAATGCAGTAATTTTTTTTTCAATTTTCCAATAATTTAAATGTTGATTAAAGATATTATCTCCGGGCAAACACTCTTTTTTAAAAGCAATTTCAACTATAGAGCAACTGTTCTATTTTGTGAGCTTATCAATGCTCACAAAATATTTAAAACAGCTTCCCCACTTTTCCATCCGACATTTGTAAAAACACTTTTTTATTTTTACCTTTTACACATATATTAAATACTTATTTATTTAAATGTTTTAATAGTTACTATAGAATACACGCAAATATACCTAGGTAATAAATTGTAAATAAATTAATATATATATATATAAGGTGACAACAAAATATTTATAAATACTTCATGTTTTATTATCAGTTAATTATAATTATGCCAATAGTTATATTTTATATTATTAAGTAAATAAGCTGACATTGTATTATTGATAGTATTATTATAAATTATATAACATAGATAGACAAAATATCACATACCATGTGAATACGCGTTTGATTTTAGAAATATTAATGATGCTGTCAAGGATTTATTTAATATTGTAATACAAAAAAATATACTAGGTTGAGTTCTAAATCATAATCAATATAATACTAGTAATCATTTTCAAAATTCTTCATGTCAACCCTATTTTGGAAGACATTTTAAAAAATAATCATAAAGAGTCTTATTTTTTAATTTATATTCACACACCTCAATTTTTGTTAATCTTCGTCTATTCATTTTGTACCTACTTATAGGCGTTATAGTATTATGTATATGCTAATATAAGTTGAGTGTATCAAGTGATTGGTGCTAAATTTACAAACAAAGTTCCATAAATCCGTCGTCATGAATGTATTATATGACGCTCGGTATCACAAGGCACGACATTATTTTTTAACCAAAACACTGAACAACTGTAGTAAAAATGTCAAATGACCATTGTTTCGTTAATTTAACTAACATCATTACCAACGATTTCGTAAGTATAGTATAATTTTGGACGTTTATTCTTGAAAGTAATATACCTAACTAATTGCGCGTAGTTAAATCCATCGGCAGTGGTTTCATTTGTAAAACTGTAAAAATGTCACCTAATGAATTATGGATAAATGGCGATGTAATGGTAATTAATCACGTGTAGTTCACGTCTATTCTTCAGGCAAACGCAGACAATCTGTTTTTACCCTCAGTTGAAACTGAAAAAAATATCGTATTGAAAGGATAATATAACTCTCTCTCTCTCTCTCCCCCCTCTCTCTCTCACCGTCTTTTTATCTCTTTTGTGCAACCGATGTTACACTCTCGCCCTTTATTTTTATTTCCATCAGTACCTATATACAAGCGACAATCTCTGCAGTTTGGTCACGGACCGTTGCAGGTATATACCGATTGCATTCGTATCATTCGACACGAAGACGAGGTTGGTTATCCACGAATACACTTCACTCGTATATATGTGCTGGTACCTATATACTTATCTACATATAACACCAATGTTGAATTTTCAGTGCACGATATTCATAATATATATTATTATTATTATTATTATATTATAATAATACGATAGAGGCGAATAATATTCGAAAAGGCTAACGTCAAAGAAAACATAATATATATATTATTTTAGTGTCCACAACATTTCTGTGCGTAGGTATAGTATTATATCGAGAAAACGTCGACGATAATATATTATTACAAAATGCAATTAAACACTAAATGCAAAACACTGCTACCGTTTAAATTACATCACGAAACACCCAGTCGCTAAGTTGCGAAACCCCTCTCTTTCGTTGTCATCGTCATCGTTGCCGTCCTCCTCCTCCTCCTTCGCCGAGACCACTCGGTCCGCGGGGCAAACGTCCCCTCCGGTGCCGTGTAAAGGCGCTCGAATAAAGAAAGCGCACAGCATCAGTCGCCGCGGCAGACTTGCCCGGTAACCGGTTCTTGACGACCGGTCTGGCCGGCCGATATCTGTCTCAAACGGCACACAGACACATGTGTTTATTATCTGAAAGCGCAGGAAAACATTATGATAATGTGAAAAAAATATATATATATATTTATAAGTCCGTGTGGGTAGGTTTATATATTATAATAAAATTATACATTGCGGTTACGGTAACAAGCTGTGTAGTACCTATACGTGACCGTGTGGTGTGTCATCCGACAGCAGCTCTAAATCACTGTTTCGGTGGTATGAGCTAACATGATGATTTAATATATTAATGTTTAGGTATCTATAGCGTAATATCCGCTTGTTGTGTGCATTCGATAGCACGAAAGACGAGACCCCCGGGAAGGTTAAGCAGTATAGGTTATAGAAAATATAATTACTATCGGAGTGATCTAGTTTCCGATAAATATACCTATTATTATATCATATTTTCGTGGGATAATACTGTGCTTATACTATTTTGTAATAATATTTCTATTACCGATATTATATTTTCAGTTTTACTTTGGCCGGACATCACAGTTATACCTATATCATTTGTATATTTATATCAACCATTACGCTTTCGTTCGGTTGCACTAACGTCGAGGATAATCTACAATTACGCTTCAAAATTCAATAACTCACTTGTAGTAATAACATAATATTATAATGAAGCGAATTCGTTGTTTTAAAATATTATGAAAAATGATATATATTTAAATATAAGACTTTTATTCTTCAATAGTAGTTGTCTTTCCTCGTTGGATACCTAACTAATAACTACTAAATAGATTAACTCTAGACCTATACGGATTAAGCAAATACAAAATTAATACCGTGATTGTTTCAAGTGGATGGTAGGTATACATACATTACCTAACATTTTAAAATGTTCAAAAAGCGCTTAAAAATATTGCCAATGGCTTACAGTACCTACACCTACATATATCTATTTGATTTATATAATAAGAATAATTTAAGATTTAAAACAATTTTCAAATAGTAACTATGTTATCTTTACACCTACCTACTACATAATTTATGGGTAAATCATAAGTATCAGTATGTCGTTATGATTATTGGTAGCAACTTTCTTATGAATATGCCTTATAATAATATAGGCTAATGTGATACAGTTTAATATTATACTAATCAAACTACTTCATTATATAATAACGCCTAAAAAACTAATAATTCTTATTAATATATTCACGTTGTAAATATATATATATTGTTATTAATCACCTACATGTAAACCCAATAAAAAAACCATTTTTTTTAAAATAGCTCACTTAATGCAATCGATGTAATCGGTTGAAACACACACATGCATCAAATGCATGTTTTTAATTTGCTTACGTAATAAAAAATGAAATAGAAATTTTATATAATAGTAATAAATAATACATAACATAGACTTATTATATGTGTTTCAATCGATGCAACGGGTACGACTAAATTTAATAAAAAATAATCTAATGGTATTACGTCTTTATTATTTTACGAAACTGATACGAAAATGGTTTCTTTTGAGTTCACTTAATAACCTGAGTAAAATACCAAACTGGTACATAACCAACTAGCCTAACAATCACAGCCATTTGTATTCAAAGTTATACATAATAACGTGGTAACAAGAAAAACAAGAGGGAAGTCGTTTACGGCGTTTTTCAAAACGGATGTTCGTTAGAAAATCCCTTTTCACCATTTCTTAGCGTGAAAACCATAGATGTCCTCAGACAATGGCGTCTGGCTTTTCCCGTATCAAAATTCTCTGTCTAGTATCAAAGCCCTTTAAAAGGGTCTTCATTAATTATTCTGTTCGGACACAAGAGGGCATTTCCATCATCGTGAAACACGTCGGTCGCACTACAATACGAAATTATCTCTCAGAATTGTTCCGCGTTCACGCTACGTTTCCTTTCGACTGTAAATATCATCCGAGAAACGAGACTGTTATTGGTTTGTCGTAGAACCTGCATAATATTTTGAGTGTGCGTTAGACTATATTATGTTTAAATTAATTACGAGAATAAGAAAAATCAGTTTTTTTTTTTAAATCTATTAGAATCGCATGTTCACTGCAGTGGCATAGATGGCTGACTAGCTACCTACTTAGAATTTAGTTTAACGGTAACAATTTTGTTATGGAAATCGTAATTTTCTGTTATTTAAACTAACTTTTTGGATGTGATCATGTGGAAACCTATGTGATATTGTAAATTATTTAATTATAATATAAGCTCGGCTCAAACCACCAAACCCATATTATAATCCCGCAACCGTAAATATGCTGCTTCGAGCTCCCGAAATTGAATTAAACACAGTAATAATATGACGTTGGATTTGATGTTTCATTTAACTGTGACTAAAAATAAATTATAATAATATACACATTAAATGCATTACGATTATGTACGGCGAATAACAGTAGGTACTCGCTAACTATACGCTAAATATTTATAAGCTGTCAGTGAATACTAATACGTCATAATTATTATGATACTGTAAAAGTCAATATGTAACCGACCCTGGGCATCGTCTATATTTATGTAATAATATATTCTGTAAATAACGCTACGCGTGGAAATCAATTTTAATTGCGGTCGATGAGTTTGAGAGGTGAAATATAGACACGTAATGTGTCTCCGGTGGCCGTGAATTTTCCAATATTGATCGATGGGAAATATCAACACGTCATAATAATAATAACTGATAATTTACCGTCTAGACACTATTCTGTACAAATATTAGGAAAAAAAATGTGAAGTGTCTATGCCGCTCCTTAGTTGGTTGATTTTGGCGACAGCCGACTATGGTAGCTTCTTAATTTCAATCCATACCTAAATGTTTTTTCTGTTAGGCATCCATGCATAAGAAATAACTATTACTATAGAATTGTTATTTTATAATCTCTTTCACATAATTCAATATTATAATAGCATAATAGTTAGAACAATATTGTAGGCTATAATTCAAACAAAGGATTAGATGAAAATTGAGATCCATTTAAAGTAAAAACAACAAAAATACCAGATAAGTATCAATAATGTATAATTATAAGTACACCATTAAAACGTTGAACAAAACAAAATACAATTATTTCAAATTATTTTATTTGTTATGTTCTAATAAAATACTGTTCTGACATTATTTAAACATAAACTATTTCATTACATATTTTAATGGAAAATGAATTACTAAATCGTCAGAGAAAGTTTTATGATTATTTTTAAAAATAAATTCTAAAGAAAATTATATTATAATCAAAGTATTGTTTTATAAATACAAATTTATAGAAGAAACAAAATGTCAGCGTACGACTTAAGTTATTTTATTTTCTACAGTATTTAAATATTTTATAACTTTACTGTATCTGTTCGATTTTAATGTTGTATACGTAGTATATTATTATATTTATTCAAATCGTTAAAATTAAATTAATTTGTTAAGTATTTGCATATTTTATACTTAATTTATGGTGAATTTTGAAATTATTGTAACATTTCATTTTCTTCAGTTAAAACGAATTTTAATGTAGAAATGATTTTCAGTGAACTACACTGTTAAATTTGTAGGTACCTATTATTTCATTTAAAACTTTTCGACTTTGATAATAAGTTGTAATCAGCTAAACTAATTTCAATTTATTCCTAAAAATATGACAGTGTAAATCAAAATGAAACCGATATATCCCCTACATTTGACCTAATTTTCTTAAAAATAAATAAATCTTTTCATCACTGTAAGGTATATGACGCAATAATAAAATCAACTATTCGTTATCATCAATTATTTATTCTCACATATAGACGCTAAATGTTAGCAAATAATTATCTACTTGAGCTATACTCAGCTATACTTGTATATGCTTGTGCACGATCGAAGCTGATTAAAAAACGTTACTGGACATAAGATACAACGGACAGCGAATAATAATTATCATTTTTTCTTCCCACGTCTAATAAGTTGTTCTAACTCGTACTAGTTTGTTGAGTAGTGCATTGAAAATTATTTAGCGAACATATTTTTTTGGGTTCATACATTACGTAATTGGGTCAAGAGAATTCAACGTAGATATAATATGCGTATGTCAACAAAATATGTCTACTATGAGGTAGGATTATCTGAAGTAAAATCAGTCTTTTAATTATTATTGAACACTGAAAATATAATAATAAAATAATATATGTCCAAAGAGCACACCTATGTGTAGTTAAAAATATGTTTAAAATCATTTTGTTTTATTCGTACTAAGTACGATTTATGTTTCGAATAAGTCACAGGGCTTAATTAGATATCAGTATATTGTGAACACATAACACATACATACATATATAATATATTTATATTATATAGAAACACACCCATAGTTCTAAATTACGTAATTACATTATTTAATTATAGTATACAGAGATCTATTGTAATAGTCACGTATAATCTGTTAGTTCAAATACCTACTTATTAAATTATATTATAAACATTGGAAATAACAAAATAAGAAACACAATTTGTTATGTTATAATACGTCATGTATTCTCTATGTTCACGTTTATATATTAATATTGCAATATATAATGTGAATCTTATAAAGTCAAAACTAATATTGTGATGATTCAATTAATGCGTAGGTATATAGGTATTGCGTTTACTGGAATAACGTAATTTTTTCAAATTATATTAATAATTGTGTTGATCAAGACTTTTACCAAATTGTCTTTTCTGAGATATAATTATTTTTTCAAATAGGATTGATGAGATTGTAAAATATAGAAATTTCATTAACTATTTATTGGAAAAATAAAATAATTACCAAAATAGTTTAGTAAAATTATATATTTAATTAAATTTTTTACTACTGATCCTGAACAAATTTATAATTTGCATAGTAAGTTAATAACTGTGATATATGAATCTCCTAGCTAAAGACTTGACAGTATGACACACAGAATATTCATAAAATATAACATAATTATTATTCTAATATATTTAATTTTATTAAATTTTTTCCCAAATTTTTTACAACACAACACAGAGTATAATATTTTTTTTATATCCTATAAAATGAAACTGAATGACCTACAAAAAAAAAATAAAATAAAAAGCTCAAACTCGATTAACGATAACCAGATTACAATAATAATCGATAGCGATCCATTTGTTCTATATTGGGCACTTCCTATTATATTAATAGTAGATACCCTTGGAAGAGATAAAAGGGGCTCGAAGTAATTAAAAAAAAAAATGAAAAAAAAAATGACATTATTGAAATAATTCGAATAGTGATCTATATAATAATATAACACGCTCGGCCTTGGTGATTAACACACCGGAGGTCCCATTGCTTTTGGCATTCCAGTCAAGTTCAGGCGACTATAGATAATATTATTTAACACATTTGTGTAACGCGCGTGCACGTAAGACAAAAATTGCTCTATAAAATATTATAATAAATTTATTGTGCAATTTTTTTTTATTTATTTTTTTTTTGCTTATCCTCTTTAATATTGCTCTTTAAACTAGATAATGTTATATATCATATTCTCTATAGGTCATAACTCATAACGTATTATGTACAGGACGCTATAAGCACCACCTCCGTCACAATATATTATTGTATATTATTTTATTATTGTAGTGTTCTGCGAGTATAATATAAGGAGATCGAAAAGATTGCGCACGCGTCTGCTCTGCGCGCGCGCGCGCGTGTGTGTGTGTGTGTGTGTGTGTGTGTGTGTGTGTGTGTGTGTGTGTGTATTTCGCCTTTCACCGTTGTCCTTGTGTGACAATGAACCAACGGCGGCGGCTGTGGTGGAAACTTACATTGCACAGGTAAAGGGGGCGACGGCACACACATACCTGACCGATCACTTTTTTTCAATCGCCTTCAGCGGAAATATTGTAACTACAACGTTGTATTATCAAACAGCCCGTGAGCAACACGATCAGTCGTAGGTTCGCTACACAATACTGTAAACATATAATATTCATGATATCATGTTGAAGATAATCGTACATTTTATATACATAGTAATTGTTATTATCAAAAACAATATTATGTGGTGTGTGAGTACTGTGAGTGTGTGTGTCACATAGTCAGATTAAGTCATTTAATACTAGAGAGAAAAAATTTCTTCTTGCCTATGGTGCCTACGCTAACAACAAAATATATAATATAACCATAGAATGCATAGCCGCATAGGTACCTCTGAAAATAATCTAAATTAATATGCCTGAAAGTCATACGCCCAGTCCTATCTATATTATTAATAATATTAAAAGCAATTAAAAATAATGGTTAAACTGTTCTGGGCATATTACAATAGTCATAATATAAAAATACTTAAATTACTTATAACTTATAAAAACTTATAAAAAATATTAATTTTTATTTTGTATAATACAAATTAGCAATTCATTATCTAAACGTTTTTTATTCAGATATTGGTCTCTTTATCTATACCTATAAATAATGATTACTATAAATAAAACACATGTTTCCCGGAAAATTAATTTTGTTCAATCAGACACACTCCTTTGTTAGTAGTTTTATTATACATAATTTTTCTACTATCAACAAAATTGTTTATTTAAATCGATTCGAATTATTTTACAAGTAATTCAATGTTTTCCGAAAAAAAATATAAAAGATATCAACTGTTGTTTCCACACATGCAATTTCAAAATTATTAAAGTTGATGCTTATCAAATTATTATTTTTTTTTTATCACTTAATTTGTAATTTAAACTTAAATCATGTTACATTAACATTCCATTATTTATATTATGTAATAAATGATAGGTGTTTCACGCCTTGTTTTTCCACAAATAATTTGTAATAATTACTGTCTTTTTCCGAACATTTTTTAAATTAAAACTTTAACTGTGACTTTATTAATTTTTTTCACTGTGCACTTTAAATCAATCATAGTTTAATTTATTTAAAAACTCTATGAATATTTAATGGAAATAAATAATGTTTTTAATTTGTTTTTAAAACAGGTTGACGGACAGTACCTGCTATAGCAGTCATACTAATTTAAGCCGTAATATAACCATGACTGGTAAAACAGTCATATAATAAAAGTCGTAAAATGGCATGACTGCTAGATCAGTTGCATTTTTTATGGCGTCACCATATATTGGAAATTTTCTAGTGTCTTATTGTAACTTACTAACAATTCTGGCAAAAAAAAAAAATCAAATATTCTAAAAAATATCTAAAAAATCTATGGATGATACCCAATTAGAGGAACTACCAAATTACAGTAATGTGCATAACTGCATTAGCAGTCATGTCCGACAAAAAAGGCCTTCAAATTAGCTAAATAAGATTTTTAAACTATAGAATAAATAATAAAATAGGATTTTTTGCGAGGACCAATACTGCATATATAGGCCAACAAATATTTATTTTGAAAGTGGAATGGTAATTTGATAGGAATACAATATATTTGTAACACATAAAATTATTCGTGTATTAATTTGACATGATATTTACCATTAGAGAGGGATAGTAAAAGTATTTATATAATAATATTCAAAATATTTTTTAGTGCATATTGCAGGCTTTAAAGTACTAAACTTGTAAAAAAAATATTTTTTCAACATTTGTTAAGATTGCGATGTACCTCCAAACTTGCGTGTTTGGTTAGAAACTATTAAATAATAAATACACAATTTATATACAACTTCAATTTTTGAAAAGTTTATGAAAATAACAAATTTTATGACAGGTGCCAGAATCTGTAATTTAATTTTTAAATTTTCTGAGCTTTATAATTACCTAGGTATAACGAACAAACTTAAGCTTATATATTGCTACTAAATATAGTATTATATCTTCCGTTGATATTAGTATATTATGACTGGCTAGACTTTAAATTTGAAAAATGACTTAAATTATTTTCTTATATAAATAATCAAAGAATATATTTTAAGATTTAATTGTGCTAATTCCATTATTTTTTTTATACAGTATCTATAAAATAAAAAAGGGGGTCAAGTGGATGTCGCTCTGCTGTACAGTAGGTTACAAGTAGATCACTGTATAATGGATGGTATTAAATTTGAATTCAATGATATAATATCATTGTATACGAAAAACGATTCTGAGCGGAGACGGAATGTCAGTCTAGGATATTTTAAATTATATTGATATTGTTATTTTACGGTAGCTGCTAAGGTGAATTAATATTATTCATATTATTTAATTATTAACCTAAAATTATCAGTGATGCTAGAAAAATATTATAATATATACTTTTACTCGTTAAAATTGATTTTAATATGTAATTTCGTCCAAATTTGAACTTAAAATGTCTGTATAAAATAACTGTGTTTATATATTTTTTAGATTTTTTGATTACAGTATGTACTATTTATTAGAATCTTTATTTTAAATTTTCAATCCTTAGTTATAAAAACTGACCATGTTATAATTGTTTAATTACAATGATTGATAATTTTCGAGATTTTGATAAATTTTGTCAAAATTCGAACTTTAAATGCTTATAAAAAAAATGTATGCTTATGTATTTTTAATATTTTTCAATTGCTATTAGGAGCCTTGTATTAAATTTTCCTTATTTTTGGTCCAACAAATAAAAATGTATTGGTAATTATATAAAAAAAAACTAAAAAACTTGAAAATTGAAATGGTCCGTAAAAAGCTCAAAAACAGTCAAAATATATTCAAAATTAGATGGTGTATAGAATATGCTTATATAAACATTCAGTGAAATTTTCAAGCATCTACAGTTATTCGTTTTTGAATTGCAACAAAATAAGAAAATCGCTACATGAGAAATTGAGTGAATCTAATCTAATCTAATCTTGTAAAAATTTTAATTTAAAATGCTCTTCAAAATTTATTATGACTTGCTTATAAACATTTTTTCATTGATAAAATTAGGCAAACTTATGAGGAATCTTGTATTATATTTTCAAACCTTAGATATAAAAAGAAAAATTTTTATGAATTTCTAACTCAAAATAAATTGCACATTTTCGTCATTTTTACGTATTTTGTCAAAATTTGAACCTTGATTACCTATAAAAAAAAATTGTGACTACGGATTTTTAATATTTTTCATCTGCTTTTGAAACTATATTTTAGAAGCCTACTATTAAACTATTAAATTTTCAAGATTTTTTACCTAACAAATAAAATTTTATTGACATTTATAGAAAAAAAACTGAAAATATCCGTTAACAACTCAAAATAAGTCAGAATATTTTGAAAATGCTAGGGTGTGTAGAAAATGCTTATATAAATATTCGGTCAAAATTTCATGTCTCTACGGTAATTTTTTTAGAGTTATACCAAAAACCAAAATTGATTTTGTCGAAAATTGGTTTTCCGTAAAAATTCCCGTTTTTCCTTAATTTTAGATTCTGAGCGGAGCGATGAATGTATTGGTTTTACAATGATGTGTGTTTTTTTTTATATTTTTTTTTTTATTTTTTTTATTTTTTTTATTTTTTATTTTTTATTTTTTGTGTCTGTCATCACGTTTTGGGACAGTAAAAGTGCTTAGATTTTCTTCAATAGTACCTTTTCTGATAGGAAAGTGAATCTAGTTGGTACTTTGGGGGGTCAAAAGTAAACATTTTCCAGTAGTTTTCAAAAGTACCGTGAAAAACAAATGGAAAATTAAGGAAAAAACGGGAATTTTTACGCAACATTGATTTTCGATAAAATCGATTTTGGTTTTTGGTGTAAGTCTAAAAAAAATGACGGTAAATACATGAAATTTTTACTGAATGTTTATATAAGCAGTTTCTATATACCATACCGTTTTCAAAATATTTTGACTTATTTTGAGCTGTTTACAGACATTTTAAATTTCAATCTTTTTGGTTTTTTTTTTTTAAAAATCAATAACATTTTATTTATTCGTTAAAAATTCTTGAAAATTTAATAGAATGCTCCTAATATATTGTTTCAAAGGCACATGAAAAATATTAAAAATCTGTAGTCACAATTTTTTTTTTAAGCATTTAAAGTTGAAATTTTGACAAATTACGTAAAAATGACGAAAATTTGCAAATTATTTGGAGTTAGAAATTCATAAAAATTTTTCTTTTCAAATCTAAGGTTTTAAATTTTAACACAAGATTTAACGTAAGTTTTTCTACTTTTATCAAAAATAAAATATCTAAAAGCAATTAAAAATAATTTTTTATGAGTGTTTTAAGTTCATAATTTTACAACATAGGATATTCACTCGATTTCTCATGTAGCGTTTTTCTTATTTGGTTGTAATTCAAAAACGAATAATTGTAGATGCATGAAAATTTCACTAAATGTTTATATTCTCATTTTCTATACACCATTCAATTTTGAAAATATTTTGATTTGTTTTGAGCTGTTTACAGACATTTTTAGTTTTCAATTTTTTTAGTTTTTTTTTTTATAATTGTCAATAAAATTTTATTTGGTGGGCCAAAAAGTCTGAAAATTTAATACAAGCTTTCTTATATATTGTTACAACATCAGTTGAAAAATTTTAAAAATACATAGGCACGATTTTTTTTTATAAGCATTTAAAGTTCGAATTTTGACAAAATTTGTCAAAATCTCGAAAATTATAAATCATTGTAATTAAAAAATTATAAAATGTTCAGTTTTTATAACTAAGTGTTGAGAATTTAAAACAAAAATTCTCATAAATAAATCATACTGTAACCAAAAAATCTAAAAAATATATCAACACATTTATTTTTTACAGACATTTTAATTTCAAATTTAGACAAAATTTCATATTTAAACCAAGAATAATGATTTTAGTTATTTTGATATAATTTAAAAATATTATTTGTTGGTATATGAAACTTTTAGAATATATTGTTATATTTTATATACACGCAATGGCATTTTAAAATATAATTTTTTGAGAAAAATGAATTTAACCAACTATAGTAAATACTAATGCCTATAATACTAAAATTAATTAGTTTATTCACAATAATATCATCAAATACATTTAGACTTAGTAAGATATTATAGACTGACTGACCGTCTTCCCTCAGAATCGTTTTTCTTATTCAATGATATTATATCATTGAATTCAAATTTAATACCATCCATTAAACAGTGACCAACTCATAATCTACTGTGCAGCAGAGCAACATTCACTTAAGCGCCCTTTTTTCATTTGTTTTTCACGGCGCTTTTGAAAACTACTGAGAAATTTTAACTTTGACCCCCAAAGTACCAACTAGATTCACTTTCCTATCAGAAAAGGTACTATTGAAGAAAATTGAAGCATTTTTACTGTCCTAAAAGGTGATGACAGACACAAAAAATATTAAAAAAATTAAAAAAAATAAAATAAAATAACACACATCATTATAAAATCAATACATTCATCGCTCCGCTCAGAATCTAAAATAAATAACCTATTTAATATATTAAATATCTTTAAATATTTATAAAATATATCTATACTAGGCATGTCGCATGTAAGTACTTAAACAGTTTCATAAAAAATTTAATTTTCCATGAAAATACGTGGTTTATCAAATGATCTTGAACACCATTTCATATTTGAATAACATGCTACATTATAAATTGTCTAATATTAAGCATGTCATAATAGTAAATTGCATGCAATACGAAAAAATAAATCAATAAAAAGTCCAAATATTCCTATCATTTTTATTTTTAATCGATAATTAGGTATAGCATATTATATTAAAGAAAAACTATTTAACCAACAAAATAAAGGATCGTTTATTTTTAAAATATTTCTATTATCTATGAACTTATTTTGTTATAATTTTTAGGAACTAATAGATATTTATTTGTTTATTTAATAATAGTTGTATTAACGCCAAATGTTGGAAGTACCTACCTAATTGTTTATTAACATACAATAAGTAAAAAATTAATAACAATAATGTACACGTGACAGTGATTATTTTAGATTAGTATGAAGAAAAAACAAAGATATTAACACAACATTTTCAAGTATAAATATTACGACACTTAATAGGTACACTTCTTAAACTATTTTAATTTTAAATAATTAAATTTAATGGATTAGGTAATTTCTACTTTGTCCCTGACCGATTAGAACCGATAACCAGTTATAATAATAATTTGATTTAAACATTTTCGTTCTTAATATTAAATCAAAAAACAAATGTACCTAATAATAATATTACATTTTAAATCAAATATGAAAAGATCAAAATTTTATTCTCTTCCATGGACTTTTATACGGAACGCTGTTTTCTAGAATGTACAAGTGTGATTAATAAAGTAGGTAACACGTTTTTATAGAATCCAAAAAAGCGTATTTAACGATACGTGAATGTGATATTAGTGAAATATTTTGTGTGTAATATATAATATTAAATGAACTAGACTGTCTATGAATGCATCTAAACTCGATAAATAAGGTTCGAAAAGAATGGTCGCTCATATAACATTCTTAATCATAGTAAACCTCAGTTAATCGGAGTATTTTTTTCACATACATACCCAAATTTGATATTTTTTACTATGAATGACTAAGTTTTGAAGTAAAAATTACCATCACGGAACACCATAAAACCGGGTGTAAAATGCTTACATAAATAATTGCTATGCAACATTATTTTAGTACAACTATGGTCCTTAACGTGCCAAGTTTACAAAATTGTTTGACAGTTACATATCATTTAGTGGTAGCATTTCGTGACCAATCGCTTGACCTTATCATTATATATGTACCTACTAATATTTAAAGTTAGGAGAGTTGAATATTTTTCTTTAATTAATATTTTATGGTTTTTAAAAATTGGTTTAAATTGTATTAGATCTCACCTATTCTTTAAAGCTAACATATATTATAACCGGAAGTAATGATTTATTGTGGTCATGTTTTATTTAATGTTTTTTCCACATTACGCAATGTGTTAGAGTGACAAGTATAATATTATCATTAGTGTAATAGTGTGTTTGGATAGATGTGGAACCTTGTTCTTGTAAGATACCCCCACACGTTTCAGATATGACATAAAAGCTCATTCCCAACGAACTAGTTTATCTAATTAAGCGATAAGAATTCTAAAAACGAATTAAAAATTCAAATGTGTCATTTTGATGTGACAAATTAATGAAAACGTCTGCTTGAGATCGAATTTCCCATATTTGTATCGTTTTCAAATTAAGTTTTCTTAGATATTAAAGTTCAATTTTACGGTTTTTAATTTCCTTTTTTTCAAATACAGTGAATGTGTAATGCTTATACCGAAAATCTCATAATATAGATAAAAGGGCAAATTTAAATCCACTTTTAGTATTTTTTTAATCGCTCTAGATACTACGTCATATTCAATCAAAACGTTGTCAATGAGGTCTTAAAACGTCAACGTTGATTAAGAATAAAAATAAAACTATCTCATGAAGTATACGTCATATACTATAAAAGTACAAAACATTATGTATATCGTTGGAGGGGGGAGCAGGCAATCCTTTTTTCCGCACCATAAAAGTAGAAAACCCCGATAAGACGACATCTAATCATCATTATTGGATATTATTCACTCTGGAGATGCATAATTTGTATCGAGTTTAACCATGATTGACGTGTGCACACAGGGTGTGTCCGATGAACGAATGATTTGGCCGCGGCGGACGACTACGTCAGTGGCGCAATCATGTACAGCGTGGTAGCGCATCAGAATTACGGCCGGGAACGGCGGGACAACCGGCAACAGACGCAACAGCACCAGCACGACCACCATCACCATCACGGACACCACCACAACCAGAACCATCATCACGGGCAGCAAGGTGGAGGCACAAGTTCCGACGGCTGCGGCGGTGGAGGCGGTGGCGTGGGAGCCAGCGGGGGCCCTTGCGGTGACGGCTCGTCGCGGCAACAAGCTCAGCAACACCACCACCACCCGGACGGCAGGAGACGGTCGCAGAGGCACCGGAATCTGTCCATCACCGGACGTTTCCTAAACTATATCAAGCGCAGGTTCAACCCGGCACAAGGTAAACCGAAACACTATTATTTTGCCCTTAGCGTATACAGGTGGTCGCTGTGGTTGCGTAGGACGCGCACGTAATATATTATTATTATTATGGGTGGGTTCTCTCGTAACTCTTCGAACCCGCGAACGCCTATAGTAAGTATTTAGGTCCTAATTCGGACAGTTCGAACAATACGAATAGTTTGAAACACAATCGAGTTAAAAATGTTCGGTAATGACAGCGAAATTAATTCGATTTTGTTCGTCAAGTGTAAACACTGGTATTACCTATTAATTATTGTATAATAATATTTGAATTTGAAAAGTTGTAATTTTCAAAAGTTCTACAAAGTTCGATGGTTTGGATAACATTCGAGTTCAAACAGATCGAAAAAAAAATAAGTTCGAGTTTGTGAAAACCTAAGATAGCCCATCCCTAATTATTATTATGTACCGGAAACCAGGGCTAGTTGGCTCTATTTTATAATTATACATACCTATAATGTAAGTATATACTACATTATTGAGTTTTGTGACTTTAAAACTCAAACTACACTAAACAATTATACTAAAATCACTTAAACTACATAATTAATTTAATTTACCCATAATTTTAATTATTACTAATCTACAATAGGCCAAAAAAATAAAACAAAAATAAATAATCAAGCCAATTTTCCCCGTCGATGGTTTATATCTAGGTAAGTATGTCATTACTCATTACTTACGTATTCAACTACACTTATTTATTTATTTATTCAAAATGTATTGTTAAAAACAAACAACACAGTAAGTAATAGCTCATAAACTACTTCACCTTATGAACGAAAATAACAAAACATAAACTTCAGGTACCTGTATAAAATAATATTATACTCTATATTTTTAAAATAAATAGGTTTGATATTCCTCATCTCAGTTTAATATTATTCAAGTAAACAAAATAAATTATAGTTTATATAAATTATTATAATTTAACAAAAATATATTTATAATTTATTATTGGGTAGGTATCTAGTTAATTACACTTCTCACTCACGGTTATATTGTTTAACTATCTATATAAACAAATATTAATAATTGTATAGCATAATTTAAAAAATATATAAGGTAACATGTCCGATTTTAGAAGGCCAACTAGACCCAATAATTTTGCATTATTTGAAACAATAATGAATAGTATGGACATAATAAATTATAATCATAAATACCTAAACCATGTTTTATATACCTTGACTAGAATATATTATTCAACTACCGTATCTAAGTGTTTACTACTTATAAATGGTTTTGTTTAAAACACTTACAACAGTTACAACAATATTTAATAAAAGTAATTTGCTGATTAATATTTAAAGGAAGAATCACATAGATCACGTCGTGGAATCGTACGGAGATAGAGGCCGATAAAATACAGTACCTATAATGATTTTGATACAGCAAGTGTCCAAATTAAACGCTCGAATTTAAAATTGTACTTGCCATGGTAGCCAACTAGTCCCGGTCACCCCTAACTTGGTTAAATTACGACTTAGGGTCCCTAGTCAGCAATCATCATAATATACAAATTATTGTTATTATACCAGGTAAAACGTCGTGCATCTTGTTGTGTATTTTTATGTGTGTTAGCTGTTAGGTATATTTAACACGTTTGTGTGTGTCACAGTGTGTGCAGTACACAACATAATAGTTTGTTTGTGGTATGCGCCAGAGTGTGTCCATTAATACTTTTTTTGGATCACTTATACACCATTTATGTTTCTAACATTGAAGTAAGGTAAAGTATCTAAAAGTAAGTCAAAATAGGCATTAAACGCAAACTAAATTTGAAGAAAATTAAAATAATATGAAAATGTATGAACTTAGAGTCACATTTTATTAATCTAGGAAAAAATGTTCATTCAGCTTTCAAAAGTAAATAAGTTACAACGATTTTAAGTTCTTAAAAGTTCAAAACCATTTTTTGACTCTCCTGAAAATCAAAGAGTGTGTTGCCTACTGAAACTAATATCCTATTTAAATTTATTGTATAGAAATAATTTGTAAACATTTTCCCAGTCAGTGTAGTAGTCAGATACTACACTAAATATTATATCTATTTTGTATTTTATTTCAAACCAATATTAAAGACTATCATAACCTTATAGTACATAATATATTTTAACAACTTAGAAACTGCTAGTTAAAATCTATCAACATTTTCTAAAAAAGTTATCTGCATAACAATATACAGTAAAAAATGGTATATAGTTGTCATTTAAATAAGAGAAGTTTGTATCACCACACTGCACTACTCAGATGTCAGATGACATACCAAATTATTTAAGTAATTGCAAATTTGGCATTTAGGTATCCACACTTAAAAATACCAAATATCAGACTAGAATAGAAACTAAGTATTTGAAGGAGATAATGGGAGTGAGAATGCTTGGTGAATCATTCTGTATAAATATCACAGAAATGTATAGGTTTTCATGAACCACCTTGAAGTTACCTATGCGTATTATTATGGTACTGTCGTTATCGGTCGCTATATAAGAGTAGGTACCATATTCAAGTAAATACCTATGTAATAATAAAGTCTACACTCTATATTATGGCGGAGGACATACTTAATTATGTTGTAGTGCAGGTATATGATATTATTTATCATATAGTATTAATATGTCGATACAGATACCGAATACTAAGTATAAACTATAAACCAATAACCTCCCAAAGAGCCTATCCTAAGAAACAATATCCAAGTAGAAGCAAAGAGGAAAAAACGTTGCCGAAGATTTTTGTTATTTTATAATTAATTAATCTGTAATATTGTTACAGATATAAAGTAGTTCAAATAGTATTGAACAGTAGCGTAAAGTAAACTATTTATATATGTCCATATGAAACTATGAATGATGTTGTTTTACCTATAAAATATGTGTGAATTCATGAATATGAGTATTGGTTTTCATGATAATATAATAAGTTATATGTACCTACCTATAATACATACAGCATCCTCAAATAATTTACAGAATACCGAATTTATTATTGTTATTGTGTAGGTACTGGTTAATTTATGTGAATATTCATACTAAATATTCATGTGAAAAAGACGGCAAAGGATGTATATATTAAATGATTTCGGATAACATTAATATTATATACCTACATATTAAAAAGTTGTATAGCTAATTATATGTATACGTATATTAAATAAAATGTATTGTCGTTCGGGAAATTACTACCGATGGATTAGAAAAACTATTTTAAAAATATCTATAACTATTATAGTATAATAATTGTTTATTTAAATCGTATTCGATAACTTTAATCACCCCATACGAGCAAAAAATTATACAATATACATTAACACACATCAAACATAGTTTGAAATGTACAACGTCTTGTATGAAACAATTAAATGGCTAAGAGATCAATAACCTGCCATATAATACGTACCTATATTAATAGGTACCCTAAATTTTGTAGGTAGGTACTATGAATAATACAGTTTTCTCGTATTATCAACAACTGCCTTATTTTTATTTAATTATAAAAAACAGTAATTTTAATTAAAAACTCACAATAATATATACCATTTTTTTTTTTTTTTTTTTTTGTATCAATTATGTTTCATAACGTTTTTTCATATCTGTTAGGCGCATTTACCTACAAATAAAAGTAATAACGAGTATTTCGTAGCTATAAGTATTGTGAACCGTAGGAATATTCAAGGCAAATTAGTCGTACAACTTGTAACAGTTTTCAGTTGTTAATTAATAATTCAACACTTCTAAATTTGCGTATACTAGCTAATTATTGTTCACAATTTCTGGAATTATCGTGGTATGATTTTTTATATGAAAAAATCTAACCATGTTTATTGTCAAAATTATAAATTTATAAAGAGCATAGGAAGGCACTTTTTCAAAATCTTGAAAATACTGAATATGTCTCTGAGTGTAGCTGATTTTAAAAATATAAATATACACCGAGCGTATCATATTATAGTTAATAGTTATAAATTAAATGTATAATAGTATTAATACCTATTATTTATATGCGTATAATATAAGTATCTATATAGCTGCGTAGGTGTAAAACTGTAAACGATCAACAACATTAATTTACTGATTTCACTTATTTCATTGATAAAATGTTCGTATGCCAAACAACAAGCTGGTAATAATAATAAATAATACCTAGTATTATAAATTGGACATTGACATAGGAAATAATACTAATTATTTTAGATTTTACTGTAACAGTTGATGTGGAGGTGACGTGGAGATGACGAGAGTATCGCAGAATTACTCCACAAAATGTTGTTCCACTGCCCCAATTGTCTAAACTTTAAATGATTGAGCAAACTAATTAACTATATTTGTCAGAAAAATTTTCAACATCAATAACATTCGTATATGTTGTCATTTAATTGTTCAAAAAAGTGAACTTTGATAACAATAAAAAACAGTAAAAGTTAATCTATTCATAATATATAATATTATGTTTAGATATTTTTGTAATGAACTTAAAATTTGTAAAGCAATTTTTTCAAATAGATATTTTCATAACTATTCGAGATAATAAGAGTTCGTAACATCCAAGTTAAGCCTTGGTAAAATAGTCCCACATTTTTAGCCGTCTGTCGATTTTTAGTGGTTAGGTTTATTATTCGCAGGTTCCTATAGTCCTAGGTCACCTCTATGACTGTTATTTAGAATTTATTGTAATTGCACATAATTATGCTGTGTATATATACTAATTTGTAAAATCCAAATAGAACCTTGATAGGATAGTCGCATGATCGCGAAGGCCTTAAATACTGTAGGTAAATAAAATATGTTTTAAAACGTTCTATATATTATATCCTTAAAGTATACTATTTAAAAAAAATCTAAGAAACAGAATTTGATTAAATACATATTTATTTAAAAACTAATATAGGTTAAGTATGCTTAAAAAATCACTCTACGTTATGGGCACCTGCATAATATTTACACGAAGACCAGAGATGTATTTTGTGGGAGGATCGATTGCCTTTTATTGTATTTTATAAGAATGGGAAGGTCATAAAATTGAGTATCGCGGAAAACGAACATTTTGAATACGTCTCGTCTAGTAGGTCGGTATTATATAGATAATATGTATAATGAGTTTTATCTAATGTCATAAAATTAATAATTAAGTAGTAGGTACCTATTATAGTAGTATAATATATATTGATAATTGTAAATATAAATGTATTATGACGTGTTACCCTGGAGTTCATTTTTAATGTAATAGCTAATGTGTATGATTATATTAAGTTGGTAAGTTGTATAACATTATTGTTCCAAACATCATTAAATAGTAAATACACCGGTAAATCTGCCAATCGGCAATCGGATTCACGTACAAAATTTTGTCAGTGTAAAATTTGACACCCAAAATAAAATATGTAGTAATAAACACATAATACAATTGTCAATCGGCATAAAATTACAAACAACAAATTGGAGCTAATTCCGGAGTGTGATTATCACTTCAATAACAATTGTTTAGGAGAAAATTTCAATAAATACTATTTTAAATGCGAGATCGTAGCTATTTTTCGATCCCTGCATTCGGCGTACACGTCTACATTATTTCTGTTTTAAAAATTCTATACGAATATGTATTCAAATACTTGTTGATTTTCTTATCATTTCCAAAATCACCTGCCAAAATACCTTATTTATAATATTATACCATCGCTATGTAACTCTGTAACGGCGTTTCGTGCAAATTTGGTTTCAATTTTCAACGATATTATATAATGTATACGAAATATTTTGCTCGGGGGAAGCGCTCTAAACGAGTTTTTATTTTCCTTACAAAACGAAAACACAATAATATTATAATCAGGTATGTTTAGTGCGAAAAGTATGGCGTGTACTCATTTCAGATAATATTATGTCATGCTTATTGTGTTCAATCTCGTACAGTCGTACAGTCGTACAGTTGAAAATCTATTCGTTTCAAAACCCAATGAAGCATGTTTGTAACGATCGACCGATTGGCGCACTTATAATGGTAACGTTCGATTAAATTGTAAGTTACTGTTTCACTTGTATCGTAAATGGATACAATTCACTGTACAGGTGTCTACATTATTGTTAAATCACAACAATTAAGAATTATACTTTCGTCGTTTTACCAGATAACATATTAAGTTGATGGGTTCTGATTCCACCATCGTGCATTAATTATGATATCAATTTTGTATTCAAATTAAAAAGTCTAAACGATATCATTTTTATAATAGTTTATAGAAATTGTTACTGGTTATACCTATAGGTACTAATACATAATATTACATCGGAATGCTTTCAAAACAATTCAATACGTTAAATTTTAATTGAAATCCTAAGTAACAAAATATATAATTAATTAGTCTTCGAACTGTTATGTTATGTTAGGTTAGGTTATGCGTTAATTACCCAACTATACGTTAATTAACCAACTTAGTATTGGTACAATAAATATCCAATCAAAAGGCAGAAATATGTAAATTTACTGTTTCAATATTAACATATTATTTTTGTTTAAAAGTTTTTACGGTCGTTGATATTTATTATTTCGCAAAAGCTGTAAAACCATAACAATATTACAATAATATTATTATTATGGTACACACGTCTAACTTAATGTCAATTTATTTTATTTGTGCCATAGTTTAATATTATGTCTAAATGTGTGGTAAAAACGATAAAAATAATGTTGAAAAGTAACCATACGTTGCTGGTACCCTGGTACTAATGTACTACATTCAACATACATACACTGATACACATCAAAATATATACAATTATTGTATTATTTAATATAATATATCATTAAAATCAAATATATGAGACAAGAAAAACTAGTTCGTAATAATAATATAACCGCATCACACCCATTCAGTCCCTAAGTCATAACTCAAAATTAATGTGATTCCTAAAGACTTTCGATATTAATATTATTATCATTATTGTTATTACTATATTTTGGACGGTATTATTCTTTAAAAGTAAAAACGTTAATACTAATTCCATTAGGCGCGCGCCATCTAGCGGTACGTTTAGATAACACAGTTGTAAATATTACAGGTAGTTGTTCACCGAGAATGACAAATTTGAATGTAATAATAATTTATTATAACTTTATACTGACATAACAATTATTATTAAGTACTTAATACCACGATGATAATAAATTAGTAAAAACTCGTGTATTATAATATTATGCACGTTCTACTATACTAATAACGTAATATTATTACAATATATTGTTGTCGAATAAAATTAGTTTTATTGAAATTTGATGTACCTATTTGAAAAACATTTAGAAATATCAAATGTAGGTACACAACTATTTATGACCGACAGTTGTTGTTATAGTTTATTAACTATTGCCATAATAATATTTTAGTACAGGTGTCAGGTGCCAATATCGCCAATATCGGTTCGGTTTATGATGTGCTTACATAGTAGCTAAAAATATGTCGTCAACTCAGCCCTCGTACGATTTTTCAATACACCCATTTTATGTTGGTAAGTATCCGTATAGTAATCGGCGGTAATCTTGTACTCGAGACTTCCCCGAATTTGTTGTAAACTTGAATCATTGAACGTATGCGTCGGCGTGTTCAATATAAATGGGCGACTACACGACGTGGGTACGAAAAGTTTGGTTTCATTTCGTGCAATAATATTTTTCGACAGTATATAGTTCTCCACATTCCGCGGGGTTAGTGTGGGTTGAAGTGAATGCGTCATGTTTGAGATGACCTGTTGTGCCCAAACGGTTTATTTCACGAGACGTTTTACCTGAGTAGTTTTCCTCGTTTCATATAATGATAATATAGTATAGAGTCATGATAATATCACAGATTATATAAAAATATATTATATAATCTGTGATAATATTATTCTACATATCGTTTGGAATGTTTCCCCGCTGGCTTTCAAGATTTGCATGATCGGCGCAAAAATCATAGTCTGTTCGGGACGTGATATTATTATCTGGATGGAATTTCAGAGATATTTTTACGGTGCGGTAAGTATATCCAGTGTTGGGGAGTAACTTAACTTAAGTTACAAGTTACTGTAACGAAATTACTTTTTAACTAATTTGATGGTAATTTAATTACATTGTATTGTAAGTAATTTAAATGTAATTTAAGTTACTTTTTTGTAGTAATTATTACTAAATTACTCGTTACTTTTTTTTTGTTTAATAAATGTTAAGAACTTATTGATAATGAGTGTAAATATTAAAATATACCATATATTGTTATACCTAATTATTATAATTTATAAGTAAAATTTTCTGAACTTTCCATACTAAAATACTTTTGTCATTATAACTATTGACATTTGTTTAGCATAGCAGGAGATATATGCACTAAAAAGCGATCTAAAATTAGTGACTCTAATTTTAAAAACGCATTGCCGTTTAAAATAAACTTGAAAAATAAAGATTAAAATTTAATGTGTAGCAAAATTAGTATTAATTGTTCATAATTTCATATTGTTGATTGTCATTATATTTTAGCATGAGTATTGTCATATAGACAAAATAGTTATTATGCTCCAGTGATATTTCTTAACAAAAAGTAACTTATATTGTAATTGAGTTACTTTTTAAACTCAAAAGTAATGTAACTCGATAAAATGAAAAAAAAGTAACTTAAAAATAATTTAGTTACAATTTTGATAAGTAATTTAGTAATGTAATTTAACTACCCAAAATAAGTAATTTCCCCAACACTGAGTATATCCATACTCGCCGAGTGCCTATACGGACTGCAGTTCAGTACGTCTGTATTATACTACCAATGTTGTACCAATGTTTATTTTAATTAGTCGTTCAGCTTCACTCACGAACGTAGGTTAACATATACTTACAAGTTACAAGAGAAACAATAGTGAAGGCACCTAGTGATTATAAACAATCATATTATAATCATTGTTCAGCCGTTTATTTACCTTTACATTATGTGTAGATATCGACGAACGTACAAATCGTCAGACAGATTTAAACGGGATAGGTTACCTACTTATAATAATATTGTGAGTGCCGACTGAAAATTGAATAATTTACTGAACTTGACGCAGGCCATACCATTATGCAACACAAAAATGTAAGAGAAAAACACTAAACGCTTTCTGTTTGTTGCGTACTATATTGCAGAAATATATTCCACACGCGTATCGACGATAAATTTAAGTACCTACCTACAAGTCGTAAAATCGATTCGACTGTATCTGCTTGCAGTTAAGGACGAAGGTTCGAATATCGAGATTTCAATGGTATTTCGAACACGACAGTCCGCGTGGGCGTATAATATATAGTAGCTATATAATATTATTATCTGTTATTAACAGATTTACTCAACTCTCCCGTAACGCCTTATGATATGCAAGCCTAAGTACATTAATATTATATTATAATATATTTCAATATCATATTTTATCTTTACAGTACTGGTCCAGTCATGATTTTGTCGAGAACCGCGAGAACAATCATGACACTGTGATCGATATTTTCACGTCGTATAAAGTTAATTACAAACATTTTCATTCGTCTAGACTTTTTAATTTCGTAGGTAGGTATACCTGATTCATTTACATTGTTTTAAAACTTTTTTAAAGTCACGATCGTCTAACACATCATGCGTAATATCATATGGAGTTAAATTTGAACTGCCGGTCGTAATGTCAAGTTTAGCCCTGCCCGCACTCCACGTAGGTATAAGGCAGACGGCCGTCTGAGTCGCAAGCTAAGTGTTCAAATTTTGGAACCTACCTGTTTGGTACACCACTTTATGTGATTCACGTAGCTTTATTTGAACAAAAACAAGTGACAACTATAATAGTAGTCTGTACTATATAAAATAACGTCTCGAACACATGTCATTTATATTTTACACGCTTAACGAGACGATATTATTTTGTTATCATCTGTCACGAATAAAATCGTTTCGATCACGTCTAAGAGGACTATACGCCTGCAGCATACTATTGAGTTGTCTCCGTTTTTACAAAATATGTATGGCCATAGCAAATTCGCTTTCAACACAACGAATATGTTACGATAATAAAATATATCATGTTGTTGGTTTTTTAACTTTTTGAATTGCATTATTGAAATCAAAAATTATCATCAAACTCGAAAGTCGAGTTTAAAAAAAAAGAAAGTTTTATTTGATTGTTGAATGTTTTCAAAAGTCACGATCGTCTAACACATCATGCAAAATATCACATGGATTTAAATTTGAATTGCCGGTCGTAATGTCAAGTTTAGCCCTGCCCGCCCTCCACGTAGGTAGAAGGCAGACGGCGCCGTCTGGGTCGCGAGCTAAGTGTTCAAATTTTGGAACTTACTTACCTGTTTGGTAAACCACTTTATGTGATTCACGTAGCTGTTGCCTGTCGGTATATTAATCATTGGTACTAATTATTGGCTATAACACGATTCCGCAAAATTTGCGGAATCGTGTTGATTTTAATAGCCACTGATATACATACACGACTCCGCAAATTCTATACATTTAAACACGATTCCGCATAATTTTAAATGCAACGTTGCCATATTATATAAAAATAT
The DNA here is from genome assembly GCA_027563435.1 of Nasonovia ribisnigri. NCBI lineage: Eukaryota > Metazoa > Arthropoda > Insecta > Hemiptera > Aphididae > Nasonovia > Nasonovia ribisnigri. Next base: position 507,184 of record JANEHU010004804.1, read on the forward strand.
TATAGTTATCAAAATGATATGAGGTATATTATAATATATTAGATTTGCTATTCGCTTCATACATAAAAAATATTAAATTTATCAATATATTAGTTAAAAAAAGTTATAAAAATGATCAGCTATTAATTATGCAATTTAAATGATTATAATATGAGAATTATAATGATTTACCTTGCCCGAGTACCACGCGTCATTTTGTATTTTACCCATTTGTCTTCAGAGTGGCAACGTTGCATTTAAAATGTATAGAATTTGCGAAGTCGTGTATGTATATCAGTGGCTATTAAAATCAACACTATTCCGCAAATTTTGCGGAATCGTTCTCCACCGTAATTATTATTATACTTGTAAGAAAACTGACAAAAGCAACAGTATTGTTATGTCGATAACATTTGAACAAAAACAAATGGCGACTAACAGTAGTCTGTACTATAAAATAACGCCTCGAACACGTCATGTCATTTACACGTTTAACGAGACGTTAATATTTTGTTATTAATTTTAACGAATAAAATCGTTTCAATTACGTTTACGAGGACTGCATAATATTGAGTTGTCTCCGTTTTTACAAAATATGTATGTCCGTAGTAAATTCGCGTTCAACGAATATGTTACGATAATAAAATAAAAAATAATACATCGTGTTGTTGGTTTTTTTGACTATTTGGATTGCATTATTGAAATCAATAATATTATCATCAAACTAGAAAGTCGATGGAACCTTCCGATTTCTACGAAATTTTCAAGCTATAGTGGTGTAAGGAATATTTTTACATCGTAATAATGTGCATCCTGGTCTTAAAAAAATTGAAATATCGCGACAAAAAAGAAACAAATCTCCAAGATTTTCGCTATAATGCCTGACATCGATATAATATTTTCCAAAGACGCCGAATACTGTTCTGAACACGTCTAAATGGCCGCGTGTTGTAGAATATTATCACAGAACACTCGCGGGCGTGGCGACCTCTTACCCAACAATATCGTTTTACGCGTTTCGTCGAGCCGCGACGGCCGTCAGTCGGGCGCCACGTGGACGGCAGATGGCGCCGACGGCCGCGCGTCGACCGGACCGAGCGCGAAACACGTTCGTTTTCCTACCGCGGGACGAACGCGGACGGCCGCGGCGCCGCGATCAGCCGCGAATCGCGTCGCAATCGCGGCCCGCCGGGCCCGCGGTCGCGGCGGATCGCGGACGGGCCGATCGGGCGCGCGAAAAGGCGGCACGACGGCGCTCTGCACCGGAGCGGCGGCGCGGCCGGTCTATAAGGCAGGGCGCGCACCGGCGGTACGATCGTGCCTTAAACTAATGAGTAAGGAAAATTTACAAGCCTTGGTGACGCTCGGCTTCGACAGTACCAAACTGTTACCTTTAATTTTTTGAAGGGTATAGGTCGTCCCCTTGACTGGCCCGCCTACTTTGCGGGCCAGTCGGGCGATAGCGATCTGCCCTATGATCGACACGAACGCATTTGGATCGGTTCCCGCCGGTCGTCGTCGACTCGACGCCGGCGGAAGCGACGGTGACGAGAAGAATGCTGCGACCGCGCGCGTGTCGTCTGCACTCGTGTTTCCGTCGGCGATTGAATGTCCCGAGGGGGCCGTGACTTACGAGCGAAGCGATGTATGCTGGTTATCGCTCTGTTGTCGTGATATCACTGTTGCTTCGAGTGGAGCCATCTGGCGGATGGAATTTTGACTGCGTCCCGCTTACGTTTACTCCGATGTGCTCGAACAACGGTAGTGTCGCACTGTTCGCATTATAAAAAATTTAAGGTCAGATGCGATTGAAAATTTTATGAACTTTTAAGAAAGAAATGTATTATTTTATGTTTGATATTGTATCAATATCCAGTTTAAATGTTTTAATTTTAATATTATATTGTGAATAATTTTTTTCGTGTACCAGCTGGTGATCGTAATAGTATAAATACTTGGTATTTGTTGTGGATATAATGTTACTTAACTTTGATTAATACAATACCTATATACTAGTCTCTTTATAATTTTTAGTAAAATTGAGGTTATAGCATTAGCATAGGTACCTGCCTATAATAGGCTATTAATTATTATGTATTACAGTGGAAGGCATAGTAAATTTAAATAAAGTTTTTATAGATACAACGTCGTGCACACAATAACCGCGTTTTTGCATTCAAGAATATAATATACATATACCAGCCCTTATTAGTTTCATAAAATTCCGCGCGTACAGCCCGAAGTAAATAATACAACGTATTATTGTATTATTTATAACAATTACATAATTATTTGTTTTAGGTTTTGTATAAAGAATAAACATACATATTTTAATGTAGTGATCAAACATTAAAATGTATACAGTATAAATTATTGTCATACATTATTATACTATATTGTAACAAAATTATCTGTGACATTAAACAAAAGGTATAATATTTATTACAGCGCGTCCAAATAAAACTTTAAACAGAACAGTAATAAGTACATAATAATAATATATAAATAGTATACAAAAGTATAGGTAAATAATAATTATAATAAGACGATGGCTTTTATCCACTTGTTGTTCGCCGCTGAGGCGCCGACGGCAGAAATTCAAACGAAATCCATTAGATATACTTACCTGAAAAAAATCATAATACCATAACTGGTATTTTTTTTCATTTTTGCTTAGCACTGGTTAAACTCATATACGGGTCAACTAATTTAACCCGCGGTCAAGTATTCGACATGATTTTGATTTGTGCAATATTTCACACACGCTCAACTGTTGTTTTAGTATTTTACGTATTTATATCGTTGAACATTATAACATATTGATATGAACCGCTGCAGCTCAGCTGTACCCATGGAACAGCATTTTAAATAATACTTGAAAGTTACTATATATCGGTCAAAGCGTGTAATATAGCTGCAGGTATATATTATAAATATACTATATTATCAAATATGAGTACAAGGTGATTCCTTTAAAATATGTACACACTTATTTATCAAAATTAGTCAATATTTATGAAATTATTTTTTATACACAATATTTGTAGTGTACATTATACACCATAGATTACAAACAAAACTTTTGAATAAAAATATTTTTTATTGTTAAGTATTCCTACCCATAGTTTTTTAAGTTTTTTAGACCACAGCGTACATTTTTAATCTCATGTTCTCGGATAAAATATTTCTTTGAGAATGTCAATATTTGTAAAAATCGAATTACTAAACGGATATATTATTAGTTAATAGTTACCTATATCACATCATATTCAGATAGGTAGCACTTATAGATATTAAAAGTTTATATGATCGAAAGTGTAGCCCGAGTGAGGTTCCCCGCAAAATATACTACTCAGCTCATCCAAACCTTTAAAATGTACTTATAAGTTAAAACTAATTATGTATTTATGTAGTCATTCGAATTTTATATTTATAAATATTATCTATTTTATATATCGAAAACATGAGTAAACAAGAGTAAAAAAAAAATGTGACGCAAAAACACGTGATAAAAATAGTGAAAAATAAATAATGTTTCGACAAAAATTGTATTTCGTCATGACTCAAAATTAAGTATGTATAAACAAAATATTTTTTAAAAATCATTCAGGATTGTCTTGCAGTGATGAGTGTTTACTGTTAAAAAATCGCATCGTTTACACAATATGAATTACCCATATTCACCTATACAAGTACGCACTCCGATATTCATTATAAATAAATAAATAATATATTATTATTTATTACCCATTACGTATGGCTACGTAAAGATTAGTTATAGGTACCTACCTACCTGTTGCAGGAAACCTGTTCTTTCTACAGACTACGATTAACACAATTTATTCATTAAAATTATCATTAACAATATGTTATACCTGTAATTAAATCATAATAATAATAATATATTAGTTCGGGCATTTCGGTAAGTTGAGTTTAGTCGAGACTTTTAGATTTGGACACGCCTGCGTCCTACAGTTATCGCAGCTCGGCGATCGGTTTCTCTGTTATCTGTAGGTACCTACACGGTATAATACTTACCTAGTTTTTTTTTTTTCGTATACCTACACACAAATCGGATGCCAACAAACATCGTTCTTGTCATTCCCTCCGCTGCTGGCACGCAATGGTTCAATACGGTTTACGCCCCTGTACCGGGGATTATATAACGTGCGTACTTGGTCAGAAGGCCGATGGTTTTGGAATATTGTTGTTATGTATCACTTAGGTGGTAGCCGTAGGGCTCACATACCGTTACCCTGCAGTTCGATGGCACAACCCAATATACATTGCGGTTACCACTTACCGAGCTCGCAGTACACACCTGACGTCGATATGGTCTAAGCGTGATAATAATATTATAGTCCCATCGTAATACCCGTGTAAAATAGGCACCCGCTGAGATGTATCATTATTCTTTTAATATGTTAATTATTACATTTTTCTGTGTGTAAACAATAATAATTCTGATTCGAACCGAGTAATGTAGTAATGTCGGTCTTACGTTGAAATTAAATCGTTTGTAATTTTTTTTTTTTTTTTTTTTTACAATTTTTTGTTTGTGGACTGTGGTTATCGTACGGATTATTTTCGGGTGGAAAGAGTGTTTCAAAAGATTCGTTGAACTGTTAAAGTACTTAATTTATTAAACGTTAAGTGCATTGTTTCGACTTTTAAACGTTCATTCTAAACTAGTAGGGTTTCTTTACCTGCGTAAGGATAGCAATATTAATAATTTCTAAAATGGTATATAGCGCGCTATCTACCGTACAATTTTACAAAACCCAATGAAAATTCGTGCACCATACAGATAGCAGGATATGTTCTGAAATTCGACCGTTGATGATGTTGACAGTAATAATAATAATAATAATATTCTATAATATTATTTGGTTATATTATTATTACTATGTTATTTTATGTAAAAGAATATTATTTGTATTTCCGTGATCGGCATCAAAGCCCAATATCCTGAGACAGTGAGACGGAAGTTGTCTAGATGAGAAATACTAATAATATTTTATATTTTCACATTAAACGACAAATTGCTTAACGTATTCATAAAGTATAGACGGTTAACGAGACTCGATTGCATAATGCATAGCCATAGTTCATACTGCATACGAATAAACGATTAGGTTTTTATTATATTTTCATGTAGAAGATGTACTGATGGTACGACGACATGAGCCCATCAGAAGTTATTTTTAAAAGGTTCAGTAGTTGTTTCTGTAAACGCGATTACAGTATTTATCGAACAAGATTTAACAGTTTTTAAGGAGCTCTGACATTTTTTCTAATGCAATGTTTCATCATTAATCTAAAAAAATAAATATTTGTAACAATTATTGTGATGATGTAACGATACGCCACTAATGTGTGCTTCGTGGTGAGAAGCGAAACGAGTACCATGCGACTAACGAAAAATGGGACGACCGACGAATGGCGTAGGTCACCTGCTGGTAGGTTACCAGCTGCTCCTGGCCACGGTTGCAGTAGTGGCGTATTTTCTGTTGGTATGTTTGGTGGGGGGGGGGGGTGGCTGGGGGTGATGTGCGGTGTATCAACCCTTCGATTTTAAAAATATGTATGTGTATGTATACACTCATATTTTGGGATTCCAATAAAATATTTATTCACAGATTAATAGTATTTTTATAATGCAGTAAAAATACGAATCCGCAGTGGTGCGGTGTCTATTGTTAAAACAATAAAAAATAATTCTCAAATACACAATGTTGATTCTGAGAAAACATTAACATGAGATGAGTACTTAACATTCGTACATTATTATGTTCGTACATTTTATGTAACGCAATTAAGAGGACGGTACACGGCCGTTTGTTAACTCCGTCTTACAAGTGCGCGTAAAATGGCAAATTTCGCTCAGAAAATCGCGGTTAGCTCCGTTAGTTTAAAAATTAGAGTGAATCGACTTATTATGCAACTCGATGTTAAGAATATTATCTGTGTTTGTATGTGTTTTTTTTTACGATAGTTCATTTTTTTTAGAAAATTGCGCGCATATAACATTATATAGTGTAAATTAAAAATGATCACAAGTCACTTAAAAACTGAGTTATATTGAAAAACCTACATATAAACACAGATAATGTTCTTACCATCGAGTTTCATAATATATCGATTCACTCTAGTTTTCAAACTAACAGAGCTAAACGTGATCTACTGAGCGTAAATTGGCTACGTTACGCACTTGTAAGACAGAGACAGCAAATTTTCGTGTAGCGTCCTCCTGAGTATAGTTATAATATGATGGTTAAAATCTGACTAGCCGAACGATCACGTACGAGTATAAGATTTTACTTAATGGATATGCCTTATTGGGTACCTATGTCTCCGGAATATTAAAATTATGCCAGATTAAGTCACGGCGATGATTTAAGTATAAAAAATAGAAAGTTGGAATTTGTGTTATTATATATTACAATGTTAATGACTATGGCCATGTATGAACAATATAATTATAACTTATAAGTAATAACTAATATGCAATGTTTAAAAGGCACATAATACCTATATTTTTAATAGGTAATATATTATTTTGTCTTAGCAAAAAAAAAAACCAGAGAGTATAAAGTGAGGTAAATATAAGTAAGGTAGATATCCCCCTCGAGTTATAGTGAGCTCTGGATAAATACAATATATCGGTCATATCCCCTTCCCCGAGACAAAATCCTACAGCCACTTTGCTGCAGTACCTATCTAGTTTTTTTTCTGTCACTATATGGCAAGTGTTATAATTTTAAAAACGCAAATATATATCTAATGCGCGCTGTTATTTTTTTTACACTACAGTCACCTCATAATGAAAAATAACAAACGATAAAAAAATAAAATGATTGTACCGTAAAAAATAAACAAATATTGACGCCAGGGAAACGCATTTCGACGCGTGTGTCAATATAATAATATTATTATTGTGGTAACGGCATTGAAAATATACAGAATATGATAACTTACCTACATCGATCAAGTACAAATCTAGATAACTAGTTATGTGCCTTAGCCTACGCTTCTGTTATTATTTTAATGATCACCGTAACATGCAAACAGCTTCATCGGTTTTCTGCAATCTATTTTACTATAATAATTATTAATATTGTAAAATCATAAATTACAAAATGTAATAAAACGCTCACATGACTTAATATTTTGTAACGCTTCTAAAATCTAATGCCAAATTCCGGATTTAATGCGACATTACGATGTTAACGATCAATTTTCTCTCACTGTTTTTTTTTTATTATTTTCACACGGAAGACCGTACACTAAATTTACTACCTAATATATTATTATTTATTATTAAAATTGCTGCGTATATACGAGCAAATCAATTCTACAATTCGCCCATATAGTATAGGTACCTACCTACCTAGTTGAAAACTCACAGCAATAATAAATACCTATACAAATGTATGCTGCAGGAGCCCTGTGCAAATCAGTCGATGATAATATCACAACACGATAAATAATATATCTCTGTACACTTCTACCTGCTTATACATGCGTTATATTATGCGCTGTGCGTATTATTTTTGGGACGTTATGTTATTATTTTGTGTCGGATAAGCAACTGGCGGTGTGACATTTGCCAACTAGATGGATCACCGCGAAAAACTGTTGTGTAGACATAAATTCATACAGAGTATATTATTATATCATGCGTCTATAGAAACCCTTCAACGTTGCAGAAAATGGGCCCTTCATTGAACAATGACTTAATATATTATCATATTGACTATACGCATTATACACGTTGTTTAATATATAGGTATAACGTGTACGTACGATATGTAAATTTATAGCTATGGGTGGTTTGAATAGTTTGATGCGTATATTAAGTATAGGCTATTTCAAGATATATTTTAAGAGCTAAAATACGCTTAACAATCATGTTTTCTTATACGCAGATAAATCTTAAATACTACATTGGATACGCACTCGTCGTCGCGGTAAGCTGTTTAGTTATGATGTTGGGATTGGCATAGGGAGTAAGTTATTGATTCAACATATATATCATTATATCGTATAGGTTAAGTACAGTTTTTCAAATTTTCCTGTTTTGAAAATAACTCATAAACTATAACACCATAATGTTGATTTTTCGTACGTATTTGTAATTGTTACGAAATATAAAGTTATACAATATATATATATATATTTATTTAGACAGTACTATAAGTGGCCAAGTGGGTAGTTATATTTTTTTTTTTACCAATCATTCTATTCCTGACAAAATATGTCAAAAAATAGTGTCTTAATATAATATTATGACTTTAGAGAGAATAATTATCTCTGTAGGTATAGATGTATAAAAGTTTCAAAATCATGACATCTGTAGCTGCTTAAAAACTTTTAATTTGAATACTGATATTATCATGCTTAGGTCTTTAGGACTGTAACTTTCTGTCCATATTATCTTGTAAGAAGTTTTAAATATAAAGGAGTTCAAAATTTATTATTAAAGTAAAATTAACATAGAATTAATTTTACGAAGCATTTTATTCGTTATGTATAAAAATGCGTTTGGAAAAAAAATAATATTTTGTTTTTTAATGAAAATACAATTAGAACAAATCGTCCACTATTATAAGTATTAAAACTTTAAATGATTGTTTGACACATATTTAATAATGAAATACCTAATTACCAAAATAACTAAACAAACGATGAATAATTTCAAAAATAAATAATTTCATTATTCTTTTAAATTGAACACATAAAAAATAGTTCTTTTATAATACGTAACAATAAAAGAGAGAAAAAATATTTTTGAATCTGACGTATATATAGTTTCTTTAAACGTTTAATATTGTTACTATTGGTATAGTATATTATATTGTAAAGTAATGTATATATAAATTTAGATATAAGTAAATAAATTAAAATTTATTTTAATAATAAAGTACAAGTACAAAAATAAATATTTTTTTATACGTTTTATTCATATAATTATTTTGTGGCTTCCAAAAGGATACGATGGAATTCAAACACATTTATTTTCTTTTTATAACAGTATAATAATATAGTATAGTAAGTAGGTAGCTTATTCTTATTGTTAACATTCAACAATGTTTGGAGTTTGTTGATAATGTTTGAGAAGGATATTACACAAGAAAGGTTTCTAAAAGTATCTAAAGAAAATTCGCATAAAAAAATCAGATGCCTATTATTATAGTATTGGTTGGTTTTATTCGAAAATTCCACCAGAAAACTGCTATACATATCATATATATGAAACAAAAACGGTACATTTGGATGTACGTGTGATGTTGAATGTTGTAAAAATATATTTTCATAGTCACTTTTATATTTTATTATCGAACTTGAATTTATAAAAATGTTATAAAAACACTGACGTTTAATATATTTACTTTTTAAAAGTGTTATTTATTTTGATTATTTTATGATGAAGTTGTGATAGGTAATTTTATATGGATATAAAATTTTTGTGTTGATACAATTAAAGAATACAAACATTTTTGGAAGGTAAAAAATATTTATAATTTTGTTTGATCAAAAAAAAAAAAATACTACCTATTTAGCTATAATATAAATTATGCATACTATACTTGAAAGTAGAAATACCATTCACCAAGTAATTATTGTATCGGCATGTGAAAATGTATTTATTTTTTTTATGTATATTATTTATTGTGTTGAAAGTTAGATGTATCGTAATGAATTATTTTATCTACATTCTACGTATCACCAATATATCCAGACTGAGTAACAGCTCATTCAACAAAACATTTCGCTGAAAAAATGCACAATAATACAGAATATAAACATACATTATAACATATATTTGTTTTGATCAGAACAACGACAAAAAAAATTAAGTACCATCGAGTATTTCATAAATATTACTATAATGACGTAATAAGGACACTTAAGAAATTGTGTACACAGCATTTTTTCTAAATCGATATGTATAGGCTCGGAAACATATGGTTCTAATAAAATGGGCTACTCGTCGTAGAAAATATTTGTATTAAAATTTTTTTCAAACTTGAATTATGTGTGGAATAATTTTTTTAAAAATGTAGGTTATTAATATATTGAATAAAAAAATTGACAAATTGAAAAATTTCCCCCAGTAATATTTGGGGATAGATAACAGCATAAAACAAATACAAACTAAAAAAATGGTATTATTACCTACCTGTAAAGTAGAGATATATCGTGGCAATTAAAAATAACACTGTTTGCCGTTATAGTTATGTTAATATATTTTGTCGTTGGGAATTTGGGATATATATTTACCACTCGATGACAAATTGTCAGATTGTTATTTGTATACATTATTTTATATTATAATATTATGTACAATTGTTCAATTATTCAAATAGTTTTGTATTTCGGCTAATGATATACTTTAAAATAGAAAGGACTCATACATCAAATACAACACGCCCTGTGCCTAAAATCCAAAATATGAAATTTATCTAAAAGATAATTTGTATGGGTTTGTGTAATTAGTATTTAATTAAATATTCTATTTTTTCTTTAGGAAGTAAATATGGATCACTTTAAAAAAATAAGTTATACATATTTTCTAAAAACCTTTAACTATTTTTTTTTGGTTTATGAATTTTATTTAGTGGCAGATAAATCTTTAATTTTGCAATTATTCTAACCATTATTTTTTCCAAAAATAATAAAATGTTGCATTATAATTATTTGATTCCTGTATACTGAATGTACCTATTGATTAAATATAGGTTGTCACATGCATATAATTTAACTATTAGTTGTATGTAAACTGATTATTTTTTATGTATTTTTAATTTTGTATTTATATGGGTTGCCTTACATATTATATTGATTTATTCGATTTTTGTAAAAAAAAATTATATCTATAACATATATAATAACGTACCTATCGTAGACTAAAATAATATTTTTATAGGGGGTACATCTATAGTAAAATATATATATTATATTGATGATTGATTCGATAATATGTTACAGTGGGTATAAAAATAAGGTCATGGGATCCACAATTTCAAATCCTCGTGAAAATACTCCTGTCCGTATAATAATTTATTTAAACTCGGCCTGGTGTAATTATACTCTTTTAAAACGATTTTTGGTTAAAACGGACATAATAATTTACCGAATTTGGCCGTTTAGACGTGTAATTTACCGCCAGCAATATATATTATTATTTTGGACATTTTCGATCTTTGGTATCGCATCTCACAAACAGCAGTCATTATTGATGGTGGTAGGTACAAAAAAATAAATATCGCCAAGACACGAGGCTTTATCATTCGATTTGGGTAGCCTATTTTATATCGTATACTATGTAAAAAAGTAAGTACAGCTATAGATTATTCTAAACTGTTCAAAGTTTATATGAATAAAAGTCACTAGATATAGATAGTGTAATTTATATAGGAATATCAGACATTCTTATTGTAAAAAAAAAAAAATGAATTAAAATGGTGATATTAAAAACCAAAATAAACTCTCGGAAGGTATAACTAACTAAATTTTATTAAATTACAATTTACAAAACTCTCCCATAATATAATATAGTCTATATCTGTTGTAGATCCCTAACACGTGTGATAATTTTGCACCACCATATTTATTGTATATAAATTAATTTGCGGGAAAATATGCGTTTTGAGTAAGACAACTAATTACAATAAAATAATGTACATGTCGTTTTTAATAGACACCATTAAACAGTAATTAGGGCAAACAGGAGACAGTAAATTATAATATGTTTATTTTTTTTTGTCATAATAATTTATGTTCATCAACCAAGGATCCATTAAGTCAGCAAAAGTGTCTATGCATGTCTTAGTATGGCACTAAGCTGGAAATCGGAAGCTATATATCTTTTACTGTCGAAAACATTTACGCAGGTAAATTGTTTGATTGCGTACCTACCTGTTTGCAGAGTAGGTACCATGGTATGATAATTCTATTAGGTATGTATTTGTAGAAAACGAAGCGATAGTGTCCGAAGACTACATCGACGTTTCCCATAGGATGGACAATTTAAATACGATCCTTATATTATTATTGTGTTGTTATGGGAGGAGGTTATTAATTAAAAGCCAAGTTTCTGACCGTGTACAGACGTTTTGTTACCGCCGTGGTAGTTTTGTTGTTTTCACCATTGTCCGAATCGTCCAACCGACCTTTTCATACTGTAAAATCGACGCGGAAACTTGACTATAATATAAATTATAATATATGTATAATATTGTAGCTAATTATTAGTTGTACCACGGTGGGACTTACCATTGTACAGTGTACACAATGTACATTATGTTTTATCGTAAATTACCGCGACTATTATTATTATTATCATTATTATTATCATCATCGTATAATGTTATAATATATTTTATTGTGTATACGAAACGTTGTTGTACATTAAATATTTATCATGGCGTAGAAAATAATAACACATACTTACGACCGTGTTATATTATGACCCTTATCTATATTTCTCAGGACGTGCTTAAAATACTAAAATATATTAGGTATCATCCCCTATCTATATCACAATAAGCGGTCACTGTACATTTTTGTCCCTCTCTAACTTACATTAGCCGGATTATTGTTTGTCGCTAGAGCCTGCGGTATTATATTATTATATGCTCGGTCAACGAAATGAGTTTTCATCACTAATTCATTCATATAATATGTGTACACTATGTAATGTCATATTTAATAAACACGCCTAAACGCAATACAGGATAACCAGTTTGTTACAAATGGCCGATAATTTGAAAATTGTATCTGAAATAACATGAAGTATATTAATATTATAATGATATTATATCATTTATAAAACACGAGTCCTTAAGTTTTAATTAAAACTATCTGAAAAAAAATTCTACAACTTACCATCACTAGGTATATATTGAATTATTCCCAATTTAAATTATAGGTATATTTAAATTAAAATTTTTAGTTTTTGTTCAAGTACAAAAAATAATTTTGATCTAATATTACATATAATATTATACAGCTAATTTGTTTAACCATTTTAAAATTAAGAAACGGCATAATATAATATTGACGGTTTAATTTAAATGAAATAAGAATAACCTTTGAAAAAAAAAAAACATGACACATTTTTAATTCAAATATGTATTGAATAGCTAAGGAAAATATAAAAAAAGTTGTTAACTTATAATTACTATAAAATATTATATGAAATAAACGAATTATTTTACACACATTGTTATAGTTTAAATTTAATTTGATAGTTTATTTACTTTGTTAATGTTTAATAGTTGTGATTTTTTTTCAAAACAGTATACAACTTCATCCTAAATTGTAACTATTATGGCATGGTAATGGCTTTAAGTTTAATAAAATACAATATAATGAAAAGTAAAATACTTTCAACGCATTCACTCAAAATAATGGCTAATTATATTTGCTTTTAGTATAATATTTAATTTATGATTATCGTTCATTTGTCCGGATGAACAAAAACGATTGCCTGACATATTATAATTATAATTTGAAAACAATTGACCTGTATAATTATAATCCAATACACTTATACAATGCATTTTAAAATTAACACCCTGTATATAATGGAATAGTTAAAGACCGACTTTACTTGGCGCCTTCTACATCGTTCTATTAGACAATAGACGGTCACACCCAGGATGATAAACATTTTACGAAATGTGTTCTTTGTCAATTCTTAATGAAATTGTTTTAATACTATAAACTAGTATAATAAATTTTCAAGTAAAAATAATATTATTTATAGTATTTTTATATGTTTTGAGTTTATTAATATTTACAAATTGCAAGTGGTTTCGTAACATAGATAGGTATGCAATTAGTACCTAAACAATTACCAATATACTTACTATGATATATGATTTTCAATTAATTATCGCTTTCATTTTTTCCTTATGACTTTATGAGGAACCGTAGTCCGCAAGCAGTGTATTGCAAATAAAACTATAGAATACTCAACATACTATTACAAAAAAATGATTACAGGTACAAACACCAATCAATAATGAATAATGATTTAGGAATGATTTAGTTAATATTGCACACTATAGGAAAGCCTAGTTTTAATAATTTCTAGAAAATAATAACAATAATAGATTAGTTAAATTTTTAACTAACTACCTATTGTAATACTGAATTTTGAATGCATGTATTATTTATTAGCTATTTATGTAGAATGGTAGAATGTATGACAAAAAATATTAAATTTATAATAATATTGGATGGTTAATTGTTTTATGTTAAACTTCGTTTAAAAATTAAACGTATTTATTTATTTATTTAAAAATAACATGAAGAAAAAAGCCAGCAATCAATTATTGTGACATACATATTATTTTCACAAAATACCAACTGTATTTTTACATGATGTAGTTTTTTTTACAAAAATAAAGTTACATCTACTAAAAATCTAATATATATAAAGGGTGTGTCGTCAATGTTGTTCTATAGTAGCTATATGCTCTGTCGGGAAAAAGTTTTTTGTATAGTTGTTGAGCTTCGCACATCGATGACCAGCAACCTATTGGTTGGAATTTCTTCAACATTTTTATTTTTAAAATATTCTTTCAAAGTGAAACAAGACTTCTAAAGTAGAAACTAAAACTTTAAATATTTTGCTTACATTTTCTTTTGTTGTATTTTTAGAACAATTAAGTTTTTGAATTATTTCTCTAGATAAATATAATCCAATAGTAAAAATAAACTAAAATTATTTTTGTGTACCTACTATTTACTAACAAGTAACACCATTAATCAAACAAAACAAATATTTTTATTTTCTAGCGCAGTTAAACAATACAAAATATATGACATGTAAATCGTGATTCTTCATTAAACACATTTTATAAATATTTTACGAGAGTAGATGCCTTACCACCTGTGACTGCATTTAACATTCTACTGTATATAATTCCAAATTTAAAATTATCAAATTGTTGTTAAACATTAAAATTATACTGTACACATTAATATTATTTAGTATTATTTATAGTGAAAATGCATACCGTAGGTGTAAATTAAATTAACTATGGTTTACAATATATTCAGATTATTATTATATGCATTAATACATGATAAAATAATAGTTGAATAATAATATTTTTAATTATTTATAATGACTGATAGTAAAATAATATTATAAATACATATAAAAAAAGGTAGGCAAGTGGGTGTCGCTCTGCAGTACAGTAGGTTGCAAGTAGGTCACTACAATGGATGGTGTTAAATTTTAATTCAATGATATAATAATATCAATGTATCATTGTATACGAAAGATGATTCTGAACGATGACGGTCAGTCAGCCTATGATATATTACTAAGTATATATCTTGATGTATTATTGTGAATAAAGCAATCTATTTATCTATTTACGTGGAACTTTGTTTTAAGTTTTTAATCCTTAGCTTGAACATTTAATACAATTTTCACTACAAAATAATTTTTATATTTGATAAATTTTGTCAAACATCGAACTTTAAATGCTTATAAAAAAATTGTACATATGTATTTTTAATATTTTTTAACTGTTATTGTAACAATGTATCAGGACACTTATTGTATTAATTTTGCAATAGATCAGCTTAAAATGAGTCAAAATATTTTGAAAATTTTAAGTATATGAATCAATTAAATAAATATATGATGTAAATTTCAAGTATCTACAGTTA
The DNA here is from genome assembly GCA_027563435.1 of Nasonovia ribisnigri. Taxonomy (NCBI): domain Eukaryota; kingdom Metazoa; phylum Arthropoda; class Insecta; order Hemiptera; family Aphididae; genus Nasonovia; species Nasonovia ribisnigri. The sequence goes on from JANEHU010004804.1 coordinate 522,859, forward strand.
TTTTTTTTTTAATTACAGCAAAATAAGACAATCGTTGTATGATAAATCGAGTGAATATCTTATGTTTAAAAAATGTAAACTTCAAACGTTCATAACAATTTAATTTGAGTCTCATGTAGACATTTTTTTTTAAAAAAGGTAGGAAAACTTATGAGGAATCTCAAATTAAATTTTTAAATCTAAGATTTAAAAATAAACATTTTTATGAATTTCTAACTCAAAATAGTTTTCATATTTTCGTAATTTTTACGTATTTTGTCAAAATTTAAACTTTAAATGATTAAAAAAAAATTGTGACTATGGATTTTTAATATTTTTCAAATGTTATTGTAACAACATATAAGTTGACTTGTATTACATTTTCAAGCTTTTTTATCCAACGTATAAAATTGTATTGAAGAAAAACCAAAAAAATTAGACACTGAAATTGTTCGTAAACAGCTCAAAACGAGTCAAAATATTTTGATCATGTATAGAAAATGCTTATATAAACATTCAGTGGAAATTGCACGTATCTATGGTAATTTCTTCTAGAGTTACACCAAACACCAAAATCGATTTTATCGAAAACGGATTACACCCACCATGTTCTATAAATTACATTTCCGTAGAGTTAGAATCCTTTATAATTTAGTTCTTAACTTAAGACCCTCGTATGTGCAAGTAAAATCAAGAATACGTCAGGAAAAAATGTGTAAAGTATTTTATATTATTCTGCCCTTTATACGGTTTAAAATAAAAGTAAAGATAGTTTTTGTTTGAAAACTGCTAATCCAAAATATATACTTCGACTGGAAAACAATAATAATGGACTTTCACAGTTGGAGCTTTCGCGTGTATAAGTCACTACATTTAAGTGTTAAGCAAACAGTACACTGATTCGGAGAACTTGCACTTATAAATCACACACTGTTATGGGTGAAAATAAATTATGTAATATACATCGTACATAACATCATGACTATATATTATATGGGTTATAATTCCAGGGGTACGTTTCCGTGGATAAAGTGTGCTAACACTAAATAAATTGAAAATGTCATTGTAATTGGCGACGATGTTTGAAGGAGCAGTAGATATTGGGTTGAGTGGGGGGGGGGGGGGTGGTAAGGGGGTGCAGTTGATTCGGTAATGACACTTGACACGTATACGGCGACAATCGATTTGGTGACGAGAAAATATTATATATCCTTTAGGTTTTAAAAAAATCGCTCACGCAAATAATAATTATAAAAAAAAAAGGAACCCGTTGGGCACTTGAATTTATCTGACAAAACTGTACACTGTTACAGCAATGTTATACAAGGTATACTCGGTACTATTATGAGCTATGATATTATTGTCATTCAACTATAATAAGTCAATATCATTTTTTGTTGTAATCACAATATTATTCATTTTATTATGCATTAAACAATATTTGTTCTATAAACGTTTACACTGTTTTAACAGCGATGCTTTTCCAACGAATTCAAAATATAGCAACACTCACATGTTCAAGGTCAAAAGAAAAAAAACATTTCCAACCGATAAAATACAATATTTTTATATCAGCTAAATGTGAGCCTTTAAGTTTGAACCACAGGCTATAAATGTTAAAAATAAACCAAAAAGTATTATCTAATTTTTATTGTAACATATTATTCTATACCTTTATAGCTAGTTGCTACTAAGCTTTATGCTTATATAATATATTGTGGTTTAATTTTGAATTCTCGAATAACTGAAGTGAATAAAAACAATATTTAAGTTATCTCGAATTTAAAGAAAAAACAGCTCCTGAGTTTTCGATTTAAAATGAACTAGTTGATGTGTTTCTTTTTTGTTGAAAATATAATCAATAATATTACTTCAAGGGAGTCAAAAGTAAACAAATTCTTTGTTCATTTCTTAATAATTGGGTAAAACTAACAAAAAACACCGAGATAACGGAAATAAGATAAAGAAATACTTTGACTCACATATTCACTTAAGTTTAAAACCGATTGTATAGCGTAAGTAAATCGATATTTCAAGTCTATATTTTAAATTATTGTCCAACAATGTACTATAGAAGCATCTGCCTATAGATTAGTCCCATTTAAATGATTGAAACATGTTTTACATGATATCGAAAGATATCGTTAACAATATAAATTCTCTAGACAGTTATCTATTTCAAAATGAAAAATTTCAGTAATGCATTTATTAAAAAATTAGCTAGCGAATTCAATTTCGAGTAAAATAAATTGTTGATATATTATATTATTATAATCGATACAGTGACAACTTTCACTCGTTTATACTTTTGTCCAAAAAAGGAAATATATTTGTGTAATATTAAACTAAAAATTAAATCAGAAAAATAAAAAAAATATATTATTATGTACGGTTATCAGTATTTGAGATGTATAGGATCGCATCAACAATACATAAGTATTTATAAACATAAAATACATCAAAAGACCAAAAATCAATTTTAATAGAATACAATATATCAATATATAACTATAAAATATATACGAGTCAACGTAACAAAATTCATATTTTAATTGAACTTGATCCATATAATATTATACACTATTTGAACACAATATAATAATAATGAAATATACGTCTACGCCCCGACCGGTTCTTGTTCGACGACATACGGTATCTGCTAGTGGGAAAAGTTAACCATAATACGCATATGGGAGGGATGCTGTGACGGATTTTTAGCATAAATACAACAACTCCAGTCTGTATAAACATCAGTTCATTTGTGTACACAGTCATCAAATAATTTGACCAAAAACCAAAACAACACTAAAAATGGCCGCTAAGGTAAGTTATTATTTTGATTCTATGTTTTAAAATCATATTTCACTTTTTTATACAAATTGGTCTTAGATATAAGAAATAAAATTATATAGTGAGTGAAAAAATTGTATTATATTCAATTGGGAAACTTTTTTTTCAACAGTTCGTCATCTTCGCCGCTTGCGTGGCTACCGCCCTCGCCCAATACTCTGCCCCAGCTTACAAGCCAGCGTACTCTGCGCCCGCTTACTCAGCACCAAAGGCCTACGCCCCAGAGCCCGCATACGCACCTACACCATACAACTTCGAATACAGCGTAAACGACCCACACACCTACGACGTGCACAGCCAATCCGAATACAGTGACGGAAACGGATACGTCAAGGGATCCTACAGCCTCGTCGAAGCCGACGGCTCAATCCGCACAGTCGAATACACCGCTGACGACTACAACGGTTTCAACGCCGTCGTCAAGAACGAAGGTGGATACAAGGCCCCATCATACTCTGCACCAGCCTACAAGCCAGCTTACTCTGCACCAGCTTACTCTGCACCAGCCTACGCTGCACCAGCATACTCTGCCCCGGCCTACAAGCCAGCTTACAAACCAGCATACTAATTTATTTAGCCATGTGAACCATCACCCTTCTTCATCTTTTATTTCATGTTTTCTTCCAGTACCCTTTCTGGGCCATCGCGTTCATATTGAACCGTGGTTTCCAAGTCATACCATGCCGTATTAATATATAAGACAATTGGTACGACTTATGTATTTATTGTGTAAATATATATAACAATGTGTATATTTATTGAACATCTCTGATTTTTTTTTTCATTTTCCACCTTTAAACGTCAACTTCATGTTAAAATATATTCTTATCGGACACGATAACTTTCTAAGCAGAAATTATGCTTGAATATTGATTTCTATAAGCAAGCTGGATTTAGTTGATACTTGCAGGAATTGGTCAATAGTAATAAACTATAAGTACTTTTCTAAATTATAATTAGTCAGGAAAAATTTTAAATAAAAACTGAGAAAATGAATATATTTTAAGCAACAAAAGTTTCAAATATTTGAGGGTAATTTGGTTTGAATTCATTAATATATAATGACTGTACCTAGCTACTTGAAAATTTCACAAAATGTATATAAATATATAATATAGTTTTCTATCCTAATATATATATCAGATAATGAACATATTTTGTTATTCGAAAACTGCTTATCTAAAATATATATTTAGACCACCGAACAACAAAAATAGACTTTAACAAATTAAGTTTTATGTTTTTAAGTTAAAACCCTCAAGCGTTAAGTAAACAGTACACCGATTAAGCTAACTTTCACTTATAAAATATCATATACTGCTGTGGTTAATAATACCTTCGTATTGTTATTTATAAAAACATAATATTGTGATACATTTATGATACATTTATTACACTATACTCGTACATAATTACACTCTTACATATTGGATAATAGTTATACTATCTAAAGCGAGGCTTGTTTCCGAGGATAAAAAGTGTAAAATTATAAAAATTGAATAGTATGTCATTATAAAAATATTGGTGACGATGTTCGAAGAAGCAGTACCATCGACTTTGGGAGGGTTGATTGGGTTTTTTTTGTGTTATTACTTGAAACGTGTTTGGTGATAGATGGCGTGTTATGTGATTCGACAACGATATAATATATTATAATTGTGTAGCTTGGCAAGACGCAGTGGCTGAAACCATTCACTCAACATGAGTGAGGGTAATCAATCGCCTTTGCCTCTAGTTCCCGGATGGGTGACCATCGGGTTTGTAGTGCGCAAAAACCTTGCACACATACATCATACACGTGCTCCTAACCATACCAACCCTGTAAACCTTACAAGCTAACTACCTCGTCAGTCATCAAAGCCTTAAATCCAATAAAAAATTATTGTTCATTTCTCAATATGTGCAATAACTGATTTTTAAAATATTATAGATAATTATTATTTCATAATTTTGTATAATATAAATTATAATATTTCTAATGCATCAAGAGTGAACCGTAAGGTTACTGTCAGTCTATATTAACTCCACTCTTGCGGACTAAGTTGTTACCATCGATTAATTTATATTTACATATCTTACCGTAAGAGTGATAATATTATTGATTAGGACATCTGAACATTATACCCTCTTTGTAAAAGTATATTGTAAAACTGCACCAGGCACTTTAGTGTCATATACTCTGTTATTTAACACTCTACGATAAACCGGAGCCGGATCAATATGCAAATAAACAAATAGGTACCTACCCATATAATGATGGAATAAAAAATAAAGCAGAGTATATTGTTATTAAATGTACGGGATATAAACACACATCACAGATTTCCATTTTTAATTTTAAAAAAGTGAATACTGCTGTATTGTACCATGAGCGTCGCTGTAATGGATATGTCAAATTGGAATTTATTGATATCCATATCATTTTAGTTACATATATAAAATACGTTTCTTAACGAAGGTGGTTTGTCCATCTATATTAAAAAACATATTATTATTTGATATTTTAATGCTATTAAAATTATTTATTTTACTAATAAGCTATAGTATGTTAAGATAATTTTTGGAAAACTTAGTCAAAATTTGAACTATAAATTAATATAAAAAAAAATTTGATAATTTTAAAATTTTTTTAAACAGCTTAAAGAAAAACTAATGAGAATTCTTTTCATGTTATTAATTTCTCAAACTTTTTTATTGAGTAAAATTTTAACTACATTTTAATAAAAAAATAAAAAATAAAAATGAAAAATCTTGTAATTACAAATGTCTATAAATAGATTAAAACCCATCAGAATATTTTGAAAATGTTATCATACTATACAGAAAAACTTAATATAAACATATTGAGGGAATGTAATGCATTGGCTTTTGAATTGTAACTAAATATCAAGAATCAAGGAGAAATATTACATTTATTAATATATAATATATAATACTGAAAACACTTGAATTTCAAACTTTCATAAATAACCATAAAATTCTAGTAAAATTATTTCTTTTTATTGGAAAAAAAACTTATATGAAGTCTTAAATGTCTTTTTAAATGTTGGATATCAAAAAAAAAAAAAATACATTTAGTGATTTTGATAAATTTTAAAAGAATATATTTTTCAATTAAAAAAAAAATTAACATCGATTATGTTGAAAACGGGTTTTGCCTGAAATATTTGGTTTTCTTATATGATTTTTAATTTTTCTCGATTCTATGAATAGTTCATTGCTTATGACTCCCAAGGCACCATTAATTCGATCAAATTTGAAATTTGAAATCTCCCAAAAGTAGAAAATCAAAACATTTTTACTGCTCCAAAGAAGTGATGACTTACGCACGGAAAAAAATACCTACTCACCATAAAAAAATATAACATTTATCACTTCACTATTAGAACCTAATATAATCAATGAGTTTATTATTAAATATACTGGGCAACAGCAAATTAAAAATTGGTAGTATATTAAATTATTATTGTTACCACGTTGTCGATTCAATGACGACTTTTATCATAACTTTACTTTTGTTAAAAAAAGGAAATAGATTTATGTAATATTTAACCAAAATAAAACAGTACCAATAATCCCAACAACGTTATCTGTATTCAAGATGAGTGGAACGTAATCGGTTATTCATAACCGTACAAGAAAGTAAAAACAATTTATTTTAAATTGTAGTATGTGAACGTGAAAGAAAACCATATTTTAGATGAACTTGATCTATATTTTACACTCATCGAACACAGTTATTTAATAAAAATGAAATGCACTTCACGGGCGTTTACGCCTCGACCGGTTCTTGTTCGATTAAACACAGACGATATACACCAACTGCGAGTGGGAAACTGTACAGTATAATGTCATATACATTTGGAAGGGATGGTGGGACTCATTTTCAGCATAAATACCACAACTCCGGTCTGTATAATCATCAGTTCATTTCTGTACACAGTCATCGAATATTTTGACCAAAGAACAAAAACAACACTAAAATGGCCGCTAAGGTAAGTCAATATTATTTTGATTTTATATTTTAAAACAATTGCGTTTTAATCTATGAAACATAATATATGGCAATTGAAATAAATGTATCATTTTTAATTCGGAAACTTTTTTTTTTACAGTTTGTCATCTTCGCCGCTTGCGTGGCCACCGCCCTCGCCCAATACTCTGCCCCAGCTTACAAGCCAGCGTACTCTGCGCCCGCTTACTCAGCACCAAAGGCTTACGCCCCAGAGCCCGCATACGCACCCACACCATACAACTTCGAATACAGCGTAAACGACCCACACACCTACGACGTGCACAGCCAATCCGAATACAGTGACGGAAACGGATACGTCAAGGGAACCTACAGCCTCGTCGAAGCCGACGGCTCAATCCGCACAGTCGAATACACCGCTGACGACTACAACGGTTTCAACGCCGTCGTCAAGAACGAAGGTGGATACAAGGCCCCATCATACTCTGCACCAGCCTACAAGCCAGCTTACTCTGCACCAGCTTACTCTGCACCAGCCTACGCTGCACCAGCATACTCTGCCCCGGCCTACAAGCCAGCTTACAAACCAGCATACTAATTTATTTAGCCATATGAATCTACACCTTCTTTTTTTTTCTTCGTGTTTTCTTCCAGTACCCCTCTGGGCCATCGTGTTCATATTGAACCGTGGTTTCAAAGTCATACCATGCCGTACTAATATAATATAAGGCAATTGGTGTGACTTTGTATTTGTTGTGTAAATATATATAACAATATGTATTAATTGTATTTCTCTGTTTTATTTTTTAATTTTCCACCTTGCACTCCTGCCTGAACATGTACTTATATTAAAATGCAAAAATATTTATATATACATATAGTCTTGCGAGTCAGTGTTCACTTTACAAACATACAATACACTTGAATATTGATTATATTTTTAATTTACGAGTTGCACTTAGTTGATACTTTTAGAGATTAGTTGAAAGTTATATTTACTCAAGAATTTTCTAAAAAACAAAAGAATTATGTACAGTGTTGAGAACAATAGTTTTCAAATATTTGATTATTATAATTCATAAAATAACGATTGTAGATATAACATTTGACAAATTATTTATAATAGTATTTTATATTCCAGGATATAATTGTTTAAATATTGCAGGAATATAATATGCAATATACATATTACATTTTTTGATTAGATTGTGTTTGAAAAAAAAATTTTGCACTGGTTTTTCGTATAATCATGTTATTTTGAAAATCTTAAGTCATATATCTATTATTTTTATTTTGTATCGTTCTTTAATTTAGAGTTTTTCAAATGATCTTATGCAACTTAAGAATATGTAAAAATATAAATCCATTTTATCATACAAAGCAGATACAAACAATATGATTTATGTAGCAACTATAAGTAAATGTGTGCACTTATTACAGGTACATTAAGCTATCTCTGAGCTTTATCGTAAAGAAAAAAGGTTAATATAATATAATATACATACCAGTTGCATCCGATGATCAGGTAATTTGTTATTATACTCACGTTTCTTCACATTAGTTATCTCTCATATGACTTAAGTAGTGGTTCATAAACTTCACTAAAAATATAGCGTAAATTTATGTGTTTATATTGTTAAAAAACTATAAATTGTGTTATAATTTTAAAAATTAAGTTGACATTGACATATATTTAGTTAAATGAAATATTAAATAGTGACGTGATGTGGCGCGGATTTTATCACTTAACTGCCGAAAAGATCTGAGTGTACGTATCGGACAGTGTTGCTTGCTCCCGGATGGGTGACCACTCAGGATTTTTGGCAACAAATCCTTGCCACACATACATTCGTGTTTCAACCAACCATTCCTCTCCCCTAAAATTAACTCACAAACAAAAAAAAGCTAATGGCCATAGTTCCCGGGCGTAGGCACAAAAAAAAAATTAAATAATAATGATAAACATCAGTCGTATGGATATAGTTATTTTTCTATTTTAATAAAAATAATTATATATTTATTTATGGAGATAAAAAATGTATTATATATGATATAAATAATAAATAGCAGATTTATAGGTATAACAATATTTATTTTCACAGGTAGGTATATAATATGCCAAACACAAAATTACAACATAATAAGATAAAACCTAATAATGTTAATAATAATAACAATAATAATATAGGTAATAAGAAATGGGCTTTAGAATTTAGTTGTTTTTGACATAATTAAAATGGCTCCATATTTTTTAAATCAAAAATATCAATATTTAAATTTTTTCCTAAGGACATTGGAATATAAGCAGGAGAATAATTGATTTTATCCTTTTATTGTGGTTTCCAAGAATTTATCTATCAATCTAGTGTTAAATGAGTGTAGGTACTAAATATCATTGTTTTTACATAAAAGAAAAACTTTATACTAAAATGTTTGATAAAAAAGTAACTGTTAAAGTAAAATTGTTGTAGATATTTAGATTAATGTAAACAATTAAAAAAAATTTAATCTTTGGTATTACATACATGCCTAATTTATTTAAGCATATAATACGCAACTATTAAAAATAATATAATTAGTCTATACAAACATTTGGTAGTACAACTAAAATTATAAATATATATATTTAAATGACTTTTTTTTTTCGAAAACTGAGATCATTAGCTTGTTATTGTAGGGGAGGGTGCTGTTGGTATTTTAACCCGTGTATGTACGTGTGGTGAGGATTTTCCATTAACTTCACCCATTCAAGAACTAGTGACACCAGCTGGTGTATACACTCGGAGCACATTCGTGACTAAATGCAAACACCGAGCCACTAATAAACAATTATTATATATTATACATACTTTATAACAAGTGAATAATAGCTTTACTGAAAATATATTAATTAGCTACGAAGATTAAATTCTCACTGATCAGACACACGAAAGTCATATATATAAATAAATATATATTGCATTTTAATAAAAAGTTCGGCAGGAGTGCAAGGTGGAAAATTAAAAAACAAAACAGAGATATACAATTAATACATATATTTACACAATAAATACATAAGTCGTACCAATTGTCTTATAAATTAATACGGCATGATATGACTTTGAAACCACGGTTCAATATGAACGCGATGGCCTAGAGAGGTACAGGAAAAAACATGAAATAAAAATTGAAGAAGGGTGTTGGTTCACGTGGCTAAATAAATTAGTATGCTGGTTTGTAAGCTGGCTTGTAGGCCGGGGCAGAGTATGCTGGTGCAGAGTATGCTGGTGCAGAGTATGCTGGTGCAGAGTAAGCTGGTGCAGAGTAAGCTGGCTTGTAGGCTGGTGCAGAGTATGACGGTGCCTTGTATCCACCTTCGTTCTTGACGACGGCGTTGAAACCGTTGTAGTCGTCAGCGGTGTATTCGACTGTGCGGATTGAGCCGTCGGCTTCGACGAGGCTGTAGGATCCCTTGACGTATCCGTTTCCGTCACTGTATTCGGATTGGCTGTGCACGTCGTAGGTGTGTGGGTCGTTTACGCTGTATTCGAAGTTGTATGGTGTGGGTGCGTATGCGGGCTCTGGGGCGTAAGCCTTTGGTGCTGAGTAAGCGGGCGCAGAGTACGCTGGCTTGTAAGCTGGAGCAGAGTATTGGGCGAGGGCGGTAGCCACGCAAGCGGCGAAGATGACAAACTGTAAAAAAAATAGTTTCCGAATTAAAAACAATGCAATTTTTTACAACCATCCATATTTTTTAAATTTTTTATAAATATTATTTAAAATCTATTCGCATGAAAACTCAAATGTTTTAAAATATTATATCGAAATATTTTTCCTTACCTTAGCGGCCATTTTAGTGTTGTTTTGAATGTAGTTAAGTCACTTTATTCGATGACTGTGTACAAAAATGAACTGGTGATTATAGAGACTTGAGTTGTGGTATTTATGCTAAAAGATTGTCACAGCATCCCTTCCATATGTTTACATACATAACATTGTACGTACAATTTTCTATCGACAGTTAATGTAGATTGTCTACATATCGTCGAAAAAGAACCGGTCCAGGCGTTGACGCCCGTGAAGTACATTTCTTTCTACTAAAACAATTGTGTTCAAAGAGTGTAAATATAGATCAAGTTCATCTAATATAAAAATGTCATTCACATTCAATCCTCCTTTTAAAATAAGTGGTTTTTACTCTCACATATGGCTGTAATTAACCCTTTACGCTTTACCATCCCACATATTTTGAACAGGTACCGATAATTTTCATTTATCACATTATATATATTATTTTATGCATTCATTGTATATATTTTTTGGTGTATTTCTGGACCCCACTGCTTAAAATGTATATGTTTCTGAAAATTTTATATTCATATACAAGATGTATATTATAATAATATTAATTTTTTTTTTGTGAGACTGAAATCCAAATGCAATTTTAAAAACCTTGACCTAAAAAACAGATGGTTGTAATTTATTGTTACAACAAATGTTGTGTACAATCAATTTTAAACATGAAAAATTGAAAAATTCGGAAAAGTTGATTAATAACATAATAAAAGTATTATGTAATTAAATTAAAGCATTAGTAAATATTTTTAAAGTATCTACATTTATATTCAAATATTTATTTATCAGTCCTCAAATAAGTATTTTAAATACTCTACAAAATAAGTATCTGTATCTGTACTTTAAATATTTATAGTATTATCTTCTACCACGCTGTATTCTTCTAAACAAAATTTTATGTATACCAAGATAACAGTTGATTTACTTACGCCATAGTGCTATACGATCAGTTTTCAACATTTGTGTTAATGCGATTTATAGGTCAAGTTATTTCCATTTTTTGTTTTGTATGTATTTTCATAAAAAAAATAGCTGGACATTTTTTACTTTTGATTCCTAAATTCTAAAGTACCAACAATATCTCTAAGGTTCATACATCAAGTTTTTAACTAAAAACCATACTAGACATTGAATATTTGAACATAGTTTTGCTTTTCTAACGACGACAAAAAAAGAAAATCTGGCATGTGGGTACCTACTGCTCTGTTGTATAGAAGTGATTGAATAAGACATTTTAATGATTGTTTTATTTAAATCATACTTTTTAATTATAATTTTCGTTTGTCATCACCAATCGGGTACATAACAAAAATGTTCTGGTTTTCTATTACAGCATCTCTTCTGGTCAGAAAATCAATATTGGTACCTTTTTGTATGTGAGTGTGTGTGTGTATAGTGGGGAGGGGGGGATAAAAAGTAAGAAATTCCTAGTATTTTTAAAAAAACGTTAGAAAAAACCAATACAAATAATTAGAATTCTGGTGAAAACCATTTTTCACAAAACGTTTTTATGACCATTTTCCGTACATATTGTATACGTATGATATGAGTTTCTAAATATTTGGAATCTTTTTTTAGCCATTAATAACATATGTACAATAAGTAAATAGGTTAGTTACGGAAAATATTTACAAGATGATTTAGTATGAGGAGCGAGGCTGTCCAGTGACAGAACCCTCAATATCTATTCTTAGATAAAATGTTGATGAAATTAGATACTTGACACAGATAATTACGACTCTATTTATTTTTTGTAATTTAAAAATATTTTTTATAGATTCTTGAAACTTTTAAAGTATATTCTATATTTTATTCAAATACAATAACATACATTTTCCAATGAAATGTTTTCGGCAAATGTTTGTTGAACCTACTGTATTACGAACAGTAAAGTACATTACTTTAATAGAAATTATATCATAAAGTATACTTAGTAGTGACAGTTAGGCTGACAGTCTTCGTTCAGAATCATTTTTGAATGAAATGATTTGTCATTGAACTCAAATTAAACACATACATTACAATTTAAATTGACACACTTGAAATCTACTGTAAACAGACTAACAGAGTAGTATATCCACTTGCCCACCATTTTATTTTACTATTTATGAAACACTGAGAGTTTCTATTTTGACCTTCCAAAAGTACTAATTTAGATCTAATTTTCTATCAGAAACCTTCATTTAAGTTGATGATTACTTACACCATTTTTTTAATAGTAACATTGTGTCGTGACAAAAAAACCAACACATTTCATTGGTAAATCAACACATTTTCTCATCAGAACGTTCAAATGCCATGTTTCCTTTAAAATGACTGAAAAATTAAAATTATGTTTTTACTTCAGTTACTTGGACAAATAATTATTAATGGACACGATTTAGCACAATGATGATTAAACTGAACTAATACAATTCAAATGAGTATAATATAGACAAATATGCATATATAATAATATGGCCATAATAGAGTACAGTGTTCATGTTCCAAAAGAATTTTTTTTTTTAAATTATAAATTGGGTGAGCATTTTTATTCAAATGTAAATAACATATTATATGTCCTCGTCGATAAATCACTTAAACCACAGTTAAACCTTAGTCCTTGGACCAATGATGGTTACTGACTTAACTGAACCCCCTACAGATAATTCCTGCATTGAAATTACTGCTTCATCAAACACCGTCACGCAATGATATTTTTCACTTATACAATTGTACGCTCTTATTACACGGCAACATAATTGACTCATATAGATGTTATTGTATATCTAAATATAAACAATATATTACACTATGTAGTTTGACCCACAGTAGTTTATACTTTATAAGTGAAAGTTCTCTGAATCTATGTAATATTTCCTTAACGCTTGAGGTTTAAACTTATACACGTAAAACGGTGAAGTCTATTGTTACTATTTAGCGTTAAATACATTTTGGATAAGAAGTCTTCGAATAACGACTGTTTATAGTTCGATCAATTTATAAGGAATACAAAATACTACCTATTATACCCTTTTGTTTTGAAAAGTCTCATGATTCTAAGCATTATAACAATTCAAATATTTGAAAACTATTGTCGCGTAAAATGTGCAGGCTTTTTTTTAGAATATCCATGATCAATTAGAAACATAATAAGAATGTATTACTTTTGACCCATCCCTCCGTGTATCAAATAAACCCAAACTTTCGACAGAAATCGCCATCAATATTCAAGCAGAGTATTTATGTATGTACATAAATATTTTTGCATTTCCACCCATTCAGGAAATAGTAACACCAGCCGGTGCTTACACTAAGAGCAAATTCGTAACTGAATGCAAACACCAAACCACTTATAAACAATTATATATACTTTATAACAAGTAAATAATGGCTCTACTGAAAATATATTAATTAGCTACAAAGAGTAAACTCTCACTGATCAGACACGCGAAAAACATATGTATAAATAAATATATTTTGCATTTTAATATAAAGTTCGGCAGGAGTGTAGGTGGAAAATTAAAAAATAAAACAGAAATATATAATTAATACATATTTTTATATATATTTACACAATAAATACATAAGTCGTACCAATTGTCTTATATATTAATACGGCATGGTATGACTTTAAAACCACGGTTCAATATGAACGCGATGGCCTAGAGAGGTACAGGAAAGAACATGAAATAAAAGTTGAAGAAGGGTGTTGGTTCACATGGCTAAATAAATTAGTATGCTGGTTTGTAAGCTGGCTTGTAGGCCGGGGCAGAGTATGCTGGTGCAGAGTATGCTGGTGCAGCGTAGGCTGGTGCAGAGTAAGCTGGTGCAGAGTAAGCTGGCTTGTAGGCTGGTGCGGAGTATGATGGGGCCTTGTATCCACCTTCGTTCTTGACGACGGCGTTGAAACCGTTGTAGTCGTCAGCGGTGTATTCGACTGTGCGGATTGAGCCGTCGGCTTCGACGAGGCTGTAGGATCCCTTGACGTATCCGTTTCCGTCACTGTATTCGGATTGGCTGTGCACGTCGTAGGTGTGTGGGTCGTTTACGCTGTATTCGAAGTTGTATGGTGTGGGTGCGTATGCGGGCTCTGGGGCGTAAGCCTTTGGTGCTGAGTAAGCGGGCGCAGAGTACGCTGGCTTGTAAGCTGGGGCAGAGTATTGGGCGAGAGCGGTAGCCACGCAAGCGGCGAAGATGACGAACTGTAAAAAAAAAGTTTCCCAATTGAAAATAATACAATTTTTTCAATCACTATATACTTTTTTTTTTTATATTTAAAATCTTTGGCACCTAAACGTTTTAAACCATCAAATGAATATTATTTTGACTTACCTTAGCGGCCATTTTAGTGTTGTTTTGGTTGTTTCGTCAAATTATTCGATGACTGCGTACAGAAAAGAACTGGTGATTAAAGAGACTAAAGTTGTGGTATTTATGCTAAAAATTCATCAAAGCATCCCTTCCACACGTTTATGATATTATAGTGTACAATTTCCCCCCAGTTGAATCAGTTAGTGTTTATTATCTGTATACCATCGAACAAGAACCGGTCGAGGCGTAGACGCCCGTGAAGAACATTTCATTTTTATCAAATAATTGGGTAGGTACATATCGTGTAAATATAGATCAAGTTCATTAATAATATGAATTACGTACACATACAACAATTGTTTGTACTCTCTTGAATGTATTTTACATAATGTACTCGTATAACAGCATACGTGGTACGATTCCACTCATCTCTTATAATGATAATCATCAAATCGTTAATTATAATTCATTTATGATTATAGTTTTGATTAAATGTTACAAAAATATATTTCCTTTTTTGGTCAAAAGTAAAACATGAGTGAAAGTTGTCACTGAAATATTGAATTGATAATGAGGTAGGTACCTACTTTTAAAAACAATAATTTATTATGTAATGAATTGATGAATTTGTTGATTGATTGAATAATAAACTCATCGCTTCACTTTCTTAGTGAAGCAATAAATTTAGTGGTTTAAACGCATCTTCTTTTTTGTCCTTCATTACGTATCTGTCACCATACACACATTAAGTGGCATCACTGAATTAATTTCACCCCCAACCAGCAACCCCGTCATCGATTATATCACCTTTTCAAATATCGTTAGTCGTTAAAATATATATTACAATTTTCAATTTATATAATTTAACACTCTTTATCCACAGAAAAATACCTATCATATTTATGTATACCATACTATAACCAATATATATTACTAGTTGTCGAGCCGGTGTTGTCCTTTCCAAAGATTTGTTTATTTTATAAATATATTCGTAAAAGAATGTTAAATATGCTAATATACATGTGTCATTTAATGTATGATTATTGATTATAGTGACTTAATAGTTAATCCATGACAATAACTCAATAAAAAAATTGATCCTTTTTTCATAAGCAAAAAATTAAATTTATTAATTGGCTGCCCTTTAGATAAGCATAGGGGTTGAAAAAAAACTATAAACACCCACTGGCACATGGAATATATTAATATATTTCTATTGGAAAGACCTGGAGATCACTGTGCCAGAGATTTGATTATTTTATAAATATATTTGTAGATAAATGTATATGCCATATATTTTCTACTAATCATAATAGTAATATAATATTTAACCAATTGCAACACTATAAATTAATGAATGTGGCTTGGTGTGGCGTGATGTGTACACTCAACTGTGGAAACGCTCTGAGTGTACTTATCGGCCGGCGTTGCTAGGATTTTTAGGGTGTCCCGACAATTGAGAGTGCGACAATTGAGCGCAGACAATTGGGCGAAGACAATTGAGCGCAGCGAAAATTGGGCGCTGGGACCAGTGTTGGGAATAGATAACTAATAATTTATCTAGATAAAGATAAAGATAACAGTACCTAATTTTATCTAGATAAAGATAAAGATAGTTATACTAAATTTTATCTAGATAAAGATAAAAATTATTACATTTTTATCTAGATAAATATCAGATAATTTCATGTTTAATTTTGCAAATATTCAGTTATATAGGTATTATTTTTTTTAAATACATCATATATTTAAGGCATTAAAAATTGACATAAAATAAAATAGTTTATTTTTTAAATATATATGAAATGTCATTCACTGACTTAATTTTATAATAATACAATGAAGCTGTTAGCTAACATTTGAAAAAAAAAAAATAATAACTGTTTTTAAAATAATAATAAGTCAAACCATACAACATAAAATTACGAGTATTACGATGTAATACTCGAGACTATAAATGAACATTCAATATTAAAATCATGGTATAATGACGTAAATATAAATATTTTTAATTTAAAAATTAAAAAAAATTTTTAAGTAAATTAAAATAAATTATCTAGATATGTTACTCATAGATAACTAGAATTTTATCTAGATGAAGATAAATATGATAGAGTTGAAATTTATCTAGATAAGATAAAAGATGAATAATTTTTATCTAGATAACTTATCTAGATAAATTTATCTAGATATTTCCCAACACTGGCTGGGACAATTAAGCGCTGAGACAGTTGAGCGCTATTATATTTTACTAACTGCTGTACACGAAATGACGAAATTGGAAATAAATTTGTTCGCACTATCGCACTGTCTACGAATACCTTTATAACCCGTCAGATAATATTTATGTTTGATGATAATGTTATTACTTATTTGCCGCATCGCTCGTATCGTATCGATACAGTGTTATTAAATCGTTTTTTTTAGAATGAAATTCCAACGACGATAACGCAGCAGTCGATGTAGTTTCTTATCGATGGATAACTTTACTGTCATATTTTCACACGTGCATACTGAGTACTGACACACCGTGCATTCTCTTTTCGTTTTATACATCATTTAATTAATTGTATTAAAAATTTTAATTTTTTTAAATAACAAAATGGAAATTATTAAAAGTGAAAAAGGTCGAGACCTTCTGTGTTACAACGGATATTTATACAGATTTGACAAAAACAGTAGTTGGCGATGTATTGAATGCAATACGAAAAAATGTCGTGGTCGTATTAATTTGATGGATGGTCAAATTATTAGTGAAAGTGAAAAAGAGCACAACCATATACCCGATATTGCAAAAATTGAAGCGAGAAAAGCAATGCAAATTTTAAAAACAACAGCAAAACATACTGAACTTAGTTCTCAAGCAGTTTTAGGTGCAGTGTCTTTACAGGTAAATATAATATACATTTAATGTTAATATTTATTTATTATATCACTGTATAATTTATGGTAGAAATTTATATATACTCTCACTGATCAGACACGCGAAAAGCATATGTATAAATAAATATATTTTGCATTTTAATATAAAGTTCGGCAGGAGTGTAGGTGGAAAATTAAAAAATAAAACAGAAATATATAATTAATACATATTTTTATATATATTTACACAATAAATACATAAGTCGTACCAATTGTCTTATATATTAATACGGCATGGTATGACTTTAAAACCACGGTTCAATATGAACGCGATGGCCTAGAGAGGTACAGGAAAGAACATGAAATAAAAGTTGAAGAAGGGTGTTGGTTCACATGGCTAAATAAATTAGTATGCTGGTTTGTAAGCTGGCTTGTAGGCCGGGGCAGAGTATGCTGGTGCAGAGTATGCTGGTGCAGCGTAGGCTGGTGCAGAGTAAGCTGGTGCAGAGTAAGCTGGCTTGTAGGCTGGTGCAGAGTATGATGGGGCCTTGTATCCACCTTCGTTCTTGACGACGGCGTTGAAACCGTTGTAGTCGTCAGCGGTGTATTCGACTGTGCGGATTGAGCCGTCGGCTTCGACGAGGCTGTAGGTTCCCTTGACGTATCCGTTTCCGTCACTGTATTCGGATTGGCTGTGCACGTCGTAGGTGTGTGGGTCGTTTACGCTGTATTCGAAGTTGTATGGTGTGGGTGCGTATGCGGGCTCTGGGGCGTAAGCCTTTGGTGCTGAGTAAGCGGGCGCAGAGTACGCTGGCTTGTAAGCTGGGGCAGAGTATTGGGCGAGGGCGGTAGCCACGCAAGCGGCGAAGATGACAAACTGAAAAAAAATAGTTTCTGAATTAATAATGATACATTTTTTTCAATTGCCGTATATTATATTATATCTTACATTGAAACGCAATTGTTTTAAAATATAAAATCAAAATAATATTGACTTACCTTAGCGGCCATTTTAGTGGTTTTTTTTGTAGTTTTGTCTAATTATTCGATGACTGTATACAGAAATGAACTGATGAATATAAAGCCCGGAGTTGTGGTATTTATGCTAAAAATTTGTTCTACCATCCCTTCCATATGTATATGACATTATACTGTACAGTTTCCCACCTGAGATTGGTGTATATTGTCTACATATCATCGAATAAGAACCGGTCGAGTCTTAAACACCCGTGAAGTACATTTCATTTTTTATTAAATAACTGTATTCAAAGAGTGTAAAATATAGATCAAGTTCATTAAAAAAATGATTTTTATTCACGTTCACATAATGAAATGTACCTAATATAAATTGTTTGCACAACTCTACGTATGGCTACAACTAACCGATTACGATCCTCTTATCTTGAATTCTTATAATCATTTCATTTTTTATATTATTTTTGGTTCAATATTACAAATGTATCTCTTTTTTTCAACAAAAGTAAGAAATAAATAAGTGAATTTTGTCACTGAATCGATAACAAGGTAACCATGGGCGTTTACAAGGGGAGCCGGTTAAGGTGTCCCCCCATGGACACATTAAAAATATAATATATTTACTTACATGTAACTATTATAATATATTTGTAACAAATCTAGTTTAGTACCCAACGATTTTTTAAATATTTTTTCCGGAAACTTACGTGTCAAAACATGTTACAAAAAATGAATTGCTGGAAATAATTAGTTTTTAAGTTATAGCATACAAAGTTCAAGATTTTCGGGGTTTTACGCGTTTGTGCAATGGAGTATTTTTCTGAGTGTTTAGAACTTTTCTGTTTTACTGAACAGCCTTTTTTTGTTTTAACTTGTAGTTTAGCATGATGAGAACGATGGGGAAGTCTGAATTTGGTGGTCAGACTTATATTAAAATTATGGTTAATTAAAATTTTTGATATTTTCATATACATACGGCGTGGTCTCTCTCACTGCGCTCGCTCGGACAATTAAAACTAAAACATCCCTAAATTTGCTATGTAAAACCACCATGGTTTGATATCAGAATTCTTTTTGCACCATCATTTTTAAAACGTTGATTTATATAGGATTAAAAAAAATAATTGAAAATTCATTATAAGCGCAGTGTACGCGTGTGCGTAAAATACTGAAAATCCTGAACTTCATAAGGATATAACATAAAAACCATTGATTTCCGAAATTAATTTTCATACCATCATTCTTAATTAGCTTTAATGTAGACGTTTCCGAAAAAATAAAAAATTTTAAATTTTCGTGGGCAAAATCATTAACATATACGAAAAACGATTCTGAACGAAGACGGTCTGTCAGGCTATTATATTACTAATTATTTGATTATTTTACTGTAAAACCTCATTTGTTAATGTTTATTTTTATTGTTTTTGGTTAAAATATTTATATTAGATAACCAGCTTTCAAAAAACAAGTGTTCATTGTGCGATATATATAGATTAGAAATATAAAATGACAGTACAAATATTTTGTAAATTTTTCAAGTACCAAGGTACAGTCTATACATATAAAATCCAAATACCACTGACTCACTGATCGCTGTAACTCAAAAACTACAAAACGCATGAACTTGAAATTTTAAATAGAGGTTCTTCTTATATTTTTACCATGCAATAAGAAAAGATTTGCTGAGATTCACATTTTAAAGACATGCTCAAACAGGGATCTTAAGGTTCACGATGGAAATTTTATATTTTATTTCTATTTATTTTCTAAATAGTTGTCATTGGTTACAGTCAACAATAGAAATTAGTATTTATTTATTATTGATTACCATTTATTCATTAAATCGAGTTATTGAATTTTGTCCGCGATCTGACGTAGTCGGACTGCTTACCAGGGTGGCTAAGTTGCACTTATTGCAGCGACTTACACGAAATAGGAATTGAATAATCATACATTCTTTGAGAGTTGGCAACTTTTACGGTCAACGAAGTGCATGGGTTCAGCTAGTAATTATACAATTATGAGTTCAAACAAAATTAAATATTTGAACTATTATTGCTTAAAATGAATTTTATTTCTCAGTTTTTTTTTTTAATTTTTGCTGACTATATAATAAATAAAACAGTATTATAGTTTATTACTATAGACCATTACCTTCAAATATCAATTAGATCCAACTATTGCTTATAGAAATCACCATCAATATTCAACCACATTTTCTGCTTTGAAAGTTATCATGGCTGATACGAATATATTTTACAATAAATAATTTCATATACTAATATAAAATTCATGTTCCAGTTTCAAGTTTTTTTTTAAAAATTTTTCTTTCTATAGTTTTAGTTTATTACTATTGATCCATTAATTTAAGTATCAACTAGATCCATCTTGCTACTGAAAATCCTCATTAATTTTAAAATATATTTTCTGCTTTGAAAGTTATCAGACACGCCATAAAATACATAAAAATATATTTTTTGATAAATAAATTCATATATTATATAAGGTTCATATTCAGGCAGGCCTGCGAGGTGGTAATTAAATAAAAAATCAAATATGTTCAATAAATATACATTGTTGTATATATTTACACAATATAAACACATAAGTCGTACAATTGTTTTATACACAAATAGAGGATGGTATGACTTTGTAACCACGGTTCAATATGAACGCAATGGCCAAGAGAGGTACACGAAGAAAATATGAAATAAAAGGTGAAGAAGGATGTAAGTTCACATGACTAAATAAATTAATATGCTGGTTTGTAAGCTGGCTTGTAGGCCGGGGCAGAGTATGCTGGTGCAGAGTATGCTGGTGCAGAGTAAGCTGGTGCAGAGTAAGCTGGCTTGTAGGCTGGTGCAGAGTATGATGGGGCCTTGTATCCACCTTCGTTCTTGACGACGGCGTTGAAACCGTTGTAGTCGTCAGCGGTGTATTCGACTGTGCGGATTGAGCCGTCGGCTTCGACGAGGCTGTAGGTTCCCTTGACGTATCCGTTTCCGTCACTGTATTCGGATTGGCTGTGCACGTCGTAGGTGTGTGGGTCGTTTACGCTGTATTCGAAGTTGTATGGTGTGGGTGCGTATGCGGGCTCTGGGGCGTAAGCCTTTGGTGCTGAGTAAGCGGGCGCAGAGTACGCTGGCTTGTAAGCTGGGGCAGAGTATTGGGCGAGGGCGGTAGCCACGCAAGCGGCGAAGATCACAAACTGTAAAAAAAAAAATGTTTCCGAATTAAAAATGATACATTTATTTCAATTGCCATATATTATGTTTCATAGATTAAAACGCAATTGTTTTAAAATATAAAATCAAAATAATATTGACTTACCTTAGCGGCCATTTTAGTGTTGTTTTTGTTCTTTGGTCAAAATATTCGATGACTGTGTACAGAAATGAACTGATGATTATACAGACCGGAGTTGTGGTATTTATGCTGAAAATGAGTCCCACCATCCCTTCCAAATGTATATGACATTATACTGTACAGTTTCCCACTCGCAGTTGGTGTATATCGTCTGTGTATAATCGAACAAGAACCGGTCGAGGCGTAAACGCCCGTGAAGTGCATTTCATTTTTATTAAATAACCGTGTTCGATGAGTGTAAAATATAGATCAAGTTCATTTAAAATATGGTTTTCTTTCACGTTCACATACTACAATTTAAAATAAATTGTTTTTACTTTCTTGTACGGTTATGAATAACCGATTACGTTCCACTCATCTTGAATACAGATAACGTTGTTGGGATTATTGGTACTGTTTTATTTTGGTTAAATATTACATAAATCTATTTCCTTTTTTTAACAAAAGTAAAGTTATGATAAAAGTCGTCATTGAATCGACAACGTGGTAACAATAATAATTTAATATACTACCAATTTTTATTAAGGGTGTTTATATCCCGTACATTTAACAATAAAAAAAAAGCAAATACTTTGCTTTATTTTTAATTCCATCATAATATGGGTAGGTACCTATTTGTTTATTCACATAATGACCCGGTCCCGGTTTATTGTAGGGTTTTAAATAACATAGTATACGACACTACATTTCCTGTTGCAGTACTACAGTAGACTTTTACAATGTGGGTAAAATGTTCACATATCCTGATCAATAATATTATCACTCTTACGATAAGACATGTAAATATAAGTTAATCGATGGTAACTTGATCCGGAAAAGTGAAGTTAATATAGATTGACAGAAACTTTACAGTTTACTGTTGATGTATTAGAAATATTATATACATAATATGAAATTATGAAATAATAATTAACTATAATATATAAAAAATCAATTATTGTCATATTGAAAGATGACCAATAAATTTGATTAAAATGTAAATTGTATTTTTTAAAGTTTTATTTTTTTTATTGGATTTAAGGCTTTGATGACCGATGATGTATGTGCGCAAGGTTATTGCGCACTACGAAACCGGTGGTCACCCATCTGGGAACTAAAGGCAAGGGCGATTGATTACTCTCACTCACGTTGAGTGAATGATTTTAGCCACTGCGCCTTGCCAAGTCACACATTATATATTATATCGTTATCAAATCTTATAACGCTCAGCTATCGCTTGTCTTTAAACCAACGATGGTGGCGTACAGATCTGTCACTATATACGTTTCCATATAAGTGGCAACACAAAAAAAAACCAACCAACCCTCCCACAATCAATGATACTGCTTCTTCGAACATTTTCACCAATTATTACAATGGCATATTATTGAGTATTTATAATTTTACACTTTTTACCCTCGGAAAAATATATATTATACGGGTGTAATGTATACAGTAAAAAATTTATCACAATATTAAGTTTTTCACATTACAATACGAATATATTTTTAACCACAGCAGCGTATGATATTTTATAAGTGAAAGTTAGCTTAATCGGTGTACTGTTTACTTAACACTTGAGGGTTTTAAACATGTAAAATTAATTTGTTTAAGTCTATTTTTATTGTTCGGTGGTTCAAATATGTATTTACATAAGCAGTTTTCGAAGAACAAAATATGTTCGTTATCTTATATATATATTAGAAGTATAAAACTATATTATTATTTATTACCTATATACATTTTGTGAAATTTTCAAGCACCTAATCATTATATAATAATGAATTCAAACAAATGAAATATTTGAAATTGCTATTGCTTATAATGAATTCTTTTCCTCAGTTATATTTTTTAAATTTTTTTTTGACTAAATATACTTTAGAAAAGAACTTATAGTTTATTACTATTGACCAATTCCTGCAAGTATCAACTAAATCCAGCTTGCTTTTAGAAATCATCATCAATATTCAAGCATATTTTCTGCTTTGAAAGTTATCGTATCCGATAAGAATAAACTTTACAATAAATAATTTTATATTTTAACATAAAGTTCATGTTCAAGCAGGACAGCAAGGTGAAAAATGAAAAAAAAATCAGAAATGTTCAATAAATATACACATTGTTATATATATTTACACAATAAATACATAAGTCGTACCAATTGTCTTATATATTAATACGGCATGGTATGACTTTGAAACCACGGTTCAATATGAACGCGATGGTCCAGAAAAGTACGGGAAGAAAACATGAAATAAAAGTTGAAGAAGGGTGTTGGTTCACATGGCTAAATAAATTAGTATGCTGGTTTGTAAGCTGGCTTGTAGGCTGGGGCAGAGTATGCTGGTGCAGCGTAGGCTGGTGCAGAGTAGGCTGGTGCAGAGTAAGCTGGTGCAGAGTAAGCTGGCTTGTAGGCTGGTGCGGAGTATGATGGGGCCTTGTATCCACCTTCGTTCTTGACGACGGCGTTGAAACCGTTGTAGTCGTCAGCGGTGTATTCGACTGTGCGGATTGAGCCGTCGGCTTCGACGAGGCTGTAGGTTCCCTTGACGTATCCGTTTCCGTCACTGTATTCGGATTGGCTGTGCACGTCGTAGGTGTGTGGGTCGTTTACGCTGTATTCGAAGTTGTACGGTGTGGGTGCGTATGCGGGCTCTGGGGCGTAAGCCTTTGGTGCTGAGTAAGCGGGCGCAGAGTACGCTGGCTTGTAAGCTGGGGCAGAGTATTGGGCGAGGGCGGTAGCCACGCAAGCGGCGAAGATAACAAACTGTAAAAAAGTTTCACAGTTAAAAAAAATAAAATTTTTTCAATCACTATATACTTTTTTTTTATATTTAAAATCTTTGGCACCTAAACGTTTTAAACCATCAAATGAATATTATTTTGACTTACCTTAGCGGCCATTTTAGTGTTGTTTTGGTTGTTTCGTCAAATTTTTTGATGACTGTGTACAGAAAAGAACTGGTGATTATAGAGACTAAAGTTGTGGTATTTATGCTAAAAATTTGTCAAACCTTCCCTTCCATACGTTTATGACATTATAGTGTACAATTTCCCTCCAGTTAAATCAGGAGGGGTTTATCGTCTGTATGACTGTGTATCATCGAACAAGAACCGGTCGAGGCGTAGACGCCCGTGAAGAACATTTCATTTTTATCAAATAATTGTGCACCTATCATGTAAATATAGTTCAAGTTCATTAATAATATGAATTTCATTTACTTTCACATACAACAATTGATTGTACTCCCAAATGTAAATGTGTTATAAATAACGTATTGCTGTTTACGTAGTACGATCCCGCTCATCTGTCTTATAATGATAATCATCAAATCATTAAGTATATAATATTTATGATTATAGTTTTGATTAAATATTACAAAAATCTATTTTCTTTTTTTGATAAAGAGTAAAAAATGAGTGAAAATTATCACTAAAATACTGAATTGATATATTCGTTGATTGGATTTATAATAAACTCATCGTTAAAATAAATGCATATTTTATTTTTTTAGTTCATTACGTATATACACACATCAAGTGACATCACTGAAATAACTGCACCCTCAATCAACAACCCCATCATTGATTATATCACCTTTTCAAATATCGTTATTCGTTAAAATATATTATATTACAATTTTTAATTTATATAATTTAACATTTTTTATCCACAGAAATATACATATCATATTGATGTATATCATAATATAACCAATATATATTACTATAAAAAAAATAGCCCGGTTTTGCCCTTTCCAAAGATTTTTTTATTTTATAAATATTTTTGTAAAAAAATGTACAATATAAAAACTCTATAAAAAAACGAAATGATTTTTTTTTTCGTTAGTCAAAAATTAAATTTATATGTTAACTACCCTTTAGATAGGTATAGGGGTTGAGAAAATAACTATAAACACCCTCCGTCTCAAGGTTTATATTTATATATTTTTATTGAAATTTACCCCAGTTAATTTTAAGTCTATTATTTTAGGATAACCAGTGTTGCGGTTGGATAAAAAAAAATTATATAGATATAGTTAAGATATCTGAATTTAAAATTATCTAGATATGGTTAGATAAAATCACTTTTATCTAGATATTTATATAGGGCATTACCAAAAAATGTATTATAATAATTGAAAACTAAAATGAATTCGTTCCATCAAACTTAAATTGCATACACTTGGTGAAAACTTAAGATCTAGTCTCTAATATTTGACATATCAAATTTGACTTAATTTGTACTGTATGAACTATGGTGTTATTGTAATTCTTATTGGTTATACATTCAAACCTATCATTACAAATTTAAACTAATAAATATTTATTAAATTAAAAAATTTAATTATTTAGTAAAATTAAAGAAACTTTGAATATCATATAAGTATAAAGTAACCATTTCCCATTTTCCAAAATTACTATGAAAAATATAAAGACTGTGAACACTAAACACGTTGATGACGAGAGTGCGCTGCGTAGTGCGTACGCCGTACAGTATGAGTTTATAATAAATAACGAATTTTACACGACAATTATTTATTTTGTTCTACAATATTATGTAGACACAACAAAATACAAGTTCATAGAATCGGGGTCCGGTAACGACAATTATTTTTAGCACATGAATACATGGATAATGGACATAATTTATAAATAAATATAGAATTTGAGGTGGTCGATCGAAAACGATGAGTTTCTGTATACTGCGGATTATATAAATATAATATAATATTTTAATATTGCAATTTTCTTATCGACAATTATTTCTATATTTAAGTATAAAAAACCATCCGCCGCGTAGCTGCAATAATTGACAGTTTTGGCCCTATGGTGTGGTATCTCAGGTTCTAATACTTGTAAAGAATCTTTCGGTTTTCGTAATTCGGGTGTGAGACTTCCCCGTATGGGCCGTTATACAATTATAAATGATTCCCAATCATAATAAAATATATTACATACATAATAAATCGTCATTATTCATAATTAATAATAAATGCAATGTAAAACTATTTTAGAACCAATTTTTGCAAGTAATATAAATGAGATTTCTTATTACGTTATTTGTTTTATATTTAATGATAATACTGTAGAATAGCTATAACTAATTATTAGCTACGGATTTTGTGAAGTATAAATTTACCTGGATGAAAATTAGATGTCAATTTTATTTTTTTTCTAGATAAGATAAATATATGAAGTTTATATCTAGCTACATAAAATATCTAGATAAATTTATCTAAAGCACAACACTGTTTGTAACCAATAGCAACCCGAAGATCACTGTGCAAAGATTTGATTATTGTATAAATATCTTTGTAATTAAATGTATATATGCCATATTTCTACTAATCATAATAGTAATATAATATTTAATCAATTGCAATAACATAAATAAATGAATATCCATTATTTTTTCGTGAGCCAAAAATTAAATTAATGAATGGGCTATCCTTTAGAAGTTAAGCTACCAAAACTGAAAAGTAATCTATAAACAATCTCCATGTCTCAAGGAATATATTGATATAACATTTATTGAAAATATCCATTTTTATATATTAAAATAAAGATAAAATATTCAGGATACTATTTATAATACTATAATAATATATTACATAGTGTAGGTTTATCCACAAAATTGTATGATTTACAAGTGAAAGTTCTCTGAATCGGTTTATTTAACCCTGAACAGTCGAGGTTTGTAACGTCAATATGTAAAACTGTGAAAATCATTTGTCATTTTTTTCCGGTTGAAAAATATACATTTTGGGTAGGTACCTAACTAAGCAGTTCTATTTGACATCTGTATGTTAAAACCCAGTCTGTAAGATACTAGGAATTTAAATTCTATTATATATGTTCTGTATGAATGTTAAAGTTTCTGCAATCATTATTTTATGAATTTAAGCAAAATAAAATGTTGCTTAATTTTTATGTTGCTTAAATTAAATTAAAATCTGTTATTTTTTAAATTTTTGCTCATTATTAAAAAACAATCATAATTTATTAAAACTAAATCCAACTTGCTAATATAAATTGATAGTACATTAAGCATATTTTCTACTTGGAACGTGATCAAACACCTAAAAAATATATAAAATGATATAATAAACTATTTTATAATTTACTACAGATTTTGTGTTCCGGCAGGACTGCTAGGTGTAAAAATTAGAAAAAAAAAATCGGAGATTTTCAAAATATAAACATTGTTATATTATATATTTACACAATAAATACATAAATCGTACCAATTGTTATAAATGGTATGGTATGATTTTGAAACCACGGTTCAATATGAACACGGTTTTACAGAGATGTGTATGAAGAAGACATAAAACAAAAAATTGAGAAGTGAGTTCACATGGGTAAATAAATTAGTATGCTGGTTTGTAAGCTGGCTTGTAGGCCGGGGCAGAGTATGCTGGTGCAGAGTAAGCTGGCTTGTAGGCTGGTGCAGCGTAGGCTGGTGCAGAGTAAGCTGGCTTGTAGGCTGGTGCAGAGTAAGCTGGCTTGTAGGCTGGTGCGGAGTATGATGGGGCCTTGTATCCACCTTCGTTCTTGACGACGGCGTTGAAACCGTTGTAGTCGTCAGCGGTGTATTCGACTGTGCGGATTGAGCCGTCGGCTTCGACGAGGCTGTAGGATCCCTTGACGTATCCGTTTCCGTCACTGTATTCGGATTGGCTGTGCACGTCGTAGGTGTGTGGGTCGTTTACGCTGTATTCGAAGTTGTACGGTGTGGGTGCGTATGCGGGCTCTGGGGCGTAAGCCTTTGGTGCTGAGTAAGCGGGCGCAGAGTACGCTGGCTTGTAAGCTGGGGCAGAGTATTGGGCGAGGGCGGTAGCCACGCAAGCGGCGAAGATGATGAACTGTAAAAAAGAAAAAAACGATTCCGAATTAAAAACAATACATTTATTTTAATTGTATACTTTTTTTCTGAGATTAAAAGTCAATTGAAATTGAAAATAAACGCAATCGTTTTCAAAACGTCAAATCAAATTAATTTTGACTCACTTTAGCGGCCATTTTATTGTTCTCTTCTTTATTTGGTCAAATGACTTGATGGCTCTGTACAGGAATGAACTGGTGATTACTAAGACCAGAGCTGTGGTATTTATGCTAAACATTGGTCCCAGCATCCCCTCCATATGTGGTATTATGTGTATGCCTAACATTTTCCTATCAGCAGTTACCATATATCATCAAATAAGAACCGGTCGAGGCGTAAACGCCCAATAGTATATTTCATTTTTATTTAATTAATATTTAACAGTTTAAATTTGGTTCAAGTTCATTAAAACTATTAATTACGTTTACGTTCACACTCTAATTAATATATGTTCATTGTTTATTGTTCTCTCATAGCGTTCACTAATAGAGGTGAATTTAAGATTCCATATACTTTTAGCTCTATACTGATTTTTGTCAGATAGAATATCGATGGTTGGATTTTAGTTATATATTATTTAAATGTATTTCTTTGTAATAATGAATAAAAGTTAAGATAAGTTTATAATATTCCTTGTATCAATAATTAGATGTTACAACCAAAATTTTATTACAATGGAAAATGTAATTCGTTGTTCGCTTTAATAATAAATATACATAATTTCAAATGTACAAAATAAGTTTAAAATAGTATTACATTTTTAATTCTTAAAATTAGCATAAATAATTCATAATATTTAAAAATTATACCTTGTCCATAAAATGTTAACATAAATGTTTTGTAATTACTTTAAATTATGACAAAATTAATTTTATTTATATGGTTTTTCCTCTAATTTTTTCCTAATTCTAGGGGTTAGCTTCGGTATTAAGATTAGAGTTCTTAACATTTATAATTTGTCCCGATCAATGTACAGATTACGTAGACAGAATAGATAAATTTCTTCTTCGTAAAAAAGTTTTTTAGATACTCAAGGCCTGTACACACATCATTGAAAAACTATTATGTTAAACGCCTCCCTCAGAATCTAAAACCTTTATATATTTTATTTTTAGCATATTACGAAAATAAAATTTTTATGTAAAGATCGAATATTTTTTAAAAAATATGTTCTTTGCATTTTCGTACTTTTAATTATGTCCATAATACATTCTGTGATTATAAAAAATATTATGTAAACATATTTTTATTATTTTTTTTATTATTGTTATTATGTAATTTATTTTTTCATTATTATTTAACTAATTGTGTCAACATTCTCTATTTTTGTACAATGTTAAATTAAGCAATTTCAACTTTCTTTTCAACAACCGTGAAATATATTCTACTGCTCCACCCGTTATTCGTTCCACAATCGCAAAAAATGTTGATTTATGATTTGGCGTTTGTGTCGTATGTCTGATGATGTCGGAATAAAGGACCCACAAAATTGGTGTAGCTCAATTGCCTATGCACATCGCCGTGTTAGATTATTTTTAAATAGTTTGGGGAAGACTGTATTTATAAACACATCATACTTTTGGCACTTATATAATATTATTATTAAAAGTTAAATAGTTCTAAAATCCTAAGCCTGTAGGCATTATATTATAATCATTTCGACAAACTTATGTTGATAATTTTTTGGTTTTTTCGGTATCTTATGTTCCAGAATGAGGTTTATTTTGCTGAATTGAGTACCGGTTTTAAAAATGTATCTAAAAGGTAACCATTTAAATTTACAACCCATCCATTTACAGTAGATAATTAATTGGTTGTTCACTTGTTCCAATAAAACCATCGTAATAAATAGAAATAAAATTCGTAACTAAAAGTAATGAATAGTAATAAAAACATTTAGTTACAGCCTTCGTGTGAAATAAGTATTCATGAAATATTTGTTTGTCACAGTTACATTATATTTTACATAATATTATGTTCACTTAAAATATAACAAATGTTTTTGATAAAAACTTTTAACACAATTTTTTAATAACTTGTCGTTATAGGTCTTATTGAAATACAACGTAATATAATAGCCGATCACATAATTCAAAAATATGCAGCTTACATAAGATATTTTACAATAAAACGGATTTTGATATCTTTTCAATTTTCAACTTAATCCAAGGATAAATTTAATATTCTTAAGGAAGTCGTATATCTTCTCTTTGCGATTTCTTCTCGTCTCATTTTCACTTGCATAATATTATTTGATTCAGATCAAATATCCTTAAATAAAATTTTATATATTGGTTCTTATATGATATTTGCGGATATTAAAAATGTACATATCTCTAAATTCAAAATAATATATTATAGTAATAAATTATTGTCATAAACTGTCGTAACATATTTAATATACAATATTTATAGTATATTATTTAATATTTGTTGATAAATACAGGTATACGTAACTCAATGAGACCTTAGGTAAGCTACTATGCTTTGTACTTTCTTGTTCGAGGTCTAGTATAAGATGTATATTTTTAAATGTAAACTGTATGAATTAAGTTAGTTTTTACAAATCAACGAAGTGGAAAATAGAAAGATATATAAATAAAATGTTCAAGAAATAATTATATTTATTGATGACTTTCTTTGAAATGAAATAATAAATTAAAATTAATAACATGTTAAAAGTTTTTGAGATTTTATTTCAGAAAATAGAATCCTCATATATTATAAAAGTTAAATATACCTAGTATTTTTTTTTTGTTACATTTTATGAAAGTTCTAAAATAATGGCATGACGTGACTTAAATGTGTTTTTTACAATATTATATTCCTATAGTAAATTGTATGGTTTTATTTGAAATAAAATCGTATCGGATATAAAATACAGCAGGTGATTAAAAATTTTAAATTCATAAGCATCTCAATTACTATGATGAACTTATTAACAGAATATTATGTAACTTTATATAATTTAATATAATTCAATTTTAAACCAGACAATGTGGCTAAATTTAAATAAGTCAAATTTAAAAATTCACTGACATTTTTCAAGTCAGAATTTAAACCATTTAAAAATACACTTTTTTTCTTGCCACTTCTGTCTTGCGATTCTCATTCTGTTGATATAAAATACAGTTAAAAAAATGCATTCATTCATATAATTTAAAAGAACAATAGTTCGTGTTTACATAGAAAATATAATATATTAAAATAAAAACAATAGGCTACAGGTATATAAAACTTATTTTACCTAATGTAAAAGTATATAGACATTTTATTATTTTTACGAATAAGAACGAATACAAAATATGAAGCAATATTTATTCTGTTCATAGTTTATACTTTTAATAAAATCTAGTAAAAATGTCTTAATAATTTGTATATTTTCCATTTACTTAATATTTTATTATAATAAATTTACATAAAATATAGAAATGGTTCACTCAATTGTTTTATTTGCATCTCATTTATCTTTTATCTATTCTCTTTTATGTATTAAAAAAAATATATAAAAATGTAGAAACAAATATTATTATTTCTGCAAATCAGATAGGCGAATCAAACTTAAATTATTTAGGATTTATTAATTGTTTTTAGTAGTAATAAATAAATACTTTTATACATTTAAATCAAAGTAGGTAGGTACTATACAAATGTGAAATAGACCATTTTATTTTATGGTAATAATTTAATAATTTTGATGTATCAATTTTGATGTTTTGTCATAAAAGAAAATGTTACGCAAATAAACTTAGTAATATTTTCTTATCAATAGATTTCAAAAATAATTTTTTTACAAACTAGTATAGTTAACAATAGATATATATGTTTTTTAAATTTGGCTGTTCGTAAAAAAATGTGATGCTCCTTACAGATATAATATGATGTCAAAAAAATATAATAAATAAATGGTTTAAGTTAAAGCGAATAATTATAACTGATAAATGCTTAAAACTCTTAAATTATATATAATTATTACATATTTTGTTTGTTATATATATTATTATAATTGTATAAAAAATATGATTGTGTCTTTATAAAATAAATGCTACATTAGTGTCGTGAAAGTGTATGTGTTGCAACTTGCATTCAATTTCTAAAGTGATCAATCTTATTAATAATTATAGTTATAAATATTTCAACACCTAATTCAGAAAGTTAAGGTATCTATCCAAGAAACGTCAGAAATAATTAATGTTCTCATTATCATTGAATGAATTTGTTTTTAACTTTATATCTCATTATTGGAAACTTTAAAAGTTCACAAAGCAAAATAATTACACTAAGCATTTTTAATAGTCTAGCGTGATTTAGTGTGATTATACATCAATTAGTACTTAAAGTTTTTAATTTCCTTCAATAAATAAATCTTAAATGTGCATCGTCCAAAAGTTATGCTATAAAAACTAAACTTAATAATATTACAATAGACACTTACATTTTTATTAGTTTATTTTTTATTCAGTTGGTTTTGATTTGTTATAATGTCTTTCTTTCAGAAACGAATTGACAGTAATACCATTAACAAGTTTTTAATTTGTATTGTACTATTATATACAGCTTTAAAAGCTAGGGGAATGTTTTTCTTTTCTTCTCAGCACTCTGCGATACTAAAAAAGTGTCTTTAGAATCTACCAAGTTTACTAAAAGCTCACCCAAGAGTAGATTAATCAGTTTGCTTTATGACTTAACACAAGAGGGATACGAACATTTTCAACTTCTATCCGTATGTCGATAAAATCATTTTACGAGCTTTTGGCAAACTCGAGTCTATCTTAAAAGTTTTAAGCTGCTTCTCTTGTGGTCTCCATTCTATCAACAAAATGATTAAATTTAGCATAATATTAATAAAACCATCAAACTTCCCCTACTATTAATTATTTTTTTTAATCTGCTAAAAATCTTAATTTATTGAGCAGTAGAATATTCTTTTATGCATTTATTTCGCAATGATTTTCGAATGAATAAATTAACTGTTCAAACACGACATTGAATTTAATTACATTTGTTGGACATTGGACAAACCTATATCTTATATTGTATTTAACGACTCTTATAATTATTAATTTTGCTTAATGGATTCATTATTTATCGACTCAATGTAATAAATGCAATATAGGTATTTATTTAATATTATTATGCAAATAAAACTTACTGAGTTATATAATATATATATATATAAAAGTATTTTATAGTCGAGCAACGTTACGGTTTTGTACAAATTATAAGAGCATTAAAATAATTGATTTTTGTATGGTGGTAAATAGCGCTGCTAACCGTAAATACATTTTAACAATAAAACCACCTTAAAGCATTAAAAAAATGATTACTATTTGAGAATACTATTTAAATCATTTAACACATGTGACACAGTTGGACATGACAATTGACAAATGTGCGCACGACCCAAGTGTCTAGTTAGAATATATAATAAAATTATATGATATTATATATTAGGTAGGTACCTTACTTGCGGGAAATTGATATATAGCTCACAATGCTCACATATATCATATTATTCGTCATCTGTGTCAATTTTTAAGCACATTTAATGTTAATGCAAAGCGTACGGATGATATATTATAGCATGTTGTAGTATAGTGTGGTCATGACGTCTTCGTTAAGTATGAGAAAAAGGCGTTTATATAATACTTGTAATATATACATTTGTTGGAAAGACGAGTAATATGATAATATTATATTTTATAGGCACCAAACTATAATATTTCATAAAACAATCCAAAATAATAATATCGTATTGTAATAAATCATTTTTCGTCACAAAATTCTCCATTGAAAGATCGTTAAGGTTATTGAAAATTCGGCTATAAAAACAAAATGTTTTCAACAAATAATAAAAAAATAATAGGTAATTTTTTTAACTTTACAATTTATAATACACGGAAATTATTTTCTTGTTTTTTTTTTTTTTTAAATTCTTTACCACGCCATTTATAGTAATTTAATTGATCGAGTTATTTTAATGTTTCGACAAATATTATAACGGTCCGCCCCTTGTTATGGATACAATTTAAAACGACATTGAAAAGGCCACTAAAGGCTTTGAACGAAGCACCATTGCCAGGAGAATAAATTTATCAGCTCGATTCAGGGATTGTCGTTGTTCACGTGCAACTTTTAATAACAACAACATCTGTTCTGAAGTTTTGTGTCTCGCTTTTCATTCTCCATCTCGGCTTAACATTATTCCTTCACCCCGAAACTGAGAACTGAAAGTTTGTTTTGTGAAAGATATTATATTATTATTATTATTATTATAAAACATAAGTACTAAAGTTTATCCACGCACCATGCAATGCTCTTATATTTTCATCGTCATATAATTGGTATTTTTAAGTATAAACTCAATTGAACTCTTATTATATAATAATATAATAATAATTATGATAATAATTACAATACACTTCTACCACGGTCGTTAGGGCTGTTACGTATATTTCCATTTAATATAATTCTGTGATGATAATAGACTCGCAACAATTAACAATGGTAGTGATTTAAATAATTAAATTATTATCGAGTTATCTAAAAAAGTTGAACAAGGTGTATATAATTGCAAATTGTAATAAATTAACAGTCATTCGACGGAATATAGGAATTAATATTATAATTGAAGGGTGTACGGATATAATTAAATTAATGGGGACTAAATGTAATATAATTCACGGTCAATCGGCATTATGTCTTTGTTTAAATTATTATATTTCTATTTATTAAGAATGATGAATAAAAAAAAATTAACTAAATTCCCTGTGTGATATTATTTAATTTTCTAATGTCTATAAACACTTTTTTTGTAATTGGCTTAGAAATATGCCCAGAAGTAGGCCTGTAACATGATAAATAAACCAAATTCTAAAATAGGACCCGTACAGTTTACATGATTTAGAATTTAAAAAATTGATTTAACTATTCATATTTACCAAAATTTAATCATTTGTTTGGAATAAAAAATGCATCCAATCATCGATTTTCAACAATAAACCTTTACCTACAATATAAATATGTGCATTCAGTTAAGTGTGATTGGTTTTTATACAATAAGTCAATAAATATAATCAATTTAGAGTGTTTTGTAAAATCAAACTACTATTTAAAATCACTTTTTTGGAGATTTTTTTAGAGATTAAAATACATTATCACACGTTATAATCGTAGCACGTTCCATTAGTATAGTGTTATGTGACTTCTTTAGTTGTGTACATAACAGAATTATAATATTGTACCTAATTTTTAAACCAAAAAAACTAAAAATATTATCTGATATTTTTTGTACGGTGCCCACATTAATCTAACTGCAAGGTTTGTTTGTTGTCGGAAAGAAATAATAAAACTAATAAATATTATTCTGTAATAATTATTGAGACCAAAGTGTGTAGAGAGTAAAAAAAACTTTTAAAATTATGTCAGAATTAATATTCATAAAAACAGAAAATATAAACGTAGGACGGTTTAAACTACACGCGATTACATTAACAAGGAAAAACTTTTTGATTGTTTTATTGCATCAAATTAAGCAAAAATGTTTAAATTTAAATTATTTATTACGCAACGTTAGTTATATGTTTTCATTAACATGTTTATTTTAGAAATGTATTTGAGAATTAATGTTTTAAATGTGATTGTTACATAATACACAATAAGACATTATATCTACCGTGGAAAATGACACATTGGGTAATGACTAATAAAATAAAAATAACAGTATAAAAATAAACCTACATTACTTGGGTGGCTTACTGACAACGAGACGTCGACGATTATGGTTTACATAATTTATAATATGCTGTCATTAAAATGTATTCAAATAATATTATTTATAATATTATTATTTTTTTTTATTAATAATCCATAGTCTATAAATCCAGTGTTAAAATTTTTGTATGTAAAATTTCAAAACCAATACTCTCAGTTTATTTGCAGTTTAATTGTTCCGGTCAGGTTATTATTCCGGATAGGTATATTTTTACAAAAATGAAAATATTAACTAAGTTATATATTTGCGTACCTGCTTAACAATAAAAAACTGAAGAAAAATCCAAATTGTTGTGATACTTTTGCCAGGATATCTTAGTATTAAACCAAAGTAATCGAAAAATATTATGAACGTATCAGGTATATAATGTAATAAATAATAATATTATTTATGGGTGTAACAAACTATTCATCTAGTAAAATTTAAAGACTTAGTTCATCATTATTTTACATTTTTTCCATCTAACATTTGAGATATGATTTTTATGTAAGTGTTTTTTGATTTGAAAAAGTCACTGAAAATGTAACAATGTATAATAATAATAATAATAGTAATGATAATATATGTACTATAATTTATATGTGAATGTTAAGACGAATATAATGCTTAATTTTAAAAAAAAATCTTGGAACCCCCCGGTGTTCAACAGTTGAAGATGTTTTATGTTCAATAGAGTAAAAAGGTTTATCTTGTCAACCCAAGGTTTGTGTTCTAAAATTACAGTCAAAATAGGTATAATGTGCTCAAAAATTTTGTAAAGCTTCAACCGTCTTGTCTAAAAATTATATTTTATTATGCCTTATCTATGATGTTTCAAAACTATTTCATAACAGTATAAGTGCAATGTAAATAGTTCCTGTATGTTACAATTTGTATAACGTAACATAAAGATTTGGTCCATGTATAGAGATTAGCCTAAAATGTAAAACTGCCAAAAAGTTTCTAAGTATAATTTATTCTTTCAGATTCCATTAAACTAAAAGTAAGTTATTATTTTCGTACTCACAGTTGTACAGTTTATTTCTTTTATGAACCAAACTAAATATTGTTTTGTTATTTTATATTCTGAGCCACGGAGCGATGAATGTATGTAATGATTTTACAATGATGTGAGTTTTTTTTTTTTTAAATAATTTTTTTTATTTTTGTGTCATAAAACTTGAAAATGTAATACAAGGCTCTCGATATAATTTTACAGTAGTAGTTGAAAAATATTAAGAATATATAGGCACAATTTTTTTTCTTCGATTTTTGTCAAAATTTATCACATTTAAAATTTATAGGTCGTGCACATACGCGATAGGGTGGGCGGGGTAGCCGGATTCACCGGATTTGTGGGGGACTCAGAACACCCTAAATCATACTACTCTTAGGGTTGACAATTTTTAATAAAGTTACACGTAAGTAGGTTATTCACGAACCAAACAATTCTAAAAACACAGTTTTTTTTATAGTTATTTTATGATCAAATTTGGACGAAATTACATATATTAAATAACCAAGAATAACAATTTAAGTTATTCTGATGTAATTTTATAATATTAATTCAACTTACCAGCTACCATATTAATAATAAGAAATAAAAATATAAATCTAATATTAAATATCCACACTGATAAACCATCTCACCTCACAGACATTTTTCGTATACAATAATGATATATCAATATGAGTGCAATAATATTGTTAATGACGTGAATTCTGATAAGAATTTATTTCAACAAGATGTATAAAAAACAATACCATAATTATATTTTGATGTACTATTATATACGTGGGTTCCTTCAATTATTTCTGTTCGAGAATAAAACTTACTTTTGAATTATATTGATTGCTTTAAACATATCTATATATAGGTAGAGCTCAGAGTAAGTCAAATTAAATTTCAAATTTTCAAATTAAAATGAAAATTCAACTATACTTATAACAACTATATAATATTTATCCAAATGGTAAATTCTCACCGGTTCAATATTATGATTCGATATTAATTATGTGCATAACAAAGTAGGTCACTGTAATAATTATAATGATTGTCATTTAACTTGCACCTTTAAATCCTATAATAACAATTTGAACAATCACCTAAGTTTATTTAGTGTGCCTAAATATATTTTAACGGTAGTAAAAGGCTGCTCTTAGAGTGTATCGTGTATGATATTGTATGATATTCATTTTTTTAAACGACCTGGAAAACTTTTGGTTTTCAATTATAATTGATGGACAAAATGGACAAAAATATAGGACGTAAAAACCGAGAATTTTTCGAATGTTTCAAATATTTAATAATAACAGGAAATCAGAAGAACTCAAAAAAGAAACTCCGCATTTCACTTGACCGAGCGTTACTCACTTTACAGGACTTACAGTGATAATATATATATTATATAACATAATGTACAAAAACAGTGGCCAGCATATTGTGTTCAACGTTGAATGTAGTGACTATTATATCTTAGCGACCGATTTTATATTTTTATCGAATATGAGGAGCGGAGAGGAGTTTGGGATGATACATCGGGATTGAATCGATTGTTAAATCAGACGAATGCAGTTTCAATGAAATCGTAAGCTCAGAGTGGTTGATGGGTCAAAAAAAGGAAACATTCAATAAAATCGGTGAGCTGGTCATTCAGTTTAACGCACAGTGGTTGCTGAAGCACAGTAAAAAAAAACGGTAGTAAACTTATAAAGGTGCTCATTATTAGTTGTATAATATATATATATATATATATATATATATATTACGACATGACGAATCGGTCAATACGGAAGCTAATAATTCATCGCCGTGTTCGTTCAAACGGTTTATGTAAATGCGTTGAAACGAAAACACGATCTTTTGAAATTAAATATTATACTCAAATTAGATGTACAATAGGTACATATTATTTTTTTCTATTATAATATATTAATGTATAAAATAAGATAAAAACTCCATACAAAACAAACATTTCCTCCCTCTTTGGCTTTCGGGCTTCGGAGAATTATTCTTCCCTTTGTAAATGTGAATTACGGTCGCGGTTACAATTCTTTGCACAACAAAGTGTGCAAATTATACATTTGCAACAGTTGCCGTAATTATTTGGGTTATAAACTCGATACAATTAACTAGTAGGTATCTTATGCTTACTATAATATTAACGATTTAACATACATTTCGTATTTTAGATTGTAATTTACTAATACCTAATTATTTTATGTCGGCTTTGATTATTCTGTAAAGCAAAATGTTTTATAACTAGTGTATTATATATTTATATTATAAGATGAAAAAAAAATACTAATTATATTCAAGGACTAACCTGAATAATGAATCATATCATTTCAATTGGATTATACGGTGTATAGTGAAAGTATAAGTATAAGTAGTAATTATAATATATGATATTTACCGCGTAACTAAATTATATATACTAATTATGTATACTTTAATTATGTTACCTTTTCAAAAAAAAAATAATTTTTATTAAATTGAATTAATCGATAAATTAATTAAAACAATAAATAAACAAATATCAATAGTGAATATTTCAGCGAATTATTAATTTTACTTAGATATATTAGTACCTATATTGGATCACAACTTAGATTGAACTTTTGTGGAATCAAGGAAATTTTAAATTAATTTTAAAAAGCTTGTAAGCGTTTTAAATAAAATAATTTATTAATACTAATATAATACAATAGACTACAATTTAACCACAATCGATGTAGGCATATTATCAAACTATATATTGTAAAATATTTAATATTATTTTATTTTATTATAGACTGACCAATTATAATTTATGAAGAAAAATAAAACATAAAATTAAGTTAATTAATTAATTGTTTATTTTATTTTATAATTTTTTTATTATCTGAACAGTGAATCGTTCATGTGGACAGGACAGTAAAAAGGAAAAATGTTATTAAATAACCCTCTTACACTTTAAGAAAAGCTAGATATTTTTCTTTTTATTTTAAATTAATAACCACAGTAATAAATAATATTAATTATCTCAAAAACGAAATCTGAATGATTTTTCTGTATAAAATAAATATTTTAAATTATTATCGTGTCACCGAGACGTCTTCTACGTCTATCGATATGTATTATTATGTATTCGACGACAAAACATCAGGAAAATTTAAATCCATCGTACTCGCTCCGATGTTGATTTTTGTCACCACAGACATTTTTACTATAAAATAGTTAATATTTTACAATATTATGTTCACAGTTCCTATATTGTACCGAGAACATGTTTTAAATGCACATTTAAATAATTAATATTCTAAGTATATCGTTGTCTCGATATCATCGTATAACGTGTTAGGAAGCGTACCTAAGTACTGCGCGGGAAAGAAATATTGGGTACTATCATCGGTTATAAATAGGTACTTGTATAGTTATAATCAATGGAGTGCTATATGTACAATAATTATGTATTTCGAAATGATATTATACGAATCAACCACGGTCACTCGCTCGTAGGCATTTAATATCGTCGGGTCCAAAAGCGCCCTCGTGGTGAAAAAAAAAACAAACTTTTGGAAAATTTCTAACACGTCTACAGGGTCTTAGCAGGCCCTCAGCGCAACGCGGAAAACTCGACAGTCTCGAAAACAGACGATCGCGGTCGTAATATTATCACTAACCACGACCGTGGTGGTGTACGTCGAGATCTCTCCGAAAACTATTACGGTTTCGTATTTTCGACGCCCCGGTTACCGTAGAACACGAAGTTCTCGTCTTCGGACCGCGGACGACACACGGGCGACACACAGAGCCGAGTATACCGCGGTTATGGACGACGGCGGCGGTGCAATATGTACACGCACGGGTGTTCGTGGCGTACCGCCTGGGTTCGGTCGCGGCCGCCAAAGCCGAGCGGGAAGGGACAAGCTCGCCGTCGACGACGCCTAAGTCCAGCCAGTTTGCGCGCTCGCATCCCGTCGTCTTGGACGCGCACCGGTCCTCGTGTCGTCGAAGCTCAAAACGCCGCCGCGACGTGTTCGGTCCGTTTTCACCGTCGTTCGAAAAATCATTTTCGGTTTATTTTTCGTTCCGCCGAAATCCAAGCCGGCCGCAACGGCGTGCTTTTCGTATACAGAGACATTATTTTTCGTCGGACTCGAAAATATTTAATACATAATTTAATTTTAATTTCATATTAATTCCCACGCCTCTATCTATCCCTCCCCCTCCCGACCATACCCAACACGACGTTTCCCGCTAAACTATTGTTGGATAGAAAAAAAAAATAAAATAACGAAGTCTCCTAAAATGTTTGCCGCACAATTATTGTTCACGCCGGCACACGTGCCGCCGATGCAACTGTCGTACCACCGTCACTAGGTAAACCTTAGTGATAATAACACATCTAATAATTTAAAAAAAAAAAAACATATACCTAATATAGACATATATGTATGATCAACATCAGTATAATTACAATACTTATACGCACTATCAACACATTTTGTGGCAGTCTCCATCGGAATAGTGCGAAGTTTTTACGGCGTAATAATATCTCGTTAAAATGCATTTATAAATAGCGCGTTAGAATTTTTTGCACGGTGCAACGTCATGGTACCAAATGATAATTGGTTTCCAAGTACGGGAAATGCATTTTTTTATTTAAACTCCTTTTCACTAAACATTAATCTTTTCAAATCCGTACCGATTACGTCTTCTAAAATACACACGGTTTTCCCCTGAAATAATTATGATAAAAAATAAATCATAGAGACCGAAGTATAACGAGGATAAAGCAGTTAGGGGAGAACATCTACCTAAATACCTAATGCATTTATTATGTAAAAACCTGTGTACGTTCGTTACCCAAAATTAACTTTGGATTTTTTTTATGGTTCATGGTTCATGATGTTCTTAAAAATCGTAGTTGGCTTTGAAGTATTTATAATTCGTGTGCATATATTATATTTGTTTTTTTAATAAATATTAATAACATTTAGTTGCTTCTAGGAATTTAAATTACATTTTAATATTCAACTAAGATGGATTTAAAATAATTGAAACACGCATAAAATATTTACATCATGGTGGATTGTAATAACTCACATTATTATCTTTTAAATAATTAATTGTGGATTTAATGGTATTTAAAAAAAAAACTTAAATGTTTTAGATATATTTATAGTGTACCCTTTATGTTTAAATACATTTGAAACAAAATATAATATAATTTTTAAAAACAGTTATACTATTAAATCTAAAGTTGGCATATTTTTCATACTTTTTGTTCAACATTAATGGCTGACAAGTGACAACGTTGAACGTCTAAGTAAAATACTACTTTTTAGTTTTTACTCAATACGACTTATATTTATAGAAACTTTATAATAAAGCTACAGTATCAAGACGTTTAAAGTATTCTAATAATCGCATTCAAATAAAATTATTTGAATACCTTTTACCTTGAACACTATTGAATATAATTTGGTACATTGTTCAAAATGATTATCATAAAACAATTTGTTGATATTTTTATTAAAATGAAATTCATTTTATTGTTTTAGATTTTAACTATATAAGTAAAATTAGATTTCAATTTATATTTTATACAGTTATTGAAAAAATTATTATTAATATTTCAAACTTAAAATTCTACTATGTACGTAATAGATTTTTTTTTGATTTTTTACAAACATATTCATATTATCATCTATAACGTCTTAATATTGGACATTTTTTTCCGAGTTTTTTTTTAACTATGTCTACTGAAGTTGTATAAACGCCAAATAGGTCCCTACCGCTTTAAATTTTATAGGAAACCTTTATACCTATCGTGGATAGGGAGAGAGAGTTGTTGAAATATACCTGGTTTATTTGTATAATACCCCCAAGAGATTATTCCATCGTAGTAACACCGAAATAAAAACCCTGTTGGTTTTAATGTATTTTAAAAGTTTCTCGTATTCTATAGAGACTTGAGCCTAATGTTCTTTTAATATTTTAAAATTGTAAATGCCACGGTGACGTTAGGTTCATTATCAAGAGGTATCTTTAACGCAGGAAACGTTCGAATGTTCAACATTTCTTCTTCGTTAATTATTACCTACCTACCTAGCTAGTTTGCTGAAATATTAAATACTATTTATATTAGAGGTACGCTAAAATTTAAAATGTTCATATAAAGTGTGTTCCTTGACTCTTTTCCAAGTATAGGTACCTCTACTGCGGGGATAGCGAGGTTTCTGTAAGCCTTACTAATTAATTTCAAAGGATACCCTTAAAAAATATAATAATTACATATATTGCACACGTGTACGGTCGTTGTGAACCGTGTAACAAACGTTAAAAAAAAAATAACACACAAACTGAGACCGTTTTGTTTGGTATTTACTATTTAACTATCTATATGAATGTATTTTTAACTCAAAGTCATTACAACAACAAAAAAACCGGTAGCATGCCTCTTAATAATTCAAATATAAATTATGAAATATATTCAGGGATATATTCTATTATCTAGTTAGTGCACATGCAGTATATTTATATACGATTTTAACGTCCCTCCATAATAGACAGGTTTGGGAAACTGGCAGAGTGGAAATTGATTATAGGCGTGATATTGTTGTATCAGGTTTTTTTTTTAGTATGGAGAATGCATGTTAAATGTGGTGATGTTATTGGGGCCCCAAATGTATGAATGGTTTCCTGGAAACCTTCTGCAAGGTACATTTAACATACTTATGCTGGACCCGATTGCCGATAGATAGCAAAAATATCAAGAAAATAAATATTTCTGTAGGTACCATTATTTTTCCACGCCTATATAAATTATTGGCACGTTTTCTAATACGGGCAATCCCGGTTATGTGTCGACCGAATAGCGGGTGAAATCTAAATCCATTAGAACTGTTCCATTTTTAATTTGTTTCAATTCATACTGACCAAATAATATGTTACACTATATTTATATATTATATAATATGGGAGTAACACCATAATTTTTTTGCTTTTTTCACATTTATTCAAATT
The DNA here is from genome assembly GCA_027563435.1 of Nasonovia ribisnigri. Taxonomy (NCBI): domain Eukaryota; kingdom Metazoa; phylum Arthropoda; class Insecta; order Hemiptera; family Aphididae; genus Nasonovia; species Nasonovia ribisnigri. Next base: position 567,626 of record JANEHU010004804.1, read on the forward strand.
TAGGAATTTAGGAATGTTTAAAAGTATACTTATTACTTAAGAGTCAAGGACCATATTTTAAAATACTTTAGTTTTGTACTTGTATATTTAATTTATATCCTGTGGCTAACCAAACTTTTTTTTCAAAAGAAAACCATTTTTTTTTAAATTGTTACTTATAATATATTTACATTAAAAAAAGAGTAATTTTCATTTTGAAAAAAAAATATTTCATCGTCACGTGGTAGGTACTATTTAAATAGTACAAAAAACACAAAAGTATTCGAACATGTGACCATTAAGTTAAATGATGAAAGGTTAGGTTGCTCGGTGAATCACTGTAATATATACAATTGGAAGGTAGATATCACGCATCGAACTCGTTTTTATAGATAACACAACGAAACTGCGTCTGGAATGGTTTTCTCGTGGAAATACCGGTCCAATAAAGTTCTTACGGTTTTATAGGGTTTGATTCCGAAGTGAGGTGTACAAAGTTTCGGTGAATATGTATATTCGATCGAAAGGATCGAAAATGTGGGATTGGCGGTCTTGAGAAGAACCGGGTTTTTCATATTCGCGGCCAAAATATGATGTTTGGGAGCAAAAAGAAAGGTGAGTAATCGTTGATATATCTATTTGTTTTGTACACAATTTATAATTCCGTAACAACAATACTATACGGAACGTGAACGTCGATTGCGCCCGGAAATTATTTTCCTGTGATGAATTTACACTGTTGTAAATTACACGCGGGTAAATTGTAATGGGTAGTGGATTTGACACTGTCATACAAATATATGTCACACTGCTGCTCCCGGTGTTCTAATAGACACACGTCACGACCAAATTGTGAGAAGCCGATATTAATATTATAGTATAGTACCTAGTCAGTTTTGCGGCTTATCTAGATGAAAATTTCATTATATATTAGGTATCTTGTCTAGATAAAAATTTACTGGTCATCTTTTTATTCATCTTAGATGAAAACTTCAGTTATCTATATTAATTTATCAAAATATTTTTTTTATGTGTAGATATTTGTTTAATATTATAGTATAATAATATGCATTTTTTCAAATTTTTCAACAAACCTAACCAATTTGTTTATTAGAATTTATAATACATTTTATTAACTGAATAATATTTTAAGATATTTTAACAATTTTAACTAATCTATTTAAGAAGTTAAGTGTGAAAATTTTAAATATTAGAATGGCGATTTTCGATATTTTAATTTTCAAGCAAGATATGGGTATGTCAAATGTCACAGATTTATAATGATCATATTATCTACCTTGAAAATTAAAATATCGAATTAAAGCTGCCGCTCAAATAATTTTGTAATCCAAATGTTTGATAATACAATTCATTCTAATATAAAAACTATTAAATAACAACATACCATTGAATCTAATGAACGAGAATTTGCTCTGTTGTACGTTTGTAAGACGGAGGCAACAAACGCGTGGATATCGTCGTCTTAATACAAATCAAAACTAAACCTAGCCTACATTATGTTGTTTAAAAACAATTAGGTTTATTTAATATTGTTTTATTTTACTAAGAGAAGTATTATATAAGTACATATCTAAGTATATTTATTGAATTTTATTGAGAACATTATAAAGTTAACGATACAGGTAATATGTGTAACACAGTTTTGATTTTTTAAGGAGAATATTAATTGGGTAGAAAAATATTAATGAATAGTTATACCCATCCGTTCTTGTGGCGTATTTAGGGTGGTTGAAGTGCTGGTTACCCAGGGCTTGGTTTATGTTGTACCTATACAAGCAAGGCTATATACTATATAGTATATATAATATGGTAGGTATTTATTCTAGTGGTTCTTCTCACCTTCTAAGATTTCTAGCTAAGCCACTGCAAAGTTTGTCATGTTTAAAAAAATACAAAAAAATGCTTATCTATTTTTTTTATCTATTATCTTTATCTAGATATTATTTTAGTTATATATTCCCAACACTGAATTAGTTAAGTAAAAAACCCAGCCTTGGTTTATTCGTTTTGTGTATGATATACATATATATATATATATTATATTGGTACATAAACTATATGACAAATAAAAACGGTCCGACTGTCATATGGATTACATATTTAGTGACTGTCTAGTGTTATATATTTAACTGGATCGTATATAAATAGTTACATCATCTCAAACGTGTATACTACACATTTGATCTTTAGATATCCGACGTACCTATCTATGAAATATATATTACCATCGAGCTGATGTGTGGACGGTAAGATGTTAATTTACACAGTATACTATATTATTTCATTAGGTATTAGTTGAACCCGCACCAAAAACGTTTATATTTAATCAATACTTACAAAGTAATTTAATCAATTACGAATTAAATAAATATTATATACGTATTTAGTATTTACACACATCTATACAGTTATATAGTTATATAGTTATATAGTTACGATGTTTAATAATATATTTCTATATTTTCTTGTGTATCTTGCAATAATTTAATTTAAATTTATTGGTTATGCTTAAAGTTCTACAAGTAGTGTTTGAATTATTGGACACGTATATTTGTCGTACTAAACTAAAAGCAAAATCACATTTCCTCACGCTTCCCGATAACATCTATGTTTAATGAACTCAACTTTGTAATCATCTCCATCTGGTTATTTCACGTTAATAGAAGGGTCAAACCATTATAACTGTTTGAGTTGGAGCATGAATAAACTATATATTATTATATATAATACCCTGGTGAAATGTCAGCCTAACGTTTCATTAATTTAAAAAAAAATTTATCACATAATCGCAGTTGCCCGTTACGATATAAGCAGAATCGTGCGATTTATTTCCATATATTTTAAGGCCACGTCAAGTTAATTTTCCGATTACGCGCATGTATATATTTGTATACGGCCATTCTCTGCTTCATTTGCGTTTAATTCGTTTATGATGTAAATGTCTTTCCTACGTTTTCTATGCCATTTAGTAATTTTAGATTTATTATGTGTCAAGGAGCGCCATCAAAAATAAGGAGTGAAGTGTTTTTAAAAGCCTCTATTCAAAGATTAACAAGGTTTGAGATATTATGAACGCGTTCAACTAAAATATTGCCTTCTGAAGGTTTTTTTTGGTATAAATATAACTTTGAGAATAGGGTTCATAACTTTCAGTTGTAAAAAATATTATTCTACTATAAGGCGTTCCTGACAATGGAAATATTATTTTTCAGAGAAACAATTTTTTTTTATCAAAATATATAAAAGAGCGGTCACAGCGTGTAGTTCTGTCTGAATAGATTATTTCTTACCTATAGTTACTGATTCAAGAAAGTTAATTTGGTTGTGTTTTTTTTTTTGTTTTCAAGAACGATTATCGGCATTACAATATTGTATACGCTAAAAAACTACTTCTCTATTATCGGCAACTTATAATGGAGTTTTAATACAAATATTATTTACAGTATATATACGACATTAAACAGCGCACTCCGTGTTTTTTTATACGTCAGATATGTGTTTTTTATAATTAATATCTAATTATGTGGCTTTCTGAGTGGATCATTCAATCTAAAGTTGTACGCAAATGGAAAAATTCGTATGCAATTAACTCACTGTTTAGTCATCACATTACGTTTATCTGTTATGTGCATTGAATAGGTTCATATCACAAAATGCCACCAATGATGGTTGAAAAAAATTATGTCAATTATATGTACCCTTCTTCGACGAATTGGTTATGAATACGCCCCACCGATGTTTTGGCAATGTTATTATGTAGAGTATGATAATATCAGCTGCTTGATGGCACAACCTGAGAAGTATAATATATATTTATTTTATTCACAGTGAACTCGGGGTTTTTTGTATTGCATATCTCATTTACATTAGATATTCATTCAATTTTTTTTTTACCAGCTTATAAATAGAGGTTAGGAACTAAAGTCTGATAGACTTAAAGATCTATGAAATGCACATTTAAGCATGCAGATATGCACCAAAAATTGATCCAACACGCATAAGAAAAATACCAAAATATACAGTAAGACTACACCAAGACTTTTTTTTCTTTTTTTTTTGTAGGTACCTGCGCGCAGATATTCTGTATGCACAATAATACGGTGCTCTTTAAATACAATTATTTTTTAAATTAACTATTGAAACTTTTATTTCATAATATTTATTATTTTATAATTCACTTTCATCATAAATGTCATCACATTTATTGATAAATGCAAAACAATAAGTCAATTTTTAATAACAATTATCAGCAGCGAGGAGCGTAAAGCTTGGCGTGGGACAAAGTACATTAATTTTACACAATATCAGTTAAATATAGACATTTTTATTTTTAAATGCAGAAGAGAAAAAGCACTAAACATTAGGCTACGAGTAAACTTTTGATTTCTTAATATAGAAACCTACTGTAATATCATGAAAATATACAATATAGTTGTATCAAAAATTGGATTTTTATTTGAACCGGCTATTTAATAAAATATCCAAAAAAAACATGCAATTGTTTGAAATCGTTGACCTATTTAAAAATGACTAACACAATAATAATTTGGGTTATTATATTTTATAATTAACCATAATGTTTATTTTTATTATTTAAATGAATACACATTTGTACTATATAATAATAAAAAGGTTACTCTGACTAGTCGTAGATATTAGTTACCTATCCAAATAATAGTATTGTACAGGCTTCATTTTGACCTTCAAATATAACTTAAACTATTAACTCAATGCATCTATTTTAGTTCTTATATTTAATACCAGCACGGAACTTATTCATATAATATTGCCTTTTATTAATTTCTATGTTTTTATTAGATGTGTATTATTGTCTGTAAGCATACAACTCACTGTTTCAAGTTCTTCAGGCAACAGTATTTTCATATATAGCCATGTATGTAACAGTACCTAAATTATTGAGTTGATAACTTGTACAAATAACTTGAAACGTATAAATGCCATCTACTTTCATTCATTATAATATGGTGTATGTTGTTTTGACTTAAATATTGTTTTAACGTACTAGTTTCTTACAAAATAATTTTAAAAAAAAAGCATTTTTCAACATAACTCAACATAACATTAAAATTAAGATCACGTGAATACGTGATTTGTATTTTTTTTTATTTCATCAATAATATTCTAGTTATCAGATACCGATTATAAAATGTATTCATTTAATGTATTTGATATTTTGACCAGCAATTACTTTTATTATCTTTGAGTCTTATTTTAACTTTTAAGTACCTACCTATCGTAAAAATGGTAATTATAATAATAATTGACGAATTAATATCAAAGATTAGTGTTGTGTTACCTAGTTTTAATTTTGATATCTATAGGTATCTCTTGATTTTATTTTGTTTTATTGATCTAATAATCTCTGCAACTATGGCTATAAGTTACAATTAAGGTAGAGTTACATTTGTAATTTACAGATTTAACAAGTATTTTTGGAAAAGTACAACATTAAAAGTGAGATTATGGTTAGGTTATGATGTGCGACCACTTTTAGATGAATGCTTGAGTTGTACACAAGTGGTCAATGACAAATTACCGAAACTATTCAACTGGTATTGATATTTTAAACATCAATCGATCAACCATCGAATATTTGTCACGTTAATCTTAAATATTTCAACCGAAAACAAAAATACTATTTTTGTTGATGGAGTTTTCCATATTTATTAGTAACATTATCACAATGTTTGTCTAATTTAAACTTCATTTTTAATCTTCTATTAATATTATATCATTTACAGCTGTAATTTCACCATATTATTTTCTAAGCCTATATTTATTAATATATTTTATATTTCGACTGCTACTCGAAACATATATTTGAATTATTGTTAATAATACATAATATGCGAATGTTTTATTAATAGTCATTATAGTATAATAATAATAATAAGCTAATAATGAATGGCACAATAACTTTGATCAAAGTATATTCTAAGGGTATCAGCCTATATGTTAATAATTAGATGTAGTTTTTCAAATAATTGACAACAACCTAATCAGAAACACTACATGAGATTTTCCAATATTATGGATTCACGAAAATGTGTAGAACTACTTCTCGTATCATATAGGAAAACAGAAATATTTTTTTAAGTAACTTTATTATACTCTAGAAGGTGTATACCTAGAAACATGACGAATAAGTAAGTAAAGTTGCTCTTTTGTTGCGAAATAGTACTGGTATAAGGAAATGTTTTGAAAACGATTTATGACGTACACTATAGCGGACACAGACAAGTGTTTGGGAAAAAAGATCTTTTGAAGGAAACGAATTATATTAAGAAAACACGAAGGAAAAAATAAAGCTTTGCCATAATATTTTCATTTGTATACCCACTTATATGTTTAAAGCCTTAGGATATATTTTTAAATATAAAAAAACATATTTGTAAAATGTTGTTCGATGTTTTTTTTTATTTTTCTCAAATGTTTTAAGTATATTATAACTAATACAATAAATGAAATTGAAATGTTCAGATGTTCTAAGAACTATTTTATAAGTATAAATAATTAATATACCTATATATTAGAATAACAATATACAATTAATATACTAATATGATGTATTCTAAAGATAAATTATCAAAAAACCTAAGTCAGTTTTATTTAGAATTAAAAAAAATGTTCAACACAATTATTACACTTTATTCCAATTATAGTTCAATTGATGTATTTTTTTATACAAAGCTAAATAACGAAAATTGTTTTGCAGTACGCAGAAGCAAAATAGAAAATTTTATTTTATTTATTATTGTCTAAAACAGTATGGTCATGTTATGAATTATGATTTTGTTTTACATTATGTTACATTCAAAAGTATAATCGATATTTTGATCACTATCAACTATTACTATCTTAAACAATTAATTAACAAATAAGTGAGAAGTCTTTTTTATTAATATATTTCTAATTAATTAGTATATAATATATGCCATTGGTATCGTATTTTAACCAACTCATTCGTTCTGCTTTATTTATTCTGTCGTTTTTCATCACAGGTCACATCACTTATTCGTATTAAATAAGTGCTTTCTCAATTTACACTATTATTTATGTTCTGTATTTTTTTTACAGATCTTTAAAATACTGGAGTAAATAATGTGTATGTACACATATTATAGTCGACTATATTTTGGTGTTTTCGAACGTTTAAACTTTATACATAAAACTATGTTAATATAATCCCACAACTATTATTATTTTATGATTATAATTTTTACTTAGCGTTTAAGTGCGTATCCTGTGGTTTTTGAATATATTAGTCTCTTGTTACGATGGTCCGACCCACTTACACAGTTCACAAGAATGGTATCGAAGAGTGGTTTCGATAAAAAAGATAAATAAAAAAAGGGCATACCATTTAGCCGTTGGGGAACGTATGAATAAGGGAAAACCGTTCGGGGCATCAACAATGTCCCAAGGTAATGTGTGTTCAGAAAATTTACACTTTAACCGATATTATGCAGCTAGATAGACACACGACTAGTAAAATATATACGATTGATGTGGCCCAACGGTAACGGCTTAACATAAAGTGCAATTTCGCATTCGAAATGTATAAAGTTAACATATGAATGGTTATATCCAACAGATAAAACGGGTATACGGTGAATGTTAGAGTGAACCTTTATACTATAGGTACCTTTTATATTACAATAATTGAATTACCAACATTTTGAGTACATTGATGTATACGTAATATTATAATCCGTACCTCCATAAATTATTATTTGTGTATAATATAGGCAGTTAGGAAATTCACTTGAGCAAATAATACCTAAATATCATGTGGTTTTAAATTTAAAGCGCACGATTAACGTTTTTATTTTTTTTTTAAATATATCAAAATAAATATTCCTAGTTTACCTTAATACGAGATTTATTGTGTGTAAACAATATTATTAGATACCATGTAAGACCAACGAAATATAAATTATTATCCTCAATAAATGTCTAAATCACTCAAAGTCTTATAATAAACAATTCTGATGTATCATTTTTTTTATTTATTATTATGATAAAAGAGAGAAAGGTAATATAATAATAAAAGCAATATTCATAAACTTAACAAATGTGTTTTATATTTTTTTCAAAAAAAAGTCAGAAAACCCAATAAAATAATAGCCCGATTCCGAATTGTTATTTGATTGGAACAATAAATCACTTTGAAATTAAACTTTTTATCAAGCATCTCCACACGTTCTTCGAGTTTCCTATTCATTAGTATAATAATATCACAACTATATTTTATCGAAACGTTAAACACGCGCAGTTAGTGTTTGGCGTCCGGTATTATTCTTCTTTGATGGAAACATAACAGGCATTCACGAGTTCGGACATGTCAATATGGACAAAGGGTGACATGTGACACTGTCGACAGTATAGTGTGTGTACCTACACAACTATACTTCCGTTTTTCGGGCGATATCGGTCGTTTCCGGTCGTAGACTTCCGGGCTGTCGTGAGGATCGACGACGGCGGCGGCGGCGAATAGAACTCCACGCGTATTAGGCGCGTACCTTTCGGAGATAAGCTGACACACGTGTTGGGATTCGCGGTTCGGCGAATCAGAAATCAGTATTTGAGGTTAAACGAAAACGGTTTAGGCTATAATGGTGAAAACAAAAATAAAATATATATATATGCACGTTACATTTCCATAGTATATTATACACGCGGCTTCTGCGGGTACCGGAAATAGAAAACGACGGATGAATAATTCGCCGACGCGAGCCGCGCCCCGCCGGAATAAGAATCGCCGAGGGTTGTTGGCGAGGTGTTACGACGAATTCCGATGGTTATTACCTCGCCGGCGTACGCGTCTAAACGGTTATTATGTACGCGGGTGTACCATGCGATAAATAACATTAATAATACTCTTCGGAACGGCCTAGACGATTTTGTACTGACTGAAAAAAAAATGAACCACCGACGGCTCCGGCTCGTCTCGAACCTTTGCTCTCTGAATTTCGACGTGATAATAATATTATTATATTTTACAATCTGTTCCGTTCTGCTCCCGCCGTTACATCGGACGCATTCGTTCAGCAATCGCCGGATTAATCGCGTTTCTGTTGGTTTCATTATTTCCCCGTCCGTCGAACCGATCAAATTCCGGAACAAAATGTTTATTGCGATCCAAACTCTCTGCGCGGGTTCTCTTCCCGTCCGATTCCAGGTTAGGTTAGTCATAATTCCATATGGGTATATCTATATGACGCGTCCGACTGACGCGAGATTGTGTTTCGCTTAAATACCAAATCGTAAGCTATAGGTTATGATGTACACGCATTTCGTCATCGTTAAATATAATCCGAATCTATACGGTTATTTCAATACATAAAACGCAGTAGGCGTATCGATGATTGTTATGAATTATGATACGATGGTGAATTGGCTAATATTTTAGACTGGTGGGAGTGATGCAAATCACATCGAGCATTCCGAGTGTTCCCGACCATTTTAAAATTAGTATAAGTTTGTGGAATATCGTTGCTTTATGTATGAGAACCTAATTGGATTCGTTTGCTAGTTTCAACATATTTGTTTTTCAACAGAGTCTTAGTGCGATAATAATTGTATTAAAAGTTCTGAAGTGGAACGAGCAAGACGAGTTAATAACTTATTATTGCGATTATTTCGTACTATCTAGTACTGTAACATCGTTCATATTACATTTTAATTTTATACCTCTAAAAGTGACTATTATTTTTTTTTCATACCAACGACGAAAAGTATCGCGTGGAAATTTAAAGGTTTAAGTTTTTCGTTTTACAGCGTCTCCATTGTTGTTGGGCACCAACGAAACTGGGCGCCTTTATCAATTCGTTAATATTTCGTGGAAACCATATTTTGCGCACACGTCGCGAGACTTTCGTTGCTGGGCGATGTGACCGCGAAGGGCTGTGGCTGTAATCGCTAGTAACTTTATTATACTATTATTATAATGTATGTTGTCGGCGAGTCGTGCGTTTTATGGTTTTCATTAATATTCCGGAACAATAAAATCTCCATAACTGACGTTGTAAACGTTCCGTAATTTTAAACATTTCCAGTCACAGCTTGTTTATCGGTGTGCACAGTTATCGTACTCGGTACGTTGCACTTGTGCTGAAAACCGATCAAACGATAATTGTGTGCACTACGGCACGAGTATAACAATATAAATATTATTATTCCGCACGGAAACACGGCGACGATCACTTATCATCTCTCTTCCTCTCTCCCTTCTCTCCCTCTCTTAATATATATTATATTATACACCTCGTTACGTTAAAACCCTGCACCGCGACCGCGATAATATAATATATTATTACGATTTCGAGGCTCCTATAGTTGACCTATTACACCGGATTAGACTTTCGCCCTACTTTCAATTTTACGGTTGGCAAGACAAACGTATATAATGATAATAACAATAACAATACGGTGTGCATGACCCTTAGGACGTATCGTATAATGTACTGACAGATGTTCGCATGAATTGCCTATTATATCCCTTAAATGCTTTGTATTTTTCATCTCATCGCACTTTTATATATTCTTTCATACTTGCAACATTTGCTACTCTTCTTCCACAAACGGGTGTATTGCACGTATATATAATATACGCGTAGGTATACTCTATATATGTGTACATAAATAGTGAACGATCATAACATTTTAACGAGTTGTTTACATTTTGCGCAGAAAATTATTATAGAAAATCGTTTAGAGGAAACGTCGCTGTTTGCCGACGCCGACCGATTAGAAATTTATATTTATCGTTTTTGTAATATCCAATACTCCTCGCAATACATTACATCGACGTATCTTTGAAACAACAAAGTAGGTACCTATACACACACACACACACACATACACTCGCTCATATAATAGGTATGCCATTATGTGTTTCATATGATACGTTTTCGATTAATCTGGTATCACGAGTAGAGAGATCCGATTACCACGTATATTAGTTTTATCATAATGTTATAAAACTATAGGAAGAATTTTACATTATTTCCCTGTGGTTTGGTTTGGAGTGCCGTTTGATCAGCAGCAAGGGTTGCACGTAATATTGAACAACAATATGACAAGCTGGTATTAATGTAATATATGGTTGCAGGAAGGAAGATGATTTTGGTTATAAAATTCATCAAAATCAAATTTAAAAATTGTATCGTTTATTACGTATATTATTATCAGGTTTATTTAACCAATTTAGAAATATGTATTGATGTGTTTTTTGTGAACGTGTGGAGTGCAAGCCATATTACATATTGAGTGAAATGGGACTGCATTGTTTGAAGTCAAAAACATAATTTATATTCATTTCGTGTGCAAAACTTACTTAAATATATAAGTACTTATACAGTTATACGTAGTATGCGTATGCATGTCAGAGAATGTTTAGAATATTTATATTAGGTAGTCTATGAAGTATGGATGTTCGGAGAAACATTTTCATATTATATTTCTGAATGTGAATAGGTAATAACGAGAATAAAAAAAGTATGTAAGAATAGTTATCAAGCACCGAATACATAAAAAAAAATAAGTTATTTCCTACAAAATAATTACTATATATTATAAACATCGGTACGTAAGATGAGTTTTTTTATAGAAATATACAAATCCAGAATAACTATATCGTTTTTTTCAATATTTGTTTGAATTTCATTTGAATTGAAATACTATAATTATAATATTATTCTGTAGGTATTGTAAAAGTATTTAAACGCAGGTAATACAGAACGAGTGAAGTTCAATTTAATATTAAAACGAAATGAGGGCCACAACGCTGCAACTGACATATTGAAAACCAGAAACTGCGGAGAATTCGTTATAATATTAACTAGGTACCTAGGTAAAAATTATTTGCCGAAAAATGGACATTTGGGAGGTAATTGGTTTGGTCGTGCCCCACTCAGAAAGAAAAAAAAACTGTCAGACGAATAAAATAAATCTTAATCCTGAAAGGAGTAGCGGCCTTTAGATTAATGATGATTTTTTTTTCCAGTCTATACAGCGAATAAAATATCTACCGTCGTGTCGATACTGCTCTATCTACGTTGGCGGCGGCGTTGGTGGAGGTAAAGTTGATGGCGCGCAATGGTGCGACTCATTTAGATAAATTGATCTGGATAATTATCTAGACGAAAATATCTTCATCTATAATCTTATCTAGATACAAATTGAATGGTCATCTTTTTATTTATCTTTGGTGAAAATTGCAGTTATCTATATTAATGTATCCAAACAATTTGTTTGTGTTTTTTTTTGTTAAATATTATAGTATAATAATACTATGAATTTTTATATTTTGTGTTCGAAAACTCAGAACTCATTAAATATAAAATATAGGTAATCTATCGTATATAGGTAACAGATTTAATCTATTCTGTGGTCAATATTCCATAACTTGTTGTTGGCTTTTGCGCTAGTTTAGTGTAGGTACATGGTGATATTTTCTGATCGGCTGTGACGGCAGTAAAGTAAAACACGACGTTTTATATAATAAAAGTACCTATTATCGTTAAACAAATTGTATTATATAATGTTTCTGCGTACACTGTTTTAGACGAATTAATCTTTATACATAAATTAATAATCTAATAATATATAATAATTATATTGTATAAATGCATTTAATATTAGGTACGTATAATATAATGTATAAACCATGAAAACATATACGGGTGTGTGTCGTACACTGCCCTCAGACGACGACTACTGCAGTTGCACATATAATATTATAATACGATTATTATATAAATTATAACATAATAAGTAGTATGTTTTGGTATGTTCTGTATCACCGTAAATCCTACGGATCCTGGCTACTCCGATTAGCCTATAGTTCTATACTATCGCGACCGAACCCACCCCTCCTATCCGTACCGGGCCTTCCCCCTCCTATCTATACCCCCCTACTATCCATGTATATATTTCGCTCTGATACCTAGTCCCTATAGTCATCCTAGTCTATCCGCGCGCCTGCTATCGCGTACGTACGCGACCGTGCTCGACCATGCTCGGTAATGCTCGTCAGTGTCCACCCCCAAATTCTAATAATTAATTTAACACCTCGCTTATAGTATCAATAATCCCAACCACGAACCAACCATACCATATCATAAGTAGTCAAGCTATACCATAAGTAACCAATCGATAGCTCACATCATATTTATGGATGATGGTATAAGTAAATCAAATTATAGAACTTTGATTTAGTCTAACCGGGTCATAATATATGATTCTCTAACTTATATGAAATAATAAATCGATAAGGAGTGTTGATTATGATCGATACACTCATACACTTATGAAGATACTTCAACCCTCCCAAGTTCACTTGATCTATATCAGCCTCCATTTACCCACAAACTTAAGAATCCTAACTAATCTAACTTCATTCCAACCCTTTATCCATGGTATACATATATCAGCGTCATGTCTATCTTTCTAGTTAACTCGGATGGAATTAGATCAACCTTAATCCTCCTCCATGAGTGGTAGTACCATTCCGTTAGTGTTAACACCATACCATAATTATTTGGTGTACCGCATTTCGTAAGTAGCTATATAATATAAACAATGAGTAATCGTATCATATCATGAGTGGTCATTACATACCATAATCCACAAACTACTACGGTTAAAAGAGAAAGTTTATTCAATACATTCAACAAATTCACCAACCTTCATATTTTAAGTGAGTGTTATATTCTTTAAATATTTACATATATATTTTAATACACAGCTTTTATGTGATGTGTTGGTATTTAGCTATAGTTATCATACATTTTACATATAATAATCATATAATTAACTTGTAGTATGGACTCTTTAAAGCAGACGTTGGTCACACAAACAAGCGTTCAATTTGTGTCCGTGGGAGATCTCACGATCGACAGGCCATACCCAGTATTGAAGATGGTCAACCAGGACACACAGTACGGACAGACCGTCATCAGCACGCTCGAAGGTGATGCGGGGAATCGCCTTGAGGTATATCTCCCGAAGTCCATACATCTCAAGGATGAAGAAATATTAGAATTCATTATTCAACGGTAGAGTTGATAAAAATTTGAAACTCGTGTATAAGGGTAGACGGGGGAGGGCTTTAAATATTACATTCGTATAATATTTAAATATATACTCAATCATTTTATCGGTGTGTGTGTGTGTGTGTGTGTGTGTGTGTGTGTGTGTCTACCATTTTATTATTATTTTCTAATAAGTGTAACCCGCTATTGTATACTAATTATTGATTACTGGCTAACAACAAAAAATATTTCAACATAGTAACCACACCTTCTCGGCTTGCAAATATTTATAATAACAATCATTTTCGTCTGATAGTTTGCCATTGAATATAGAACACATTGAGTTTTTTACGTATTGTATTCAAATTAAACGAGGAACAAAGAATTTTGTTGTATTATTAACGTAAGTAAAATGTATTTTGTTTTTTAAGTAATTTATAACTGGTTATAAATGGACCAAACCAACCAGTGCAAAACCAACTTTAGTAAGTATACTAAGTTTATACATTATTAAGAATTTAGGTATAAATTATACCTAGTTTTGATGTATTTATTCTTTAACTGATAGACCGTGAAATTGTTTTAAAGACCCTAGTAAATTTTAAAATTGTTTTTTAAAAATGCTTTTTATTTTTACTATTACAATTTTAACATCATTTAAATTACAACATTTTTTGGAATATTTTGAAGACCTCTAGCTACTGTATAAAATCATATCCCACCACGACAACAAAAACCTAAATACGCCACTGCAATTATTAGTTCAACAACTGATTAATGAAACTTACATGATTTTATAATAATTTGGTATTTAAAAGGGAAAAATACTTAATAATAACAATAAACATCAAGTTACTTTACACACGTAAAAATCATTATAAATTATAATTTTTTTTTTTTTTTTTATCATAAGAACCCAGTTTAGAAGAAATAAAAGAAGATATCATGCAAATTAAAAATCAACTCGAAAGCTTCGAAAATTTAATATTTTCGAATAATATAACGTCCCACAACGTTAATTTAAATGCAGCGTCGGTCTTGAAGAGTGGATACTCTTATGTTGTATCCGCTTTGGAGAAATTTTTTGATAAGGGATTGCCACCGCCTAACTCGATACAAGTTAGCAATTCGTCTAATTCGAATATAAACCAAAAATATTGGAATAATAACACAATTCATGTGATAAAAAACAGCACGATTAATTTTTACTGCAATTGTTAAACTTTTCCTGCACATAACACAATATAATAATCCAGTTATTATAAAGATGAAAAGAGCAATTTTCATTTTAATATTGCTGTGATATGCCAAGTGTCGTTTTTTAATTGGTTGTATAATGTATTATATTTTCGTCTTCAATCTAAAAAAAAAATACGTAACCAGTACAAAACACTTGTAACGGTGAATCGGTGTAATGGTAAAAGTATTATTTGTAACCTCAAACCATGTTTATGTAAAAATATCTATAAATTGTATTATATACCTATAAATAATAAATAATAGATTTTATTTTATTTTATTTTTTTTTTTTTAAGGCATCAACTACGTGGTTATTAGCCTGTTTTGGGTGGAACAGTGGGGGTGGAACAGTAGTGGGTTTTTGTGTTGGTTTTGGTTTGGTTTTTGGTACACGTGTGTGTGTTGTGGCAGAATTTCTAGTGGGGCACCCGTAGGTTTCTGCCATACCCCGGAGTGGGGGATAGGGGCACTTGTTCTCCGGACACCGTGACTTGTCCGAAGAAAAATGCCGCCCAGTGACCGAGAATCGAACCGACGCCTTAGACCGCTCGGCCACCTCGTCCCCATAGATTTTATTGTATACCTATAAATAAAAAATAACAAATTGTATTGTATACCTTTAAATAATAAATAATAAATTGTATTGTATACCTGTAAACAATAAATGATAAAATATGATGTGATATTTTCTGATATTATATTTTTTTTAACTAGGTAGTTTAGTTAAAAATTATCAAAAAAAGTAACTATTAATTAACTTTTAAGTTTTAACTTATTAACTAGTTCTTGCCCAACTTTGCGCATCATGCACAGTAAACAATAATATTGATAAAAGTATACAGAAAAAAGGTGATGATTTTTATACATAGGTATGAATAAACTTTCTCTTTTAACCGTAGTAGTTTGTGGATTATGGTATGTAATGACCACTCATGATATGATACGGTTACTCATTGTTTATAGTATATAGCTACTTACGAAATGTGGTACACCAAATCATTATGGTATGGTGTTAACACTAACGGAATGGTACTACCACTCATGGAGGAGGATTAAGGTTGATCTAATTCCACCCGAGTTAACTAGAAGGATAGACATGACGCTGATATATGTATACCATGGATAAAGGGTTGGAATGAAGTTAGATTAGTTAGGATTCTTAAGTTTGTGGGTAAATGGAGGCTGATATAGATCAAGTGAACTTGGGAGGGTTACTTATGTGAATCATAGTGGTGGGTGAGAGCACTCACTTGACTATAATTTTTAATGGCGTTAAAAGTGGGTTATGTGGTGAGGTATTGAGGAGTAGGGAACGGCTGGGAGTGGTGTGATGTGGTATGGTAAGGATAGGTGGTGGGGGATAGGCGAATGGCATAGGCTCGTATGGGTTTATATTTTAAGGTGTACCTGGCGGTATACCTTCGCGACGATGCATCGTGTGTAACGGCAATAATGATATTTTCTTCCGCTAAATCGGACTGAAAACGTAATTTGAAAAACGGGCGTGGGGCAATACCGGTGATATTCGCTGATGTAGATTTATATCGAGACGGACGCCGAATGGACTCATTAAGGCGTGAAATGTCAAAACTCGGGAGCGGAAAAAAAAACGGCGCAGAAAATTTTCGGTTTTTTCTTCGTATTTTTTGTGTTTTTTTTTTTCTAGCGCGCACGCCATTATTCATCGGAGAGGGGAAGGCAGGCGACGACTCCGTTAAGGACGTCAAATTGTCATCGTGACGATAACGGAAAATAAAAAAAAAATAAAACCCTTTACATAAACGCAAAAACCTATCTGTCAATTTGATTTTGATTCTCCTCGCACCCGCGGCGATCTTTAACGAGCACCGCCGCGTGTTCGACAAAACAATATATCTTCGAGATTGCATTCTTCCACCAAGTCTCCACCTCCTGTGCGAAATAGCACGCGAAAATCGGCTAGAGAGGTTCGATAACGCAGGACCGTCCTCGTACGCTGCTGTCGTTACGCGTGTTATTACTGCACCGTCTCCGCCAGGACAGGTTAATAGCACATATAAGAGAGGAATTTCGGTACTGAAAATTGAATATCTGTAAGCAAACCGTCAATATACCGATATGTGTGTGTATAATATACACAGTCGAGACCGTTTATAATGACACGTCACCGGTTAAAAATATATTAAATGTGTTTTATATTGGGCTATATTTGATAAGTGGTCATGACGTTACTGTTTCGTACATTCTTGTCCATAAGGATGTTACGACGTTTATTTTGGTGAATTTAGACACAAAGTTTACGTTATATAATATAATGACCATTGGCATACGGGCCGACGGTCCATGGAAAGGATAAATATTAAAACATTAAACAATCAGTATCAAATTATATTACTTATAAAAGCATAAGGTCAACAGCAAATTTCAAAAAGTAGAAGTGAAAATATATCACGGTTTTTATTTTAAAAAAAAACTGTTACAAACAAAAGTCACACATATTTTTTTTTAATATGTTATGAATATGATGTTATTATGTAATGAAGTAATAGTATACCTATCCTCACATGCAGCTATCATAAATTTCATAAAAAAAAGGGAATCTCTAAAACAAATTATAATATTTAATAGTGACACTTTAACACTTATTGTGTCTTAATTTAGGTATTGTAAACTATAGTATAATAATCTAAAATATATATACATATATACAAATACTGGTTGGAAATTGGACAATATATTTCTTATTCCCCTATTTTGAATATTCCTTTTTATAATAATCAACTTATTTTTATACATTTTATAATTATTTAAATATTATGATTTATGACTATAATAAGAATTACATGTTTTTTTTTATGGCATTACGATTTTCAGTTTAAAATAAAAGATTTTTGTCCTTCGTAACTTTTTTGTTGTTAAAAAATATTGAGACATGATGACAAGTCACGATTTTTGTAACTTTCAAACACATTCTGTGATTTTCACATAACAGTCTATCAAGGCATTTGGTTTTGCGGATGAAATTCTGGGTCTATTGTTAATGACATGCTTCAATCTAACCCCAAACGACGGAGAGAGGTGTGTGGAAATTAACTATTACGTCAACAAACGGGCATGTACGTGAATAATAATTATCATTATGACGACGGTTATCGATATTAATTGATATTTGACATTAATAATAATATAGTGAAAATTATATTACTATTCTCTTTATCAACGTAAATAATATATTTGTATAGGTTAATGTATTGAGGTGGACCTTAAAGTTCGATACATAATATATTATAACATAATACCATTAGCTTCCGATATTATATTATAGAAAAAATAATATTATAGTAACTAGTAAGTCACGTCTTGCTACACAATGCACGTAATCAAAGTCCACAAACTTGGATAATCAACGTGAGTCCCGAAGTTTATAGTCTTCGCTGTTTAAGCTTTGTGTAACTTTAAAACATTTTATCATAATATACTATTATATAATGCATTAACAACTTACTGACTTAATTATGAGTATTTATTTTTTTATTATTATTATTATTATTTTCTTTCAAAATGAACCAATACACTGCTAACGACGGCGACGGCTGAACGTCATTTCACTATGAATGAGAGAGTTTAATCATAATATTATGTGTTTCTTGGCGAGTTCAATATTCCAATTTAACTTGTTAGATGTCTCCAATTTGTTTACGAGTTAACCGAGTAAGCTTGATTCTTATTTCTTAGTATTTTTAGTATGAAATTATGTCTTTGTGTTTGACATACTGAGGTGCACCGTTTATTTCCACCAAAAGTATAATTTGTTTCGATTTCTTATCTTTAGCTACTTCTCGAATGAAAGCTCGGTTATGGTAGCTTGGTTTATACATATTTGAAGCATCTACTACGTGATTATTTTATTTTTACGTTTTAGTTTCTAGTAATTTTACGACTTCCGTTTTGTTTAAATCATCAGAGGGGGTCGATGTTGATTTTGAATTAAGAAGGAAGTTATTTCAAGCTACTCTTATATCTTAGCTTTTGATAATAATATACCTATCTTAAATTTCTTTTGCAAAATTTCATGCTTTTTTAGAATCGATAATATCATCTAAAGGTTACAGTTCTCTTTATTAACCAATATAATCTTTCGTTTGATAACTGCCGTTATCTATTAATTTGTTTTATCCCGTCAAGATAATACAACAGATGATATTTGTTCTAAATATTCAAAAAGTTTTATTTTTATTGGTATTCTAGGCATTTTTTTTTTTATTTTCTTGTTTCCAAATTATATCAATGCAATGATATAGGCAGTCAATTTCTGAAATTTGCATATTCACTTGTGTGGAGTGGATGGGTCGACAATTGTCATTAAAAGTTATAAAAGATAGGTATACTATCATATTATTATATACAATATTAAATTGTGTTATTTGCATGACGAACGTTGTTCAAAGAAGTTCAATGATTTGTAGATATTAATTTAGTTTGATTATAAGTATGAGTATATATATATTATTTGCCTTTGTTCTTTTGTTTACAACAAACTGATTGCTGTTACTTATATAGGGGAAAATATCAGTGATTGGTTAACCGGAAAATATGAGTCTATTCGTAAATTGCTACTTACCATATTATTTACCCACTTTGTGTTATGATAGGTATCAGTGCTGTTTGTCACCCAAACAAATAATGTAAGGTGACAACGTTAAAAATAAATTTTACAAAAACACAAATTAATAAAAAAAAGGACATTTTTTAGTAAATTCAAATAGATAGGCATATAGAGGATTTTGTAATATAAATGTAAAACATGGTAATATTTAAACAAATTGATGATTGAAAATACATTTTAGTTTAATTTGTTTCTGCAATGATTTTGTTAAAAATTATAAAATAAATAAGTATACTATATAGAAGTTATTTTTTTTTTATAGTGATACATTTTAAAAACAAATCATTAAAGGTGGTAAAAATAATATTTCAGTAACGTGGTAAGTAAGGGTGGTATGTAGATTTCCCATATATAAACCCCCCTCGGCCCCTTTTATGAATAAAATATTCAATTAATTAACTACCAGCGCACTTAGTTACAAATTATTCAAAATGAGTAGTTAATACAGTAACAATAATTGTACTTATTCAATATTCAACGCTGTTACGAAGTTTGTAAACATTAATATCGAGTCACTATCGATTCCGCGGCTTATAAACTTAAAACGAAAAATGTAGGAATACCTACACAATACAGCATTTTCGCCATTATTCAAAGTGATCAAATAACGGTTCACGATAATAATTTACAAGCGGATTTTAAACATACGGTACGAATTATTAATAAACAATGCCGTCGTGGCGTTTGGAGTTCGTATTATAAATGTGATGATAACATTAATCAACAGGACGTGCCATAAATTCATATTTATATTATGAATAATATACACAACGCATTCAATAATAGGTGTTGCGGTAATTGATAAAACGTGTATTTGTAAATCGCGTAAATTCTATAATTATCTCAAATTCATAAAATATATGTTAAAATGTATTATAGGTACATACAGGTAGTACCCCTGTATAAAATCATTCTGTTAAGCGATCCTTTATAATATTATTATATACCTAATTAATAAATACAATATATGGATTATAGGTAAGTATAAATAAACATATTGTGTTGTATGTGTAGGTATATAATATATACCTGTTTTGTACGTGGAAATTGAAAAAACTCAGAGTGAAAAAAATAATAATACTTTTATTAATTTGTAAATAGCTTTTACGGTTTAGGTGATACAACACTTACTCCGAGAGAATTATTATACCATAGTCAAATAATATCTTGCGTGATAGTAGTTTTCGTGTTAAGGTCAGTTGATTTTGATATTATTTTAACTAAAACATTTTTTCAATTATAGTAACCTACGGTTTTTATTTTTTACTACCTATCTAAACGTTTTCCAAGAAAATTGTTTTTAATCGAGAATTTGTATTCAATTTTATCACGAATTTAATTAAATTTTTTTTAATTATAAAACGTTTCCGTGTTCATGTGTGTTTTAAATTTTTTTAACAGCTTCATAAACAGTTTTTATTCGTGTGGTTTGCAGTATCTACCTATAGACGTTGGCAATTAAAATGTATACACTATACAGTTATATGATATTGGACACAGTCATTCGCACATGATACACCCATTATGCCCACCGTATATATTGTGTTGATGTTTAAAGTTGACTATCATGTGGTATATTATGCTTCAGGTATTTCTCTGAATAAAACTCGTGTAATGACGTGGCAATTCAACCGCATACCAATACATGTATACTGTCCTGCGCCCACCGCGTTGTTGAGGCCCCGTGTTCATTATAAATGCCACGCGCAGTCAACAAGGTGTTTTGGCGTCAATTTATATTAAACAGTAGAAATATTTAATTGTATGTAAAATTAATTTTGTTTTATTTAATTGACTCCGGTTTACTATAAGTATAATAGGTATATTTATTAAGCCAAATAAATACTCATAATACAATTATGTAGGTATAGATTATTGGTAATATTCTCGATGATAATATTGTGATTGCAGCAGGAGCCATCTGGCAGGCCCCGCGATAATTAAAGTATACATTTTATGCTCTTAGATTTTATAAGGTCTCAGTAAATAGTTTAATATACCGTATTAACATTTCCATGGTCATAAATGGAAACCAAATGTAGTGCAGTGCGCCGTAAATCGCTTAATAATTGTTTCAATGGTCGGCAAAGGCATCCTCATAAACAAAGGACATAATACGATTGTTTCTGCAGCGTTTTCCAGATACACGGAGTGCCTAAGTCACAAAGACAAGAAATAGAATAAATGTAATTAAAAATAAAACTAAACAATCGTTACAGTAGGTATTTGTAAAATTCAAATAGCCGATATCACCCGTAATAGATAAAATGTAAGAAGGTGAAGTAATTAAAGAAAAAAATATTTGTGAATAATAACTGAAGAAAAATAATTACCCATACGTGATGCACATTATATTTTACGGTTGTGAAATCCAGTATAGGAAAACAATGATCGTTATTATTTAACGGAAATGCGGACGTGTGCGATGTGATGATATATAATATATAAACATCACAATAAGAAGATGAAAAGCAATCCGGATGAATACGGTGATACGGAAAGTTAGTCAGTTTTTTTTTTTGCATTTAGGTGACACGTCCTTTGTGCAAGCACGTACCACTTATGGGGTTTTGTAGGCCAAATAGCAATTACCGTGTGACAGCGTTTGGAATGTAGCAGATGGACGCTTCAGAGTACGACCGAGAGACGCGAAGAAGTGCAGGACAGGGAAATAGAGTGAGTGAGAGAGTATGAGAGAGCGAGAGAGAGAGGGGGAGGGAAGTAGAGCGAAAGAAAGGCAGTGGTAGAGAAATGCTCACTAGTCGTTTGAAGTGTACGCTAAGATAGACATTGTTGGCTTTCGAGTGTCGAGCAAAAATATATATAATAACGTTTGATTGAAAAATAAACACGTAAAAGTCTGGAAATCAAATTAAAAATTTGTCACAAGTTTGAAACAAAGTCGACGAGGAGTTAAAAAAATGACACTACAATATTACTTATCAATTGTTCTGATAGTCCATATACTGACATATAAAATAAAACCTACAATACCAAAACCACTTGTATACACATAATATCAGCCGGGTGTGGAAATGTTGTTGAATTTTTTGGGAGCTAGCAATATTATGAATGTGTAAAATAAAATGTCACGAACCCAGTTTATTATTTACATGATCGATGGATGTTGGTACATACAATTCGATTTTGGAAGGAGCTATTCAATTTTCCGGGGGGGGGGGGGGGGGTTAAAGCGTAGGCCACCCTAACCCATCGATGTACGCCTATGTTATCAACAAATGTTGTACAATGAACAACATAACCATCGGAATACTGCCAGAACACAATGCAATGTTAAATTAATTTAAATTGTTACTTACTTGACTTGAAAACGTTTTCTGATTGAATTTGGATGAAAAAATTAATTAAATACTATATTAGATGTGTTACTCATAAAATGTAAAACAATTTCGTACTTAATAGATACACAATATTGCATAATATATAAAAATATATATTTTTCGCTTATCAAAGGAAGTAATTTAAAATCCATTGTTGTTGGGAAAGATTATACCGGAATATTTCCTTTGAAAATAATATAATAAAAAATAATTCAATTATAAGTAATATAATATTATATTTTACAGTTTATATAACTCAATTTCAAGAGATATGATATTATGAATATATATTATTTACATAATTTATTAAAATATTTTCTTGTTTGTTATTTTCTTATAAAAATTATACGTGACTTGAACGTAACCTATGTATTTGTGTGTGCATCTGTGTATACTGTACTAAGATATTTTCTAATATTTTTGGCTACGCTTCAAAGAATTTTACAATCGTAATTTGATGTGACGTTTGTTATACAGCTCGCAAGATCCGTACGAATTATTGTAACGTCTTGTTCATTTTAGAAATAGTATTACGACTAAATAAATACTGTACACGTGCACGTGGACCGCACGAAAGTTATTTTTTAACAATATTAGAGAATGCGATACGACATACGATCAAACCAAAAATGCATTACTATCGCGTTACGTCGGCGAAAAAATCGTTTTTTATTTTTCTCGGTGCCATCTCCAGCAGCACGTATGCATCCCACGAAAAAAAACACATATAATAATGAGAAAAACTGAAAGAAAAAAAAAATCGAGCCATTGGGTACCTTTGGTATAACCCCGGAATACTCTTCACTTGCACGGTCGTTACCACACCGCTACCGCGGCCATGTTCACCCCGAGGCGAAATCCATTTTGGCCAACACGTCGGCGGCGTGGAAATACCCATTTCCCGGACAACCGGAAAAATGTCGACAGTTATTCGACCTCGGGGTATACCGCGGTAGTCCGTTCAAGGGTCGGCGGTTCCAGTCACCGGTGTCGCTGTCGGTGTATATGTGTGTGTGTGTGTGTGTGTGTGTGTGTGTGTGTGTGTGTGTGTGTGTGTGTGTGCCTTTATATCTATATATACGTTTTCTTTTTAACACCATTTCTACTTTCCTAGTGTACGCGATTTGTTGGTTTCCTCGCATTTCCGTTTGGGGACGTTATATGGTGTCGTCTTGTCGTTTGTTTTACCGCTGTCGGCCGCGCGCGCGAACAAGACGCTCACTAACCCTTCTATACATTATATTATACGTCGTGCGTGAAAAATCGGCGAAAGGGTTTTGCTGGCCGAACGGCAATAGAATTTATAGCGGTCCGCCGACAACAAAGTGGCGAAGGTTTTATGAGGTAACCGTTCATAGAAAACCGGCTACAACGCGTTCTCGTGTGGGGTAGGTAATTTGATTAATATATTTTAATTTACGGACGACCTTAAAATTGTTTTACAGTATTAACGACAAGATGCTATCAAATTATAAGTATAACATTGTATGTGCTTTCTGTATGAGGACTACTCGACTTCGTCAAACCGTCAATTTTGCGACGAGGTGGCCCGCCTCGATCGTCGAAAACCGCACCGACAATGTGCCAGTCGTGAGACCGATGGAAAACAACTGCGGAACAATATTATTATTGTTATGCGTGGTCGTCTCGTTTCATTATTTTTGTTAACCACTTTTATTGTCATTGCACCGAATTTCGAACTCTTAATCACCTTCACCGCCAGAATAGTATATTTTTATGACACGAATTGCGAACGAAAAAACGGTCTGCGCGTCTTTTAGACGCGCCTTAGGTAGATAACACGCATGCCGTTAAGAATAAGACTGACGATAAGACTAAGACGTACAAAACTAGTTGTCGGAATTATTTAAATCTAAGTATGCAAAAACGAAGAGAAAACTAATGGGTATAAGTTAAACGTTGTGACTATTGCTAAACACCTGTGCATAATAAATGTGGGTCAAACGAGGACAATTTATCACTGTGTGACTAAGGACTAAGATTTAAGGAACGTATTTGAAATATGTACCGATACTCTTTAATTGACGCTGTTTTGGTTTTATTTGTTTAAATTGCTTATACTTACCCAAATACATGGTCTTCCGACTATAAGAACATACATACACGAACCACATTTATATAATTGTGAAACTATTCTTTATTATCATGATGTTTTGGTATTAGTTTTATTACTTTGATACTTTTCTTTACTACAACATTGTAGTTTGTTAACGATAATAATGAATCAAGTATTAATATATATTATTGTAATGTAACGCTGGGGTTGTTTTGTTACTTGTTTCTCGTTGTTTGTTTTCCTATCAAATATCTGTTTCAGCCATTTTACTCGGAGAAATATTTCAGTTGTACACATTTATAATAGGTATACAGATACACAATATACACCACAGCGGTTCAATGCATATAATAATGATATACGTATAGTATCTGGAATGGTGCCCGTTCGGGGTCTCGTTTCTTATGAAGGTAGGTACTAATTATTACGGGTTCACCGCCGCCGCCGCGTACTGTCTGTTCGTATAATCCAGTTATATTGTGTAATGTATTCCATGTCACCCCTCCCCCCCCACGCTACAGCCCCACCGCCAACCACACACAAGGTTTTAGTTAGGTTCACTGCCGCCAAATAAATAAAAAAAAAACTAAGTGCCACACAAACACGTCACATGCACACGTACACACACGTACGCGCGCAATATTATGTGCCGACGACAGTTTTCAGGCGACTTACAGCCGCAGACGCATTTCCGCTTCCTCCCCTATAACAACTGTTTTAGCTCGGGACCCGGGGCGCATAATAATAATATATTAATAATATCACAGATTTAACGTCATCGTCCTCCAGAAATTAAGGGGGAGGCGGAGGGGTTTGTGCATTGACGATTATCGACGCGGTGATAATATGACGTAGATGATAATATTAAATATTATCGAGTCTACTGCAGTGAATTCTTTACGACAATCGTTCATATACACACCGGGATCTCTGTCCCGTACATGGTTTATCGACCGAAAAATGTCGGTAGGAAACAGCTAGCACTGTGGCATTAAGACACTGTCGCAGTTTGTTCATAAACATGTTATCCATCTGAAACGCGAATTTGCGTATACTTTAATACCAAATATAGATGTGTACAGTTTATTAATATACATATAATAATTATCTGTACATGCGGTGTTCGAGCTCGGCGTTTGTTAATACGTATAATTTTTTTTTACTACTCTTATAATCTGTCCACGCCTTCTATGCCCATCGAACGTGACAATACATATTACATTACATCACATATTTGTATAAAAAACTAATAATCTGTATATATGAATACATTATATTATATAGATTCGCGCAAGTAAAATGTATTATACCGATAAAATATCGCGTACTTGTATAACTTGTCCGAGAGTGTTTTTTTCCACACACTCGTTTCCGCGGAGAAAAAGAAACGGAGTTAAGACACCCTTAAGTCAATAACAAGAATATAGGCGTTTAAGTGCGAGCAATCGAGAACAGGACGCTCGATTAGGTTAAAACCGAACAAGGAGAGAAAAAAATCGCAATTCTAATTGTCGTAGTCGACGACGTATAATAGCTACAAAAGACCAAGAGTAAGCTACTCGAGAGAGACGACCGCGGCGTAATTGAACAGAACGTGACGCATAATGAATTTTTTTATCTCTCACATGAGAAAAAAAGCAAAAACAAAAAAAAAAATCATTAAGCCGAGATTCGATGGACGATGGGTAACCAGCACAGTATAAAATTGTATTATTATAACATTACCCCCATATTATACTATCATAGGTACTATATGGGGCGGTCGTGTAGAAAAAAGTATTGTATACGACGAGGTCGAAACTATAAAATTGAAAAAATAAATACAATATATAATATATATGTATATGTATATATAACATAGCGTGTAGTATATAATGACATCATGTAGCATACTATTGCAATATGAGGGAATCAGTTTATTTAATTCAGTTATTTAACCGAAATAATATACTACCTATATACACTCGCGCGCACTTTCCTGCACAGTTTTATATTCATGTGTTCCGAACACGCTCGTGCAGATATCGATTCGAATTTATTTCGCCGGAGCGCCAAAATTACAAACTATATTTGTTTTGCTTTTTCCCGTGTCTGCTGGTATGGTATGGTTACCCACATATAACACTATCGTACAGTAATACTATCCATTACAAGTCAAATAATATGGGTAGATGCATTCGATTTCCCACGCGTCGATAAGAAAACGTCTGCAGGGTCTCCTCACTGCATCATGAATATATTATCATAATATTCACGCCGACCGAATGGAAACGTTATAATGTAATACAATGTCACCGTCGCTGCTGCAATATTGCACCAAGTCGTAATTTCACGGTTATGGGCGGCGGAGATTGTTGTCTTACCTGTTCCAACACCGCTCGAGTTGGAAACGTTTTTCAATTCGTTCGGCCCACCGCCGGCGACGGGCGACAGAGCACTGGCACAGAGTTCATCGATTCGCGAAACGGTGGCAGCAGCACCCCATATCGGTTTAATGACGTGTTACTAAACTGGTGAATGGGCTTATGTGGTGGCAGGAACGACGTTACCGAATACCGTGTGTAAGACGAAATCATCGTTATTCCATTAATTACATAAAACCGAAACGCGTTGGCTGATTGATGATTGTCGCTAGTCCTTCGTAAACGTGTGTGTACAGCGATAAAAATAACGGACACGCGGCTGAAAATCGAATAACCGTTCGCGGGATTGAAAATTGGACTGATGAGACACAGGTGTATTTGGTCGGTGGTTTCGATCGCTCGTTTAGCTTCAACCGTCTATAGGCACCCGTCGCCTCACCGTGTAATGTTAAAATATAAAATGGTGTAAATTCAATATTTTGCACCCGATCAGTTACACTTGGTAGTTGGTATTGTGTGTATGTGTTTTTAAAAAAAAAAATGAATTGAACAATTTGGCTGTGAAAATCTAGTCAGGTTGAACAGACGGTGTCAAGTGTAAAATAATACCAAATACCCAATGTAAGCAGTGTTATAATACCGTGGATAATATATTCGACTGAAATTTGGAGACGGATAATTATGTTGACTTCGATAAATCTGGTTACATTCCAGTTGACTCAGGTCCATGGCGCTCGGCAACATCGGGTTTCATGGGTTTTTGAATTTCAGATTTTTAAGGGTTCGGGTTAATTCGGGGTCCCGAGCCACGGTTGAACCATTGTATTTGAAAAACGGTCCAATTAGCGGTCCGCGGATTACACGAGAATGGTCAAGCTTTTGTTTAAATCCGATGTAACGTAAATAACAACAGTTTTTTAAACGGGGTTTTAAAAAAAAACAAGGTTATATTATACTCTATCGCGAAAGGTTCGAAAATAGAAATTACATAAGATTATTCGCTCAAATAACGGAGAGGGCGTTTTCTTTACGCGCAGTCTCTGTCCTTCGATCCGCAAACGTGAGTTATATTTTACGCGTGTTTTGGCACGAAACCCTCGAGCGGTAACGGTCTCAACGATTATAATATTATTATAAAGTCACACTATATATTATTATTATGACGTACAAGTACGCCGTTGTACGTGTAGGTATCGCCGACGGTCTAAATCAAACACGGCCGTGTGTTCGATGCAGCTGCTGTGTTTTGTGGTCTGGGCAAAATAATTAAGCGCCACTGCCATGCAGTATTATAACAATATTATGTAAATAGTGTGAAACGTATTTACATTAGATTAAAATTGAATCAACGACGACCTATTTTCGGCCAACGCGGGGATTCGAGTGCTATAGCGCATTGTTGTCGGCCTTCATCCTCACGACGATATGACAACGCGAATTTCATTTAGAAAGCCTGCACCCGATAAACGACGATGTCCCGAAAATAACCCGAATCGCCAACGGTTACGACATACGAGCTCGGGGCGTTTCGCATAATATTCACAAGAATTTTAATTGGTTTCAACGATTTTATTTGTCTATGATATTTCGTTTTTTATTACAATAAATTGTGACAAATTTATTTCAAAAAAATATTATAAAGCAACACGCACGATTGTTAATTTTTTTTTTTTTGTTAATATAACTAAGGTAGCGAGTAACAATATTGTAATATCTTATATATTAGTTCAATAAATAGATTAACTCCGATGAAGACCATAACCAAGATATAATTCTCAGGGTAGAAATATTCAAAGAGAACTTTTTAATTTTTCATCGAGACGATAGTCAGCCACTCAGCCATTGTAGTTTTTGCGTGTCTCAAATTATGATATATTTTTTTATAAGGTTTATTATCGATAAAATTTACAATTTACAATATACAATTTTGATAACACGGCATTGTAAATAGTCAAATTAGATACACCATCGCTGTTGTGGATTCACTTTTTCAAGAGCTGTTTTATAATAATAATTTTAAGTAGGTACTAATATATAATAGTCTGTTAAATAAATACATTTTAAATTTCTGTAAGAACAATTTAGGCGACAAATGCTTAATAAATAAATATTTTAAATGT
Organism: Nasonovia ribisnigri; assembly: GCA_027563435.1. Taxonomy (NCBI): domain Eukaryota; kingdom Metazoa; phylum Arthropoda; class Insecta; order Hemiptera; family Aphididae; genus Nasonovia; species Nasonovia ribisnigri. The sequence goes on from JANEHU010004804.1 coordinate 597,468, forward strand.
ATTTCTATGTATGAACAACTTATGAAGAACCTCGTATTACATTATTGCCAAGGCTTTCGAACGAGAAAAATTTAAAACAATTTAACAATTAGTTATTTGAAATCCATGTTTTACGTAATCGGAAAACCAAATATTACACTGTAGTAGGTATAGGTATAGATAAAGTTTATACTAAATGTTGCTGTCGTTGTACTGGTCGTTCTGTAGTAAATATCCACCGAAAAGTGTTGGACTATCTATGCACTCATACGGTTTCTGTTATTTGGACTCAATAAATATTACGTGCGCACGACGTCTACTCGAGAGTCGTTTTCGCTGAGCAATATTTTCATTTTATAATCAAGTTTGTTTGAAATTAAAAATTTGAAGTTTCAATAATCGTTATCGGTTTCATCGTCGGCTCGCTTACATCACCAAAATAAAAATATTTAAATGATCTCACTTGAACCAAAAACAATAGAAATTGAGTTCATATAATATTCGACGTAGGTACCTATATTGAATTACAAAGGCTTTTTCTTTAGGTACGGTTAATCGTTATTCTCCCGCGAGATTAGTTTTAAGACTGCTGTTTTATGATATCCGATTACATTTGTATACGACTCGAGTTTTTAATTAACGCAATTTGGTTTTGTAATTGGAAAGATGTAAAAACGCCATTGTTGTATCGAGTTTTTTTTATTGGACTTCCCTGTTTCAAACTTTTGTCATATATATTGTTACCGTGTAATACTCAACCGACAAAAAATTACACTTTGCAACATTGAAGGAGAATCCCGAAGTATAATTTAAATAATGTCCTTAACTGAATAATATTATAGTGTTCAGCAAATATTACACTGATATAAATTATAAAAATGTCTTGTTTACCCATCTTAACCACATTTTTTTTTTTGCGTCTTCTTGCCATCGATTATTCTAGAAATAGTTTGTAAAACTTTGAGTTATAGTACAGTTTTCTTAGCGAATTAAAGCTTGTTAATTTAGATATTTTAATTTAATACGTTGTAAACGGAAATTATATTTTTTACGTAGTTGCGGCTACTTATCATAATTTAAAAACTTAACATCGAATAAAAATTACCAAGTTTAATATTGTTATCTACTTTATAATATTAAGTAAGGAATTCGTTATCGTTAGACATGATTTTTCCATACCACTACCACAAAAGTTTTACTTGATTATAACGAGATTAAGTGAAATTTATTTTAAAACTTTTAATAGTTAATTCTACGATTTGTCACCAAAATTATTCAACGTGTTTGATTTATTATTCAAACTACAAATATTATGAATGATTATCCAACTTTGCATAAAATACTGAAATCGGATGACAGTTGGTAAACACATCAAAAGCTGTACTCGTTTTAAATTAAACTGCTTGTCTGCGTGCGTGAAATTGCCCCCCCCCCCTCCGCATCATGACAAATTTCTTTGAAAGTTATGTTTTCATTTTAAAAATAATAAAAAAATATCAACTGTTCTTATTATCGAGCTCGTTTTTGCAATAAATGATCTTTACCCTTTTAACTATCAAATAATATACACCTACTCATTGACGATTATTATTTTCCTTGATAATAATTGTTCGATTTGTGTCAGAAACTATGTCGATTATAATATCGTCCTACATAGTTCTTATCACTCAATACTTACGATGCGTCACGAGGTATATTTGCATATCAAATCAGCGGACTCAAATAGTTTTTGTCCACTCAAGAAAAACGTTCAGACCTGCAGGAAAACTCCGTTGCGATACCCGTCAGTCCGTCATTGTGTTATGTTTGTAATCCTTATAAACGAGTCTCTACGTCTTGCAAAAACGGTATACGATTGGAATGCGACGATTTACTGTCCGTCCTTCAGCGTTGCTGCAGTGGATTAAGAGTAAATCTTTTGAATGTCTGCTGATTGCGTTCCCAGTTAGTCGGTATATGTATTCATACCAGTCGGGTGCAGTAGAAAATGGAGACGAAGCTCGTTCGCTGTCGAGCAGACTTTGGTCATGACATTTTCGTGTTTAAACTCCCCACCCAGTCAGATTATACCAGAGTCTAATACCTACCCGAGTAATGACGCAAGCCCGAGGATTCTACAAGTCGTTTGTCCAAATTATCGTGAATTGTGTTTATAAAAAATATAAAGCGCAAACTAATGTACATAAATTCATCATTGAATGAATATCAATTAACTGACTTATCTGACAGACGTTTTATTTAAATTCGATAGGCTTAACATTTAGGTTAGAATTATTTAAAATTAAAAGTATTATATTTGCTATATATAATAATATGTTGAGCATACTGTAACGGTACACCACCAACTAAAACAGTCCTTTTCAGGACTACACAATAACAACCAATCACAGCACGCCATATTAGAAATCACGATAACCAGAGCTTTACTACTAAATATGAGTGATTTCAAAGTGGTTAACGACTTAACAAAATACAGCCATGGATAGGGGGGATTAGGACACATCTAATGAAACCCTCCCCATGGCTGTAACCAAAAAACCCAATGAATAAATCACAAATCCGTACCGACAGAAAACACAAGCATTACGGCGGCACACACGCTGGTTTACTAGTCGGTACGGCGCACGGGTTATATACCGGTCGTTTTCCGACCACAATCATCTTCAGTCTTCAATCAACATTACCTCTTCTACCAGAACACACCAGTATCTCAGTACGAAGAAAAGAAGACAAGAAGACCACCGAAGCGAAAGACGATTAGCTGCAACCGGCGGCTGGAAGCCACATCGACGAAGACGCCGAACGATCATTCCTCGTACGGACTGTGCGCACCCCGTACGGGCACCGCCACATTCTCACCGTACGGAACGAAACCGCAGTCAGTAACTGCCAGAAGGAGCAGCGACGGAGAGCGACGAGCATCCGTAGTCTAACGGCAGCACCGACGACCGGAGCCAGACCAAGACACCGGAGAGCCGGCAACGGAACACGCAGTTACGTCCCCGACCTCCCTCGGCCGCTTTTGAGAGCCTGCCTACCCGGGTCTGATTCACCGTAGCAGTCGCTTCATAGCTAGACACTACCCGTGGTCGACCTCCCATCCCTCGCTATATGCCATACAACCATTCCTACAGCCCATATTGTAAATAGGACGGAGCTTATTGCCCGTCGTGACGAAACGCCCTACCGGCAGCTCGCTATTCAGCCCGGCTGTCGTATTAGCGAATCGATCCCCCCCACTACCATATTAACTGTACATATATATTTACATAGAAATAAACAGAAGAAGTGATACCGATAACTTTAGTGTTATTATTTCACTTCCCACGAAACAAGCCAGAAGGCTACTGTTTCAGCTGGCGCCCAACCCGTGACTCGGAAACTACATCGACCACGAAATCAACACAATATACAAGTACGACGTTTACTAGTCGGTACGGCGAAATAGTATACCCGCCAACAAACCGATAAGAACGTCTATTAGTCAATACAGTAACACCGCAATTGATATTTTGGAAGTTTGAATAGCCAACCCGTGCCTCGGAAACTACATCGACCACGAAATCAACACAATATACAAGTACGACGTTTACTAGTCGGTACGGCGAAATAGTATACCCGCCAACAAACCGATAAGAACGTCTATTAGTCAATACAGTAACACCGCAATCGATATTTTGGAAGTTTGAATAACCAACCCGTGCCTCGGAAACTACATCGACCACGAAATCAACACAATATACAAGTACGACGTTTACTAGTCGGTACGGCGAAATAGTATACCCGCCAACAAACCGATAAGAACGTCTATTAGTCAATACAGTAACACCGCAATCGATATTTTGGAAGTTTGAATAACCAACCCGTGCCTCGGAAACTACATCGACCACGAAATCAACACAATATACAAGTACGACGTTTACTAGTCGGTACGGCGAAATAGTATACCCGCCAACAAACCGATAAGAACGTTACTAGTCGACGCGGTAATACCGCAGAACAATTTTCTTGGAAGTCTAGTAACGGATTCAACAGAAATGACCAACAGAAGAACTAACAAAAACACTTCACGCAACGTCGAGAACAGTCCGGTCATTGAAACCTCAGCCGAAAGAATTGCACGACTTGAAGCAACTATTGACCAATTATCGAAGAAAATACAAACAATGCAAGATGATTTTAATAATCGCATCGAGTTATTACATCAACTCGTAAACGAAAATGATACCAAATCATTTGTTACAGCGACAAAAATCAAACAAGACGTTGAACAGATTAACGAAAAAGTAAGGAATAAAGTTTCAACAGAAAACTCACCAATAAAACCTAACTCAGTCGATCTACCACTACCCACCTTCGAAGGAACAAACGAAAATGACCACCCGAAAAAATTTTTAAAGGCAATCGACACATACTTAAGCCATAAGAGAGTAGTCGAAGAAGAAAAAATGCTCTTAATTGAAAGTTGCTTAAAAGGCAACGCAGCAAAATGGTACACTATGATAAAAGATGCATCATTAAACACAGATAACTTTAAACAGCTATTCCTGAAATATTTTTTCTCGGAAACCAAACAATGGGGAATCTTCATGAAATGCACTGAAGCTGGGAAAACACCGACAAAAGAAAATTACCAAGAACACTTTCACAGATGGATGGACGAGCTTAAATACTTAGATTCGCCAAAAATCACGGAAGAACAAGCCATCAACTTAATCGTAAAACATTTCCCTATATCCATACAGGCATTACTACAAACAACAGAAAAAAGGTTCTTGTCAATTTGGGAAAAGTTAGGAGAAGTAAACAACCCAAGACAACCAGATGCAAAAAACTCACATGATGTTCAAACACAAAAACACAGCCCGGCGAGCACTAAAGAGGGCAGTTGCCAGGCATGGGGGATTTCTACGGATTGAGATCCCAGGTGCAACATTCTCACCCGGTCACTAATCCGGGGGGGGGAGTTGTAACGGTACACCACCAACTAAAACAGTCCTTTTCAGGACTACACAATAACAACCAATCACAGCACGCCATATTAGAAATCACGATAACCAGAGCTTTACTACTAAATATGAGTGATTTCAAAGTGGTTAACGACTTAACAAAATACAGCCATGGATAGGGGGGATTAGGACACATCTAATGAAACCCTCCCCATGGCTGTAACCAAAAAACCCAATGAATAAATCACAAATCCGTACCGACAGAAAACACAAGCATTACGGCGGCACACACGCTGGTTTACTAGTCGGTACGGCGCACGGGTTATATACCGGTCGTTTTCCGACCACAATCATCTTCAGTCTTCAATCAACATTACCTCTTCTACCAGAACACACCAGTATCTCAGTACGAAGAAAAGAAGACAAGAAGACCACCGAAGCGAAAGACGATTAGCTGCAACCGGCGGCTGGAAGCCACATCGACGAAGACGCCGAACGATCATTCCTCGTACGGACTGTGCGCACCCCGTACGGGCACCGCCACATTCTCACCGTACGGAACGAAACCGCAGTCAGTAACTGCCAGAAGGAGCAGCGACGGAGAGCGACGAGCATCCGTAGTCTAACGGCAGCACCGACGACCGGAGCCAGACCAAGACACCGGAGAGCCGGCAACGGAACACGCAGTTACGTCCCCGACCTCCCTCGGCCGCTTTTGAGAGCCTGCCTACCCGGGTCTGATTCACCGTAGCAGTCGCTTCATAGCTAGACACTACCCGTGGTCGACCTCCCATCCCTCGCTATATGCCATACAACCATTCCTACAGCCCATATTGTAAATAGGACGGAGCTTATTGCCCGTCGTGACGAAACGCCCTACCGGCAGCTCGCTATTCAGCCCGGCTGTCGTATTAGCGAATCGATCCCCCCCACTACCATATTAACTGTACATATATATTTACATAGAAATAAACAGAAGAAGTGATACCGATAACTTTAGTGTTATTATTTCACTTCCCACGAAACAAGCCAGAAGGCTACTGTTCAATACTCCGTCTTCTATTTTTAACATTTTTTTTTTTTTTTTTTTTTTGTTTGAAAATATGAAATTTACTTTAAAATTTGAATTATATAATTAATACAATAATTATAAGTTTCGTTACAGGCTGCTTTTTATATTAAATCTTGAATTAAAAATTAAAAATATCCTAGTAGAAGATAATATATGTAAAAAATGTTGACCCCCAGGGCCCCAGTCTTTTATTTTAACTATGAAAAATGTGATAAAACATATAACTGCTCTGCTGTGGCCTAACCACTTCGGATAAGAAGTATAATTATTACTGAATATATAAAATATTCCAATTACTATATTGTTGTATGAAAATAAATAAATAAATAATTTTTAAATATAAATTATTTCATTATAAATAAATTAATAAATAAATAAATAATATTCGAGTTATAACAATTTTATTAATATATATTTATTTATTTATTTGACGGGATATCACGTATATATACTATTTAAGTATTAAATACGGGTTAATGATAAATATGAACAATTAATTTACAATATTTATAGCGACAGTTAGGCGTTGAAGTAAAAAATTAGAGAACAATTGCGGACAATAATAATTACGCAATGGCTGGATCAATGAACATGGTGTTACTTTATATATTATTATCTAAGCAAAATATTATGCTCAAGATTTTAGAATAAAAACTTATGATAAAAATGAATATTACACATTACATTTTCTATGCATTGTTTTGCATAAATAAATTCTAATGTATTTTATTTTGAACTTATACGTCGGTTAGGTTGTTCTAAATAAACTGTTTTTGGGTGATAAAAATGGTTTAGTTATGGTAATTCGAATTAGATTACCGTTGTATGTTATATTGTACATTGTACGCAGTATATTATATTATATGCATATACAGTCGGCTTGTATTAGTTTGCAACACCTGTTGTAGGATCCCATCCACGACAACGACCAATTAGCATACAAATAACATCCTTAATAATCCCTCATACCATTATTATTATCATTATAATTATTATTATTATTGTTATTGCTGTATTACCGTGACCAACAATATTGCTTGTATTTCAAGAAGGGCCTATTTCAAAACCTATGTTCCAGAATTTATACTCCAATTAACGCACTGCGCTGCATATGACCGCACGTCATACCATATTATAATAACGTTATATCGAAAACAATAAAATATTAATTTGCGTAACATTTTACGAAAATTCGTCAGACGATGCTTTGCGTATTTATTTATTTCGATAACAATAATAGTGCGAAAACGTGCACTGCGGTGTATTCTGCTGAGTTATAATGCGTAGCTATATAATATGAAACTGCACTCTTTGCCAGAAGACGCGATTGGAAATTAATTAAAACCGTGACGATTGTTATGCTCTGGTATACGGGTATAACAAAGATATATGTGTACCCGACAAACGGACGGAAACGCGAAAACAGAAAGCACGGAATCTCTTCAAACACATCAAACATCGCTGAACATCAAACATAGTTGTATGGTAATATTCCATAGGACATAGGAGAACCGCCCGGAATTCCATGGCTGAAACACAGTAAATGCGTTATGAATGTACCAAAATCTTCATCAATATATGTAAAATATATCAGGAAGTCACATAACACATAATGATTATACTTATAACGCATCGTTCGTCGTCGTCGGAGTGTGCTGTGATGCGTTCGTCAGATGAAAGCGTGGCCTTTAATCATTGTACGTTTAAAGTTTGGACCACCGCGAGAGACGCCCATCCTTCGACAAACCGAACTCCTACGTCATTTTGGTGGTGTTTAATTATGCATGTCACTAAATGATTTGCAACTTTCCAACAATCTCTTCTCATCAATTCGGTACCTATCGTTACATAGTCGACTGGACCGTGTGTAGGTGCGCAGCGAATAGCGTCGTAGTATAATTACTAATCACTATAATTGCACGCTGGTTCGGAGATCCACCATTCCACCTCATGAAGATTCGGCTGCACACACGCGACGACAACGATAAGCACCGCGATGCTCAGCCGGACTGACACTCACGAAAGAATCGAGACGCATCCGGTCCACATCAGCGTACGACACGACGACTCAAAAAAAGATAAACGCGACGGACGATGAGGCCAGCGACGAGCGGACGTGTCGTTGCTTGACTACAACGGCTGCGGTCGTCGTCACTCGTCGGACGACTAATTTCATCACATCTCAATAATTATATTCATTACATACGCAATATTACTCTGATCCTCGTGGACGGCAAACTGCGTAGCGGTCGAAATAAAGTATTTTGCAGGACACGTCGTAAAACGGGTTGCGTATATGACGTATTATATTATTATTGTTGTTGTCTGCGCGGCGGAAGACCGGAAGACCGGAAGACGCGCGTGCGATATCGCAGACGACGGGACGGTTGCAACGGAAACGCGTCCGACGCTCTGAAAACGAAACGTCCGCGGTGGAAATGTGGAATTACCGCTGTTGTTTTACTATTATAATATTATAGTTGGTCGTGGTCGACGTTATAATGATATTATGGCTATGTGAGTTTAATATGCGTGCGGTAGTCAGAGTATTATGTAAAGCGTAGACGTGATGTTATTAAACTGCAAGCGACCGGAAGTTCTGGCATCTCAAACAGCGATCGTGCGCGAGTATCGAGTATTCTATAATAGTCAACCGACTTTCGACAACATCTTTGACCTCGACACCGTAATGATATTATTTTTTAATCATTCGCGTTTACGGACACTTCATTTTTTTTTATATAATATCACTTAATATTTGACATTTCATCGTTCCAATATTCGTTGTTCATACGTAGGCCATTTTCGTGGAAATTGTTAGTGTTGAAAATTTAAAACTATAAATGTATGTAGGTTGTCATTTGAAATCAGCTAGATATAGAAACCGGCATTTTCCGAGATAAAAAATTGTAAAATGTTGAGTTTAAAGTGGTAGGTACTGTGTTCTGCGAGTACTCACTGTAAGTGTTATATTAATATTTTTTTTCTAAAAATAAAAATGTTTGTTGGCAATGGGATTGTGGTTGGCGTTAAAAGGGCGTTAAATCGTTTTGTTTCAACATTTACCACGTAGTCACCTGTACGGGTCACTCGACAGATATAGTATTACATAAAACTCACACCAACAAGTGGTCAATCGACACCTTCGCAACATTAACCTAATCGTTACCGTTATTTTGAAGTCTGTGAAGACTATAATATATATAAATATCACACTATTGGTACAGATAAACAATTATTTTTATTCAAATTTATTATCGTGAAAACACGTGACTATTATTGTGATGATCTTAAAATATTTGATATAATTTGGCATTCTAAAATTAATGCAAAATTACAACCAGACATAATACAATTATTTTTCCATTAGTAGGTTAGTATTTTATTCGAGTAATAATATTTGAAACTAACTTTTTTCCTTTCGAAATATTAAATTATTGTGTTATCTTATTTAAGACTGATATTTGAACTTTGTAAAATGTCATGCTTTAATATAGAAAACAACTATAACTATAGTACGTGCCATTTAAAATGTACAATTTAATATTAAGGTAGTCGTATAAATATTATATTTTAACTTAAAAGGTTGCCAACCAAATCAAACTCATGAAAAATAAATGTTTATAGTTTAATATAGTTAGGACAATTTTAGCTAGTAAAAATTTAGATGAAAAAAATATTATTTTTGATCTATGTTAATTTGGCTGAGTATTACTATTGCGTATTATACGATTGGATACGGACCTTTTTCACAATTACGATTACGTCAGTTGTGCCTACTCAATTTTAGTGCAACGTTGCCGTTGTTAACAACATTTCATAAAATTTCAAACTCGAAAAGAAAACTTTTACAAATGTTTTTTTTGTAAGGTGTAATTATCATTATTATAGTGAAATATCAACAGTTTTATTATTTTTAAATATGAAATATTATAGATACCCACGTTTAAGAGGTCAGGTTGGGCCTATGATACACAAATTGTCTTTTAGAATTCATAAATTACAGACGACTGGTTGTTAGATGCTACTTATATACCGTGTCACGCGGACAAACACAGTAACGATTGACAGTGTCATCCGGGGGGCAATAATGTCAGCTTAAGGTGTTGAAAATCGTGGTGGCGTCGGTGGTATCTTCCGGATCACAACGCGGATATAAGGTGTTTTAAACATATGTTTTTAGATGTGGGAATAAGTCCACCTCAAATAGACCTCGCGAGAAATGTAGATCAATTTATTCAGCATTCGTATCGCTTGTCTAGATCAAACACTTATACTAGAACAAACTCTTGGGAATAGAACACGTCTAAATTATTCATGCGTTGCAAGTTTGACACCAAACTGAAAATCACCGCTTCCAACTCAGCGAAACTGTCTATAACGCCATTATGATAGCGATGACTACGAAATTATCAGCACCAGCGCCCCATAGAAAATCATTCCTGCGTATTCCATTTGGGAAGACAAGATCCTTGACACGTGCCAGTGTATGCGTTGTGGGACCGTGAATGGTGTTTCGTAAAAATTGAATTATTCAAATGAGACGAAGGACGGCGGTGCATTTGAATATTTGCCTTTGATATGTTACAGTTATACAATTTAATTATATACGTATACTAACAGTTATTTTTTCTGCGAAATCATTCACACTGCGTCACTACATATGATAATAATTCGTAGGTATACATAAAGCATATAATATGCATACTATACCTTGCATAGGTATTGATATTGATATTTATTTATTTTTCGTCAAAGTATTTCATATTGTATGCATATAATAATAAATAGCCAGCTCTCATTGAATAAATTTACATTTTTATAACATAAAATGTTGGTAGTTAACTATACATTCCTCGTTTTAGCAAACACAATATAAAATATTTTAATATATAATAAAATCCAACTAATTGTAATCCACGTTCAGAGAAAACTATTTATATTGTTACACGATATTATTGATTACGAGGCAAAGGCACCTAGCTGTATATTATACAACAAATATGATTAATGATTATAATATACATAATGGAAGATTTACTTTTTATAAAACAAGATGAAAATATTACCTTGCGTGAGTTTTCTCTTCGGATTTTATAATTTTAAAGCCAGTTATAAATGTGTAAAATATTTAAATTTAAAAACTACTCACGTCGTAATAACTAAAGTGTCGATAAAATGAGAAGACTATAGAGTCTGGTATTTATTTATGCTTTTTACTATGGTTTTAAAACGTCATGTAATTTATTTTCTTGAACACATTTCATGAAATATTTTATTTATCTGGCAAATAAAAATAAATACTCAATATATAATCAATATATCGGAAGACGTATAAAAAAATTTATTTTTCATAATTTCAAGTGAAATATTTCAAACTCAGAAGCCTACTTTTAATAGATAACATAATATGACGTACTGCAGTTTTTACAAATAACAAACCTGTGCATAATCGGTTATCACGAAATAAAATGCTCAACGTGTGCGTGCGAGATAATACGTAATTTTCTAAGATGATTGGAAGAAAAAAATTTTATCTAGTCAGCGCATTACTCGTCGACATCGCGGAGCCCTAATTTTATCATAACATAGATCATATAAATCATTACGCACATAATAATATTATGAAAAAGGGTTGCCCTAAAGGTGATAAGCATGCAAAGGATACAAAACGTGTAACGATGGATCTTGGTTCTGCATGTCACAACACCGACGTGACAAAAGATAAACGTGACGCGTGATAAGGAATACGCGGATGGTAACGGCCGGACGTTGCATGACAACAGGTGCATTCGCTGTGGTCATCGTCGCTCGTCGACATCGGAACTATCATACTATTATCTATCACATTATTCATTGCATAATTAATTATAACAATATTATTGCCGTCGTACCGTGACGTGGCCGGGGTAAGCTGCAGTGGTTAAAGTGACAAGCGATTGTAAACTCCAACAGAATATCGGTTAGGAAAAAAAGGTAATAGAATGGTTTACTCCGCCAGTTTTACCTACTTAACCTTACAGGTTTTCTTACCTGGAACGGGTATACGAAAACTCCGTCAGATTATGTAAAACAAAATAATATCAAAAATTCAAAATAAAAAAAAATAATACTGTTTTAAAGACCACTATAAATAGTTATAATAATAGATTTATATCAGATTTAATAGTTATAGAATATCTACAAACTGTATCACATAGTTTTAGTTCACAGCTCAAAATATCATAAAATTATATTAAATATAACTACAAGGTTTATGATTTTTACTTTTATCTATCATGAATTTTTAACCTAATACCGACCATTACAGTTAGTATGATTTGTTCAGACAATTATTATTATTATTATTTTTAAGTTTTGAATTTTTTTTTAGGTGATATACGCATACTGAACTATTAATTAAAAATCATAATCATCATTATAAAATTGTTTTCTTTATAATACCTAATAGGTATATTATATATTTTATTGTAAACTGTTACTTGATTTTCTTCACTGACGTCGTTGCAGTCGTCCCGCCGATCTCCGTCGACGACATCGGAGTGACCAGCCGACGTTTTCGGGACGCTCGTCTTGATATTCAATCGTAAAACGTATTGTGTATATTGTATACTCAGCGGAAGACCGGAAGTCACGCGTATACGGTATTGTCGATATTGCATGGGGCGGAAAATTGTCCGCCGCTCTAAAAACGCAACGTTCCCGGTGGAATATACCACTGTTGTTTTACTATTATAGCTGGCGGTCGATAATATAATGATGTGGGTACATAGGTATGGGTAGGTATATAATACCCGTGTGGCCGTGAGTTGGAGTGCCCATATAGTATATAGACGTGATGACATTAAATTGGCGGAAGTGCTGGCAAGCTAAAAAGCGCTCGTGCGCGTTTATCGAGTCTATATGTCTATGGGCTATGGCGATGGCATCCACACGCCTATAGGAAACGGGCATTCGACGGCCTGTTTGATCTCGCAGCCGTAATGGTATTATTTTCGTTCGCTCACATCTACGGTTTTGAAAAACTTTATATTTTTTTGTATAACATCGCATAATTAACATGTTATCGCTTCAATATGCATTGTTTATACGTCGACCGTTTTCGTGGAAATTGTCATACTCGAGAATTTATGAAAAAAAAAATTGTAAAAGATGTCATTAGAAATCGGCTTTTTCTGAGGAAAAAATTGTACAATATTAAGTGTTAAAAGTTACTGCATGTGAGTATCCACTTTAAGTATTATATTATCTTTTTATTAAAATACAAAAAAGTCGGTTGCTGAAATGATTGTAATCGGCGTTAAAAGAACGTCAAACCGTTTTGTTTCAACTTTTACCATGCCTTCACTGGTCACGCGACTGATATTGTAGGTACCTATGTAAAACTCACACCTCCGCAACAAGTGGTCAATCGACACCTTCGCAACATTAACCAAATCGTTATCGTGGTTTTGAAGTCCACGGGGACGATAATATCACGCTCTATACACATAAACAGTAATCTTAATTCTTATACAGTGTTTGGAATATTTGGATTTAAATTATTTTTGTTCAATTTTATTGCCGTAATGACGCATTACTAATTAAGTACTATTATTGTGTCAGTAATTTGAAATGTGACAAAAAATGGCATTCATAATTTTTTTTTAATTGTGCTTGAATATCAACCATATTTTTTTAATTATTTAGATCAAGATGTAAAATGAAAACCAATTTTTATTTTTGAAAAATTCAATTAATGTGTTATTTTATGTAGGACTACCTAATGTTTGAACTTTGTAAAATGTCATGGTTTAAAAATATCAAATAAGTAATAACTATAAGTTATAACTAGAACGTGCCGTTTAATCTTTACTCGTATATTATATGATAACTTAAAAGGTTGTCAACAAAATTAAAGTTTTGAAAAATAAGTGTTTCCATATACCTACGTAAATACATCTGTAGGCGCGTTTGGTCTATTATAGTAAGACAGTTTATCCAGCAAAATTGTTGGTGAAAAAGAAATGTTGATTTATCATCGAGTGCCTACATTGATGTCTACTTGTTTTTGTCCGGTTTCTTTCTTTAATGACGCTGTTATCAAATTTACGTTGTATCGTTTACGTTTACGACGTGGTTGAACACGTTTTAGTTTTAATTTATGAAACAATCTGCAGATGGTAAGTATAGAGTGCATAAGAGTTAGGACAATCTTGGCTAGCAGAAATTTAGATTAAAAAAAATAATCTAATTTTTATGTGATTATGATTTACTATCGAGTTACTATAATATTATAGTACTAGCCGTTTTCCAGCTTTTGTCTTGATAATAATATTATTAAATTTTCATTTCATTGCGTACGATAAAATTATTTTACAAAAATGTTTATTTTATATACTTTTAAATTATTATATCCAAAAGTACGTATTAAGTATTTGAATATTCCATTCATCAGAGTTCTAATTTATATTTTCGTATATCACGATAAAACTAGATTATTGGTAAGATAAAAGTTAAATAACGGAGAAATGGTTACTTTATATAATACAGTTTCATCATCGAGAATCAAAAGGAGGCAGAATGCTGATGTGATGCTTTTGTATCCAATCGCTATGATCGATGATGAATGCTGTAAACACACTCTATCACACCCGCGTATATCTTATTCGTTTTCGAATTAAAGATTACTTATTTTGTTTCTAAAACGATTACTATACTTTTAGAGGGATTACATATACATTTCGCCATTTCGGTTGGTTCCCTCGAATATCATAAATAAAAAAAACGGAATAATGGATATAATATGACCTAGACGAATTCTGAGTATTGTTTCTACCCTCAATATCCTCGTTCTATGTACAATATCATAAAATTAAAAAAAAAAAATGATTTTTCCGTATTTACGTTTTAAACCAAGTTCCCTGTGAGTGCGCTCACTCGGTAAAATACCTAATAAAATTGTACCCCTATGGGTTTTTTCTTCGCAAATTTAAATACAATGTTATAACATTCACTGGCTGTTTGGTTTACGATGGTCTATATTAATCGTAAAATGAACGAGATATAAAATTTCTAAAAAAAAAAAAAATATGTTAGGACTTCGGGACTGGTCGGGGGTAAATGCAGATTAGGTGTAATAATATATTGGACGCGATTAAATACAGTCAGGCCGGAGTGAACTTGCTGTCGACGAGCGGCGAGAGGAATCGTCCGACGAAGCCCAAATCTGATTGATCGATGCGGCAACAGCACACTTTATGCAAAAACCCATTCGACGGTCCTGCACAACGCCGCCGCCGCCGTTCTATGTGGGTTTTATAGTGCGCCAACACCGTGTGCTGTTGATTTATTGCGTCGGCCGCGATGGGATCGGTTTGTCAAACCGTCTGGACGAAAGAGTCAGAGAGAGCCAACCGTTTTATTTATATAGCATAATATATTATCATGTATATATATATATATGCGTATATATGCGTATAATGCGTGTCGATGAGCGCGCAATACATTTTTAATGCTCCGATAGTGAGAGAGAGGAAGAAAATATATAATTCAACTTCGACGGTTGTCGTGTTCGACGAAATACACATTACACTGTTATTCGCATTATACTGCAAGACGACATTATTATTTAGTGCCTATATAATATGGTAAATACATTACGCGCAGTTCACACGACTAAAAAAGACTCGAGTCGCACTTTCATTATTATAATAACATATGAAATGACTGTTACGGTCTTTCTGTTACATATTATACGATGACAACGAACGTCGAAGTAACGACATTATTTTTAGTCGGCGAATAGAGGTTTTTAAAATGAAACCAACGACTGTTAGAGTAGCGTATCTTGCGAACCTATTGATGTATTCAACTCTAATTTTAATATTATTTTAAGGCGCTCAGTGCGCCAATATAATTTTATACACAAAAATATGTTCAGGTCTCATCTAGCTCCGTTTTTTAATATTTTAATCTCAAACTTCATAATAAGTCTTCAAAAATAATACAAATTCAAGTGGTTTTTTTATGAATTATTCTATACCATTATAATAAAAAAACAGATTTCGATGCAGCCCGTAGGAAGTATTCTTCTTTCAGATAAAAAAAATAGGTATCAAAGTCCGACCATTCTACAAGGCCTGAGAGTTATTCCAGTGAAGTATTTTTTTTCGATATAATATACCCTATCATTCCCCCCCCCCTAAATAAGTATCGGGTAGTAGATTAGTGGAAAATAATTATTACTAAGATGGCAACTAAATATAAAAATATTTAATTTTTAAGCTTTATAAAATTGCCGAAAATTTGAAAAGCCGGTACCGGAGCATTGAAATGCGTTTGTATGGATAAATTAAAAACTTACATTTAAAAGTAAAATTGTACTCTGTTCGAAGGCACTTTTAGATGTTTAGTCTGGCGAACTAAATTGCGAATACATTTTCGTCCTCAACGATACTATCTAGTATATTATTTGGTTCGTGAGAAACCGAGAACACCATGTACGCTATGAAAAGGAATTAAACGACGATTACAGTAAAAGCTATTCAGTAACACAGCTTTAAGAGTTTAGACTGTTTGCAGGAATAATAAGCTGTTGGCATAATAATGATCAACCGGCATGTGAATCGATGACTGGCGATGGGCAATATTGTTTCACTTAAGTATTATTATCACTATCGTAGTTATAATAATAATTACTATTATTATTAATATTATATCGTGGCCGGAAGACGGTGCACTATTCGCTACGAAAACTAAAGGGATATAAGGGTGTGTTATATGTATACATGCCTGGACTATACAGTGTGATTCCTCTTTCACGATTTAATATATATTTTAATAATGCATTTATTAAAATGTCTATTTTTGATATCTTTAAGCGTACTTATAAACAATTGTTTCAGTTACTTAGGTATATTTATTTTTACAATTAAAAGATATATTAAAAAACTAAATAGTAATTAGGCACATTATTTTTTTTGAAAGTGTTAGTACAACTTAATATTAAGAATCAAATTATAGTTTCTTAGTTATTACTTATTAATTGATATGTGGGTATCTACCTGACAACGATGATATAATACCAATAATGGTTTTACATATATTACGTAAAATAGATTTAATATTTTAGTACAGTACCTTAGTACTAATTATACTAAGATAATTTTTAAACGACAATATTTTCAAACTATCATAGGGCCCATATATTTAAATCTATTATTCTTAGTAACAACATAAAATTGAATAGTTCAGAAACTAGTTCTAATTTCGATTTATATAGGTAGGTTAGGTTTTAAGTAATTTTAAGTAAAAAACGGCGGTTAGATGTGCCGGTATTGATATGATAAAATGCATATTGTCAAAGCGGGACACTCATTCATTGGTCTGAAAACTGTACCTGTTTTAAAATACTATGATAATTTAGTGCCTATTGCTACTTAAAAATCCCAAAAGTCTGAATATTTTAATAATCATTATTAAAGGAACAAATTGGGAGGAGAATGGTTTGTGAATCACCCTATATACTATACAATATTATGATGATAATAGTAATAATAATAATAATAATAATAATACACAGTGGCTGCACGCGCGTGTTTTGTTCAAGCGAAACTTTCGGCGGTGTTGCCCGTCGTCAAAACTCGCCGCGTAATAAAAACAAAGCCCGTCCGCCGCCGGCTCGTGTAACGCGATATTAAACGGCCGTTGCCCGCCCGAGTAAATATTAATAATGGATTCTCGGTGCGTTAAAGTTTCTAATAGATTTATCGTATAGCGGTTTATTCGACGCGGAGAAAATCGCTAGGGGACAACGCGTTTATAATGAAACGTGGGCGATAATATATTGTTTTATAATAATTTATAAACTATATCTTGTATATAGTTATAGATGATTCATATTATGCAGTTGACGCGTAATAAGTGGTACCTATAGTAAATACATAATATTATAATATTATAAAAGTATATACGACGGGCGTGCTTATAGTTAGGTTAGCCATGACTAGTCGATGGGTTAAACTAATGGTTAACTCGACGAATCACTTTTGTGTATTTATTATTTAATAACATATTTTAGAAATACGCACTGACTCATAAAATATGCTCTTAAATGAGTTTACTTTAGTCTTTAATACTCGCAGAGCTTCATTTGCATCTTTTACAAATTATCTTATTATGTAAGTCATACATATTAATATAAATTACATAGGTAACGTAAGCTAAATCATGTATAACACAATTTTAACTTGAGTGTAGATAACTTATTTTAATTATTTTTGAATTTGTACTAAGTTAATTAAAAACATTAATAAATGATTAAGTTCTAACTTGTTTAGTCTTTTGTGTTTTTAATTTACCGAGTTTAAAGTGTTTAATAACCTGTCCATCCTTTTTATTGTAATAGCGGCCTATATGATTCTAATAATTTACAATAACTATGGATACACAAATATGTTAACCTTAATTATCATTTCAATCATTATAATATAATTATGGTGTAATATTAAATCCGTAAATAATTTATGGGTGGATGATAAAATCTTGTAGTTCTATAGTGAACTTACTATACAGTACATAATAAATACATTATATAAATGTTTGAAATATTTTAAGCTTCGTTTTCATACGTCTTAACGCGGTAAAATACTCAAGAAGGCAGAACGAACAACTATATACTCTTCCCACATATCCAGTTGTCAAATTATATATAGTCAAAAAGTAAAACATCAGTATATAATATATTATGTATGTATGAATGTATATTTAATTTATTTTGGTTCTTGCGGTAATAGTTATCCCGCTGATTGTTGATTCAATACGCCACTCATCTCAAATTTAAATACATTACAAGTTGTATAACTTATTACTCGTTTCTCATTCGAAAATCAAATTTTTATGCATGAAATTTTCGGAAAATATTCTTTGGAAGATGTTATCAGAAATGTATGCTACGTTTGAAAAATAAAATAAAATAAAAAAATGGCATAACCATTGTTTTGAAATAACTTCGGATTATATTACATACGTATAAAATAATGCCCAAAAACGTTTCGACTTTTTAGGGTAACAAATTTAAAGTGGGTATAATCTCCATTCTCATCGAGTTATATTTTTAATTCTGCAATAAAGCCATCGCTGTTTCACAGGATGCTGATTTAATGTCGACGTTAATGCAAAACGTGCGTGTAATCTGCGAGCACGTCATTTCTAATGGACTGCTTGTTCCGTCAAAAAGACGCCACGCAACAAAGTCGATCACATGATAATTTGATTATAAAAGAGTACCTTTCCCGATACCCTCGTAATACGCTCATGTCAGCGGCAGCAGAAGACAAACGTATTGCATCCGCAGGACAGAACGAAACTGATGAACTGACACGAATTCGGCACGACAAGGAGCACTTATCTTCCTGCGAGTGTTGATTTCCTGCAACAGTGCAGGTTATCCACTGGCTCCGTATAAACATCGGCAGGTTGGTTAGTGGATAGTTAGGTAGAAACTAGGAACTGACCACATTATATAGCCGAGTATCCACGAGTACCTATAAAATAACACGTTTAATAGGGTTGGGTATTTGAGAGATTTCTCCGGAGATGGGTGGATACCCCACGGACGTTTGGACTGGCTCGGATAATTTTGTTACGTATTTACTATATTATCTATAAAATATAATAAACACCTACTAAGCTGTCTAATTAGCGTCCGACAAAATAGAAATACCATCATCGTCAAAGAAAATTCAAGAAGTCGATTGATGCCCCTGCTCGCTGTGTAACGAAGATTTTAGGTATTTTAAAAAAAATCGTGTCATCTTCACCCACTCAGGTCGAGCTCCGGACACGACACTACCATAATATACCTAAATACTTCGCGGCGAGTACATATTTTATATATTGTGAACAACATTGTAGGCTGACATTGAGAATATTTTTTAATTCAGCTGACAAAACACGTAGCTAGTTAACCACTCATACTAATCTCGTATTTTGAGCTCAAAATGGATGTCTGTATCTACGTATCTCTCCTTCTCCTCTCACCCCACCATCGCAGTCGTTGCGTCTCATAAATACACCCACACGTCACACATACCCACCCGACCACCGTAATTATGAAGTCTCGTTACCTCCCTCGGGCGCACAATATTATAATATAATATTAATATTATGCAACTAGGTATAAGTATTAGGTACCTATACCCCTTGTCAAACGGTGACATTTTAAGTTCTAACACAAACAGACGTTTTTATTGTTTTGATGGCTGCCATGAAAACTCTGCGGTCGACGTCGCTGCATTTGCACGCCAAGCCGATTTCGTTCGTTTGCAAAAATAATCAATGCCACATCATGAAATGTATAGAAATTTCCAATTGTACGTGGCTTTAATTTATTATGTCATAGAAATTCTGCCGTCAAAATAATCAAACTCAAATATACTTTTCGGCTGCAGTAGACATTTGTATTGTAGGTATATGCCAATACGAATATTCAGTGGATAGGCGGATCGGTATAATATTATTCTTATACGACACACGCACTTACACAGATCAGAGAACAATCGTACAGGTGCCCTCGCATTAAAGCAGAATATAAAATTGCAACATTTCAGAAAATTTCAAGCTTATAATATCAAAATCATAATATTTTAAAATATAGGTTTGTAGTAAAAAAAAAATAGTAATAATAAATAAACATAAACACAATCATTTAAAGTGCTATATTTTTTGTTCAAAAAAAATTAAATGGTAATCAACACTTTATATTTTTATCTTTATACAAATTTTAAAATCAAAACTTTCTTAACTCAGCTAAGAATCTAACATAGTATTTTATTTTGGAACGTATCGTGTTTTAAGTTAATGCGAGTATGTAGTTAGATTTCTCTGGTTTGTCAAGACTCAGATGTCTGAGTGACTTTTTCGTATCAAACAAGACACTACCTACACTCTACAGAAACTGGAATGGTCAGATTATGTATTTCCTATAGGTACCTATTTCAGATATTCGCATTCTACTTTGTCGAAATGAAATCAAAATTATAAATATAAATGCTGTCTTAAATCTAAATCTATGATATATGTATAATACATAATATACGTTATATACCTATATAAAGGTATTTTAATAAATAAATATGTATTTTTCGTATTTATATACAATTGTATACAATATAATATATTACACAATATAGGATAAACTCTCAAGAAAAAAGTCATCATCCGTTGCTCAGTTTCGCCTTCTTGTGTCTGACTTTTATTTCATTAATATAATTTTTTTTACATGTGACTCGGCAATAGGTTCCCCCGAAAAATGGACTCATAGAATACTGACACGCCTTCACCACCCCGCCGAGGCCAATATTAAAGTGTCAACCGACGGTATCTTGGCCTTTGCTCGCGTGCACACACACACACATATTCCATAAAGGTTCGCGTTGGACACGTATGTTACCAAGTTTTTACCAACCATTTGGATGACGTGCACACGCCTTGGGCAAAACACAGTGGATTTTAGTTGAAACTAATGATGACGCGAATGGTTTTGCCGAAAACGGACCTTTTCAATTTTTTTATTTGTGTCAAAAAAAGTACAATTATTTTAGCATCATTAACTCCAAAGAACCCACGCACACTAGGATAATAAACAATTACACTTTTTGTCCAAATGTAAAATAATTTTTTTGTTTCATTTCAATTTTGTTAGTTATATATTTTTTATATTTTTGACCTTAATAGATACTTGTACAATTTATTCACATAATACCATTGATGCATTGGTCGATTTTCCTACCAAGGCAATGTAACAAGAGATGATTGGGGGGGGGAGAGATGAGGGGAAATTAAAATGTATAAATCTGAATTTGAGTTATTTTGAATTACTTTGAATTTCGATAGATGACGATTTACGTTAGAATATTTTTATTTTTTTCCTTTGTTGGATATTCAGAACAAGAACCTGTCGATATAGTTGGTACTATAACGATAGTACATTTGTGTAATATTAATAATCTTATTTTAACAATAATAGAAAAGCCATCAGAGAGAACACGCGAATCCATTATGCGCCTTTAGTCGCTACCCATAATATTGTGACGCCTTTATCTTATGACAATTTAACAGTTGGATATAAAATATAATATGCACACACCTATACAATATAGACATTATATACGTTAAGTTTTTAATCTCCATTAAATTGTTCCCCCTGTGATAGGTCAGGTAGGCAATAATACGTATAATATGATATCGTATAGTAATACATTTGTATAACTGCGCATACATTTTACACGTCCCTCGGAGAATTTCTCGATACCGGAGCTGGTGAATAATTATTACTGTACATGTACCTAGTATACCACAAATAATCATAATTATTATCAGGTAGCCATATTGATCAACACTGCGGCACTAATGTTTTAGAATTTAGTGCTATGCGTTGCCAATGTGTGCCTTGTACGAATGGCTTACGATGTTCGTGGTATTTACTTCGTGTAAATGATTTTATTGAGGATTAAATAATAAAACGTTCACATATTGCGTTATATATTGCAGTCGGGGGAATATCGGAGGACTTAAACAATATATGAACATCACGCTGTAGCGAACGATAATTGAAAAGCATAATATATATATATATATATTATATTTGTTAGCTTATATGTATTTTAACATAAGCCGTTGTAAACGTCTAAAATATAAACATACCGTCCTATACTTTGAAAAAGTCCGGTCACACCGCGAAAAAACTAACCGATCGTCTATAATGTAACGACGTATATTATATAAATGTATAGACTGTTATAAACTCTTAACGCGGTTAGGTATGGTACTAGGTATCTACTGTAAAGCAGTGCGGTTGTCGGACACCACATCCACCGCCATGTCCGAGGAGACGACTACGGTGTGGGATATTATTACTATCATTATAATTCGATGGTTTTGAATTTTTTGTCCGTTTTATAAGGCGTCTTGTACGGATAATAACAATCACGTGTATACATAAAATATTTTATCGCACTAACCGGAACAAGTCTTGAATTATTCACGGGGCGGCGCGCGTTATCGTCGTACGTATCAATAAATAATAATAATAATAATACATTATACGGCTACCTAAACGCAGATAGTAATAATAATAATAACAACAACAACAATAACGTCCGACGGCAATGACGATTGTGGCGTACGAAATGTGTACGCGATAAAATAATATGTCAAAAATCATCGTACGCAAGCACGCGACAGCACGTGAATATTATATTATGTACAATAAATCGCTCTAATAACGATATTAACATTATTATTATTATTATTATTATTATTATTATTATATAGATCTCGTGTACTCGTAAATCGAGTCCCCGGTACACATGGCGGTATATTTTGTCGTAAAATTACTTTATTTGTATCGTTAAAATATGATAACGTATCGTCCGGCGGTCAAAACGCATTATTATCATTATCGCCGTCCGTCGTCATTATTATCATTATTATTATTACCACCGTGTCGGCAGACGTCGTAGTAGTCGACCGCACGCGATCCGCCAGAAACGGACGGAAGTCACCGATCCATTTAAATAGAGTTCCTACGATATTAAAATGTATTTAACCGAAGAATGCGCACAAACGGGCAGGCCAGCCGGTTTTTCGTGATGATTCAGTTGTCTTGCATTGCTCGATAAGTCGTCAACGCGTCGGTTACCCGAAATACCTAATATCGATCACGCATGATAATATTCGACGACCGAAGAGTGATACGCGATCGTTTTGGAGGACAGACCGTCTCGCAAGTCGCCGGGCGGGTTCGAAAAATCATAAAATTATGCATAAAAGTCAAAATGTATTGTTAAAACCATTGTCCGTACAATAGAATATGCATAGAGGTAATGTACCTATATATTATCGGTAGATGCACATTATTGGTATGATGCCATATGCAAGACTGCAAAATGTATTTTCGACTTTCCAATTTTTTTTTAAACGTTATTATAATATTAAATATTATATGTAACTAATCAACCATTTACACACATAAAATACATTAATTTACTATTATAAAGGAAAAGTGGCCTGACGATTTTTCATCTACGTAAATTATAAAAATATTATCATGGGAAAATCATTAAATACAGGGTGGATTACAATCCGCTTTAAAATTATTCAAATACAACTTGTAATTCGTTGATATAACAATTTTAAAAATTCATTCATAGAAAACTCATATTAATTTTTTATTTAGGTACATTTTGTTGTCAAAAAAACTTTTTAAGAACATTTGAAATATTTCATTATAATCGTAAAAGACATCGCAACAAAATTATCATAATGACATTAGGAGAAGCTTACTCGCACTACTCGCTTTTTACTTATTATGCATATGGAAGTTAGAAATTAATTTATGGTTTTTCATAAAATTATAAAAATTAACAATTAATAATCAAATTTAAGTTTTTTCTAGAACTACGGTTGTGGTTATAATTTAAAACACCATATTAACGGCCTTTAGATTATGATGATTTATTAATGAAAATGTTATCATTAAAATAATTTCGGGGGTACAACTACCTAACCCCTAAGTCGATACACCACAAAAAAAGTTACACAAAAATGTTGAAACGGTAAGTTGTTTTATAATTTCATCTACATCATTTGTTGTAAAACCTTAAATGTTGATTGTAGTCAGACTTTAATATAATATACATTTATAAGATCTTCAAAATAAATTTATCTTACCTATTGAGTAGAGTGACAATGTCAAATATAAACAAAAACTTATAATTTTCATGAAAATAATATTTATTTTATTCTATCGATGTAACAATATCAAGATATTTTGACGTATTAGTAATTACATAGTATACTAAAATCTACATTCTATATATATAATATACATAATTAACAAATCCAATTATTCAGATTGTTGTATTGTTGGAATCAAGATTTGCACAATTTCTGTTATTCAATAGGGATAAAAATAACATATATAAATACTATACATTTCCATATTCCATAGAAAATTGCAATATCGTACAAATATATTTATTGCATATTAATTGCAAAAGATAGTAAATATCGACCTCTAAACAGACGTTGATGCCGTGATCTCTTAAATAATTTACTTAAATAAATTACAACTTCTGTTGGTAGCTAGAGTTCTATGTCATTGGGTGGCTTCCGTTTCTGTTATTTTCTCTGTTGACTACTCTTTTATTATTTATTATTTTTACTAGGTATATATGGTTTTGCGTAAATACATAGACAAATTCAATGTTCATCGAATTTGGGCTTTATTTTGTTTTGACATAAATTATAAAATATTAAGTTAACATTTATTTAAATTTGACTTAGGATAAGTAAACGTATAAAGTAATACAAAATATGTTATAAGTATTACAATAAAAGTAACTGATAATAAATTAAAGTCGCTTGAAATTACGTTACTGATTATAAGTTACAAATTTAACTTGGTTAAGTAACTTTGATACAAGTAACCGATAACTACTCAGCTCTGTGCCTATATATTGTATTATATTAAATATATATTTTTATTTACTTGTCAGTGCGTGTCTAATTCACTTCTTCGCATTATTTTAATACCACGATCGTAATCAATTATGGTATTGCGTTGTCGGTGACAGTGGAGGTGCCTCTGCAATAAGGGATGACGTAAATGATTTAAATCGTTTTCTGTCGAACGATCACTATTGAAACGCTGTGAATCACAATTATATCGACCAACCGGAGCCGAGATTTGGTAAAATAAAACAACCCGACCCGTATCGAGTGGACGTCCAGCATCCGTCTATATACCCAGTAATATTTTAAAGTGACTTCGGCAGCAAATTTCAGTTTTATAGTCTAAAGGATATTAAAGGTACCTATATGTAACATTTAATATTATTTACGGTCACAAAAGTTTGTCATCGTATATTTCCAATCGCTAAATTTGTCTTCTGAACGTTTTTACAGAATATTTAGTGTTTGTTCGCAGACAGTCCAATAAATTTGCATTCCAAATTGTTTCAATTTTTTGCTTGTGTACGTTCTACCAAATCGAGCACAGATAAATAATATCAGATCCCGCACTAAAAATAAAAAATAAACAGTTTTCACTTAACAAAAAAACCTTAAGCAGATTAAAACGTAAATCTATGATAAAACGTCAAAAACTTTAAATTTTTAAAATATATTATATATGTATGCACGTATGACGTAAATATAATATGTATGTATGTATTTCGTAATTCCATGGTCGTATCCGTATGACGTATACATAGTTACCGAGAGAATTTAATACGTTTTGGTTTAAGTTTTTTTTTGCTGCACTATTTTTGCTTTTTTTTTATCTTATTTATTGTGCATACGTAATTTGATGAAAACTTTAAAAACGGCTTAAAAAATATAAAAATAATAAAATAGCAGAAAAAAAATCCACCTAAAGTATAAAAAAACGTATGAAACAAATTATAAAACCCATATAATATATTTATAATATTCGGAGTATTAACTACCGGCCTCCACCTTGACCTTGATCACGATAAATACATAAATACTTCTTAAGTATTATCCTCGTTTTTAATTAAGGATTTTTTTTTTTTATCTGCTATCAAACTAATATTAATACTACCTATTACCCTTCATTATAATATGCGTGTATTATGGGTGACGTTATTATGACAGCTGAACTAAATTGTACATATTATACAATACAATTTTTCAATAATTTTAAAATTATAAATGATTAGACTGATTAGATACAAATAAGATTAGTTTCATATTTGATCACAACGTTGAGAGAAACACTCTATAATCAATCGATGATTATGAATATTATACATCTATAATTTAAAACTGATAAATGTTTGTACATACTGACATTCAGTATTGACATGATATTATTAGCACTAATTACAATTATGTACTATGATTGATGTTGCAATAAATAAAATAAAAGCTAGTTAGTAAAATCACTTTTAATTTTGTTTAGCTTTATATTATTATTTAAAAGGTTTATTGTCACATCAATTAAGTACTAGGTATTGACAAGTTCAACGAATGTATATTAATTAAAATTCGTGCAATTTTAAATTCTAGCTTTAATCCATATGACCTTCAATCACCGGGTTATTAATCAAAATTTATTTCTTCAACATATTTTCTTGAAGACTATATTGAACTTTGTTTATACTTTACATCACCCGTTTTATTTTTTTTTAAATTTAATCCAACTTTTTATGTATTGTAGCTTTACCACGGAGTGTAGTCAATAAAATATAATTTGTTTATTAATAAGTAAAAGTTTTGTCGGTAGAAATTCGTTAATGGAATTTATTTGTACATTATGCCCAGCTACTATTATATTATTTTCTATGGAAAAACTAGAGACAAGTCTATTGAGTAGCTGCATGACCGATCGTCGAACCGTGTACAATAATGTGCCCAACAGTTTGCCCGTATGTATAGTAATAATAATAATAATAATAATAATGGTAGCCTGTAAGAGATAACGTCGAGGGTCTTGACTTGAAAGATGACGGTTGTCACCCCGCGACGGAGGGAGGGGGAGCCGGACAACGACGATGGTAAGTCGTGGAAAAAACTAAAATAAGAAGAATGAAACAAAAAATGTATAAATAATAGAACGACGGATAAACTTTATTTTTATTTTTAAATAAACCCTTCAACTTCTAGATCATTAGCTTACATTTACATTTAATTTAACTCAACTAATTAGGGTTTATGATTTCTTTAGATATTTGTACAAGATGATTCTATTAAAGTCGAATAGTGAACACTTATTTTCTCAAAAAGTACTAACATTTTGAAAATATTTTTTTTACCCGATTGGAAGTAATATTACAAAACAACTTTTTTGAAGAATAAAACTATATTTTTTTTTACGTTATCATTTGAAGTTTTTTTTTTGCTTTTCTAAACGACTGCGTACATTTTTAAATTCGAATTCCGATTAGAATAATTTTCTAAGTTAAAGTGAAGAGTGGTACGGAGTGCTTCGCATTGTGTCGGTCCATTAGCCATTACTCGGCTAATCTATCCATACTTGAAATACTTCATGAAAACGTGCGTTGGAATTCAGCGACGTCGTCGGCTGTCGTTTTCGTAACCGAGGGGCCACCGAACCGAATCAATCATGAACACGATAATAATATTATACCTATAGGTATGACCAATCGGAAATCGTCCGACAACAATATGCGCACAAAACTCATATAAAAACACTATAATTAAATCGGTTGTACGACATCGCGATTGTGACTGTAGGCTTTATGGTATTCTATTAATTTCTATAGGCGTGTCAAATTAGCTCTCGCAGTGGTCTTCGGTTTCATACTTTCGTTTGACTTACACACTATATAGTTGTCAACGCGTTTGTTTTTTAAGTAATTATCGTACACCTAGTACGTACATATCGATTTTTTTTCACCGTAAGAAATGTAAAAACATAACCTGTTACTATTCGTTAAGCAGCTTAAAATATTATGTAAGTATACACAGTCGGTGCATTGTTGTTGTTGTTGTTGTTAATATCATTATTAATATTACTAATATCTTACTAGGTCGAGACTATCTTTACTCGGTGGCAAAGTAATTTTTGTTATTTTTTCTCAAACCGCGTAGTGCGCGACTTTTTATGTTCTCGTCCCGTATAAATAATACACTTTAATTGGTACTCTAAACTTCAGCGTTTTATGAATATTCGTGAATTATTATAAAAGCGCCGAATCAATACTACGTAGGTACGACATTTTCCTACAGTCAACTTCCATTAATATATGCATGTACATATATTTAAATAATGTATGCGATACGTCATTAATATTTACGTGCTCTCAGATAGATTTCATTATACTGTCGTTACACCATCCCTTTGTCCATATACTCCATTAGTATATTATCGCTATCTTTTAAGCTCTGGGTCAGACGTTTAAATTATTTAGCTTCTATCCATCACACCGTATAACACCCTTTTATACCTCTCCGCTATAATATGTGCGCACCTCGTTTTTTTATTTTTTTATCGCGTCCACTCATCCTGGTAGGATTTAACATTTTTCACAGTTAGTTATTATCAAAAACGATCGACGTCTTATTAAAAAAAGCCGGTTTCTTCCCCTATATTAATTTCATTAAAATATAATATATTAATATCTATAACGTCTAAGATCACCGTTAGTCTTAACATTTATAAGGGTGCCTCATAGATATTTAAATAATATATTGAAACAAAAATTATATTTTGATGTTTACAATTGAGATTATTTTCTGTAAGATCTCCATATATTTTTTTTTGTTAAGTCAAATATTAAATAAACATCATTCGTTATTCATGAAATACGTTTTATTAATTTATCATAACGAAACCAATTATGTACTGCCTTAGCCAATCTATAAATTTATAAATAAATATATAAGATTCGAAAATATCTTTTTTTTAAGAAAGAAAATTCTTTCGATAACCTATTTTATCGTCATCCCAATTCACATATGTCTCAACTCCATAATCCCCAAAAGAAATTAAAAATACAATGGTGACGTGACCTGCTCACATGAGTATATAATTTATTTTTGAAAAAAAAAAAAATTAAATGCAAGTGCATAAGTTAGCTATTATGAACATTGAACATATATTGACAAAGTACCTCCACTGTGAAGTATCTTCACTCTATGTTTCCTATGTACCTACTTAAAAAAAAAATATTATAAAACAATTTTATATTTCAACGTTTTATAACAGATTGCTTAATAAAAATAAACTATGTTAAAAAAGAAAAGGAAAGAAAATAGGTAAACATTTTTATAATATTTATTACATTATATATTTTGTGTACTCTCGTGTGTATCGTGCTGTAATTATAAATAATATAATTTACTTTCCTAAGTATTTAGGTGCTTAGTGAACGCTGAAAGAAATTTGAGGTTTACTGAATATTTATTATGACGTAATTGGTTGCATTCGATTATAGAAAGGTATAATTCGAATTATTATTTGGTAATTTTATCATCTTAAACCGTGCTTTGTATTAAAATTGCATACTCAACGCGCCGTCTTATAAAAATATTTGTATTTATTATTATAATTTTTACTCATACGCATATAAAATATGTTGAGCTTTTACTTAATTTTTTATTGTTCAATTAGGTTTTTGAAAGAACGTCTACACGTCTTGATAATCTCGTACCTTAATGGTACCTATAAAATATAATTTTAGAAATTTGGCAGTTTTGATAATATAATTTAAAAATGTAGATTATCGATGTAGAATAGGTACTCATGAAAACGTCCTAAACTTATATTCGAACCGTACGAATAATCCGCATGCTTTTATGTTATACATTTATAAATATAAACGGGGGTAGTACCCTGTCTTGCCGACGCGGGATGCCACCTCTGATAATTCTTCCCAGAACTATATTATATTGTTGTAGAGCCGTTTTTCGCATCAAGAACACTCCCGGGATTCAGTCGAACGAGGTCGTGGATGTGTCTATAATGGAATGAGTACAAGAGTGCAAAGAGAATAATAACCACAAACAGGTTTTCATATATCAGTCACTGTCGTTTGCCGGGGAAAAATAGAAAAATATAGTACACACATCGTCACGATAGAATACCACTCGACGGCAATCCCTCTTATTCGTCACGAAATACGGATGTTTGATGGAGTGCTCTATTGGTGGTGGGAAAGAGGGTGAAATAAAATAAACACAAATTATTTACGATCGATCGTTACGTATGTTACACCGTGTATGCCACATGTAGTTATCTCCGTGAAAACGACTGTAACTAAAAAAAGTTCAATAAAATAAAAAGCGGTTACTATACCGTTTTAGTGGAAAATACAGAATGGCTATACAATATTATAAAAAAACCAAATCAAAAAAATTATAAAATTGAGTTATGACTTCCATCGCTGTGCCAGTCGATATAATAGTATTATTTATATTTAAACATTCGAAGTCCTGTATTTAACGATATAATAAGCATTTACTTATCTGTGGAACCTATTCGTAATATTTTTTCCATTTCACAAATTTTTGAAATTATATTGGCAAAAATGATTTTTATTATTTTCTAAATTATTCAAGGGTGAAATGTAATACCAAATATTATTAAAATGATAACCGCGTTTTCCCGAAATACTTTCTAAAATTAAATATATTAATCCTACTTGTTCTCAATATCACTATATACGGGAAATCTGGGGCTGTTTTCTCCCACACCCCCAAACCCTAATTAACATTTTCTCTAAGAGAATTTTTTAAATTATAAGGCTTCTTAATTTTAATTGATTACTTAATAATTAGATACTTACCTTCATACTGGTTTTAATATAAATTGGTTCTTAATGTATTGTAATATAAAATAATTCATTATTTGGAAAAATATACCATTTAATGAATTAGCAGTACATTTTGTTGATACAGTAGTTTCTTTTTTATATTATATCCAAGTAGAACTTTGAAATTACAGGAAATATAATTTTATTTGATGTAGTTCATAGCTTTTTTAACTAGTTCATTAAATTTAAATTTAAATTGTCAGCATTAAATGTAATTGGTTTACAATGCAACAAAAATATGAATATAAGTGTATACAAATACAATAAACAATTTATATTTCGTACATAGAAAAATGAATCCAGTTCAATCAGACTAATCTACTAATCAGAATACAAGTTGTGTTACACTCACACAATACACACTAACTACAAATTATTCTAATAATATTTAATTTATATATAGTATACACCAATATAATATTATAATGAGCTGCTCGAACATACCCATAATAATGTACCACATTTAACGTAATTAATAATTATATCATTGGAGACCAAAATAAATGTATTAATATACGCGTGGTATTAATGTACTTTCATGACTGCACCCAGTACTTAAGTGCTAGAATCAAAGGTTTCTTAGAATAGGTATCAATATTTATTAAATTGAGCTTAATCATGGGCATAACTTATAAATTAACAAAGAAAGAATTTTTATATTTTATTATTTATTTGAAAAATCCAAATTATTAAAATTCTCGGGTGATGCATTTACATCACCTGCCATCCCCCCAGGGTTACGCTCTCCCCTGAGAGTGGCAGTGATACAATATGCACACTGGAAATTTTCTCCTATTGGAATCTGGAACAGATAATCAAATATTTAAACCTGTTTGACTTAAATCTATTAATTAGGTAAGGCTAATGAAAAAACTAAACGATTCAAATTTTAGCCCACTTTGGAATTTTATTCACATCTACTGACAGTAAACGGGAAGTAATTTCGCTGCACCACCTAAACGTAACTCACAACGTTAATCATATGTCACTCGTCAGTACGGTCAAAACGCTTTCTGTTTCCCGTAGGAAGTACCTACACATAACACATCAACCGGGTAGGTGCTATTTCCTGCCAAACGACCCGAATAAATCTTCCCCTTGCGCAAACGTGGAAGGCTTATAAGTCTATGGGGGGATATTGTCGTTCTAATAATATGTTATTGCTATTATAAAATATTTTTAATGTTTTCTCATATTATTTTCACTATTTTGGCGTCGTACTCATCGTTGAACACTTGTACCACTGTGGTACGTGTCATATATTATTAAACTTTATAGTTAATACCTCTAGGGTGCCAATACTTAATTGTGGTTCTCCATGAGTAAAAAAAAAATACAGCCATGTTCTTATCCCTGTTTGAACATTATAATATTGGGCCGCATTGTCTAACTCATAACTTTAATGATTACTCACTACAGTCACCGTTTATAAATAAAACCAGTAATTTTACCATTGATTAATATTACACACATTATGCAAACCTAGTCGATGATTTTATCTTCTTTAAATTTAAACAGAAAAAATAAAATGTTACATTTTCTTAAATAATATAATTTAATACAGTCGAGTCTCGATAACTCGAATTTTTTTTTGTCCCTAGGAAATTATTTTAATTAATTCGAGTTATGTAACTCAAAAAATACATAAGTCGAATCAATTTTTATCTCCCTTGACATTCGAGTTATCGAGACTCGACTGTATTTTGAACACTTTGCTATCTCTTAAATACTTACGCAGAATATTAATATATTGACATAGAACTTTATTTTCTTCAGACATCACTAAAGGTAACGATGATATTATATTGCTTATTGAATAATATTATATTTATATATATTCACGCATATTTTATGTGGATCTGGTCGATGAAATAAACCAATAAATATTCTTAATACTGACAATAGTTCCTAGTCGAAAACACAGTCTGGAAAGACACAGTAGATTATGGAGCATACTATATTCACACGAATATAATATTATTATAATATTTTAATTTTTTTTCTTCTTCTTCTTTTGTTAACTTTGAAATTTAATATTTTTCGCTATAAAAAGTATAAAATATCACCACTTAATAACATTTTAAGCTGCAAGCCCTTAGATTTAGGGCCTCCTTAATCCGAGCCTGAGCTTAATGTGTTTTGACCCCTGGCGGTGCGTTATTAACCAATAAACAATAAACAACTGTATTGAATCGAGTTCAAAATTATTTATATCATGAGTATTGTTCAGCAAACCGATAATGCTAATAGACTCTGAGTGCTCAAGAGCATAATCATCATAATGCTACTTTATCGCACCATAACAATAATGTGTAACGAGGTTTTTTTTTTAAATTTAAATTTGTGTGGTATTGAAATTTTAGTATTTTTTACATAATATCATAATATTATTACGGAGTTTATGTCGATAAAGTTCATTGTATGCAATAGTTGAGTTGATTTTTATATTTCATAAAAAATAATAAATAATATGCACACAGGATTCATTATATTTCAAGCTGGAATTAATAATATATGAACATACCCATGCCCAATATAGTTCAACCGATTAATCATTATTTCCACGATAATTACATTGCATACCTATTACCTACCATATTATAATATTATTACCTATGTTTAGATTGCAATCCGGTCAAATATAAAACTCTGTAACGAATACACGATTGGTTTACCTATTAATATACTATTTGCATCGCCCGACAAACTTATTTATACTTTATAATGTGTGCTTATATTGTTTTATATCGAAGTTCTGCGTAAGTATAACATCCTTAATAATAACGAATTCCTAAATTATTATTAAAAATATCCTTTTTTTTATCATCAGAAAAAAAACCATTTCGCATGTTAAATTATCATCTAGATTCAAACAAATATTAGTATAAAAATATGCAAAATATTTAACTGGTTTCAAATTAATTTCGTTACGAAAAATAAATAAACTGTATGATTACAAATACGTTGAAACTTTTAGATTACATGACAATTTATTTTTATTTTGGACGACAAAACAAACTTTTAGAAAATATTAAATTGTATTAAAAAAAATGTAAATCATTTTCAACTAAACATTGTACCAACTACAGTGATGCACACAAAAGTTGAATTGTTCTTCATCATTTAAAAGTTCAATACAGATTTTATATTCAACAATATGATAATTTATCGGTTTCTGTACTTTTATATTATATGCTTTGTAGTCACAGAACAATTTAAAATATCTTTAAGTACAGCTGTAGGCCATCCAATTAATAATTAGTTATTTAGTTTGTTATTACAAAACAATATTGACGTTTAAGTAAAAAAAAAAGAAAAATTCAAAATGTTTATAGGATACAATTATAATAATGCTGAATGTTAAATTCCGACGTTTCTAAGAGATTAACCCTTTCGATGGCATTTTAATTATTTTAATAAAACAGTTTTAATACACCGTAATTTTAAATCATCCAAATACAACGATTCAAACACTTTAAATACTGCGACTGTTGTGCAATGTAATTTACTAGCGTTGAATACGATTAAAAACTATATTAATTTGAATTGCAAAATGTTATTTAACTACGTTTTGTAATTGAACATTTAATTTCAGAAAATAATATATTTAATAGGTATCAATTGAATTTTGTAGTTATAAATTTAAATTATTTTAGTGAAGCCATAAATTATATTTTATTATTTATTAAAATAGTTTAACTAGAACAAAAAATAAAAATTATTTTGCTGAACTGTATGAACACTATAAACGCTGTCATCATCGTATAGAAAAATATGATTATTATTATTTTTAGTCCATTATCCAGTGTTAGGACTTAGCTAGATAAATTATTTAGATAATTTTTTTTTTATCTTTTATCTTATCTAGATAAATAAATTTAAGTCATCTAAGTATTTATTTTAGCTAAAAAATTCACTTATCTAGATAAATTTATAAGATAAATTTTTTTGTGAAAATTAGCTAAATTTGTTTGAAAATGTTTCATTTTAATCTCATCGTCTCAGGCACAATTTGTACGTAAAATACCATATTGGGCTAAAAATATATGATGTTATTCTGAAAATACTATAAATTAATCCTATTTAGTAGGTACTTACTACTTATTAATAATCAATATCCTGTATTCGTCATTCTGTTATAAATATATATAAAATATGTACTCACATGACGGTATATATATTTTTTTAAATAAGTTATTTTAATTTTAATTTGTATAATTATCTGTTATTTATCTAGATAAAATATTTTTATCTTTTATCTTTTTGTTAGATGAATTTGATTTGTTTATCTTTTATCTGTATTTTAGATGAAATTTAGTATTGTTATCTTTATCTTTATCCAGATAATTTTTTTGTTATGTGTTCCTAACACTGCTTATCCTTTTATCTATTTAATATTTGTATGATATATTTTAAAAACTACAAACAACTAGTTCATTAAAATAGATAAAACGAAAAATATTATGAATGACGTGTTGAATTAATTGAGTTTAAATATTATAGTATGAGCATATGATTAATACGCTACAAAACAATTTTAATACACATCTGATACCCAAAGTGTCCAAATAATATTATAGGTTTATGGGTACCAAAGATTATGGAATACTTCTCAGTTACCGTAAAAAGTTACCCCCTCACAATTTGGTTTCCTCTATCGACGGATCTACTATCCAATAAATTCTGAAATATTTAGTATAAAAATAGATTTTATCTAATTAACATAGAGTACCAGACATTTTGTTCTATCCAACAAAGTTTCGTCAAATCGATAATCATAACACAATAGTTAACGCAATAATTTTTAAATGCAACAAATACTTTTTTTCCTCCACTAATTAACAAAAACCAGACTGTACTGTAAACAACACGATTGTACATGTTATACAGTGTTCTGGTAGTAACTACGACATAACATTAATTAGTAAAACGATTGTTTTTGCAAAGTACATAACAAATGTATTTATTTTTATTTTTCCATTCACTCATATTTTAATCATATTTTATTATATTTTATTTGTATGTATTATTGCATAAATATTTATGGTGTAAATATTTAATGGCATAAATTATTAGTTTTTTAGTTCTTCAATATCATATATTGTTAGAATAACCGAGTATTATACTTGAGTACACATCATCGTTATAAATCGTCAGGCCTGAGGAGTCAATAGACGTCGTCACCTAGTCGAAAATTCTTATTATAACGTCATAATTTGTCAACAGAGATGAACAATATAAAAACCTATCACTCCGTTGGCAAAGACACTGGATCAACATATTAAAGTATTAAACATATATTTTAAATTCAAAAATCAAAAAAAAAAAAATTTTGTTTGACGTTATACGATATTATTTAAGGAGTCGTCATAAATCATAAGTATAGGAACGAACGATAATTGCAGCTGATGATAAGTGTAACAAAAAAGTGTCAAACATTTCAGATTTGACAGATAATAGACAGATAAAAGACGACATGCTTTGATGACGATTTGAAACTTATTTTGAGATGTTAAGTATTTATTAAAATATTTTTTGGTAAAAAATAATCGTAAAAGTAAAATTTATTGAAAATGGCCAAACCTAACCAATAAGCCGTTCAAAAAACAAAATTGTTTTAACTATGTGGTGCTCTCGCTGTTCTAAAGTCATGGTTTATTATTTATTTCACGAACCATAATAGCCAACCGTCACCAAAACATAATGTTTAATAGTTTTTCTGAGTTTATATGGAGCAATAACTATTATTACTTCCCTTTTTAGAACCGCGAACGAATGGTGTTTTACTTGCACAGGATCACAAGACTCGGCTTACGCAATCTTTATTAACTATATTATATTATTATTAGGTACACGCCGCGGCGAAGGTGAAGATTTTTTATAAAGAGAGCGTCCCGATGGAAAAAAAAAGACGTTTTTGTACAGACCATCATATATTATGTATATAGGTACGAGATGGTTTTTTTTAAATTTTTTTTCACGTGAAAACGCGTAAGTCGATAAAAAAAAATTAACTCGTTCGTCTACTATATTGGACGGTCTATATTATAATATGATGCGTACCGTAATATCCTGTTCTCGTAACGTCTCGCAACGTGATTTAAGCCGCATCGAGTGCATCGCCTACACAATATAATAATATGTACCTACAACGACCGTGTATGCGGTATACTATGGTATTACGTATACCATACGTGCGACTAAAATATTATTCCACATACAATACGGTTAGTTTATTATTTTTGTTCATTCGAATTCGCATGATATACATATCTTCAGTGCATACATATTTTACTACCTACCATCGTCGTACAGACAGCAAACACGATGTTATATATTTTATTTTATTTTTATTTATGGTGCTTTTTATTATTATTATTATTATTAAAACGTACCCGTTTTCCATCGTTTTTTTTTTCATCACGGCCACCATATGTGGATGCAATAATTATACCTTTTTATAATAATACATTAATACTACACACACACACATGCATTATAATATCGATGTTATGATAGGTATTCGTGCAATGCACGAACGGGCGGGTGTAAATTACACACGACGAAAGGATGAAATTTTTAATTACACCCCACATAGACCAAGTGTGTAGTAAAAATAGTGTAGTAAATCAATTATAATATCGCTTTTACCGTATATAGTAAATTATGATTCTGAGCAGACACGAGAAAATTATTATTGTGCGTGCTACTTGAACTATATTACTTAACATGAAACTTGAACGTCATAACATAACATTTTACATGCAAATTGAATAAAAGCCATTAGCAATATTATATCCCGGGGAGCATCAAGTGCAAGAGGTGGATTTATGGTATCGTCGAAAAATTGTTGGTTTTTATATTTGTCATAGTAAATTAAATGTACACGAAATTATGTCATTAACGGTGAAAAAAAATCATTTGAAATAATATATAATATATTGTGTGATTAAATAATCTCAGTTATGGTCGTCTGTTCGGCCTATACCTATCGGTTGTCGGTCCGGATGATGTCAACTATAAATATTTCGAGGTTATCATATCCTAAATATATATATATATTACAATGGTCACAAATTAGTACAGTAGAAATATTATATTATTTAAGTTTATATTATTTAGAAATATGTGTCGGGTGGCCATTCGCGGTTAACCATATATTATTATTATTATTAGGGTTCCGTACTTCAAAAGAAAAAAACGGAACCCTTATAACATCACTTTGTTGTCCGTCCGTCCGTCCGTCTGTCAAGAGCGTTTTTCTCAGGAACGCGTGGAGGTATCAAACTGAAATTTGTATATGATACTCAGGTCTACTGTCCCTAGAAGCTGTAGAAAAATCAACCTTCTAAGCCAACGCAATCAAAAGATACAGCCATTTAGGCCGCAAATTTCCGCAAATTTTCGAAACTCGCACGGGAATCAAAACCTACAGGGTACTTCCCGTGAACTTAGAATCTTGAAATTTCGTACGAAGTCACGTCATATAGTACAGATATAGGAAAAATTACGAAAACCGTAAATTTTTAGTTTCATCATATAAAAAAAAAATATTTTTGAAAAATATTTTTGACAATTTTGAAAATTTCAAGTTACTACTCCTTATCTCATGAACGCGTTGAGGTATTAAATTAAAATTCATATTAAATACTTAAGTCTATAATACCTTTAAACTGTAACAAAATCAAACTTTTATGTCAACGCAATCCGATGGTCCAGCTATATCTAATGCAAATCCAGGTTGGGGATCTATCGCGTATGTACGTCGCAGTCTCAAAGATGCCGTGACAGATGGATCATGTAAAAAATATTATTTAAATAACCCAGGCGCTGCAAACGGCCATTGTGAATGCTTGCATTTTGAAATGTTTAATGTCAGAGTGATAACTGTATATAGGTCACCACAATGTCAAATTAATGTTGCAATAGAATGCATAAATACAGCAATATACGACAACAACCTCAATAGGTATACATCATGTTCTCGTCTGATTGCTGTGGGAGACTTCAATATCGATTTTAGAATGAATCCCCAAAATGGAATTTCCACATTTTTTTCATCCCTAAACATGTTTCCGTTAATAAACACTAGCACTACACGAAGTAGTACAACTATAGATAACGTTTTTTCGAACTTCAATGTTCAATGTGGTACTAATCATACCTTTTTCAGTCACCATTTACAAATCTGGTTCAAATTTAATTCTTAATTAACATTTTTGTACCAGATTTCTAAATAGTGACTAAAAAACTGTAAATAAATAACTTTGATAAAAAAGCTTGCCCTTGTTATATTATAAAATAAATGATAGATGTTAATATAAAATGAAGGATTACTGGAACGATAAAGATACCTTTGTCATTAATTTATGATCCTCCAGCTTTCCATATTTTTATGTTATAAATTTCATTTTGCAATAAAAATAAAAATAACTTTTACTTATATACCTACAGGTTTGTACGGAACCCTCTGTGCGCGAGTCCAACTCGCACTTGCCCGGTTTTTCGTTATTATAATATTACTATCGCAATATCGAACACAGCAGCAGTGACCGATATTCACACTACCGCCAATGCAGTACAATACGTGGTAACCAGTGCTCTTGTCTTATAATCACCGCAAGTCGGTCATCGTTAAATGTCGGCGCGGCTGCTGTCGTGTACACCGCCGGACAATCGGTCTGTACAACACTGAGCCGGCTGTGGTGGAGGTTTTGGAGGTTGTGGCGCTGATGGCAGTCATAATAACATTAACGCTTCGGGCACGGAGGTAAATACTAAATTATGAAACAGTATAGCGTGCGGTATATATAACGTGGTAAACAGTAGGTACCTACGGGTGTGTGTGTGTGTGTGTGTGTAGAGTTGTATACTAATGAAAACAATTTGTTAATTAACAGCTCTGAAAACGTGATGTGCAGCTTCGAAGTGCTGCCAGAAATACGCTGCGCAAACCCTCTCGCGTAAAAGCGTATAAAATAATAATTATTATTATTACTCGCAGAAAAGGGCGTAATGCGATTGAAACTGCAAACTCCCTTTTAATACCTCTATATAATATTATATAAGTGTATAATATTATGTGTTTTCATCTTATAGACGTGTAGATGTATTATATTATTATTGTATACGCATCGTTTTAAAACACTTCTGTCGACGGTACATAATATGTAGGTACCTACTACAAAATGTGGCTGTAGAGTATTTCATTTTAATGCGTATCTGTTCGAACGGTTGCTTATGTACATATTTTAATCATTTTTGCTTTCATTT